>JAWDJE010000007.1:29952500-30552500 GCA_035047345.1 Bradypodion ventrale
TCCTAGACATATAGTAAAAAATAACGAGCCAGTACCCTGCTTATAGCTGTGATTTCAGAAAGGGAAGGTCAGAAGGGGCTAGTTTAAGGCACCTGCCAAGCCACAGACAGACATGAAAAGTAGTCTGTAGTTACAGTGGTTGTTGCCAGAAAGGCTTATTCTGTCAAACCAGACTTCAGCAAAATCTGGTACTTGAGTCCTAAAGACCAAAACACAGCCAGCAAATTTACAGTCCAAGACAATGAGAGACATCTGGTTCAGATGCTCAAATTAGTTAAGGGTTTCCATTTGCCGGTCATAGGCATTGCAAACACCTGATTCTGTGCAAATGAGGCATTGCAAAGGCTCGACCAGAGCTCAAGAGACCTGGGTACAAATTCCTACTTGATCTTCAAACTCACTTGGGCCAGTCACACGTACTTATTTTTGTAAGGATAAAGAGAGGGCAAGAGACCCATGCCTTGCACCTTCTATTCATAGGATAAAGGTGGGATAAAAACATAACCAATAGCTACAAGAACTATTGCAATGTTTGTGAGAGCCAGTGTGGTGTAGTAGTTACAATGTCAGAAAAGGATTCAGGGATTCTGAATTCATATCACTACTTGGCCATGAAAACTCCCTGGTGGTAGAAATGGCAAACCACTCCTTGAACATCTCAAATTCTTTTTTAAAAAAACCTAATAGAGTCAACTCTGTATCTCACACTTCCTTTTTTAAAATTAAAATTTTATTAAATTTTTCATTAATAACAACAAACTAACAACTACAAATACAAATAAAAAATTAATACAAAACAAATGCCAATATACTACAGATACAATTACCTAAGGTACAATACAAATACAAAAATTAGAACGAAAAGTAAAATGAATACATTCTAAATACAAACTTAGCAATGTAAAACCTCCCCATTTTTTCATAATTCTATGACTGCTTTTTATTATTTTTCAATATGCTATATAACTCATATAACATATATATTCAAAATCAATTTCTATGTTCAATTATTCCACTACCATATTTAATATAACAAAAACTTATTAAACTAGTACAAGTGTTAATAATTTCTGGAAGTTGGGAGAGATAGAATTATCCAGTTACAGCTTGTCTTACATTATTACAAAAGCTTTATGGGGTCTCCCAGGTCAGCAGTATTATCTAATCAGCAAAATGAATTGTGGAAATAGAACTTTGCTCTTCCTCCTGGATTTTACCTGACAGCTGCATAGGAGAGAGGAAGAGACAACTTCATAAATAAGAAAACTTCCTGGTTTATTTTAATCAGCACTACAGGTATTTGTTTATTTAATTTTGGGTAAACTTAATACCATTACACACAGTAAGTTGTACATAAAGGTGACAAACACAGAAATTAAGGAGGTAGGTAGTGATCATCCACACAGTTGTGCTGATCAAAAATTACATTACTGTTTTTTCCTTCTGCTGCCCTGCTTTTAGGTGAAAAGGAAGGCTGGGATTTATTAGCCATTTTGATACATGGCCATGAATCACTGAGAATATCTCAGCTGCCCAAAGCAAAAGATGCTCAGGAGGGAGGAGTAGGTAAAGGAGAAGAATCATCTCTATAACCATGTTGCTCTTTGCAAGCACCCCAAAACCAGTCTAAGGGAGTTTACTTGCTCCTTCTCTAGTCTTGGAAATGGAGAAGCAAAGTTTAGGGTTATTCCTAATCTCACAGGGAGGTGCAACACACAGACATGGATCAGCCACTCAATTTATCCATGTTTGATGGGATACAATCCCAATTTAAATAAGCACAATATAATGGAAATAACTTCGATGGATCTCTTCCAAGGAAAGAATGCAAGGAGGTTGCAGCCTAAATCCACAGTATACCAGACAAACTGGCATATTTTTCATCCTGATTTAATATTAAAGATCTATCTGTCAGTCGATCTATCCTTTTTATTCATCATTTGATTTACATCCTACTAATCCTCCTGAAATGGGACTCAAGATGGCATATTCATCATCGGCTGCTACACATATCCGAGTATACATTTTTCCTGGAAGTCATTTTCACAGTTGATGGATGTGTCTTTGGTGACTCAATAAACTGGTTCTGGCATGAAACATGCGACCACACACATTACACTGAATAGATGGTGGAGTGCGTAGTTGAGTTTGACGAAGCTTGCATGCTTGTTGCTTAGCCTCTTCATGTCTGCAGTGTTCTCCTTTGAAGTGATCAGTAGCAGTAGAGATGGTTTGGCACCAAAGTGGGCGATCTACAGCTGCTGCCTCCCAGATTTATACCTGACACCTTCATGGTTTGTTTCAGTTGGTCCTTATAATGCTTCAAATGAGCTCTGCAAAGTCTTGTACCAGAACTAAGTTCCCCATAAAGAATTTGATGAGGAAAACTGGAACCGTCCATAAGGCAGACATGCGCTATCCATCTAATACAATGGCCTATGATGGAAGCTTCAATGCTATTTACGTGTGCCTTCTTGAGAATTGTGATGTTGCTGATGTAGTCATCCCACTTGATGTTCATGATGGACCTTAACTTCTCTTGGTGAAAGCGTTCAAGCTTTTTCATGTCTTGGTGATAGAGGCCCCATGTTTCACAGCCATACAATAATGTTGAGGTAACAACAGCTTGGTATGCCATGAGCTTTGTATGAACTGTTAAATCTTTTTTCATGAAGACCCGGTGTGATAGACAACCAAAGGTAGAATGGGCAATACTGATTCTCTTCACTACATCCTGCTAACAGGTGCAGTTTTTAGACAGGATGCTACCAAGGTAAGAAAAATGGTCTACCTGTTCCATTGTCGAATCTGAAATGGTGATATTGAACTCTGGAAGGATTGTCCTTGGAGCAGGTTGTGCAAGTACTGTACCTTGGTTTTCTGATCATTTATGGTGAGACCAATTATTATATATAATATGATGGCATATTATATTGTTTTAAAATCATTTGTCTAGGTCAGGCATTTGCAACCTACGGCCCGTGTGTCTAATCCAGCCCATGGCATTAATTAATCCAGCCCATGGTGAGGACCCCAGAGCTACCACTGCCACTACCAGAAGCACCAAAAATGCACCGGAAGTGCAGAAAATGCAGCAACAAGAAGGCAAAAACACCGCTAAAACATGAAAAAAGCTACAGACCTGGCAAAAATGCACCGCCTTTGCTCCCGCTGCCATGGGAAGTGGCGGAAGCAGCAAAAAAAAACATACCATCAATGCACCCACCACCACCACCAGAAGAGGCAGAAGCATAGAAAGGAACCATGCCTCTGGGGGCCCCACCTGTGTGAAGGGGGCATGACCGGCCTGCAACGCAAAAACATTGCAAGCCCCTGGTCTAGGTATTGACCAAACTTTGATCATGTAATGATAAGCAAGCAGACGGTGTACAATCTGTAGTTTAGTGGCTGCAGTGGCTCAGTGGTTAAGAAGCTCGCCTTGTTAGCAGGAAGGCTGGCAAGTTGGCAGTTCGAGACCCAGGTACTGCATGACAGTTTAAATGCCTGTCTCTGTCCCAGCTCCTGCCAACCTAGCAGTTCAAAATTGCAAGAAACTGCAAGTAGATAAATAGGGACCACTTCGGTGGGAAAAGATCATGTGGACATGAAAGGAGCCTCATTTGGGCATCCCCTGAGTGGAGTTCTTCTAGCAAAAATCCTTTCAACCCAGAATAATTTTTGACACTAAATTATTATTATTATTATTATTATTATTATTATTATTATTATTATTATTATTATTATTATTATTATTATTATTATTATTATTATTATTATTATTATTATTATTATTATTATTATCAAGGGTCAGTATCAAGGCAGGGAGAGGTGGCTGCAAAGACCTTCCACCCAGCCCCTTTCCCAAAGGCCTCCTTCGCTGGACCAGGAAGGAGAAGAGAGGGCCAGCAGCTGTATCAAGGCAGGGAGAGGTGGCTGCAAAGACCTTCCACCCAGCCCCTTTCCCAAAGGCCTCCTTTGCTGGACCAGGAAGGAGAAGAGAGGGCCGGCAGCTGTATCAAGGCAGGAAGAGGTGGCTGCAAAGACCTTCCATCCAGCCCCTTTCCCTGCTCCCTGCTCGTTCCAGGAGCCCATGCCACCGGCTCCCGGGATTTGAGGCAGGTGGGAGCCATCGCTTCTGCCTCCACCCTCCCCAGCTGGGGGGAAGAAAAAGGAGACGCCGATGCCGCGGCTTGCCAACACTCCCTGCTTGTTCCAGGAGCCCATGCCACTGGCTCCCGGGATTTGAGGCAGGTGGGAGCCATCACTTCTGCCTCCGCCCTCCCCACCTGGGGGGAAGAAAAAGGAGACGCCGATGCCGCGGCTCGCCAACGCTCCCTGCTCATTCCAGGAGCCCATGCCACCAGCTCCTGGGATTTGAGGCAGGTGGGAGCCATCGCTTCTGCCTCTGCCCTCCCCATCTGGGGGGAAGAAAAAGGAGACACCGACGCCGCGGCTTGCCAATGCTCCCTGCTCGTTCCAGGAGCCCATGCCACCGGCTCCCGGGATTTGAGGCAGGTGGGAGCCATCGCTTCTGCCTCCGCCCTCCCCACCTGGGGGGAAGAAAAAGGAGACGCCGATGCTGCGGCTCGCCAATGCTCCCTGCTCGTTCCAGGAGTCCATGCCACCGGCTCCTGGGATTTGAGGCAGGTGGGAGCCATCGCTTCTGCCTCCGCCCTCCCCACCTGGGGGGAAGAAAAAGGAGACACCAACGCCGTGGCTCGCCAACGCTCCCTGCTCGTTCCAGGAGCCCATGCCACTGGCTCCCGCGATTTGAGGCAGGTGGGAGCCATCGCTTCTGCCTCCGTCCTCCCCACCTGGGGAAAAAAAAGGAGACGCCAACACCGGGGCTTGCCGGCACTCCATGCTCGTTCCGGAAGCTCATGCTTGTTGCTGGAACCGGGGGGGATTGTGGATGGGGTGGGAAGAGAGAGAGTTGGTCCTGCCAGCCAGGAAGGAGGGGCAGCATTCCATCTAGGGGGGTTCCAGGGATCCATGTAGGTGTTGTAACGGGCATGGGGCGGTATGGCGGGTACCGTGGGGCGGGCCGCACTCGGGGAATGCAGGTCCGATGTTTAAGTGCGATCCCTCATTCCAGCCCTGCAGGTACATCTCTGGGCCCTGAGCAGCAGATCCAGAGTGACCTCGCCCTTAGGCTGCTGCTGGTGAATGCCAGATCAGTCTGTAATAAGGCCCCCCTGATCCAAGATTCTATCCAGGAGGGGCGGGCCGACCTGGCATGCATCACCGAAACCTGGCTGACACCTGAGGATGGAGTACCTCTTTCGGACATGTGTCCAGCTGGGTTCGGTATTTGGCACCAACCTAGAGGTGAGGGGAGGGGCAGTGGTGTCGCCATTGTTGCCAGGGAGTCTTTGGAAATTGCTAGGGCCACTGCTCCACAAGTGTCTGGTTGTGAGGCCCTGCTTCTACAGTTGGGCCCCAAGGGTCAGTTGGGGATCTTACTCCTGAACCTGCCCCCTTACAGGGTAAGGGATGCCCTGCCTGAGCTCCTCAAAGCCGCCTCGATGCTGGCGTTGGAGTTCCCGAGGCTTATGGTTCTGGGGGACTTCAATTTGCCATCATTGGGGATGGCTTCTGAGGTGGCAAGGGAGTTCATGGCTTCCATGGCAGCCATGGGCCTGACTCAGGTAGTTCGGGGTCCGACCAGGAGCAGTGGTCACATGCCAGACTTAGTTTTCTTGTCAGAGCAGTGGCAGAGTGATCTGAGATTACAGGACTTACTCATCTCACCTGTGCCATGGTCAGATCACTATCTGGTGACTCTTGACTTTCTGGGGGCGACGCTTCATCGTAGGGAGGCAGGGCCTATTAAAATGGCCCGCCCTCGGCGACTAATGGATCCAGATGGATTCCAGAGGGAACTGGGGGATGTTCCTCTGGATCGGCTACACGATTCACCCGAGGCACTTGTCGGCCTGTGGAACAGGATGGCAATAGCAGCCTTGGATGAAATCGTGCCACTGCGGCCTCTCCGCGCCCGTGGGGTTAGGTCATCCCCGTGGTTCACGGATGAAGTGTGGGAACTCAAACGGGCAAAGAGACGCCTAGAGCGCCGCTGGGTGAAGACCCAGGATGACTCCGATTGGACACTAGCTAGAGCTGCTATTAGGGCCTACCTAGTGGCGATGGGGGTGGTGAGGCGGCAATACTTCACCACCCTTATTGCCTCCGCTGATAATCGCCCAACCGCCCTGTTCCGGGTAACCAGGTCCCTCCTCGGTAGGGGGAGATCGGTGCCCGGTTGGCAGGGTTCGGCTGAGGACTTTGCTGACCATCTGTTGGAGAAAATCGATCGGATTCGTTCAGGGCTGAATCCCGGCGTGGATGGGGAGGGTCGGGGGGGCACTGGAGCACAGTCTTGCTGTACGATCTGGGATCTGTTTGATCCTGTTGTCCCTGATGAAGTGGACAGGCTCCTTGCAGCTGTGCATGCCACTACATGTCCTTTGGACCCCTGTCCCACCTGGTTGGTGAAAGCCTCCAAGGTGGTGACAGGTGGCTGGGTCGGGGTGATAATAAATGCATCATTGCGGGAGGGGGTATTTCCTGCACCGCTAAAACATGCTTTGGTGCGCCCCCTCCTGAAGAAAATATCCCTTGACCCAGCTGTCCTTAACAACTACAGGCCGGTTTCCAACCTGCCCTTTCTGGGTAAGGTTTTGGAGAAGGCGGTGGCGCGCCAGCTGCAGAGTGTCCTGGAGGAAGCGGATTATCTAGACCCCTTTCAATCAGGATTCAGGCCCGGGTATGGTACGGAGATGGCATTAGTTGCACTGATGGATGATCTCTGGCGGGAGCGGGACGGGGTTATCCATCCGTCCTTGCTCTTCTTGACCTCTCAGCGGCCTTCGATACCGTCGACCACTGTATCCTTCTGGAACGGCTCAAAGGACTGGGGATCCAGGACACCGTGTTGTCCTGGTTTTCCTCTTTTCTGGAGGACCGTACCCAGTCGGTGTGTTAGAGAGTGAGAGGTCCAGCCCTAGGCTTCTCAAGTGTGGGGTGCCTCAGGGTTCGGTGCTCTCTCCTCTCCTATTTAACATTTACATGAAGCCACTGGGTGAGATCATTCGTTCCCATGGGATGTGGTACCATCAGTACGGGGATGACACTCAGTTGTACATCTCAGCCCGTGGGGACCCCAGTGATGCTGTTGAAATCCTATCCAGATGCCTGGAGGCCATTGGGGTCTGGATGGGGGCCAATGGGCTTCGGCTGAATCCCAGCAAGACAGAGTGGCTGTGGATAAGGGGCCCCGTGTTATCCAGGGAGTTACCATCTTTGGTACTGGATGGGGCTGTTTTGCCCCAGACAGACCCAGTGCGCAACTTGGGGGTCCTTCTGGACTCGCAGCTGCTGCTAGAAGAACAGGTAGCGGCTGTGGTCAGGGGGGCTTTTGCCCAACTTCGGGTGATTCGCCAGTTGCGCACGCTCCTGGACCGGGGCTCCTTGCTTATGGTCACCCATGCTCTGGTCACTTCCCGACTAGATTATTGTAATGCGCTCTACATGGGGCTGCCCTTGACGACCATTCGGAGGCTGCAGCTGGTCCAGAATGCGGCAGCCCGGGTGGTGATGGGATGTGGGCGATATGCCCATGCCTCACCGCTACTTCGGGAGCTGCACTGGTTACCAGTTTGTCTCCGGGTGCAATTCAAGGTGCTGGTTTTGACCTTTAAAGCCCTATATGGCAGTGGACCAGGATACCTTAGAGACCGCATCGTCCCAAGAGTGTCTGCCCGTCCAACCAGAGCGGACCGGAGGGGCTCTCTAATAGTGCCATCAGCTAGGGGTGCACATCTATCCAGCACCCGAAGGAGGGCCTTCTCCGTGTCCACACCAACTCTCTGGAACCTCCTGCCAACAGATCTAAGACTTCAAAGAGAATTGCTGCCCTTCAGGAAAGGATTGAAGACCTGGCTGGCAGGGCAGGTGTGGGGCCCGAATGGGAACACGGTCCATGCCTGCTGGCTTATGTAAACAATTAAGAACTCTCTCTTCTTCTTCTTTTTATAGTGGGTGGGATGGGTGGGTGGGATATGGGTCTTTTAAAGTGGGTGGGATGTGGGTCTTTTAAAGTGTTTTTATGTGTTTTTAGAACTTGTTGTAATGCCGCCCTGAGTTGGGTTCTGCCTGAGTGGGTGGCATATATAAATATGACTATTAAATTAAAAATTATTATTATTATTATTATTATTATTATTATTATTATTATTATTATTATTATTATTATTATTATTATTATTATTATTATTATTATTATTATTATTATTATTAATAGCTTGTGTAGTTTTATCTAGAAAATACTAATTCATCAGTTGCAAACATTTCACACTTTACCTTAATTGTCTTTGTTAGCAGGATTATTGTTTTATGTTTTGTGTTTATATTTGTTTGGCATGCAGAGGAAATCTAGCTAAAGCTTTATAATAATATTTTCGTGTCAGAAATTATTCTGGGTGAAAGGATTTTTGCAGAAGGAACTCCACTCAGAGAACACCCAAATAAGGCTTCTTTCAGGTCCCCAAGAGCTGAGACAGAGACGGGCATTTAATCTGTCATGCCGTACCTGGGTCTCAAACTGCTGACTTGCCATCTTTCCAGCTAACAAGGCAAGCTTCTTAACCACTGAGCCTCCGCAGCCCCTAGCTAAAGCTTTGGAAAAAATATGACCTTCTGGATGATGGATTCTGTACTTAATACAGGATCCTGAATGACTAATTTTTCATAGAATTCCATTTCCATTTGCATTTCGGTGATGGGGCGGCGATACAAATGTAAACAATAATAATAATAAATGTAATAATAAACTCTGAGTCAGCATCAAGATAAAACAAAAGATATAGCTCGAGCCAAATATCCTTACAGCAAGTGTATATAAGCACATCCTGTGTTTTCCGAGGTGCCCTTGAAATAGCATCAATTCAACTTACACCTATATGGGGAACTTCACTCACCATCTGGTATGACCAAGACACCACACGATATTTAAAATGGTAACCTAGCTGATGACCTTGCTGGAGTAATGATCAGTAGACAAAAATTATTGATTGATTTCTCCCTAAAATAAATCTGGCACCTCCCTGGCAAGTAGCCTCATGCTGAGACAATTTGTTAAACCTGACAAAAATTGATGATCCTGAAAAGGAGGAATTGGGTGTGGGAAGTGATCCATAGAAGTACTGTGCCAGGTGGAAAAGACCGTAACAATATTAGAAAACTGGCCTAGTTCTGAGCCCTGGAGAAAAGCAGTCTTTGTGATTCAGACCTCTGGTTGGTTGTTGTTTTTTAAAAGCCAGTTTGATGTACCAGAGAAAGAAATGGAGATTGGGAGAATATTTATAATGATTTACAGAACTGTCTCATAACTCTCAAGGATGAAAAAACCTGTCCATATACAATTGATGAGTGTGCAGGATGGTTCATAAACAAAAGTTTAGATTATTATTATTTTAGAATAAGCAGTAGATTTTCATGCAACGAAGTTTGCAGGTACTGTTTTGCAAAATATGTTCACAGCAACTCTGAAAAACACAGAAAAGCATGAATGTATTGTTTTTTTATTTAAGGGAGAAAATTAAAATAGTATGTATAAAAAAGTTTCTGAATTCCAGCAAGCCTGGATTCTACCAGGTAGTGACCTGTGCATAACAATGGAATTAGAGTTCTTCCTCACCCAGATCATCTCCATCCTACCCAGTATGGAAACCCAGTCCAAGAGTGTGCCCTGAAATGTGAGTGGGGTTCCATTTGGGACACCCCTATGGTCATCATGGTAGGCATGAAGTCCTGAACTGTTCCTGATTACTCATTCTCTCCATTATTCTTCTTCCCTTACCTGACCTAGTGTGAAAAAGATAGCTAGCAACACAAGGTTTGCCGTTTCCAGAGTACGCCCAATTGTGGTTCAAAAATACCACAATCTTTGAGGAGGCTCTTTCTGTGTATCCTATTCTCTACATTGATGTTGCACAACAAACCAAAGTGAATGCAATGCCACACCTGAGACAAGTTCAGGCAGGGAGACGATTGTGCAGTGGGCTGGACAGTTCACCAACAAAACTTCGATTCTGTCTTGGGCACACACTCTCAGACACATGCACTCAAACTTAGCAGTCTGTGTGGCAGGACAGATGGTACTGATCATTGAATCTTAATAGACATCTGCAACCTCTCCCCCCATTCACCTTCCCCTAGCTCTGGCCTGCAGCTGCACAGAGAATCCAGGTGAATAAAGCTATGAGCTTTAAACCATCTCCAGGCCTTGCCTTCTAGGGTCTCCCCAGCCCAAAGACTCCAACCTGTAGGTTTCAAAGCCCTGTCCAGCCCAAGGCTGCAATTACCTGGGTTCCTGCTCAGGAAGTCCCAGCAAAATTAAAATGGAGAGAATGAAAAATCAAGTAGCGTGGAGATTGGCTGAACTCTTATCTTACCCCTTTCAAAGATCAGTCAGGTTAGCTGGATCTAAGTTGTTTATTTCTTCAGGTTCATAGGTATTTCAGGATACAAAAAGGATCAGGATACAGCAAATCAAAATACATCAGGGTTTCCACATAACAAGCTTTCCTTTGATGTTTGCAGATTGATACGCAGTAGGCAGCAGTCAGGGGGCCAAACACATCTTTATTGCAAGGTATGCAATCTGAACATGAGGTAATGGCGGAGACGCAGCTCCTTATATATGCTTACAGTACATTTGAATTTTGCCCTGTGTGGTATCCGTGCACACAATTGGTATACTGGCCCTGACAGAACCCTGGCGATGGGCGATCACCTCGTTACCATGGGTTCCTGAAGGGACAGAAATTGGGGGAGCAGAATATTAGATAGGGTTTAATTCACCCACAGCTGACCTGACAGGCAGCTCGGACAATAGGAAGCTAATGACTAACTCGCTAGTCATGTAATAGGTAATTTTGCATCTGCAGGTTACCTTGAGCCCTAAAACCAATACCAGCCACATGTTTACCCCAGATAGCTTGGAACAATGGAGTTCCCCTGTCATTGTTTAGTTTAGTTAATTAGCTCCCCTGTAGAGTTTCCCAATTAACTCGTGTAAACATGACGTATGGATTCTGCCAGATCGCAGTTCTTTTGCATGCAGCCGATACATGATAAATACTGATGATTTGCCTCATTAAATCACTGGTCTTCGCTCCAACTTGCCTCATGTCTCATTGCTTGACCAGTCTCCTCCGGGACCCAACCGCCGCTTCGCGGCCGCGATCCAACAGCCCTGTGGGTGCCTATTGGTTGTGGTATCAGTGACATCATTGGGACGTACTGAATACCTTACAAGGTTTACCTGTGGCGGGAATGTTTCCTGCACTACTCAGTGATTGGGTGATCTGAACCATGTGGGCTAAGCTCTGCAGCTGCCTCTAGTGGCAGCTGAATCACTAGCAAGGATAGCTGAGTTACATTGTAATCACCGGGACTCGTTCACAGTTCATTCGGATACAAGGTTACTTTGAATTCAAGGTTACATTTCTTAAAGGCACAAGTTCCATACACAACATCCCTCCCCCCTAGGACGGGACGAAGTCCCTCAACCATTGTGGTGGCCTGCATGTTCTTTTGGGCCGGGCAGCGGCTAGGCTGAGCTCGGAGGAAGGGGAGTTCCAGGTTCCACAGACTCTCGTCCTGCAGAGGGGAAACGAACAGTGTTAGTGGTGTGTCGGGAGCACTGGCCCAAATCAGGAGAGAAACCCGGGAGGGAATACTGCATATCAAAACCTGGAAGGGGAGGAGGTTGACTCAAAGGAACTTCCTGCCTGTTACTCTGAGTAGGGGGGGGACTCAACAGAAAACTGCCTCTTTTGCATGGGAGTAGAGGTGGACTCGAAAACTAGAGGACGGGGGGGTTGCTGGGGAGAAATCAAAACCCTGCTGCTCGCTTGGATGAGTGGGGGAACACTCTATAAACTCCCCCTGATCCTGTAACTCAGGATTTAAACTGTCGAGGTCTGGCCTCTCGAATTCTTCCCAGTCCCTCTGTAAAGGATGGGTGATACCGAAATCAGGAACTCTTGGTGGGCTAACTGCCATGTCTCCCCCTTGGGATAAGCGGGTGGGAGAGAACCCTAACATCGAATCACCCTGATCCTCAGTCCCCTAGGTGTCCATGACCCGACGCCTGAGCTGGTCAGCATGTCGCTGCCACATTAGCCCCGAACTTGTTTCTACCTGATAGGAAACTGGCCCTGTTTGGTTGATCACCACCCCTGGGACCCATGTTGGGCCAGCGGCCGCATAGTTCCTGCAATATACTGGGTCCCCAACTGCAAAAACTTTGGTGTGTGCAATTTCCACATTCCTCCCCTTATCCTCCACCCTGGTCGGATCCAACTGGTCGAAAAGTGATACCAGTCTCCTGTGCATTAGGAGCTCTGCTGGCAAGAGTCCGGAAGCCAGGTGGTAATTCTGTAGCAAATGAGAAATTGACATAATTGTAACTCTAGATCCCCGTGGCCCATTCGCCGAAGTGCCTCTTTAGTAGTTCACACTTGGCGCTCAACCTGGCCGTTTGTTGTGGGGTGAAAAGGGGCAGAGGTGATGTGTCGAATTGCGTTCCTCTCCAGGAATGCCTGAAATTTTGCAGAGGTAAAGGTACTGGCGTTGTCGGAGACAAACACATTGGATAATCCAAAACAACTAAATAGCCTCCGCAATTGCTTGATGGTTGCGGCTGAGGAGGTGTTGGGCATTGGGATAACCTCGAGCCATTTCAAAAAAGAGTCGACCACTAACAGAAAAAGCGAGCCCCTGAACGGACCAGCGAAGTCGATGTGCAATCAAGACCATGGTCCGCGGGCTGTGTCCCATTCTCTTGAAGGAATTCGGGACTCTTTGGGTCGAGAACTCTGGCAACTCTCTCAAGTGCCTACTATGTGTTCAATCTCTGCATCTATCTGGGGCCACCAGAAATAGCTCCTGGCCAAAGCCGTTGAGCGCACGATTCCCGGGTGGCTAACGTGTAGCAATTTGAGTACCTTTGGCCGCAGTTCCTCAGGGATGACCACCCTCTGGCCCCACAGGAGACAACCCCTCTCTATCGAAAGCTCGACCCTCTTTCAGAAATATGCTTTGAACTCCTCGGTGGGAGGAGTCATGGGCCACCCTTTCTTAACCCATGAGATAACTAGGGACAGAACCTTGTCCTTCACCGTAGCTTTGGCGAGATCTGTGGGCACAATTGGGGGTGAGTCGGGGGACTCGATCAGCAATACCTGGTGCTCCTGCTCGACCTCGCACCTGAGTTCCCCTAGCTCGGGAAGAGGGGACCATGAAAGGGCATCAGCATGGCTGATTTCTTTGCCCGGGCGGTGGACCAGTGTGAACTGGTAAGCATGAAGGAATATGGCCCACCATAGCATCCTGGAGGACAGAATCTGGGGCGTGGGCTTGCATGTGGTGAAGATACCTAGCAATGGCTTGTGGTTGGTCACAATTGTGAAAGCCCGACCGTAGAGGAAGTCGTGGAATTTCTTAGTTCCAGCGACTATAGCAAGGACCTCTCTGTCTGTTTGTGCATAATTGCGCTCTGCCTTTGAAAGGGACCTTGAGTAAAAGGCAACCGGGGCTTCCCACCCGTTTTCTAGCATGTGGCACAGCACCGCCCCCGCCCCCACTGATGAAGCATCACAGACTAACACCACAGGCTTCTTTGGGTCAAAGTGGGTTAAGATTGCCTCTGAGGAGAGGAGCACTAAGGAGCACTAAGGGGCAGCTTCTCCGTGAAATGCTTGAACTTGATTTTGAAGTCCCCCACCCCCAAAAGAGGAATCAGGTTGCCCTGCATGTCTCGCAAGGACGTCTTGAGGGCCTTGAGCTTTGGACGAGAATTAGGGGAATACTAAGGAAAACCTTCTGAGACACGATGGATTAGGATGAACCCGAATCCACCTCCATCCTAACTAGGACCCCCTGTAACAGTACCTCAACAAAGAAACGCTGGTGTGCAACAGACACGCGGCTCACGGTTGGCTCCTCTGCAGAAATCTTTCCGATGGCGCCTCCTTTCTGTCGAGAGTGTTCGGCTGGCTCCTGGTCCTCCCTCCACCATCGTCTGCAGACCTTGGTGATGTGGCCTTGGCGTCCGCAGTGGTGGCACTCGGCCTTCTGGAAAGAGCACTTTTTCTGGTCGTGGGATGCTCCACAGCCGTGCAACAGACACGCGGCTCATGGTTGGTTCCTCTGCAGAAATCTTTCCAATGGCGCCTCCTTTCTGTCGAGAGTGTTCGGCTGGCTCCTGGTCCTCCCTCCGCCATTGTCTGCAGACCTTGGCGCTGTGGCCTTGGCGTCCGCAGTGGTGGCACTCGGCCTTCTGGAAAGAGCACTTTTTCTGGTCGTGGGACGCTCCACAGCCATCGCATTGGCGGTGGGCCTTCTCGCTGGCATGCTTCTTTGGGGACTTTCACCGGACTTTCTGGATGTTGTCGTCATCATCGCTGGACCCGGACCCCAAAGATGAGGAGGCTTCCGGGGATGAAGAAGATCTGGGCAAACATGGGGGCGAACGTCGGGCGGCCTGCATGGCGGATCCAGACCCTCCAGTTGTTGCAGGCTTTGCCTTGAATGCCTTGATCCCGGACCTCGCTGCTTTAGCCGCCAGAGCCTCCCGCAGGACAGAGTTAAAGGAAAGGTGCTCCCTGGCCATCAGCTTCCGCTGGGCTTCCTCGTCCTGCATCCCGGACAGCAGGCAGTCCCTCAGGGCTTCCTCCAGGTTGTCCTACCGGCACGGGGCAGCAGCTAACCTGAGGGCAGCAGTGTAATCAGCCACAGTTTCTCCCGGTCGCTGGTCTCGCCTATGGAAAGCTACTCTCGCCAGGTAGATGGATACCTTCGGCTGGAAATGGTTCTGCAGCGTGGACAGGATCTCTTTGAGCGGGATGGTATTGACGTCCCGAGACAGCAGGAGGTGCGTTGCCAACTCGAGCGTAGGGAGGCCGAATTGGGTAAGGAGGCAGGAGCACATTTGGTCCTCATCTTCAATGTGCTCGGCAGCCATTGTGTGCCGGAACTGGCACTCGTATAGGGCCCATTTCTCTGGCACCCTGATGTCGAATGGAGGTAGCTTGATGCTGTGGGAAGCCATTATCCCATCCTCATTGCCAATTTGATGTTTGCAGATTGATACGTAGTAGGCAGCAGTCAGGGGGCCAAACACATCTTTATTGCAAGGTATGCAATCTGAACATGAGGTAATGGCGGAGACGCAGCTCCTTATATATGCTTACAGTACATTTGAATTTCACCCTGTGGGCGCCTATTGGTTGCGGTATCAGTGACGTCATTGAGACGTACTAAATACCTTACAAAGTTTACCTGTGGTGGGAATGTTTGCCGCGCTACTCAGTGATTGGGTGATCTAAACCATGTGGATCGTGAATCGCTACCACTAGAGGGAATCATTCAGATACAAGGTTACTTTGAATACAAGGTTACATTTCTTAAAGGCACAAGTTCCATACACAACATTTCCCCACCAAAGAAACATAATCTAACTATTTCTAAGTCACCATTATGAACAGCAGCACCAAGTGAGGTGCTAATCCTCCATCTTTCTGGATCAGACTAACCATGAGGTCTGGTAAAACAAAGGAGGCCTGACCTGACCTCCCCCTTTTGGCATAAGGCCAATCATGGTCAAAAATTAACTAAACAACATCTGGCTTTCAAATCAATTGGCTATCTATGTCAGGCGATGAAAGGCCAGCATGTCAGGCCAGCATGTTCCTCCAGGATCAAAGCCTGCGTATTAGCTATCTTACCTGACCTGGCATTTAGCAACAGCACTTTTGACCCAAGGGGTTTGCCATCAAGACTATCTAGGGCAGGGATGGCTAGCCTTGGCACTCCAGCTGTTCTGGAACTTCAATTCCCAGAAGCCCTGATCAGCAGGTGTGCTGACTTGGGCTTCTGGTAATTGAAGTCCAAGAACAGCTGGAGTGCCAAGGTTAGCCACCAGGGACATAGGGTATTTGGTTTGGGAGACAATTTATCTGGAGGGCAATCGGCAATCTATTTTCTACCCTCTTCACTTGACATTATTATGTCTCTCCAACTTTGTATCTTCTCCTGCTCTCTGTAATTAACAGATGTTCTCTCCCCCCCCAACCTGCCCAACATCCCTCCTCTTTTGAAAACACATTCCTCCTCAACAGACAAATACCTCATAACAACAGAGTCAGGCAGGTACAGGACACATTAAATAAGTCACCTCTTCCTTATCTCTTTCTCCCAGCAAGAACCACTTTGATGTAGGCAGATTGATTGCACACGGAGCCGGCAGGCGGGCCAAACACTTCTTTATTTCAGCATGGTCAATCTGTACATGGCACATTTAGGAGACGCAGCTCCTTATATACTGTATTTGAAATCCCTGCCACAGATCCCCATTGGTTGCGCTAGTCGTGACGTCAGCGGGGATTGCTGAATAGCTGCTGAGTTTCACCTGAAACCGAGCAGTTTCCCACGCTAGCTACTGATTGGTTAGTTGAGGTCACATGGGCTGAGCTTCCTCAGCTGCGCTACTTTGGCAGCTGAGTTGCGTGCGGAATCGGGAGGGCTGCTTGCATACACAATATCCCTCCCCCCCTAGGATGGGACAAAGTCCCTTAACCATTGTGGGGGCCGGCGATTTCTCTGTGGCCGGCCCGATGGTTCAGAACCGCTCCCCAGGGTGCCTGGGGTGCCTGGGCTTCTCCCTCTGGAAAACTGAAGGGTCCCATCGAATCCTGGCAGGGGAAAGGATGGGGTATCCCTACTTCAGGGAGGATGAGGGGACCATTGGGAGAACTCAAAGCCCCGCTGCTCACTGGGATGAGTGGGGGAACACTCGTGAAAACTCCCCTCATCCTGAAACAAAAAATCAAACTGGGGGTCTGCTTCCTCGGGCTGAAAGATGGACTCCCGTGGCACCATGCAGCCAGTCATGTTGAATCCTGTATTTCCCCCCTTGGCTTAAACGGGTGGGGGGTGACCCTAACGCTAACTCTCCCCTTTCTCTCCTCTCAGTGGGTTCCTCTGGATCAATTCCCCTTGTGGCTTCCGTGACCCTTCTCCTAAGTTGGTCAGCGTGTCTGCGCCACAGTAACCCTGACTCTGTCATGACTTTGTATGATACAGGTCCAGTTTGCTCTACTACCTCCCCAGGTACCCACGCTGGCCCTGAACTCACATAATTCCTGCAATAAACCGGGTTAACTACCCCAAACACCTTTTCCTGCTGTATTGACACATTTGTACCCCTATCCTCCACCCTGGAAGATTCCAGGTGGTTGAGTAACGTTGGGATTCTTCTCCGCATTAGGAGCTCCGAGTGGGATTGCACCGAGGCTAGTGGGGTGACCCTATAGCATATGAGGAATTGACAGAGCTATAGCTCCAGGTCCCCTGGATCCATTCTCCTTAACGCCTCCTTTGTGGTGCGGACTATGCGCTCCACTTGGCCGTTCGTGGCTGGGTAAAAAGGGGCAGAGGTGACGTGCCTGACTGCGTTCTGCTCGAGGAACGCTTGGAATTTCGCGAACGTTAAAATGGATGCATTATCCGAAATTAGCACGTCGGGGATGCCAAAACAAATGAACATCCTTCGCAGATGTTTGATTGTGGCCACGGAGGACGTGTTACGCATTGGAATGACCTCGAGCCATTTCGAGAATTTGTTGACCACGAGTAGGAACATTGTGCCCCTGAAGGGCCCCCAAAGTCCACGTGGAGTCCGGACCACAGACCACGTGCTGTGTCCCACTCCCTGGGGGGTAGCCACATTCTCAGCCGAAGCCGACTCAAGGTGGCCATTACAACATGTAGATATCATACAATACAATAATAAAGAAGCATGAAAAGTAAATTCAATACAATAATCAATAGTAAAGAATAAACAAATTAATCAATACAATATAACACAGTACAATTCAAAAAGCAGTGCAGTACAATTCGAAAGGTCAAATTTGAAAACAAAATATCACATCAAAAAATAAACCCATTAACAACAAAAAAACACAAGAAATATCCAATACTACCCACAAAATCTCCCCTTTAGAATCTTTTTGAGTCTGAGCAGGGGGAGGGGGAGGAAGAGGAGGAGGGCGGGGCCCAAAAACACCGGCCAGGTGGGGTGGGCGGTGGAGTGGCCTCTTCACCCCCACCGGGGCCAGGATGCTCGGCAGCGGTGGTAGGTCACCCGATGCCCCCTCGCCTTTTGAGTCCGAGGGCGAGAGGGAGGGTGGGGTCCAAAAACAACAGCCAGGTGGGGTGGGCGGTGGAGTGGCCTCTTCGCCCCCACCAGGGCCAGGACGCTCGGCGGCGGTGATAGCTCACCTGACACCCCCTCGCCTTTTGAGTCCGAGGGCAAGAGGGAGGGCGGGGTCCAAAAACAACAGCCAGGTGGGGTGGGCGGTGGAGTGGCCTCTTCGCCCCCACCAGGGCCAGGACGCTCAGCGGCAGTGATAGCTCACCTGATGTCCCCTCGCCTTTTGAGTCCGAGGGCGAGAGGGAGGGCGGGATCCAAAAACAGCAGCCAGGTGGGGTGGGCGGTGGAGTGGCCTCTTCGCCCCCACCAGGGCCAGGACGCTCGGCAGTGGTGATAGCTCATCTGAGTCCGAGGGCGAGAAGGAGGGCGGGGCCCAAAAACGCCGGCCATGTGGGGTGGGCGGTGGAGTGGCCTCTTTGCCCCCACTGGGGCCAGGACGCTCGGCGGTGGTGATAGCTCGCCCGATGCCCCTTCACCTTTTGAGTCTGAGGGCGAGAGGGTGGGCGGGGCCCAAAAACAGCAGCCAGGTGGGGTGGGTGGTGGAGTGGCCTCTTCGCCCCCACTGGGGCCAGGACGCTCGGCCTATGCTCCTCGGCCCGTGATTGCTGGAAACTCTCGTACCGGCCCACCAGTTTCTCTATGTCCTCATCTATCTTGGGCCACCAGAAGTAGCTCCTTGCTAGAGCTTTTGACTTCACGATTCCCGGGTGGCTCGTATGGAGCAGGTGGAGCACCTTGGCTAGCAAGACCTCAGGAATTACTACTCTCTGCCCCCAGAGGAGACATCCTCTCTCGAGTGAAAACTCGAAACGCTTCCTGAAGAACGGATTGAGTTCTTTGGAAGGAGATGTTAAGGGCCAGCCCTTCTTAACCCACGCCAACGCTCGGGACAAGACCCTATCTTTGGCGGTTGCCTTGGCGATATCCGCAGACACAATTGGGGGAGATTCAAGTGATTCGATGAGCAGCACCTGGTGCTCTGGCTCAACCTCGACCTTGGGTTCCCCCAGCTTGGGTAGGGGAGACCTGGAAAGTGCATCCTCGTGCGCCATGTCTTTCCCTGGGTGATGCATCAGCGTGAGCTGGTATGCGTTTAGGAAGATCGCCCACCTTAACATTCTAGGGAACAAGATCTGTGGAGTGGGCTTGGTCATGACAAAGATACCTAGGAGGGGCTTGTGATCCGTGACAATGGTGAACTCCCTCCCATACAGGAAGTTAAGGAATTTCTTTGTCCCTGCGATGAGGGCCTCCTCGTCTGTCTGTGCGTAGTTGCACTCTGCTTTCAAGAGGGATCTCGAATAGAATGCAATTGGTGCCTCCCCTCCCATTCTCAAACACATGGCATAAGACAGCCCCAACCCCCACCGTGAGGCATCACATACTAACGCTATGGGTTTATTGGGGTCGAAGTGAGTTAGTATCGCCTCGGAAGAGAGGAGCTTCTTCAACTCACTGAACGCTTGTTCCTGAGCCTACTCCCACTGCCAGACTGCGTCCTTTTTCAGTAGGCGGTGCAGAGGCTCTGCCACAGATGCCTTCCATTGGAGGAAGGAGTGGTAGAAATTCATGAGCCCCAAGAACGACTGCAGCTCTGCCTTAGTAGCTGGTGTGGGGGCGCCCTGAATGGGCGCAACCTTTGACTTGGATGGCTTTACCTCGTCGGGGGTGATCCGAAACCCCAGGAACTCTACCTTGGTTGCATAAAAAACGCACTTGTCCCTTCTCAGGCGTAACCCAGCCCTCTCAAATACGGACATAACTCGGTCTAACCTTTGTGCTAGCTCTGACTCCCCCCAGCAGTTATCAATACATCATCAAAGTATGGCAAAACCCCGGGGAGTCCCTTAGGTAGGCGTTCCACAAGTGTCTGAAAAATACCAGGAGCCGAGTTTACGCCAAACTGGAGGCGTGTCACTTTAAATGCACCCTTGTGCATCACTATCGTCTGGGCAGCTGCGGCCACAGGTGTGACTGTTAACTGCTGGTAAGCCTGTGCTAGGTCCAGCTTCACAAAACACCTCCCCCCATGTAACTTGGCCAGCAAGTGGCTAACTACCGGCACCGGGAAGGCATTGGGGCGGATTGCCTTATTGATAGTACACTTGCAATCAGCACAAATCCTAACCTCCCCATTAGATTTCATGGTAGTTACAATCAGAGTTTCCCACTCTGCAGAGTCCACTGGTACCAAAATCCCCTGACCCACCAGTTTGTCCAACTCTGCCTCTATTTTGTCCTTTAGTGCGAAAGGTACTCTGCGCGGCTTGAGGCGCACAGGGTGGATGAAAGGGTCCCTATCAAAGTCCACAGGAGGCCCCTTGTATTCCCCAAGTCCTTTCCTGAAAACTGCCGGGTGTGCATTGTACACATCTTGGATGGGGTCGCCTCGGACGGCATTGATTCCATTCAATGCAATTCCCAGTGGTTCAAACCACTGGGTCCCCAAAAGGCAACTGGACCCCCCTTAAGGACCACTAAGGGCAACTTCCTGGTGTAGTTCTTAAACTGTACGGTGAAGTCCCCCACCCCCAGGACTGGGATGTAGCTTCCCTGGACATCCCGCAAGTTCGTTTGGAGGGCTTTAAGCTTGGGGCGGTCCTTAGGGGGTATGCACAGAAACTCGGTCTGCGAGATAATGGAGTAGGCAGTCCCTGAGTCCACCTCCATCTTCACCTGGACCCCCTGCAACAGTACCTTAACAAAAAACGGGTGCACCGGTCCGACACACGTCTCACCACTGTGTCCTCCGCGTGCACCTTCCCCATGTCCTGGTCCTTCCGGCGGCTGGTCCAACCAGGGTCTCGGCGTTGTCTGCACACCTTGGCAATGTGGCACAAATGCCTGCAGTTGTGGCACTTGGCTTTCCTGAAGGGGCACTTCCTCCAGTCGTGTGTGCCCCCACACTCCTCGCAGCGTCTGCTTGCTTCGGCGGTGTCTCTCCTCTCGGATGGTCGTTTCCTCACCTTCTGGACCTCGGGTTTACTTTCACTCTCGCTGAGGTTGGATGAGGACGCGGCGGCAGCTGACGTGGCTCTTGGCTCTCGCTCCCTGCAAGGCGAGCATCTATGGGCCTGCACAGCGGATGACAGGTTCTCTGAGGTGCTGGTTCTCGCCCGACACACTTGCACCCCGTCTTTCACTGCCTCTGCAGCCTGGGCAGCCCTGAGGACCTGCTCAAAGGTGATGTCCTCGTCCCAGGCCAACAGTCTCCGTTGGGCCTCCTCATCCCGCATGCCGAGGAGGAGGCAGTCTCGCAGCACTTCACTCAGGAAGGCGCCCCAACAGCAAGGGACGGCCACCAGTCTCAGCGCGGTGATGTACTCCACCATGCTCTCTCTGGGCCGCTGGTCACGCCAGTGGAAGGCCAGCCGTGCCGGGAACACGGACATCTTCGGCCGGAAGTGTGCCTGCAGCACGTTCAGGATCTCGCCTAGGGGGACCGACCTTAGGGCCCTCGGCATCAGGAGGTTCCTCACCAGCTCCAGGGTCAGCAACCCGCACTGAGCCAGGAGGCAGGCTCATCTCTGAGCTTCGTCTGTGATGCCCTCGGCGTCCATGGCGTACAGGAACTGCTCCTCATATTAGTCCCATGACTCGGGCTTCAAGGTGTCAAACGGTGCATGGGTTACTCTGTGGGAAGCCATTATCCGATCCTTGTCGCCAATTTGATGTAGGCAGATTGATTGCACACGGAGCCGGCAGGCGGGCCAAACACTTCTTTATTTCAGCATGGTCAATCTGTACATAGCACATTTAGGAGACGCAGCTCCTTATATACTGTATTTGAAATCCCTGCCACAGATCCCCATTGGTTGCGCTAGTCGTGACGTCAGCGGGGGTTGCTGAATAGCTGCTGAGTTTCACCTGAAACTGGGCAGTTTCCCACGCTAGCTACTGATTGGTTAGTTGAGGTCACATGGGCTGAGCTTCCTCAGCTGTGCTAGTTTGGCAGCTGAGTTGCATGCGGAATCGGGAGGGCTGCTTGCATACACAATAACCGCTTCCTATAAACTCCCCCACCCCACCCCCAAAAATGATAAAGTCCTGGGAAATTAAAACCAGGCCAACAAAGGGGGAAGAGAGCGAAGCAGATGCTTCATAATCCAGAAGCAGGGACAGCATTGTCCTTAAGAGAAGCTGAAGTCCTACAGGCCAAAGTTCTGCAGGAGAAGGATACAGCCAGTGGTGGGCATCAGCAGATTCACATCCGTTCGCCAGAACCAGTAGCAGAAATTCTGGCTGGGCCCGCCCATCCAAGTTTTGAAATAAAGTAGTCCTAATTCGGGTGCAATGCAGGGCTTTTCCCCTGACCACGCCCACCATACCACACCCACAGTGTGGTAGTAAAATTTTTGGGAGCCCACACAATTCCCTGCACTAGCAAATGACACATACAACCTCTTGGCTCCTCCACTCAAATGCGGGCAGAAATAAGTGGCCACTGTTAGCATCTTCATGTGAGTGAAACCAGAATGTGACCTGCAGCCATCATCCCACTCCATCTTACCTCTAGTATAAAATGATTGCATGTCATGCCCAGGTAACTAGTGGTGCTCCCTAAGGGACTGAAATCATGTGATCTTAAATACTAGTCTCCTTCAAAATTTTGCCAAGATAAGGGGCCAGCTCCGCACGCAAACTGTGCACACGGTGGATAATTTTCTTCTTCTGTTGTGTTTTCATCAAACCCTGGACTGCCAAAATGAAGCCACTTACTTGGCTTTGTTGTTGGCCAAACTTAAGTCCTCGGTGGTGCATGTGGATAATGGGACAAGGTGTGCTAAAGTCCATCAAGGTAAATATTTTAGCTTCATAACAGCAAAAATACTACAGCAGAAAATCCTAGCTGTTGAAGATTTCTCAATTCAATCTAAGCTCCTTCTAATATCTCAGCTGGTTTGGAGGCATGCCGAATTGACATCTACAGGGTGATTAACAGACTGCATGGGAACATCTGGCACTATACAACAAGATTGAGAATAATTAGCAAGTCATAGTGCCAAAGAATATCAGTTCTAGGTCAGAGATCTTCCTAAAGATGGAAGAAGAGTGTATGTAGTAGTAGTTCTCACCAAATCAATTTAATGAAACAGGAAATGAGCACTCTCCACTCTATAGTATGTTTCTGTTCTTCACCCTATGTGCCATTATATATGTTGTGTGATAGTTCTGAGTAACCATAATTTTTTTTAAAGGAAATACAAGTCATCCATCAATTTTTCTTTGTCTGCCACTACAAGGAGAACAGGGCAGTATCTTCCTGTTAAATGGAATACCTCTACATGTAACAGTACGGCGCATTTTACTTCTGCTTCCAGGAACAACAAGGGCGGCGTGGGCCGGATGAATCGCAGCAAACTCATCCATGTGGATTCACAGGGGCTTCTGGGAATTGAAGTCCAAGAATATCTGGAGTGCCAAGGTTCGCCATCACAGGCCTAGAAGCATGTCTGGTTATGGACTGAATTAGACTTGCCATCTTTGCTGGCCCCTCATCCACCGTTTTAATGTCAAGCTTCGTAATGCGCTAGGTGTCATCCTCTGAGAAAAGGGGTCAGAAAGATGCACAGCCTTTGTCTGAAATAATATAGAAGGGAGACTCTTTTGAGGACTTTCTAACTCACTAGATTTTATGGCTGCACTAAGCATTAGTGGTGAGAATGCCCTAAAGTAATGTGATAAAACACAACAGATTGTTCAAATAAATTTCATTATTTGAACAGAAAACAAGCAAACCTGCAGGTAAAACACAATAGCAGTCTCTGACACATAACTTTCACATTCCTTCACAAAGCATTGGGAAAGAAATTTTTAAAAAGAGGAACTCTACGATATTTTTCATCTACTGTACTCATAAGGCTAGATTTGTCAGTGGCAAAACTAATTAGACTTCCCCTGAGAAAAATTATGTTTTCAGATACAGAGACCATTATGCTCTGTCTGTCCAGCAAGAATGGCATCATAGGCAATAAAGATTGTTGCTAATTGAAGAGTTATTTTTGTTTATTTCAAGGTTTCTGCAATTTTTATCTCACTGTGCTAAAGTCACTCTAATTAGCAGTAATCTATTGCTGGCAGTGATGTCACTCCTGCTACCCCATTAAAGCTGCGCAAAAAAAATTTTTGACCATTGGGTGAAATCCTCTTACATACGCAAATGCTGTAACTTTTTGAATTGAATTGAAGGAACCACCATACACACATCTGTTTTGCGCTGAGTTGTGTAACTTGGTACACAACACATAATGTCTAGGGCAATGCCTTAGCCAGAGGCAATTTGCCTCTAAAAGTTACAACATTTGCATTATTGAGGCATAACTAGACAAAGAGATTTTGGTCACTATCTATGTCTTTGTGTTATTCTGAATTCTTCAGATCCCTCTAAACAGTTTGGAAACATCCAGAATTGTTTTGGGGGCATTTTGTGGGACTCTTGGTTTACTTTGGATGAATCCCTAATAGGTCAAAATCAGACCAATTTAGCTTGGGGATTTTCCAAATCTGCATACCCCTCATTTATACCCATGGGACCTACACCTATTTACTGTTCTCAAAGTCATACATGAAGGTTAATAAATATAACAGACTAGTCTAGTGTTGTGTATTGAAGAAGAATCGCACACGACAGCACTTCAGGCTAAACAAGAGGTAGTTTATTATAGTTGAGTACAGAAAGGAGTTACGTGTGTCGGCTGAACTGAACTTCCGACCACGTACAGACAATTGAAAACTGGAAAAACAGGGGTGAGGTATTCCTTATGGAAGGCAGTCAAAGGGATACATTTTCCCGGACCAATAAAGGGCGGGAAAACCTGTGCGGAACCAACTAAAATAATAACAATATATGAACCAAAGAGGGTGCAATGCAGCAATAGTTCGATCGTAATTGCTCTAGGCAATATACGTTAATTAAGACTCGGACACAACATCCAGTTTGTTCATTTCTGTTTAAAAACAAAGTACAGACATCTTAGAAATATGGACAAAACCAGACAAGATGTTTAGTATTAATGTTTCTAAAAATAATAGTGTATTTTTAGTTTTAATCATGGTTTTATTAAGCTTGATCTTTGTATTGATGCTTTTACTTGTAAAAGTGTTTGTGTATAATAAAGAGCAGCATATAATTCAAATTTAAATATCCTAAACAAATGAACAGTTGCCATACTGTTATAAAAAGCCATGATTTTAAGTCATCATATAACATGTGATCTCTAAATAAAAATATTCATGCTGTTCCTTCTTTGAAACTGTGAACTAACGAGATCATAGAATCATGGAAGGCACTCAAAGACCAGTCATGAGGGATGCTTCATAAATCAGCATACTAAATAACTGACAGATATTTCTTAGCTGTCTACCAAGTTCTCTAAGGCACTAATTAAGAAAGCAGCTACAATCTAGTTTGGCAGACATCTGTAACACAAATATTATAACAATGGAATCAAAGTATTTATTTACAGCAACATCACAACAGCATCAAACAGAGGTTGAAAATAGCATGTTAATTTTAATGCTTAACCTTAAATAGCAAAAATCCTATTAATTATGCCATAACTGCTATACAACTGCTGTAAACCTTGTTGGTGAACTGCTGCAAATTAAGACATTAATATAGGTAAAGGTAAAGGTTTCCCTTGCTCGAAAGCCAGCTATATCCGACTCTAGGGTTCAGTGCTCATCTCTGTTTCAAAGCCGAAGAGCCAGCATTGTCTGCTTCTGCAGACGTTTCCGTGGTCATGTGACAGGCATGACTAGAAACTGGAGTGCACGGAACGCTGTTCCCTTCCCACCGAAGTGGTCCCTATTTATCTACTTGCAATTTCTTGCTTTCGAACTGCTAGAGGAAGTATAGAGGAATATACTGATTGCAAATATAGTAATTGCAAATGCTTATGCTAACGTTTTGTTTTCTAGCAATCTTAACCTATAAAACCAAGTGTTCACCGTTGGAATGGGCTATAGGTTCCTATACGTCGCCCTACTGACCCGCACCCTCCCTTTGATAGGACGGGCGAAGTGGCTACGCAGGTCAACGAAGGCTTTAAAAAATCGAGATTGGGGCATCAGCCCCACCATTTGCAAGAAAGGGAAACAACTTCATTACCCGAAAAGCATTGCGTTTCGCCGTGCTTCTCCAACTGTTAGCCAATCACAAGGAAAAAAACAACGGTCTCAGTCTTTCCGTTACGAGCCGCAACCAATCCAAACTTGCGTATCAAAAACTTGCCGAGCGACGGGCAAAAAAATCTCTACACAAATACATATCCCAGCGTCCTTTTCACTGTAACACCATATAAGGAGTTGTGCTACAGCCAATGAAATGCCTCAGAATGTACGCGTCATCAGTGACTGAATGCACAACGAAAAAAAAAGGTCAATTGCCAGGCAAACCAACTTAAATACGTTATTTTACTTTAGCATACTGTTAGGTAGCTTAGTCGTTGCCGATTTTTGCAAATAAACCATAGAAATAAAAAAAACATGATAATATTCCCCCCTCCCCGCACCACCTACCTCACCCTTCCTAACCCCAAAGACCATTCCCCCCCCCGCACCACCTACCCCACCCTTCCTAAACCCAAAGACCATTTCCCCCGCCCCCCCGCACCACCTACCTCACCCTTTCTAACCCCAAAGACCATTTTCCCCCCCGCACCACCTACCCCACCCTTCCTAAACCCAAAGACCATTTCCCCCGCCCCCCCGCACCACCTACCTCACCCTTCCTAACCCCAAAGACCATTTCCCCCCCCCCCGCACCACCTACCTCACCCTTCCTAACCCCAAAGACCATTTTCCCCCCCGCACCACCTACCTCACCCTTCCTAACCCCAAAGACCATTTCCCCCCCGCACCACCTACCTCACCCTTCCTAAACCCAAAGACCATTTCCCCCCCCCGCACCACCTACCTCACCCTTCCTAACCCCAAAGACCATTTCCCCCCCCGCACCACCTACCTCACCCTTCCTAACCCCAAAGACCATTTCCCCCCCCCGCACCACCTACCTCACCCTTCCTAAACCCAACGACCATTCCCCCCCCGCACCACCTACCTCACCCTTTCTAACCCCAAAGACCATTTCCCCCCCGCACCACCTACCTCACCCTTCCTAAACCCAAAGACCATTTCCCCCCCCCCGCAACACCTACCTCACCCTTCCTAACCCCAACGACCATTCCCCCCCGCACCACCTAAATCACCCTTCCTAACCCCAAAGACCATTCCCCCCCCCCCGCACCACCTACCTCACCCTTCCTAACCCCAAAGACCATTTCCCCCCCCACACCACCTACCTCACCCTTCCTAACCCCAAAGACCATTTCCCCCCCGCACCACCTACCTCACCCTTCCTAAACCCAAAGACCATTTCCCCCCCGCACCACCTACCTCACCCTTCCTAACCCCAACGACCATTTCCCCCCCCGCACCACCTACCTCACCCTTCCTAACCCCAAAGACCATTCCCCCCCCGCACCACCTACCTCACCCTTACTAACCCCAAAGACCATTCCCCCCCGCACCACCTAAATCACCCTTCCTAACCCCAAAGACCATTTGCCCCCCCCCGCACCACCTACCTCACCCTTCCTAACCCCAAAGACCATTTCCCCCCCCCCGCACCACCTACCTCACCCTTCCTAACCCCAAAGACCATTTCCCCCCCCGCACCACCTACCTCACCCTTCCTAACCCCAAAGACCATTTCCCCCCCCGCACCACCTACCTCACCCTTCCTAACCCCAAAGACCATTTCCCCCCCCACACCACCTACCTCACCCTTCCTAACCCCAAAGACCATTCCCCCCCGCACCACCTACCTCACCCTTCCTAACCCCAAAGACCATTCCCCCCGCACCACCTACCTCACACTTCCTAACCCCAAAGACCATTTCCCCCCCGCACCACCTACCTCACCCTTCCTAACCCCAAAGACCATTCCCCCCCCGCACCACCTACCTCACCCTTCCTAACCCCAAAGACCATTTCCCCCCCCCCGCACCACCTACCTCACCCTTCCTAAACCCAAAGACCATTCCCCCCCCCGCACCACCTACCTCACCCTTCCTAACCCCAACGAACATTCCCCCCTCCGCACCACCTAGCTCACCCTTCCTAACCCCAACGACCATTCCCACTCGCTTACATAAAACAAATTGAAAAAATAATATCATACTTTCTTCTTTTATTAATCCTCAAAAAAACCCAAAAAACCAGATCACAGTTAATAACAGCAAAGCCAAAAAATTTTTACATAAATAAACATTTAAAAAATTAAAATTACAGAATAAGCAATTTTTAAAAAAATTTAACACAATTTAACCTTCCAACACAATGTAAAACTATTGCAAAAAAAAATTTGTTTCATTTTTTATTAAAACACACGGGGGGGGGGGGGAAGCCCGGCAACGCCGGGCAACCCTTGCTAGTTTCTTAATAAAACTTGTGTGAATTCCATTATATTCACATGAAAGCATATCAGGATTTTAGCCATTTTGCCCTGCCTGCATGATGGGGGTGGCCATTTTGTCCCAACAGCTTTAAAAGGGTGGTCATTTTGTTTCTCAAATGCCCTTGGAGGGATGGGAGAGCACATGAAATGATGGATCTGGCCCATGGGCCTTAGGTTGGGAACCACTGTTTTAAGAGATATTATCTATGTCTTACTTTTTGAAATTGAATTGAATTATGGTAGCAATGTGTAATATGACATTCACTCAAAAGAACTGATACTAGCATTACCATGTGACAAACAGGACAGTCAATGAAATGTGAGATGTTAGGAAAGCTGAGTGCAGACGAATATATGCCTTTGAAATGTGGTGTTGGAGGAGAATTTTGAGAGTCCCCTGGACAGCGAGGAGAACAAATAGAAGAAATCAACCCTGACTGCTCATTAGAAGGTCAAATAGTAAAGATGAAGCTAAAGTACTTTGGACATCAAATGAGAAGAGAGGATTCACTTGAGAAAGCCTTGATGCTAGGAAAGGTGGAGGGCAAAATAAGAAAGGGGCGGCCAAAAATGAGATGGCTAAATGGTATTGTAGATGCAATGTGCACAAAGCTGGGCGGGCTGAGGAAGATGGTGGAGGACAGAGGTGCCTAGCGGGCAATGGTCCATAGGGTCGCAAAAGATCGGAATCGACTGTGCGACTGAACAACAAGAACTTACCTCAGTGAGAATTTGCCTGGACAGTGGATAGGATAAAGAGGTGCTGTTGAGTTTCTCCCATGTTCTCTGGACTTAACCCTCCTTGACCTCTACCTATGAAGGATCTTAAAAGATGTGGTGTACCATTGAAAACAGGCTACACTGGCAGTACTTGAGGAAGGAATTGAAATGTCATGTGCAGAGGTACAAGTGAACACTTTGGTCAACGTTGTTCAAGCTGTAGTTTGTCATAATCAGAAGTGTCTGGATGCTGATGGTAACCACTCAGGTCTCGAACTGCTGACCTGCCAACCTTCCAGTCAGCAAGTTCAGCATCTTAACCACTAAACCATCACAGTTCCTCATTTTAGATTAGTATGATATAATTTGCCATTTTACACATAACCCTATTGAAGACTTCCTGTCCAAAGAGATTAGTAAGGTACAGAATATATTTTATTTTGTACAAGAGTTCAAGTAAAGGAACAACTTTGGTAAAATTATAGCCATTGAGAGACTGCTATTATGCTCTCCAGAAAAAAAATGTAAATCCTACAGAGGCAAGGACATTACATCAAATAAATAGCTCTATAAACATTTGCTTTTTCAACCTCTTACCAATTTTCTTCATACAAAAAATTACAGTCTTACAGCTAATAAGGAGCTCACTGCATTTTGAAATGTTCAAGGGTAAGGATGGGATTTTAAATTTTTTTATGAATTACAAATTCCATAATTTTCCACTCTGAGAATTCCATCCATCTTCCAGGCAGAATCTAAAGCACCTGGGAGAAAGACCTAAAATGGAAGCTTTTAAGGTTTAGCTAAGGCAGGAGGGGACTGCAGTGACTTAGTGGTTAAGACATTGAACTTGATGACTGGAATGTTGGCAGGTCAGCAGTTCGAGACCTGAGTGCTGCACAACGGAGTGAGCGCCTGTTTCTGTTCCAGCTCCTGCCAACCTCGCAGTTCAATAGCAAGAAACTGCAAGTCGATAAATACCACTTTGGCATACCTGTCAAGTATCCCATATTGGCCGGGATTTCCCGTATTTCAGCGCTCGTTCCTCCCCTTTCCCACCACCGTCCCATATTTTGAAGGGGTTACTGCGCATGCACGGCCATCAGAGGCAGTTCTGCACATGCGCAAAGGGGTTCTGTGCACGTGCAAAGGGGTTCTGTGCATGCGCAAGGGGGTTCTGTATATGCACAAGGGAGTTTTTGCTGCACTTGCACGCCCGGGTCCGAGAAGGTCCCATATTTTCCGGAGCTGTGCTTGATGACTATGCTCTTCGGTGGGAATGTAATCAGTGTTCCGTGCACTCCGGTGTTTAGTCATGCCTGCCACATGTTCACAGAAACGTCTGCAGACACAGACAATGCTGGCACTTTGGCTATAAACAGAGATGAGCACTGAACCCTAGAGTTGGACATGACTAGCTTTTGAGCAAGGGTGACATTTAACTTTACCTCAGATGGGAGGGGTTTTGAGACTTAGCTCACCCACAAGGGTCCTGTCAGAAAGCTTCTAGCTATTAGCAGGGTAGGAATTCTTTTTGCCCATTGGGCTCAGTAATAGTGCCTCCCCTCCCCAAAAAACAACCCCTACCAGTGCTTTTATCTATTGCAAGCGCGGCACCAAAATGGCCGCCGCGCTCTTTGCGCCCCCCCCCCCCCCCCCACTGGACGAAGGCATCCGGGTAGTTAGGGGGCGTGGCCAGCACCCTTATAAAAGGGGTGGCCACGAGGCAGCCGAGCTGCCATTTTGCGAAGCGACGGAGCGGAGAAGTTTTTCTTTCTTACCTCCGTCGCTCTTGCCTTTCGCCGGGAAGCCTCTTCGGTTGCGAATTTTCTTTCTGTTTATCCGGCTTCCCACCAGATAGCTGCAATGCCCTCTAAGAAGAAGGCGGCTGCGAACGCGGTTCGCTCTGCGCGGAGGCGCCAGCCGGGTCGGAGGACCGCGACTGCACCTCCCCAGCAGCCTCCCTTGCCTGAGCCCACCGGGACCAGTGGGATGGGGTTGGTAGCCCCTTGGCCTGAGGCGGGGCGTCTGCATACCGGCCCGGCAGGGGCCGCGGCCCCCGGCCCGCAAGCAATGGCCACTGCCCCCGGCTTGGCCCATTCTTCGGGGCCTTCTTCCCATGGTTCGCAGGTTCCTGCGGGGGGTTTCAGCCATGGGGGGTGGTTGGGTTCCCTCCCCTGGCAGGGCATGCCCCCGGCCCCGCACGGGCCGTGCCTGGGCTCGTGGCCATATTCGGGCCCCGGGGTCCAGGGACCTGGACCGGCGCCTGCAACCGGTGGGCCGGCCGGCCCTTTACCCCCCCCCCCCCCTTGGCTTAGGGGGCTATGTCACTGTTGAGGCCCTTCTGGCCCGTGTTGCGGCCCTCGAGGCGTCCCTCGCGAGGGTTCATTACCCGGGGGTGCCTTTTGGGGTGCAGGTTGATGCTTCGTCTGCTGGGCAGCGGCAGGCGGCGGGACGGGTCGAGCTGCCCGAGGCGCATGGGCCGGCATCGGCCACTGCCTCGCAGCTCCCCAATCAACAGGCTGGTGTTGAGCAGGCCCCATCGACGAGCTCAACTGCGGTCGTGAGCTCCGACGCCCCCAGTGGGCCGGAACCCCCGGTGGGGGCGGCCCATGGGGGTGCAGCATGTGAGTATGCGGTTCAATCTAGTGCACCCACACATCTAGCTACGTTGGGGGGAGCATTTCAGTGGCCGTGGCCTCGCGCGGGTGGCGCGACGGTTCAGTCGCCGACGTCCCACCCGGCGACTTCACCTCCCACCCAGGGCCCTGTTTGGGGTGGTGCCTCCTACTCAGTCGGGAACGTGTTAGGGGTGACCGGGTTGGTCCAGGCTCCTTTTCAAGTGCCCGCAGTTCCCACCGTGCCGGTGTCGGCATTGCCGACAGCGGGGTATTCCTTGCCTCTTGGAGACCATCTGGCCCAGGCCACCAAAGAGAAGATCTGGCGTGGGGAGTATGTGGACATCTTCTCCCTTCTTAACAGAGAGCCCACCAAGGAGGAGAGGGAGGGGCAGGATGAGAAGGATAAGGAACAGGCACGTCGTCGTAAGCCGCCACGCACGTGGGCCAACTGGTTGCCGGCGTACCTCATATACATGGCGGTTTACCTCAGGGCCAGGCCGGATCTGGCAATCCCGATGGTCCAGTATTTGGACAACATCTACCGGGCGATGGTCGACTTCCCAGGCCCGTCGTGGTTGGCTTACGACGAGGAATTCCGTATGCGGATTCCCCTGCACCCTGAGATGAGGTGGGACGAACCCTGCCAGAAGCTGTGGCTTCTGTACATGACTCCCACGCGCCCTGCGCCTGGGGAAAGATACCATTGTGGACATGCGGTCCAGCGAGCGGCCCCAGCACAGACACCCCGCCAGATGGCGGGGCAGGGGGTTCCAGCCCGCCTGTTGTGCTGGACTTTCTCGTCCAATGGTTCCTGCAATAGGAAGAATTGCCGGTACAGGCATGAGTGTCCCTCTTGTGCTGGCCCCCATGCGGCCTCCGCCTGCCCCAGGCCAGGAGGGATGCGGGGCAGAGGTAGGGGTGGACAAGGGGCTGGCAAGACTGCCGCAGAGGGAGCTGGTCCACCGAAAGGCCCCCTCCCCAATTAATGTGGACATGTTGGAGCGTTGGCTCGCATTGTACCCGAGGGAGGCAGACGCGGTTTACCTGCTTCAGGGTTTTCGACTGGGGTTTCGTATTCCTTTCGAGGGTGATAGGTCCCCCCAAGACGCCCCCAACCTTTTGTCCCTTAGGGGAAGGGAGGAGGTGGCTGCGGCCAGCATTACTAAGGAGGTTGATGCGGGCAGGGTCGCCGGCCCTTTCCCTACACCCCCGTTTCCCAACCTTAAAGTGTCACCCTTGGGCTTAGTGCCCAAGAAGTCACCGGGCGAGTTCCGCCTGATTCACCACTTGTCCTACCCAGCCGGCCGATCGGTCAATGATGCTATCCCTGATGACCTTTGCTCGGTCAGGTATACATCTTTCGACCAAGCGCTGCGCATGGTGCGCTCATGTGGCCCGGGTGCGCTGTTAGCTAAGTGCGACATTAAGTCTGCCTTTCGTCTCCTGCTGGTTCACCCGGGTGACTTTGAGTTGCTGGGTTTCAAGTTCCGGGGTGAATATTATTTCGATAAGGCCATGCCTTTTGGCTGTTCCATATCATGCTCGGCCTTTGAGCGTTTCAGCACCTTTCTACAGTGGGCTTTTGTCTGCAGGTCAGGGTCCCGGTCTGTAGCCCATTACCTGGATGATTTTTTATTCGGGGGTGAACGGGGCTGGGACACGTGCACACGTCTCCTCAACACATTTCAGACGCTAATGGAGGAACTTGGTGTCCCTTTAGCGCCCGAAAAGACCGAGGGCCCATCTACCCAGCTAGTCTTCCTGGGGGTGGAGATTGACATGGTAGCGCAGGCTTCTAGGTTACCGGGGGATAAGGTGTCCAGGATAGTGGACCTCATCTCGGACTTGCTTGCTAAACGCAAGGCGTCATTACGGGAACTGCAGGTGCTACATGGTCACCTCAATTTCGCTTGCAGGGTGGTCGCACCGGGCAGGGCATTTGCTCGGCGCTTGTGCGACGCCATGACAGGCTTATCCAGGCCCCACCACAGGGTGAGACTAATCCGGGGTATCAGGGCAGATATGCTTATCTGGCTCCAGTTCCTGAGGGAGTTCAATGGGGTGTCATTTTGGAGGTCTGACCTTCTGGCTTCCCCTCGTTTCCAGATACAGTCCGATGCCTCTGGATCCCTGGGTTATGGGATGTACTTCAATGGGAAGTGGGCCTATGGTGGGTGGCCACCAGCCTGGTCGGGCACGTGTCGCCTGCGTGATCTTACGTATCTGGAATTTTTCCCCATATTGGGGGCTTTGATGCTATGAGGTGAGGAGTGGGCCAATTCGGTTGTTCATTTCTGGTGTGACAATGCGGCCGTTGTCCACATTGTCAACTCACAGACTTCTAAATCACCCAGGGTCATGGACCTGGTGCGCCAGTTTGTATTGCGCAGCCTGCGCCTCAATGTGCTGTTCAGGGCCAGGCATGTCCCGGGTGTTAATAATGATATAGCTGACGCTTTGTCCCGCCTGCAGATCTCCCGGTTCCGCGCCTTGGCCCCGGATGCGGAGGAATTTCCCTCGCCGCTCCCGGACGAGATATGGACCCTTGGCAAGGAGAGGTGAACCGGGCGATCAGCATGTCGCTAGCGCCACGCACGCGTAAGGCGTACCACCACGCATTCATTTCTTTCAGAGCATTCTGTGCCCAATTCCGGCTGCCAGACACCTGGCCGATCCCAGTGGCCCATATCCTTCGATTCATGGTTTACCTCCAAGCCCAGGGCCTCGCACCTCGCACCATAGCATCCAGGCTGTCAGCGCTGGCTTTTATGGCCAAAGTAGGCGGTCATGCGGACAGTACTGCTGACTTCCGTGTGAGAACGTTTTGGAGGGGTGGGTGCGGGAGCGTGGGCGTGGCCCGGACGACCGCCACCCAATTTCCCCGGGGGTTCTTACCCAACTGGTGCGGGGCTGGCATGACCTATGTTTTGATAGGTATGAGGCAGCCCTGTTTCATGCGGCTACAACGGTGGCCTTTTTTGGAGCGCTCCGCATCAGCGAGCTTGTGATGCTGTCTAAGGCGGATGCAAGTAGTAGGGCACTGGAACTCGAAGATGTCTACGTTGCCAATGATTGGGCTCAGTTGAGGATACGCTCCTCTAAGACGGATCAGCACGGCGTAGGCAGTGGAGTAAGACTGCTACGGTGTTCTTTGGCAGACATCTGTCCGGTTGGTGCCCTACAGGAGTTCCTTGCACTGCGTGGCACGCACCATGGCCCGTTTTTCTGTCACCAAGATGGGTCTCCCCTTACTAAATTTCAATTTTGGAAGGTGACCGGCAAAGCGCTGGGCAGTGTTGGCCTCCCAGGGGCCTGTTACGGCACCCATTCATTTAGGATAGGGGCGGCTTCCACTGCGGCTGCTTTTGGGTACTCCGGGGCTGAAATACGCCGCATGGGGAGGTGGGGATCGCAATGTTTTCAATTTTATGTCCGCCCTCTTTCACCGCGAGTACCAGTCGAGTCACCGCACCTTTTCTCTTCCCTCGTTTTTCCTTGACAGACCCTGGGTGTCGTATTACACCGGTGACAGTATGGCTGGTGGGCCATAGCTACGTGCACAGGGCAGCGCGTTACGCTGCGGCGACAGAGTGGGGACCCCGACTGGGACTGGGTGCATACGCAAGTCTCACATGGTATGGTAAGCCCGGGATGTTATGGCGGGAGCTGTTGCCATTCCTTTTCTCGGGCCGGAATGCTGACCCGCCTGACATTCTGATCATACACCTTGGGGGCAATGATTTAGGTCGGGTCACCGGCCTATCGCTGAAGCATGCGATTTGCGGCGACCTTGCCTACCTACATTACGTGTGGCCCGCCACAACCCTCGTTTGGTCTGACATGGTGCCGCGGCACACTTATAGGGGAGGGTTCGACCTCCAGGCCCTTGACCGTGCTAGACGCATGGTAAACAGAGCTGTTGCCCGGTTCCTTGTCGACAGGGGTTGGGGGCGGGTCAGTCGTCACCCCGCCATTAGTCTGCAAAATTATGAACTTTACGCAGGGGATGGGGTCCATCTGTCGCGAGGAGGTATGGACCTCCTGTTAGGTGATTGGCGAGCAGGCCTGTTGACCGAGCTGACGGTCTGGGGGGGGCGTCGAGCCTTCATTGAAGCCTCTCCGTGTGGCGGGTAGCACTGGTAAGGTAAACATTTATGACCCACAGGTATCCGGCAGGTTCGCAATTGACTGGACAACACTAGACAGGCATAAGTTGGTTAAACGTTGTCCGGTCAACGACGAACCAGGCGACGGGGTGATGGCTACAGCTAGACAGCATGCATCACCCCGTGATTTTACGGATACGTGTCAGAGGGTGGGGTCATTAGTTAGATATTGACTACGGTCAACAATTTGTTTGTTGTCAACAAACAAATTGATACAAATAGATACATTGTAACAATTGCCGTCGGCAATTTTGGGTGGTACCTTACCAGTGTTACTTCGGCCTGCTTGCCTTAAGAATTATGATTGGTCAATTACCAATAGAAATTTATAATTCGGACTAGGGCATGAATCAATAAATGTGGCCCAATGCCGTTATCCACTTTCATCAGTGTCTGAGTCCTTTATTGGGGGGGTGCACCTGCAATGCAAGCGCGGCGCCAAAATGGCCGCCGCGCTCTTTGCGGCCCCCCCCCCACTGGACGAAGGCATCCGGGTAGTTAGGGGGCGTGGCCAGCACCCTTATAAAAGGGGTGGCCACGAGGCAGCCGAGCTGCCATTTTGCGAAGCGACGGAGCGGAGAAGTTTTTCCCCTCCACCCCCTCCCTAGTTAACAGTGTGATATTTTGGTCGCTTCGGGGCCGGGTGGGAATTTTTGGCTGGGACTCGCAATTGGCTCTTGGGTCCTGGTTTTTTCGCCCATCCCACACTGTTGCTATGGTTTGATATAGGGGTTTCTGTTGCTGCTGTTGACTTTGGTCACATGGGCGGGTAGCACTGGTAAGGTAAACATTTATGACCCACAGGTATCCGGCAGGTTCACAATTGACTGGACAACACTAGACAGGCATAAGTTGGTTAAACGTTGTCCGGTCAACGACGAACCAGGCGACGGGGTGATGGCTACAGCTAGACAGCATGCATCACCCCATGATTTTACGGATACGCGTCAGAGGGTGGGGTCATTAGTTAGATATTGACTACGGTCAACAATTTGTTTGTTGTCAACAAACAAATTGATACAAATAGATACATTGTAACAATTGCCGTCGGCAATTTTGGGTGGTACCTTACCAGTGTTACTTCGGCCTGCTTGCCTTAAGAATTATGATTGGTCAATTACCAATAGAAATTTATAATTCGGACTAGGGCATGAATCAATAAATGTGGCCCAATGCCGTTATCCACTTTCATCAGTGTCTGAGTCCTTTATTGGGGGGTGCGCCTGCAATGCAGCTCCTGCAGAGCATAGCTTTTCCCAGTAATATCTTCTGTTTTCTTCACAGAAACAAAATAACTGACCAACTGTTTCTCAGCTGTAAGTGTTTATTCCTGAGAGGACTTGAATTTCTTGACTAAAGCACCTAAGAGGATTTTGGCTGGAGTGGAGGAATTGCTGGAGATCTCTGAGGAGTGAAGTCCAAGAAATCTAAAAGTCCCTTGCTTCCACTCCACTACAATCCAATATGTCAGTCAGTGTACATTAAAATAGCAAATAAATGTAGGATTCCCAAAAGCAAGTGATTGCCTGCCTCCCCCAAATGGATATAGTCAACATATACAATTGTAGTTTTGTTGCCATGCCTTCTGTGAAGGTGAATTATGGAGAATTATGAAGAGCTTCTTCTTCCATATCTAGGCCAGATGTGAAACTGCCAAAATGAAGCCAACTTTTGGTGAATTCATTCTATAGTTCTTCTCACTTGACCTAATGCTAGGGCTGTAGTGGCTCAGTGGTAAAGAAGCTCGCCTTGTTAGCTGGAAGGCTGGCAAGTCAGCAGTTTGAGGCCCAGGTACTGCATGATGGTTTGAGCACCTGTCTCTGTCCCAGCTCTTGAACACATGAAAGGAGCCTCATTCAGGCATCACATGAGCAGAGTTTCTTCAGCAAAAATCCTTTCAAACCCAGAATAATTTCTGACACAAAATTATTATTACCTGACATAGTGTGAGAAAGATTAGCTGACAGAAGGTTGCCGTTGCCCAGGGTATGCCCGATTGTGGTTCAGAAATACCACAATCTTCAAGGAGGCTTTTTTCTGTGTACCACCTTATGAGGAACTAAAGGGCTGTGCGTAAGAAGAGGATAACTGAGGGGAAATTATTGTTTCATAGGCCCTCCATACTCACTCCAGAAATGTTTAGCTTGTCAATAAAGAAAGACAGACTCATACACATATCTAGAAACCTATCCAGTGAGATGAATACAAATTCAAGAGCTAGACCTGATTTTACATTCTGTTATATAAGAGGGAAAAGGAACAGAGCTTCAGCTGTGCAAGACTTGTCAGATACCAAGTTGAGGCAGGGTGGGGAGGCTGATTTATTTAACACAGCTTCATTCTGCTACAGAACAAAAAAAAGAAATCAAATATTAAACTTTTTCAAAGAATGCATAGCCACATTATTTTAATGAGCAACACCAGCATGCATTAACATACAGTTTCTGATTAAAGTTGTACTATAATTACCACAAAGTTCTGCAAATACAAGGGGGCTGAAGTGCATGTACTTCGTGCATATTATTATTATTTAATTATAATGGCAGTAGAATGTGATTTTAAAAAAAACAGATTATAATGTGGCTAACTGCTAGGGTAGCGTACACTTATTGATTTCTCAACAGCAGGCAAGTGTGTCAGAACATTACCTCACTCTCTCTCTCTCTCTAAGCTTTTCACATGTAGAAATCAAAGGCAAATTCTGTATTCATAGTACAGAGATAAAACAGACATTAAACTCAACAATATGCTGTACAAAATTCTTGCTCAAAACATTGTACGGTCTAAATGGGAAGTATTTTTCCAACCCACATCATATAACTTTTAAAAGTTTTCATATGACAAGAAACCTAACTTGCAAGGAAGAACTGAAAAGGTTCCCCAAAGAAGGAAAATGTGTTCAACGTGATACAAGTTTTTCAAGTGCACAGCAACAGGGTAGCAAAAGCACAGACAAATCAGAGAAAGGCATGTAAATGCCCATCGGTGTATTGCATGCTCTCAAAGCCTCAGGCAAAACACAGACTCAAAAGCGTTTCTCAAGTTCTCACTCCTCTCCCAGCCCCTGATTTCTTTCTCCAGAAAAATAAGTAGCTGGACTCTCCTGCATTGTTCAACACCAAAACATTCCCACCTTTCAAAACTAGAAATGGACGCCAAGGTCTATACATGTTCCACAGAGGCCCAGGGCAGAGATTTAACCCCTGGACTTGCCCATGTTGCCTGCCCCTGACTTAAAGGGAGGCACCCATGATCACATTGTTCCTAATTATGTTGTAATACTTTGATTATTATTTTAAAGTACTGCTTTAAAAGGTGAATGGCAAACCACTAACTGCCTCTTTTGTTCATAGAGAATGTATATGTTTGATGTTTGCAGATTGATACGTGGTAGGCAGCATTCATAAGGCCAAACACATCTTTATTGTAGAGTAAGCAATCTGAACATGAGGTAATGGCGGAGGCGCAGCTCCTTTTATACAGTATGGTACATTTGAAACTGGTTACACGATTACTCATTGGTTACTGTCTCTGTGACGTCATTTTGATGCACCGCGTTCTTCATCAGGTTTACCTTTGGCGGGAACATTTCCCGTGGTTGGCTGTAATTGGTTAACTTGTATCATGTATGTATATCGCTATCAGCTACCTCTTGATACCATCTAGAGGCAGCGGTAGCTCATTGTAACTGTTGCAATACATTGGGTAACATTATTACATTCCATCTTAAAGGCATAGTATTCCATACATAACAATATGTATAATGGAAAACAATAACAGCATTGGTGCTATTTTGTTACACATCTGGAATATGTCTTCTTTGGACTGGGGTATACAGAAGACAGCATGATGTAGTGAACCAAACATTTGAATTCAGGATAACTGTGATCCTTCCAATCTGTTTGTTATAAAGCCAGGTAACATATCAACCCCCTTTATGTTGTGGGTCTCTCAAGGGCAAACTAAGTTCAATGTGCGAGTTTTCTGCTCTACACTTCCCAAGTGAGGGTTCCAAAAGGTTCAGAGAAAACTACTCTGCTTATAGAAGCCTGCACACTGATGTGCCCTGAACCAAACATCACTGTCATGAGACAGGAGCAGTGACTGAAGATGGTCAGGATACAGTTTAGGTTCTTTTAGGAATTACAAAGATCTTGAATTGGAACGACATAGGGACTGAGATCCTAGAGCAGTGGTTTCCAACCTTTTTTGGCCATGCCCCACCTAAGCATCTCTAAGATCCTGATTCACCATTATTATTATTATTATTATTATTATTATTATTATTATTATTATTATTATTATTATTATTATTATTATTATTATTATTATTATTATTATTATTATTATTATTATTACTGTATTCAAAAAGTGAACTCCTATTCACGTGGAGGAAGCCTAAAAGGCCATTCGCTGTTCATAACTCATTCTCGAATTGCCACCTTTAAAAATCAAATTACCCCTGGTGGGGCATGTGCCCCACATTGGGAACCATAGTTCTAGAGAGAACGTCCCTTTCTTATTTTCAGAAGAATGGCTAAACTTGTGCAGGGCAACCAAGGGAATGAGATAGTATGAGACAAAATGTCATTACAGCATTACCATTACACTGTCTGTGCAATTATATATTTATACTGTTTGGGACATGGAGTGAGGAATTTAATGCACTAGCAATTCCTTCTCTCCAGCATGTCCATAAATTTCTAATTCCTTCTATTGTCATAATTTAGAAAATAAAACAGGCATTGTACTCCAGTGCCAATGCCAATCTCATCACTACAAGCTTCAGTGCCAGAATGATCTGCCAAAGACAGGAAGAGAAAAGAAATTGGCTGGATGCCACCCCCCCACCCCCACCCCCAAGCTGTCAAGCATCTAATTCTGCCATGCTGTGTCACTGTAAGCTATTTCTAGATGTTATTGCCTGCATGCAACTCTATCTGAAACTGAATGGGCAATAGCAAAGACCACTTGAATCATGTTGTTGTTGTTCAGATGCACAGTCGTGTCCGACCCTTCATGACCCCATGGACTACAGCACACCAGGCTCCTCTGTCATCTGCCATCCTCTGTAGTCTGCCTAGATCTACGCCTACCACGTCAAAGATGCCATCTAACCATCTCATCCTCTGCCGGCCCCTTCCCCATTTGCTTTTGATCTTTCCTAGCATCAGGGCCTTCTCCAGTGAGTCCTCTCTTCTCATTTGATGGCCAGAGTACTTGAGCTTCAGCTTCAGTATTTGTCCTTCAAAGGAGCAGTCACGGTTGATTTCCTTCAGGATTGACTGATTTGATCTCCTCGCAGTCCAAGGGACTCTCAAAAGTCTTCTTCTTCTCTATTCTTCTGCTCAGCCTTCCTTATGGTCCAACTCTCACAGTCATACATTACTACTGGGAAGACCATTTAACTGTGCAGAATTTTGCTGGCAGGGTGATGTCTCTATTTTTTTATTATGCTGCCTAGGTTTCTCATAGCTTGCCTCCCAAGAAGTAAGCATCTTTTTATTTCATAGCTGCAGTCACCATCTACAGTGATCTTAGATCCCAAAAAAGTAAGTTTTGCACTGTTTCCATTTCTTCCGCTTCTATTTCCCAGGGAGTAATGGGGCCAGATGCCATGATTTTGGGTTTTTTATGTTTAGTTTCAAGCCAGCTTTTGCACTTTCCTCTTTCACCCTCATCAAGAGACTCTTTAGATCTTCTTCACCTTTTCCATTAGGCTGGTGTCATCTGCATATCTGAGGATGTTGATATTTTCCCTGTCAATCTTATGTGATTAATCTAGCCCTACAATACACATTATGCCCATCCAACCCATTCTTCTTTAACATGTGATTTGAGAGTTCCTGTCCCTAGAGAAACCAAGACAACCAGGATGAGGGATAAAGCTTTTTCAGTGGTAGGTCCCTGTCTTACTTCTTACTTCTTACTTACATGGCTTACTTCTTGTTTTCTTATGAGTTTTGTACATTTTAATGTGGTTGTTTATTTCACATTTGTGGCTGTTTTTGGTTTTAATCATGTTCTGTACACTGCCCAGCGTAGCTTGTTAGTGAGAGATGATAGATAGATAGATAGATAGATAGATAGATAGATAGATAGATAGATAGATAGATAGATAGATAGATAGATAGATAGATAGATAGATAGATAGATGGGGAGAGAGGGATGGAGGGAGGAACAAGCTTGTAACTTGTCCTGTGCAAAGCAGTCATAATTGATATTTTCATCTGATTTCTCTCCAGTATGATCCTCTGAATTAATATGTTAAATCTAAAACCAATGTAACTTGCAAAATTAATACCTTATTTTTCTGTTGCAAAGTTGCCCAGAAGGTTGGTAAACTGAGGCAAACTTCCTCCTGGCCTCACACGTGCATAGGCATGCTGCATTCTAATGGCTAACAGAGACCATGGAAACACATAAGACTAGAATTGTCGGCACTTTTCAAATTACAGCTGTTATTGTCTGTACTGTAACTAAATCGTAGGAAAGACTTTTCAATGGACTGGGGCATACAAGAAGGCCTTTAAAAAAACTCTGAGAAACTATTTAAAGATAGTGTCATGGGGAGGGTATCATGGCCATCATAGTGACTTCTGAAGGCCAAGCTGAGGTTCCAGAAGAGCAAGATTTGGACCCAGGACTCCTTCTTTCTATATTCATCACCATGTATCCCATGCTCTCATTTGCTTTTTTACTTCATCTGGCAGTCCTTCAGAGTAGATGATCTCCTCAACTAACCATATAAATCTGCATTCTTATTCAGCAAGGAATATCTGCCCAGTTCATTGATGCCAAGGCCAATGCATTCTGTCCTAATGAGCCTGTGAGAATAAACTGACCTCCTTCCAAAAGGAAACGCTAAATTGCTAGATTATCTGGCTATTTTGAGAAAGGGGCAGACATAATATTTAAGTAGGCTTTCTTTCAATATTGGCCTATTTTTTTTCATCTGAAACAATGACAACAGGACATCTGCCCAAGCTCTCCAGACCATCTGTGGTAATTTACATTTTATCTCAAAAGGCACTGAAAAGATGTACTTTTACAGAATTGCAATGTGAGCCTCAGAATATAGATTACGTTGGAAAGCTAAAGTTCTTTTGTGGCCAGGTTATTACTTTTTTATATTCCGCCTCTCTGATTGTTTTATAGAAATTAAAAACAACAATAAAATCCTACATGCTCATATACAGATACCTAACTTGTATAGAGGATTAGGTGATGGTGTTTAATTGTATGGGACCAATTGTGTTGGTTATATCTCCTACAAGTTTACAAATTGATATGACTTAGAAATGATTGTCTCTAGGAAATGAACAGTAATCCACTAAAGTGGTGCAATACTTTTGTTTTTATGCTTTTATATGTAAAAAAATCATTGGATGGACTTAGTAGGACTTTTTGGAGCAAGTGTGAAGCGAAATAAAACTTGTGGATGTAAATCATTTTATGATTAATGGAAGAGAAGAACTATTTGGCTGAACTTTAACCATTTAAGCGGTGTAAATTAATACATTCACATTCTGAGTGTCAGCTTGAAGAGTAATATGAGTTGTGCCCTGGCCTTTGAACTCAGCCCTGTTGTAATTTAGCTTATTAGCCCAGCCCTACTCCATCACTGGTGTCACAAATGCTCGTAGACATCTCAGAGAAATTGGAATCTTACCAATCTAGGCTGTTAACCAAGTTAAATCACCTTTAATCCTTCCCAATTAACATCTACAACCTTGGTTCTAATATAAGTGACTGTAGTTTTTTAATTTCAAGGTAATATGGAAAACCTCTTCTGTAGTAAAAGTTGCAACTTCGCAATTTGGTCAGAATCTCAAAATGGATTCCTCACAAGCAATTTATTGGAAAGCTGAATTGGGGAAATAATAATAATAATAATAATAATAATAATAATAATAATAATAATAATAATAATAATAATAATAATAATAATAATAATAATAATAATAATAATAATAATAATAATAATTTGCAGCCTCAATTGTGTTTTAAACCACAATGAGTATTCTCATCAGGCTTTTAAATTGAAGCAGAAGCTCAGTGTCCTTATGCTATTAGAGGAGGAGGAGGAACAGTCATTTCAGATGTTCTCTCTTACAAAAAATATAGCAACAAAATCAAAGCCTTCATATCCATCCCCAATATACATTACTTTGCATGACAAAAAAAGGAAAAAGAAAATGAATTCCCTGCTTTCCATATATTTCTTTTCTAAAGCCAAATTTAGGAGATCTTTTCTAAAAAAATCAGGAAGGAGGAAGCCTAAAAGGCCATTAATCTAAACAAGCTTCCAAAAAACGTGGCATCCATGAAAGAGAAAAATAAAAGCATGGAAATACAGTTGAAGTGCTGAGGAAGAAAAATTCATTGTTAATAACTCATTCTTGAAATGTTCCCATTAAAAATAAAATTGCCCCCCTGTGGGGGGTGCCCCACATTGGGGAACCATGGGGCTAAACTCAGATGGCTTTTGTTTTTAATGTTTACATTCCATCAGTGCCTTTTAACTGCCATTGTGCCTTTTAAACATACAGTGGTACCTCATACAATGATTTTAATCTGTTCCACAGGGCTTGTTGTTTTGCGAAACAGTTGCTGTACGATACATGCATCGTATAGCGATTTTCCCTATGGGATGCATCGTACAACTTTTTTTTTTTGCTAAGTGGTTTTTTTCCATTGAAAAATTGTTGTACGATTTTTTCCATAGGGAAAATTGTTATGCAGGACACCATTTCCCCCAAAAACCTAATTGTTATGCAATTTTGTTGCTATACAGGGCAATTGTTGTATGAGGTTCTATATCCAGAAACATATCTCTCTCTCTCTCTCTCTCTCTTTTTCTCTCCCTTCCACTCTCACTCCCTCTCTCTTTAATTGCAGCCATCCCAAGCTGCTCTCCCATGAAAAATATTCCCTCCTGTCCACCTTGCCACCGCCTATCATTGTGAAGAAGCAGGAGCTTGGTGCTCTCTCTTCTCTCTCTTTCTCTCTCTTGCCTGCCTTCCTGGACAGATGTCTGGGGTGAGACAGTGAGAAAATGGGGTGGGGTTTTTTCCTGGTACTCCCCCTTTGCCCTGGAAAAAGAGATCCCCAAGTCCCAACTAACTTTCAAAATCCAGACATAAGCCATGTATACTCAGTGGTCTTGTCTCCCACCTCATTCCATCTCCTCACTTCAGTTCTCAACAAATGGCCCCTTTAAAGAGTCTTGACATTCTTTCCCAGATTTCTCTTTTACACACATGCATGCATGCACACACACACACGCACACATGCATGCATGCACCTAATTTCTCCACTTTCTTATTCTTGCTTTATTCCTACTGTTCCTCTAGCCCTAGTCATTGGCATGTCCCACCTGCCTGCCTACGTCACTCGAATGCCACCTAGGAAACACCTCTCCCTTCTACAGGAAGGAAACACAACTGAATACACAAGGGTGGGAAATGATTGAATTGTTCTGACACTAAAGAGATGAAGGCATTCAGGGCAGGGAGAAAAGATGGGTTGGGGCAAAAAGAGCTGGACAGATTTAATAAAGGATTTATGTCATGAAGATAGTGAAAAGATGAAGCAAATTCTGTGGTATTTGATGGTGTCATTAGCCTCTTAGACAGGAAGAATGGGGCCAGAATTAAAAATAGGCAACAGGAAAGGGGGGGGAGTAGTGCAATTATTTTTTCCCATATCACCCAGAGACTAGCAAGAGGGAAATTCTCCTGACAAGTTTGCATTGCTGATCATCCCTGTCTATGTTTGTTTTGTTTATGCCCAATAATGTTTTATAACTCTAAGACTGTTTTAAAAATTAAAGCTGAAGGTATCTGAATGTTAAATTCTATGAACAGTTTAAGGTGAAGTTAGGTAGATTTTGCAGAGTTTAAAGTGATGACTACTCACTGATTTAAACTCCACTGTTGACATGACTGTTCTTCTACTGAACTGCAGTTTGCAACTTGAGCATCAGTGTTATGCAATTGGTGAAAGAAAAGCTAGCACTGAACAATGGAGAGATTGCTTCCTGTGATGATTACTTTCTGCGATGCTGCTCATCAACAGCAACCTGAGATGAGGAGAAATACCGACACTAGTGTAACATTATCTAGTTGTGTGAAATCGCATCATACTGCAGAGAAGGAAATAGAAGCAATATCCCACATTCCTTAACATTATCTCTGTCACCCTCTGTCAATCAGCAGACAGATACTGATCTGACTCTATTTACTGTGCCAGACTATACTACATCACAGCTATATATACTTTAACATAAGAACAAAAAAGCTCCTTCAGAATAAATCACCATGGATTTTGATGGACAGTTTATATATCTGAAATGTTTTATGTTGTCAAACCTTGAGAATGTTTCAGAGATCTTTGAATTCTTACCTTTTCAAAAATCCAAGAACATTTTAATCATATTGCAGACTTCAACATGTACTTTGTATATCCAGATGCAGGTTCAAGGGGACACACTCAAATGAGTGTCCATAGGACTGCAGCCTAACAGTTGAGTTTAGCATGATTTGTTATGTCACCAAGTGGGAATATCCACCACACCTGATGGAATCATGTGTCCTGCCCTCTTTATCACTTTACATCTTGTTTTTGCCAGAGTAGTAATCTCAACAATTAATGTTTACTCAGATAGATATTTCTACTTACATGAACATGGTATCCCTAACATATATATAATTCTCTATTTCTATCCTATCCCGACTTCATATTAATAATTGAAGAAGTGTGTTACAATTCAAAAGGAGCATAACAGGTAGTTATAAAGTTTTTTTATGCAAAATATGTTTTCTGACTATTTTCAAAAGTTGCTTTTAAAGAACATTCTATGACCATCTCAAGGTACTCTATTTTAATGTATACATTTTATGCCATTTTCTTTACAAAATGGCAGTGTCCTTAGTCTTGTTTGTGTTTTTAAAGTGCAATATCAGTACAGTATTGGTTATTAAAGGGAACTAGAGAGTATTTCCTTGTCGTTTCCTGGCTGGTGATAAGAACAGAGCAACAACAGAGCAAATTACTTTTGTAAGTGGAACAACAATATAGTGATAGTTTGACACCATTACAAAGTAACAAGTAATGCAATTAGTAACTTTTAAGCAATAATCTTCTGAAATCAGCCTCATGTAAAACACTGGCAAATTGGACATTCATTATTCCCACTGGATGCCTAGATTTCTGTTTGGCACAATGTGGACAGACATACATGAAAAAGGCAAGTCACTGTGGTCTGAAAGTCATTTCACCATGTTCTTCTCACATGTAATTAACGCACCTCACCCCTTCCAAAACCAGATTCTACTAGTTTCCAGCAGAAGCTGCCTGTGCAATGCCCTTTGTTGGCCATTGCATTTGCTGTTGATATAGCAAATTCTCTCTCCTAAGAGCAGTTCTCCCAGCGTGTTGAAATTCCACCCCCTCAAAAATAAGGCAACAAATGCATTTGATTGCTCACATTCATAAGAAACACTTTGAAAATAAAGGTCATCGTCACCTGAAGTCTTCAAGGGAAGGGGACAATACTGGAAGTTGCTTCAGTGGTAGAACAGCTGTGTGCCAGAAACCCAACAAAGTTGGGGAGAATATGTCCTCACTCCAGGGGACAAGACACTTCTGCTCTTTTTAAAATGTTATTTGAATGTGTGTGCTAGTCAATCCAGAAAGTTAGACAGAAACACCTTTGCTGACAAAAGCAAAACCATAAGAATAAGGAATGGATGACAGTTGACATATTCAGCTTAATGGAAATAAGAAGAACCTATAAGAATCAGGAAATCAGGACAAGGAAAGATATAATTATCTACAGAGGATGATTAGGCGCAAAATAAGAGCTGCAAGGGAAGCTTATATGGCTGACAGATGCGCTGAGATAGAGGAATACCAGATTAAGCATGATTTTGTTCATCGTACATAAAAAGATCAAAGAAGTTACTGACAGAAGACAACAGCATTGAATAAAATAGGTGTAGATGATAAAGATATCAGAATCATCACCAACCTTTATTGGAATCAGACAGCTCAAGTCAGAGTTGAAGAGCAGCTGACAGAGCAGGTTCAAATTCACAGAGGTGTGCAATAAGGCTGTGTGTTGTCCTGGACACTGTTTAATATATATTCAGAGAGTATTTTTTCAGAAGCACTATCAGATTTAAACATTGGCATTAAGGTGAATGGGGAATGCCTGAATAACACCCGATATGCTGATGACACAGTATTGTTGGCCACAAACCTTGAAGATCTTCAGTTGATGCTGGATCAAGTCAGAGCTTCAAGTGCATAATATGGTTTGGATCTTAACATCAAGAAGATGAAATATCTGGTCATAAGCAAAACACCAACTCACGGCAAGCTAATGGTGGGAACACAAGAAAATGAAAGCGTGGATAAAATTGTCTATTTGAAGAGTATGTTAAATGAAAATTGGGATCCAAAGGTAGAGGTTAAAAATACGAATAGAAAAAGCAAGACCCACCTTCACAAAAATTTTACACTTATTATGCAGTAAAGATCTAACTCTCACTACAAAGATCAGAATAGTGAGATGTTATGTATTCCCAGTGTTGTTATTTGGAATTGAAACTTGGACATTGCTAAAGCATCTGAAAAGAGAATTGAAGCTTTTGAAATTTGGATCTACAGTCGGCTGCTTTGGATATCACGGGTTGATCGTGTGACTAATATAGAAGTATTGTGCCAGATGGATAAAGAAAAAAACCTCTTTAAGACCATTAAGCAAAGAAAGGTCCAGTACATTGGCCATATCGTGAGGAGCAACATAAAGTATAGAATGCTCCAACTCGCTCTGCAAGGAAAAATCCCTGGGAAGAGAAGCCCTGGACATAGACGGACTTCATTCATTCATTCATTCATTCATTCATTCATTCATTCATTCATTCATTCATTCATTGCTGAAGTACCTGAGAGACTGGTGTGGCATGTCCTCAAAAGAACTGTTCTGAGGAGTTAAGAACAGGAAGACTATCACCATGATTATAGCCAATATCAAGAACAGATATGGCAGCTGGAGAAGAAGTTAACAATATAGGCTGATCAGCTGTTTTGAAAGGTTTATGACAAGATGATAAGGAACAACCTGGCTGAGAAGTGTTTTCTGGATTCTGCACCCCTCCATCACCCAGTAACTCTGATGAGCTATGCAAAAATGTCAGAAACATTAATGACCAGGAATGTAGCTATATCAAAGGTTGCTTAACTTATCCTTTGCCAAAAAGTTCTCACTATTTTTAGATATAAACTAGCATAGTTTGCCCGGCGTTGCCGGGCTTTCTTCCCCCTGTTTTTTTTAAAACGATGCATGCTTTGTTTTTTCCAAAATAAAATTTGTTATTTTTATTATTTTTAATTATTTTAGAACAAAACATTTTTTTCCTCAAAATTTAGTTTTAGGGAATATAATTTAACCCCCTGTCCTTCATTTTAAACATTACATTTTTTTAATAAACTTTTAAACAAAGTTTAAATTAAACAAAGAAGTATTATTTTGAAATTTAGGTTTTTTGAAATGGTGGTGGTTTTTTTTTTGGATTTTGTGGCTTTGATTAATTTTGTTTTTGAACTTGTGTTTTATGTTTATGGGGAAAAACATTTATATTAAATTTAATTTAATGTAATGTAATATTATTTATTTATAAATTTAATTTTGTTTTTTATAATTTTATTTTAATATTTTTTTGTTTTGGTTTTTCATAGTGAAAAGTGGGTTTATTTTGGTATTTTTTGAGAATAGTGTGGTTTTTTTTTGGAATGCTTGTATAATTTATGTTATTAAATGTTGAATTATTATTGTTTAAATATGGTAGAATGTTGTTTCTGTTTTGGCCACTGGGTGGTGGTGGTGAGCTTTTGAGCTTCTCATTGCATTGGTTTCGCTTTCCTTAAGTTTCCTGTTTCTCATTTGTGTTCCGGTTCTCGTAGAAGGAAGACGTCTTTTTCTAAGGTATGTGGGGTGTTTTTTGGGGGGAGGGGTTGGGGGTGGATTATTTTTTGGGGGGGATGTTTTTTCCCCCCATGGCCCATGCTGGATGGCCCGTGGGAAGGATAAGCATTTGCGGGGAGGCTTTCTTTCCCACGGGCCATGCTTCAAGGGCCATTGGAAGGAAGGGCAGAGGGGTGTTCATTCTTTTTTCCCGCGGGCCATACTGGCTGGCCCGGTGGGAAAGAAGGGCAGTTGCGGGGGGTTGGTGGGTGGGTTGTTTGCTTTAAGTTTTGGTGCTCTGGCTGGCCCTTCGAAGAGAAGGGCAGCGGCGGCCGGGGGTGCTTTTTTTATTTTTGTTTGTCTTTTTTTTGGCCCGCCGGCTGGCCCTTCGATCGGAAGGGCCATGGTGGCGGTGGGGGGGGGTTTCCCCACGGGCCATGCTGTCTCATTCATGGGGAAGTATGGCTGCGGCGGTGGACTGTTTTTAAACTTTTATTTTTCGTGCGCCGGCCCTTCGAACGGAAGAGTAGCGGCGGCGGGTTCTTTTTTTTTTTTCCCCCACGGGCCATGCTGGCTCGCCCGTGGGGTTGAATGGTTGCAGAGGCGGCTTTTTAAAGTGTTTTTTTCGCGCGCCTGCTGCCTCCTCGTTCTGCTCGCACATTGCGCGCAGGACGCTGGGGGTTGTAGTAATGTGTTGGTGCTTCGTGTTTATGCTGCGTTTTTTTAAAATCCTTTTGTTTTGATTGGCTGCGACGCGTGTTCGAACGCTGCTCCGTGCGAGAGCCTCTCAGCCTGATTGGCTCTTGCGCGGCGTGGCGCACGGACTTTTGGGGGTTGAAGTTCTTTCCCTTTCTTGCCGTTTGTGGGGCTGAGGCCCCCGTGCCGGATTTTTAAATCTTTCGTTGACCTGCGTAGGGAATTCGCCCGTGCTATCGAAGGGAGGGTGCAGGTCAGTAGGGCGACGCACAGCCGCCAATCGCAAATTCCAACGGTGAACACTCCGTTTTATAGGTTAAGATAACTGATCCTGACAATTATTTTAAAAACTATGAAATGTATACATATGGATATACAGTACTGTATATGAACAATGAATTCATAGGCAACGATACTCAGTACTCATATTACTTTGTGGATGGATATTTGCTAGCTATATTCCATCAAATGTAGTAACTTAGGATGGTACATAAAATGTAAGATTATTATTGTGTGTTGCCATTTAAAACCACTCTGCATGGGATTTGAAAGTTTCCATTCTGGAACAGAAAAATTACACAACAAGGATTGAGAGAGAGAGAAAATATATACACATGCTGGATACCAATCACAATGGTTTGACTATTAAGTCAAGGGTTTTTGAGATGTTACCAAATTTGAAACACCACATTTTTAGAATAGGTTGTTATATGCTATAACTTTCCATACAACCTTTACAGAACAAACTTCAGCAACACAGTTTGGTCAATTATTCTTATTCATTGCCACATGCTATCCATAGCCTGAGGCCATCTCATAGAACAAAGAATGTTACCTGCTAGCCAAAGTCAATTCACAACCATTGTCACTTTTCACATAACATACTCTGTAAATGGGGTACATAGAAAAAGTCTCCTTGAAGATTATGGTATTTTGAACCACAATCAGACATACCCTGGTAACAGCAACCTTGTGTAGCAGGCTAATCTTTCTCACACTAGGTCAGGTGAAAGGAACTGCAGAATGAACTCACCAAAAGGTGCCTTCCTTTTAGCAGTTTCACATCTGGCCTATACATGGAAGAAGTCTGTAAATGCTAGATCTGAAAGGTAAACTCATTACCAATTGTGTCACGCCACAATGGCTATTTTGCATCTATCTACTAACCATTTGTCACTTTACATAACAAAATGTCTCAAAAATAACACTGAGTACCATCCAGGGATCTTCAGTCTTCTTCTTTCAAACCCTGGACTGCCAAAGCCGAAAATAAGCTATTTTCTTGGCTTTGTCATTGGCCAAACCTAAATCCTCATTGGTGCATGTTTCTGGCAGTGATCAGCAGACTATAAAATGAGCCAGATTCTGTATCTCTCCACATTCACACAGCATGTTGTTGTCTGCCACCAGGCCCCACTTGAGCATGTTGGTCTTACATTTAGGCACTCCAGCTCTCGGCTTATTTAGAGTCCTCCAAGTAATGTAGGGGAGGTTGAGTTCCTAAGTTATATCCTCCTTTAATGTTGTTTCTTGTCCAGTAAGCTCCTTCCTCCACCTTCTAATTTTGTTTTGCTCTTGTGTACCCTCAAGAATGTTTGTTCTTGCCATAAAGCTTTTTCTGGATCTGAGCTGGAGGACTTGAGGATGTTGAGGGTCATTCTTTTACTTAGTTGTCTAGGTGTCTGCTGCTACTTCTCTCCTTATCTTAGGTGGAGTGATACCAACAAGAGGGTATGCTTTCTCAACTAGTGTAGGTCTGAGACATCCTGTCACTATATGTGTGTGGATGTACTCCATACTGGAGCAGCATTCTCTGCTGTGGAGACGCTCAAGGCCAAAGCTGATGTATGCAGTGTGGATGGTTGCATTCCCCATTTATAGTTTGTGAGTTTTCTGGTGATGTTGTTCCTTGTACTAACTTTGGCTTTGGTGTTCAGGAAGTGTTGCTTAAAAGAGAGTGCCCCATCAAGTGTTACCCCTGTACCCCCCCACAAAAAAAAACCAACAACAACAGGTAATGTATAAATTGTTGCCATGAAGACTCTCTCTTATGTCTGAAAAAGTGGACTTGACCCATGAAAGCTAATATTAAAATATAGCAGTTACCTGTATCCTTTAAGGTGCCACATGGTCTTTTTGTCTTCCCTCCCACTTTGTTCTGGCCCACCTTGATCTGCTGGAGTTATACCTGTACATCTTTTCCTTTGCTGTGTCATTCATACACAGGTATAACAGCCAAACTGATTTTGTTCCTCCTTCTCCCCCCCCCCCCCCTCTCCCAATGACTGCTCTTCATCAGAAGCAAAGGCTTGTTCAGCAGAGTTAGGCTCTTTCTAGTCTTGCTGTGCAGTTTTTGTTTCAGTGAGATGAGAAGGATGGGATGCTGTATTATTGCATCAATTTAGACGTGAATAGAAAAGGTCATGGATGCCAGGAAGGGAGACTAAAAGCTGCTTCCGACAACAAGAACATGCTTGCTGCTTGAATGTGACTGGGAATGGAGAGGAGACAACGACCCTCTTCACCATGGCCGAAGTCATGGTGGAGAGGGAAGCTGACATACACACCAAGCAACTGTGTGTCCCCAGGAATCTCATGGCATTTCAGGAAACCTACTTTCAGGACTAATCTAGGTGAACCCATGGAGGGCACTTGGAAAAAAATAAAAATTAGACCACATTAAGTGGGGAAAGGGGAGGCTTTCCACATATCAGGAGAGCCCAGGAGATAAATTCATTTAGGCAATAATTACTTTCTTTCCTGGGGGAAAAGAAAACCCCAAATGGAAAAGGATATAAAAAAGGTCCAAAATAGAAAGTATAGGTGTTGTTTTTAATATCTTAATAACTACAAAGGTATGACTTTGTATAAATGTCAGTTCAAAGCAGGATTTACATTTAGGAAAGCAAAGCTGGAGGATTCCTTCAAGGCCTCTCCAAGCATGTTGTAAAGGAATGGAAGTGAACTTGGAGTGAAGAAAATGTATGTTATTTGTACATGCTTATTCCTCCTGCAGTCCATTGCAGTCCCGGTGTTAAATCCTGCATGTCTCATTTCATATGTGCCGCAAGAGATGGCTCTGTGTTCATAGTGTGTGGGTCACTTCATGGCAAACAAACTCACGCCAGTGGCATTTTTCCTGCTTGCCATGGAGGGTGAAGATGGCCAAGAGCCAGACGGCCTCCAAGACCATGCCTCCCGGTGCCCTGGGGCAGGAAGAACATATACTTGGATCGAGTTGCAACCAACAACAATTCCTCCTGCCACCATGAACCTGGGAAGATGGCACCCTTCACAGCTGGGATCCTACTTTTCAGATGAAAAATGTTGCCATGCTTAGTCATATTTGATGGTCATGGGGGGTGGGGGGGGGGTGGAGTCCTCCAGTATGCAAAGTACAACGTTTAGGCCATTCAATTCGCAACAGTTTTACCAAGCAACCATACCTGCAGCTAGGTTTAGCAGGTGCTGAACAGCAAACTCACAAGAATAGGAAGCAGAAAAGTTTGAGAAAATATTGTTTTATGGAGACTTGTCAATTAATTATTTCAAAACAACAGTTATCCTTTTATTTGTGTAATAAGTAACACCTGCTTTTCCCTAATAAGTCAGTGGATACTTGCATTAAGTAGTTTTATACCCCACTATTCTTTGACCCAGTATTTTTTAACCAACCAAATTGCTTGTCCCCCATTAGGTTTAAGATAAGATTTCTAAGGCCAGGTTAGTGAGAGTAACAGTCATGGATGTGTGGATGATAAATCCTAACATTCTGAAGGACAAACCCCATCATTTTCTGTCCAGCATGTCTACCTATTAACATGCACATTAAAAAAAGATAGGAAAAAGAACCAGATGTTAGCCTCGTCTCAAATACATAAATCATATTGTTGCTTCTTCCTTACCTTTATCAAGTATGACTTTCTCTCTTTCAAGACTCTTCTTTGCAGTTGTTGGTAGCAAATAAAGCTACACTTGACTTTCATTCACCTTGCGATTATTATTATTATTATTATTATTATTATTATTATTATTATTATTATTATTATTATTATTATTATTATTATTATTATTATTATTTTGGGGGGGTTTCTATGTACGTAAGCCCAGCAATCCTTTATTTGGGGGAATGAAAATGATAGGGGCAACCATAACAGAATCTTCAGTTCTATTATGGCATCTCCTAAGGTGAAAAAATATTTGAACTGTGGACTCAAAAATATTACAGTGACTTTTAAATGGCTTATATCCAACATCTCCAAATCACTTATCTACTTCAATGCTGGTTGCAGATGTTTCTTTCAGAGGGGAGGGGATGTTCTTGGGCAGTACAGCAGTTTAAGCTGCCAGGGCTCAGTGGTTAAACTGGAACCCCAGTTGGCTTATTGGCAGTATCTTGCCCAAGGCTCTGGATGTTGTTCATCTCTTGTTGTTGTTTTAATATATCATTGTTTATAAATAGACATATATGATCAATAGAAATACTTTAATGGTGATGCATGCTGTGCTGGAGAGAGAGCTCTGCTGTTACCTGGACTGCCAGAAAGACAAATGAGTCTTCTAGAAGGAAAAGTGCCCAGACTGAGGCTGTTGTATTTGTGGACATCATGAGAAGACAAGACTCAATGGAAAAGACAAGAAAGCTATGAAACATTGAAGGCAATAGGAAAAGAGGAAGACCCATAAGAGATAGATTGACTATAAAGTGACCATAGCCTTTGTAATGGAATTGGGTCCAAGTTATTTAACATGGATTCTATTCTGCTCTAGCACTGTCTTAGAAATGAGGTTTACTTCTTGCAAAAGGCCTCCCATTTTTCCTGCAGAGCTTATCTTGCAGATGGCCAAAGCTTCTCCAAACTTCGAGCTATGTTTTGTCTTGCACTCCAACCTAGGTATGTGGTTTTGCATCAACATCCTGGACTGGGGTAAGCAAGAGTTTGTTATGGGAACAGGGAGATGTTTACAAAATCCCTGGTTTCCACCCCGAAGTTAATGCAACCGCTGGAAAATGGCGCTTTGATTTGTCCGCCTCAAGAGAAGGATTAATTGGTTTTCTTTTTGTTCCTTCACCGTGTGGACTACAAATATCATCTTTTTTTTTTGAACACATTGCTTCTCACGTCTTTTTTCCTTCCTGCTTGGATTTTGGGCTTTTTTTCCTTTCATTCCCCCCCTCCCTTTTTTGGCGGCTTGAACTCAAACAAGAAGTTCTGGGTGACTGTTTCCTTGGAGCCTTTACTTTCGTGGTTTAGAAGACGATCAGTTGGACTGCTTGCCTTGGGGAAACGGATCTGATGTGGATTATTATTTTCTTTTTCTTCTTTCCTTTTCTGCTGTTTGCTGGGAGTACACTTCGGTTCCTTCTGTTTTTCTTTTGTGGATTATAGTATCTAACTCTTTGTTGGATTTCTTCCTCCCTACAAGTTTTGTCCGTCTTGGATTCGTGGTACCAGTGGTTGCAGTGTCATAGGTTCTGTCTGACCGACTAATTTCTACAACGTTCTGCAACATTGGACTCTTTTATTGTGTATTAATATAGATAAAGGCACAAGAGGGAAAGCAAAAGAGAAAGAGCCAGTCGTGAAGTCTAAGAGGAAGGAAAAAGGACCAATGGAAGAAGCCCCTCAGTCTTCATCTCTGCCCCCAGAGCCCTATGATCAAACCCAAATTATGGTGGAAATTGGCAAGCTGTTTCAGAAATTGGAGAAGAATGAGGAATCAAGGGTGAAAGATAGAAATGAAATGATGAAAAAGCAAGATAAGGTGGTATCATCTGTTGCAGACTTTTCAAAAAAGGTGGATTTAAGTCTGAAAAAAATAGAGGTTCAAAGTGAGGTAATTGCCATAAAAAAGGAAATAAAAGGGACTCAGGAGGTGGTGCGGGAGAATAAGCTGAAATTGGATGAGCAAGAGAGAAGGATCGATGCTATGGAAGATATGATGAGAAAGCAGAATATTGTGATCTGTCAGGTGGTGGAACGGACACCGGATTTGTTAAGAGAAAGAGTGGTTCAGTGGTTAAATGGTTTGAATATGGGAAAAGAATTTGTTCAGGAAGATTTTGTAAGTATATTTCGGGTGGGCCCAAGAAGAGGGAGGGTGGTTCAAAGAAATGTTTTGGTAAAATTTGCAAATTGGGCCGATAAGCTAAGAGTAATGGCCTATTTGAAACGAGCTGGTCCTGATGCTTTGAAATTTGATGGTTCTGATGTAGAAGTTTACAATGATATTTCACTGAAAGAAAGAACGTGGAGATATAAGATGAGGCCTGTTACTAAATTGTTGATGAGTAAAAATATAAGATATAATTGGAGATTCCCACAGCAACTGCGCTTTTATTATGACAAAAGAATGCAAGTAATTGATGAAGGGGCTAATCCATTGGAGTATTTGAGCTTGTTGGAGCTGGTAAAAATAGACTCAGAAGAATGGATAAATCTCAAGAAGGAATTGATGGAATCGGGAGCCTTGGGGAGGGAGTATGAGAGGGCGGAGGCCGGTGGGGCAACAGGTGGAATACCGCAGCGAAGGGAAGAGGAGGAGGAGCTGTCGTTGATCATGGTGGAGGAGGAGACAAGTAAGGAGCAATGAGAATTAGATTATTACAATTTAAAGCATTTAATTGATATAGAAGGGTGAGTAGCGCGTAGCACTGGTAGGAAGGCACATCTTACATGTTCCCCCTCTCCCCTCTTTGGTTGTCAAAGGCGGCTTTTTTTTTGAAGAAGGTGGGGAGAGAGTTAGTGTGTGTTATATGTAGTTTTGTGTGGTATGGGGATAAGGGGTTGGTGGTGGCACGCCCGATGGAGAGTTCAGAGCTTAGAAAGGAGATAGGTTATGGGAAATATTAAAATATTATCATGGAATGTGAAGGGTACAGGTTCTGTTCTTAAGAGATGGAGGTTGGAACTGGCGTTGAAGAAAGATAGACCCGCTATATTGTTTTACAGGAAACGCATCAGAAGTCAAAAGACACGAATAAACTTTTTTTGGGATGGATTCAACATTATGAGATGGCGTTTGGAACTTCAAAAGCAAGAGGGGTGGCAATCATGATTTCTAAAAAATTAGGATTTGAGATTACAAAAAGTGTTGCTGATCAAGAGGGTAGATATTTGATTTTAAGAGGAAAAATAGAGGATGAGGAAATCATGTTGGTAAATATTTATGCTCCAAACGATAATCAAGCGGATTTTCTAGAAAAAGTTCAGAAAATAGTGGAATTAGAGAAAGTTGGAAAAACTATTTTGGCGGGAGATTTTAACTTGATAAGGTCGGGGTTAGATTGTACGAACATAGCAAGAAGTGGAACTGGCTTGAAAGGGAAGGTTTTGGATAAATGGATGGATGCTATGGGTCTGAAGGATTCTTGGAGAGAGTTTAAGGGCTCTGAAAGGGCATATTCCTTTTTTTCACATGTCCATGGGACCTACTCGAGAATAGACTATGTCTTTCTTACGGAGAACTTGATTAAAGATATAGAAGGAATGGAAATTGGGATCATTAAGGAATCAGATCATGCCAAAGTACTTTTGGAATTGAAATTACAAAAAGATACCCGAAGAGGAAGAAGTTGGAGGTATGATCCTAATTTATTTAAAGATCAAAAATGTAAAGAGCAGATTATGCAAAGGTGGAAAGAAAGTTGGCAGTGGAACGATAATAACGAGGTTAATTTCAATGTTGTATGGGATACCATGAAGTCGGTTTTCAGAGGGGAAAGCATAAAGTTGGCGAGTTTTAAATATAAAAGACATAAAGTAGAACAGATGGAAAAAGAAAGAGAAATAAAACAGTTACAGGAGGATCACGCAAAAAGTAAAGATAAAAAAACTCTCACGAAATTACAAGGACTTAAAGCAGAATTAATGGGTAAAGATATTGACAAAGTTAAACGAGACTTGATCTATTTAAACAGAGAATACTTTGAATTTAGCAATAGAAGTTCAAAACTATTAGCAAGAGCAGCTAAGGCCAAAAGGGAAAAAAGAGAAATTGGGGTATTGGTTAATAAACAAGGTTTAAGGTGCAATAAGAACAGAGATAAATGTAAAATTGTGAGGGAATTTTATCAAGCATTATATGCAAAAAAGGAGGTAGATTTGGAGAGGCTCAAAAAGATACTGGAGAGACAGTTAGGGAACGGAATAAAACAAGAACATAGAAAGAAAATGGAGGAAAGGATCACTGATAAAGAGGTAAATGAGGTAATTAGTGGGTTGAAGATGGGGAAAGCTCCGGGGGATGATGGATTATCGACAGAGTTTTATAAAGAATTTAAAGAAGTGGTGGTTCCAAAATTAGTGAAGCTATATAATTATATTTTAGATGGAGGACCAATCCGACTTCATGGTATAACACTACAATCGTTCTACTGCCAAAGCCTGGTAAGAACTTGGAAAGAGTGGAATCGTACAGACCAATTTCTCTTATAAATCAGGATGCCAAAATCTTCACAGCAATATTGGCCAATCGTCTAAACGGTTTTATGGGGGAATATATAAATGTCGATCAAGTTGGGTTTTTAAAAGGTCGGCACATGGCGGATTTGACTAGAAGGGTATTAGACTTAATTGATAATGTTAATCAAACGAAGGAAAAGGTGGGCTTATTATCATTAGATATTTTTAAGGCATTTGATTCATTACAATGGTCTTCAATCAAGGAAATAGTTAAAAATTACGGGTTTGGGGACAGATTTAGAAGGGTAATTGATTTATTATATCAAAAAGGGAATGCTAGGATCAGAGTAAACGAAGAGGTTACTGATGTGGTAAAGCTTGAGGCTGGTACCAGGCAAGGATCTCCTATCCTGTTTATTATGGCAATGGAGATATTAGCTAAAAATATAAGGGATGATTTAAATATAGAAGGGATAATGGGTAATAAAGTGAGTATGTATGCGGATGATACACTGCTTATGGTGAAACATCCAGAGTTGGTAATGGATAGGATTAAAGATCACCTACAGGTATTTGAAGCTATAACCGGATTAATGATAAATTGGGATAAATCAGAACTGATGCTGTGTAATTTGGGGGTAGGCGAGATGGGAAGGATAGTGGGGACACTTAATATACAAATTAAAGATAAGCTGAAATATCTGGGGATAATTATTTCAAATAAATTGGAAGAACTTAAACGATTGAACTATGACAGTCTGAAAGCCGAATTTAAGAGTAAAATACAAGAGTTTCAGAAGTTGAAGCTGTCATGGTTCGGAAGGATTGCAATTTGCAAAATGATATTGCTGCCAAAGATTAATTTTTTATTTGATGCACTAGCGATCCATTTGAAGGAGAAGGAAATTAATGAGTTTCAAAAGATGTTTAATAGTTTCTGTAATGGAGGTAAAAAATCTAGACTTTCAAAGAAGCTCTGGTACTTATCTCAGAAAGAAGGGGGTTTGGGCATGCCAAATTTGTTAGCATACTATCGAGCATTTCAAATTAAGAATGTTGTGAAGATCTTGGCAAGAGAAAAGGCAATTTGGGAGGAATTGGAGATGAAAGAGTATAGAAATATTGGTAATATGATCTTCTTGGGAATAAAGGACAAGCCGAAAAAGTCAAATAATACTATGATGAGAGGGCTCATGGAGGTGTGGAAAAAGGTAAAGAAAGACATGGTCCCAAATCTCTCTCCAATTCTGGAATTGACTGATATGGTGTGTTTTCCAATAAAATTAGATAAGGAAAAAAAGGAAATATTGGATAAAAATGAGATGTTCTTACTGAAGGACTGGTTAAAAGCTTGCGATGATGATACCAAGAGAAAAAATATATTTGAAAATTTAAAATTGGACTGGTTTCAGAAATTAAAGGTGGATAACTGGAATAAAAATATAGAAGAGAAGTAGTGATAGATAGAACAAAGACTGAATTTGAAGAATTGGTAATAAAGATCAGAAAAGGGGAAAAGAGCATTAAGGGTCTAGTAAGCAAACTTTACACTATACTGAATAAGGGTAAAGATCCACAGGAAGATTTGAAACGGAAGTGGGAACAAAATTTGAATATAAAAATAGGGGAGGTTGAATGGAGAAATAAATGGAAAAAGAGGATTATGAGAACAATGTCTGTAAGAATTAAGGAACACAATTTTAAAATGTTATGGCAATGGTACTTGACACCACTAAGACTTTATCAGATGGATAATAAAAGGGATAAGCTATGTTGGAGATGCAAAGAAACAGATGGAACATATGAACACATGTGGTGGAGTTGTAAAAAAATAAGGGATTTTTGGGGAAGAATAGAAGGGGAGTTTGGTGAAATAATGGGCAAAAGAGTTAAGTTGGCGTCAGGTACCATTCTTTTAACAAATGTGGAAGGTTTGGGTTTGAATAAGGAGGAAAAAGAATTATTGGAAATTGTATTAACTACAGGTAGACAATGCATAGCTAGAAATTGGAAAAACGATGTAGATATACAGATTGGAGAGTGGTATAAAGAAATGTGGAGTTTAGCATTGAATGACAAATTGACATGGGAGATCAAAGTAAAAAGAGATAAATTAAAAGAGAATAGGTTTTGGAGTATTTGGAAACCGTTTGTGGATCATTCTCTTATGGTAAACGATAGCTCAGGACCTGTACCATCTCAAAGAGGTTTTTGGAGTTGAAGCAGAAACTAAATTCTCTGGGCATTGTACATACTCACAGGGTGATGTGTAATTATTAAAAAATAATAATAGTGGTAGCACAGAAAGCTTTTATTGTTATGATTATAGTAATAATTTACAATGTGGTATTTAATATTGGGGGTTATATGGTAAATAATTAGTTTAAATACGACTATGTGCTAGCTCTTATGAATTTGAGCCAACATTGTATTGATGTTGTTTTTGTTTTATTATTACATTGTACTGTTATTGTTTTTCTTTTTTTGTATGTTTGTCAAAAATTTAATAAAAAGATTTTAAAAAATCCCTGGACTTTCATTAGCTATATGCTAATAAGATGAGGCTAGCTCATCTTTCTTTCCCATAGACACATGGGTTAGTTAGTGCAATTCTGGAAGCTCTAAGGGTAACACCAAAGCCCTTGGTGCTGGTCAAAATGATCACTTAGAGGTAGTCATATTATTTTATTTTGTGTGAAAGGCCTGAGTTTGGATTTCTCTAAACATACTTTTTGATTAGTGTAACTTTTTTGTATCCTGTTATCCTGTATCAAGAACTTCATGTGAACTTTTATTCTTCATCATGAATCCTAATCAATAAACAGCTTTACTTTAACAATGCCTGTTCTTTGGAAGTGGGTAAGCCACTGAGTTAAGCCAGCAACCACATGCTATGACAATTAATTCAAATCTCTCCACAACACTTTGCTGGGCTCTGCCAAGGCAGATAAGCCCCAGGTAACTGCGTCCTTAGAGGTCGGACAGCTACTAGGCCTTCCTGAAGCCGTAGTCTGTGGGAGTTCCAGGGGCGCAGGCTGGTAAAAGTCATAACCAGGAGCGGGGAGAGACCTACAGGCAAGGTGCAGGCCAAGGCCTGGCGGTCATAGCCTTGAGATTTCAAGAGCTGAACAGGGCTGTTAAGAACAGGACATTTCAGATGTTACTCATTCATAGGGTCGTCATTAGTCAGATGCAACATGATACACAACAACAATACTGTGGTGTAAAAGCAGGCTGGCATTTAACTAATTTCCCTGCAATTTTGTCTTAACTATAGGATTTGGCCCACTGAGGGGAAGAGCTTTCCCATTAGGAGATCCAAACTCTTCAGAAGCCCTTTTCTCCTTAGAATTTTCTCTGGCAGCTGAGTACTTTCCATGAGAACTTCTAACCAGGCCTTTGCCTTATTCTTTGGTGTCCTTGTGGATCGAGAAGTGGCCCAGCCTCTGTCTTGTGCTCAGGCAGAGAGCTGCCTCCTTTCAAGAGTTCATCCAAGGCTCCAGGAGCTGCAAGACCTAGTAGCGGCTCTTTGTCAGTTCCAGGGGGTTTCAGGCTATCCTCATTGTTGAACTCATCCAGCAGGGCCATGAGAATTACATTGTTCCACAGAAATGGAAAATCACATCAGAAGCTGTAAGTTAGTGATCCAGGAACAGTGATGGACACAGTTTTCAGGTCACACAATTTGTATCATGAAAGAAATAGTTCCAGCAGGAGGAACCTTGGATACAGAAGACATCTCCAAACAATATACCACCTCCACAGTTTGAGGAACATATTTTTTGAAAGTATCCTAAATAAACAAGAGTGGCTTGTGTAAAATGCTGCAGTGTGGAGGGCTTCTGCTTAGGATTCCTGCCATCATTTTTACTCTTCAACTTCCTATGCTTTTAAAACTATAAACATATATTCCTGCAAAATTTAGACTCCCACAAACCTAAGGATATCTTCCCTCTTGTACATGGACAGAGGTGCTTGATAATATAAGGACAAAACATTAGTATAACAGTAACAGTATTCTGTGTGCTCCGGTGCCTAGTCAGGCCTGCCACATGACCACGGAAATGTCTGCAGAAGCAGACAGCATTGGCTCTTCGGCTTTGAAAAAGAGATGAGCACTGAACCCTATAGTCGGGTACAACTGGCTTTCGAGTAGGGGAAAGCTTTACCTTTACTATTGTCATATCCAGACTTTGCTTCATTTGTGTAGTTAAATGGCTTGTAATAAAGACTTAATTGATATCCATTTTTGACATCCTAAGAGGATATGAAATGGAGGAAAACATGCTTGCTTGAGAAAGAAGAAAACAAATTGCCTTCAGATTTATGAGAAAGAGAATAATGGAATACCACCTTATACGTACATATTGTACATGTCCTCATTTTGAAAACCAAGTTGAAAGGATGTATCACAGTGCTGTGCTGATGGACAAAGGTGTATCTCCTTGTATTTCATTGCAAGGAGTGGTGGCCAGAAAGCACACGTGTCAAAAAGGAAGTTCCTTTGTCCTCTGTCTTTGGCTACCATCCCATCTTTCCCAAATTAAAATAAAGGATTTTTTAAAGAGAATGTATGACTCTAGAAGGAAAACCAGGGCTTTAGTGTGGAAAGGAAAAAACCCTAACCACTTAAAATGGATAGAACCACAGAAAAGTCCCCCCCCCCCCAAGTCACATGGAGAACTGGCTTACTGTACTTAGAAAAGCCCCATTCTAACTGTGCTTTTCCCTGATCCCTGTAGCCACTTAATTAACTAGTACTTCAAGATGGATAATTTCATATGTAGGAGTCCCTGTATATGAAATTCCAATGAGAGTCAGAAGAATGTAAATTAATTTCAATTGGCTAGAAGTCCCCACGTGGGAAGACTGATATCAGGGTAATAAACCACTGTACCAGGAACTGTTCACTCTCTTTTACCATGGACCAACTGTGGGAGGGCCTCACAAAATGTAATTGTGAGTCAGATAGGGCCAGAGGGCCTAGATAACCAGTTAAGTTTTCTTTATTTTTGTATGTACTTTGAATGACTACGTTGCAGGTTTGCTTCTTTATGCTATACTCATTTTCTTAACTACTTAATAAACTTTATTAACCATAGACCCTTTGTGTCTATTGAATTGGGACTGGGGGTTGACTGGACCACGCTGAGAGGCCACATCTATGCTACCTAACTCTTATTCCCTGCACCCTTGCCAGCCTGGGCCAAGCGGAGCCAAGGGGAACTCAAAAAGGGGGGTTGCACCACAGAGGAGGAGGCAGATGCTGCTGGTAAGAAGGCAAGTGGTGAGGTGTGACAGGAAGGCATGCTAACCTCCCCCCCCCCCCAAAGGGGGTAAATATCATGGCAGAAGTTACTTAATAGGCCATGGGCTGCAGTTGGTGAAATCAAAGGAAGCCTAAGAGAATGCAGTCCTTTGTGAGTGCAAAGAAGGGGAAGTGACTTCACACCTATGTCAGTTTATTGACCCGCAATATGCACTATGAAAAGGTTGATGCAAGCTGCTCCAAATGTTCTTGGGCAAAAATGATCTATTTTTTAATTGTAGCGTGGTGCTTCTGACACAAACGAAGCAAAGAGAGTGTCTCTCTGTACCAGAGCACTGCAAACAAGCCATACAGCTCAGTTTGTAGGCTGGTGTACTTAACGACGTAGGAGTGAGTCAGCATGTTTAACCCAGAGGGAGCCTTTCCTAAAGTGAAGCTCCAAAGATTGTTAGCAGACGATAGTTCTTGAGAAGAAAGGCACCACTTAAAACAAGTTAGCATACAAACTGGAAGGAGAAGCACTTTTGTATACATAAAAAGTGTGAATGGTGGCATTTAAACTTCATCTGCCTTGGTGAAATCTTTCAAACATCTTTGCCTTCATCTGTTCAGTGCATTTTGTATTCTGATCTAAATACCACACACAGAGAGAACTGAAATAAAATATGAAAACGTGATACATATGAGACCACTTCCAGCCTCCCCCTCATCTTTCTCCCACACCATTTAGCCACACAAACAAGTATCAAGTACTTGTAGCAACACACACTACCTAGACACCATCTCAGATCCTCAACTATTAGCTTTTGGCATGACACAGAAACAGTTAGTCAACTTGCATTACTCATTTAAAAGCTTTTGTCCCACTTTTCAACCATATCTCTCACTGAGCACAACCCACAAGGAATCCGTATAACCCCCTAATAGTGCCCCTACATGCCTGAGAGGGTAGGGGGAGTAATGTTTTGAACCAATCCTACAGTCAACCAAGTTGATGGCTGGTGAATTGTTCTGGGGAAGACGTTCCACAGCCAGGGTGCCAACACATGGAAGGTCCTGTTGCTGTTACCCATTTGTACTTCTGATGAGAGACTGTGAGCACAGGTTCCAAAACAGAAAGATCAGTTCCATTCCAGTGATTTGGTTGCGGAGGGAGGGAAAAAATCATTTCAGTGGTGGTGGGAGAATGCAGTACCCCAGGGATTCCCTTTATTGTCAATTCAGAATTGTCATTTCAGAATTCAGAAATGTGGGAACTCGCTTTGAATGATAAGTTAACATGGGAGTTGAATTTTTTAAAAAAAGGTATATTAATGAAAATAGATTTCGGAAAATTTGGCAACCATTTGTGGAATCTACAGTGGTTAGAGGTGAAGGAAGAAGGCCAGTGCCAGAACAACTGAGTTTTGGAAATAGAGAAAGTTTACTGTGACATACCGCATCCTCCAGGGCAATGTATATATCACTGGGTGTGCATTATGAATTTGATCTTGTTTATGTTTTATTTGTTGTTGTTGTTGTTTTTGGTTATATAATACTGTGACAGAAGTATAAAAAAAATTCATTAAATTAAATATAGTAAATGTAAGCATATATGTACACTTTTAAAAATATTTATGAGTTTAGAATTAGATTTATATTTTGGATAAGAAGAATACATTAAAAGGATGAGAAATATATATTATATTGAATTTAGATTAATTTTAAAATGTATTAAAATGTTACTGTGTTATAAAGTAATGTAGTGATATATATGCACATTAAGCATGTAATTTTTTCTTGTATTTCTTTTTCATGTTTTTATGTTGTTATGTTTTTAATTTCTTTATTACTTTGAAAATTTAATAAAAAATTATTTTTAAAAATTGCTTGGTATTGCAGAAAGAGAAAGCAGCAGCAGGAACTTAGAAGGCTTTTGTTTGTCTTAGGGGACAAATCCTGACCAGATTCACCTTTTGGTAACCAAGATAATACAATAATTCTTACTTTTCTGTTGGTCTTAGAGAGGGGAGTTATGTTTCTAGCCATCTACCTATAACAGTTACTTTGGGTGGTGTCAATACAAAGAATATCAAGCAAAACAACCGAGAAAGGTGCTAGAAACATTTTGCACAAACCATGATAGGAAGAGTGTGTCATGTTCATCTTGAGCTGAAAGCAAAACCTCTTTGCAGAGCATGAAAAATTCTCAGCAGTTTTCTTTACTCTGTTCAGATGGCTTCTTTAAAGAAGCATCTTGTATTTCTGAGAGATTTCTTTCTTACTTCCCCAGCTCATCTACAAAATGCTTGATCAGCATTTGCAACTACCTAAAATCTTGGAAATCTGTGAAAATGCAATTTAAATGTTTCTCATAGCAGTCTTAAGCTATAAAAGCAATGGCAATGACCTTACACTGCTGCCTCTCCTCCTCTGCCACCCCCACCTCTGGAAGCAGAAAGATTAGGGACAAGCTCTGACTTTTGACTCATACATCTTTGGGCAAAGAATTTCTGTAGGCTGGTTCAGGACAGGTCAGTTATGGTATTGCTGATATTAAGAGATGTATTTAGTCAGCTTAATGTACTGTAAAACAAACCCTTCTGTAGCAAGCTGTTTGCCTGACATTCAGTAAATAGTCATAGAAACACAATTCAGAATTAATCAAAGCCAGAGACAGTGACAGACCAGGCATTCCTAAAGCCCAAAAACAAGCACTTGCAGTCCTAACTCTTTAGCAGTCCCATAACACCCCACCCATGGCAGCCATCCCCAGCCATCCCACACAATGGAAGAGAAGGCCAGGTGGGGGTGGGGGGTGGACCTTAGGAGTTTGCCAAAGGAAGGAGCAGATAAGCAACTTCTGAGGAGTTTCTACAGTAAAACCCCTACTTATGAGAAAAAGTCCATTCTGTAGGCTTTGGCTTAAATCATTTTATGTAACTCGAAGCAAACCCATAGGAAAAATGAAATTTGTATGGAAATCGAAGCAAACCCATAGGAAAAATAATATTTATGTAACTCGAAGCAAACCCATAGGAAATTGTGTAAATCGGGACATGGTTTTAGCACAAAATCATTATGTAAATTGAATTTTATGTAACTTGAGGCGTTTGTAAGTTGGGGTTTTACTGTACTCAGAAAACCCAGAGAATGCAAGCGCGGCGCCAAAATGGCCGCCGCGCCCTTTGCGGGGCCCCCCCCAGGACAGAGAATCCGGGTAGTTAGGGGCGTGGCCAGCTCCCTTATAAAAGAGGTGGCCACGAGGCAGCCGAGCTGCCATTTTACCTCAGCGACGGAGCGGAGAAGTTTTTTCCCCTGTGTCTCCGTCGCTCGTTAGCTTACCGGGAAGCCTTTTGGTAGCGATTCTGCCTTGCCGGCTTCCCTTTTCTGCTTCGGAGGAGATGCCTTCGAAGAAGAAGGCGGCTTCGAGTTCAGCTCGCGCTGTTAGGAGGCGCAACCCAGGTCGGAGGACCGCGGTGCCGCCTCCTCAGCAGCCACCTTTGCTAGCCCCGGCCGGGGCCAGCGGAATGGGGTCTATTGCCCCTTGGCCCGGAGTGGGCGATCAGAGTACGGGCGCGGAAGGGGTTCCGGCCCGCGGCCCACGAGCGGTGGATACCGCTCCTGCCCCTGCCCAATCTGTCGGGCCTACTCCTCTTGGGCCGCAGCCTCTCCCTGGGCCCTCTAGCCTTGGGGGGTGGTGCGGCCCCCTGCCTTGGCAAGTTTCTCCACCAACCCTGCCGGGCTTTGGTGCTGGCCAATGGCCATATGTGGGTCCCGGGGTACAGGGACCTGTACCCATGCCTGGACCAGGCGGGCCGGCCGGCCCTTTGCCCATAGTCAACGTGGACACCTTGCTGGCCCGCATTGCGGCCCTGGAAGCCTCGTTGGCTCGGGCCAGTCAGGCGGGCGCCCCCTTCGGGGTTCCTCTTGAGGTGCTGTCGGCAGGAGGACAACAGCCGGCGGGGAGGGTCGAGCTGCTGCAGGCGCGTGGCGCGGTTTCGGCCACTGCCTCGCAGCTCCCCAGCCAGCAATCAAGTGCGGGTCAAGCCCCGGTGATGAGCTCTACGTCGGTCGTGAGCTCCGACGCCCCCAGTGGGCCGGAACCCCCGGTGGGGGCGGCCCGCGGGGGTGCAACATGTGAGTATACGGTGCAAGCGAGTACATCCACACACATTCCCAATCAAGGGGGGGCCTTTCAATGGCCTTGGCCTCGCGCGGGTGGTGCGGGGGCCACGCTGTCGGCGACCCACCCGGCGACGACGACTGCCACCTTGGGCACTGGGGTGGGCATTGGTCCTTACACTGCAGGGAATGTTCTGGGGGTGGCTGGGTTAGCTCAAGCCCCTTTTGCCAGGCCGGCTGTCCCCTTTTCGGCTTTGCCGACGGCAGGGTATTCCTTGCCATTGGGTGATCACCTAGCACAGGCTACTAGGGAAAAGATATGGCGAGGGGAGTACGTGGATATCTTCTCACTCCTGAACAGAGAGCCCACCAAGGAGGAAAGGGAGGGTCAGGATGAGAAGGACAAGGAGCAGGCACGCCGCCGTAAGCCGCCGCGTACCTGGGCCAACTGGCTCCCCGCGTATTTAATATACATGGCGGTATATTTGAGGGCGCGGCCGGATTTAGCTATTCCCATGGTCCAATATTTGGACAACATATACAGGGCGATGGTTGATTTCCCGGGCCCCTCATGGCTAGCATATGATGAGGAATTCCGTATGAGGATTCCCCTCCACCCCGAGATGAGATGGGATGAGCCGTGCCAGAGGCTCTGGCCTTTGTATATGACACCCACACGCCCTGCCCCAGGGGATAGATACCATTGCGGACATGCGGTCCAGCGAGCGGCTCCAGCGCAGGTTACCCGCCAGGCGGCGGGGCAGGGGGTTCCAGCCCGCCTGCTGTGCTGGACTTTCTCGTCACATGGTTCCTGCAATCGAAAGAACTGCAGGTATAAGCATGAGTGTCCCACATGTTCTGGCCCCCACGCAGCCTCTGCTTGTCCCAGGCCTGGGGGGGCACGAGGCAGAGGGAGGGGTGGACAGTGGGCTGGCAAGGCTGCCACGGATGGAGCTAGCTTACCGGGAAAGGTGGTCCAATTAAGGTGGACATGCTGGAGCGCTGGCTCGCATCGTACCCGAAGGGGGAGGACGGGGAGTATCTCCTTCAAGGTTTTAAGCAGGGATTTCGTATCCCTTTTATGGGTGATAGGTCCCCTCAGGATGCTCCCAACCTTTTATCCCTCAGAGGTAGGGAGGAGGTGGCTGCGGCCAGCATTAAAAAGGAGTTAGACGCGGGCAGGGTCGCTGGACCTTTCCCGGCACCCCCGTTTCCCAATCTTAAGGTCTCGCCATTGGGTTTGGTCCCCAAAAAGTCCCTAGGTGAGTTTCGCCTTATTCATCATTTGTCCTACCCAGCCGGCCGATCGGTCAATGATGCTATCCCTGATGACCTTTGTTCAGTCAGGTATACATCGTTTGACCATGCGCTGCGCATGGTGCGCTCGTGTGGCCCGGGTGCCCTGCTGGCCAAGTGTGACATTAAGTCAGCTTTTCGCCTCTTGCCAGTGCACCCGGGCGACTTTGAGTTGCTGGGTTTTAAATTTAAGGGGGAATATTATTTTGATAAGGCCATGCCTTTTGGCTGCTCCATATCATGCTCGGCTTTCGAGCGTTTTAGTACCTTCCTAGAGTGGGCTTTCGTCCGCAGGTCAGGGTCCCGGTCTGTAGCCCATTACCTGGATGACTTTTTATTCGGGGGTAAACGGGGCTGGGACACGTGCGCACGTCTCCTCAACACATTTCAGACGCTAATGGAGGAACTTGGTGTCCCTTTAGCGCCCGAAAAGACCGAGGGCCCATCGACCAAGCTAGTATTCCTGGGGGTTGAGATTGATACAGTAGTGCAGGCTTCTAGGTTGCCGGGTGATAAGGTGTCCAGGATAGTGGCCCTTATCTCGGAATTGCTGGCCAAGCGTAAGGCATCCCTGAGGGAACTGCAGGTGCTACATGGGCACCTTAATTTTGCTTGCAGGGTGGTCGCACCGGGCAGGGCTTTTGCCCGGCGCTTATGCGACGCCATGACAGGGTTATCCAGGCCCCACCACAGAGTCAGGCTCACCCGGGGTATCAGGGCAGACATGTTCGTCTGGTTGCAATTCCTGAGGGAGTTTAATGGGGTCTCATTTTGGAGGTCTGACCTCCTGGCATCCCCCAATTTCCAGATCCAATCTGATGCCTCAGGATCCCTGGGTTATGGGATGTACTTCAATGGGAAGTGGGCCTATGGTGGGTGGCCACCGGCATGGGCAGGCACAGGTCGCCTGCGGGATCTCACATACCTGGAATTTTTCCCTATTCTGGGGGCTTTGATGCTATGGGGCGAACAGTGGGCTAATTCGGTGGTGCATTTCTGGTGCGACAATGCGGCTGTTGTACACATTGTCAATGCACAAACTTCCAAATCGCCCAGGGTCATGGATCTAGTGCGCCATTTCGTGCTGCGCTGCCTGCGCCTCAACGTCTTGTTCAGGGCCAGGCATGTCCCAGGGGTTAATAATGATATTGCTGACGCTTTGTCCCGCCTGCAGATCTCCCGGTTCCGCGCCTTGGCCCCGGATGCGGAGGAATTTCCCTCGCCACTCCCGGAAGAGATGTGGACTATTGGCAAGGAGAGGTGAACCGGGCGATTGGCCTGTCGCTAGCGCCACGCACGCGTAAGGCGTATCAACAAGCATTCAATTCGTACAGGGCATTTGCTACTCAATTTCTCTTGCCAGAGACCTGGCCTATCCCGGTGGACCATGTTCTGCGGTTCATGGTTCACCTGCATGCACAGGGCCTCACACCTCGCACCATAGCATCCAAGCTCTCGGCGTTGGCTTTTATGGCCAAAGTGGGGGGTCATGTGGATAACACCTCTGACTTCCGGGTGAGACATGTTTTGGAGGGGTGGGTGCGCGAGCGCGGGCGTTGCCCGGACGACCGGCACCCCATTTCCCCAGGGGTTCTTACCCAGTTGGCCCGGGGCTGGCCAGGCCTCTGTTTTGATCATTATGAGGCAGCCCTTTTTCATGCAGCCACAACGGTGGCATTTTTTGGAGCGCTCCGCGTCAGCGAACTCGTGATGCTGTCTAAGGCGGATGCAAGTGGTAGGGCACTGGAACTCGAAGATGTCTATGTTGCCAAAGACTGGGCCCAGTTGAGGATACGCTCCTCTAAAACAGATCAGCATGGCGTAGGCAGTGGTGTAAGACTGCTACGTTGCTCTTTGGCAGACATCTGTCCGGTTGGTGCCCTACAGGAATTCCTGGCACTGCGTGGCATGCACCACGGCCCGTTTTTCTGTCACCAAGATGGGTCTCCCCTTACTAAATTTCAGTTTTTGAAGGTGACAGCCAGAGCCCTCACCAGGGTGGGCCTACCAGGTGCCCGTTATGGCACACATTCGTTCCGTATTGGTGCAGCCTCTACAGCAGCTGCTTTTGGGTACTCTGGGGCTGACATACGCAGCATGGGGAGGTGGGGCTCGCAATGTTTTCAGTTTTATGTGCGCCCACTCCCGCCATGAGTACCAATCCAGTCACCTTACCGCCTTTTTTCTCAATTTTCTTACAGACCCTGGGTGTCGTATTACACCGGTGACAGTATGGCTGGTGGGCCACAGCTATGTGCACAGGGCAGCGCGTTACGCTGCGGCGACAGAATGGGGACCCCGACTGGGACTGGGTGACCACGCCAGTCTCGCATGGCATGGTAAGCCTGGGATGTTATGGCAGGAGCTGCGGCCTTTCCTTTTTTCTGGCCTGGGTGCTGACCCGCCTGACATTCTAATCATCCACCTGGGGGGCAATGATTTGGGCCAGGTCACCGGCTTATCGCTCAAGCATGCGATTTGCGAGGAACTCGCCTACTTGCATTATGTCTGGCCTGCCACAACCCTGGTTTGGTCGGACATTGTTCCGCGCCATTCTTACAGAGGGGGCGTTAACCTCCTCGCCCTTGACCGCGCTAGGCGCGCGGTCAATAAGGCAGTGGCGCGGTTTCTTGCCACCAGGGCTTGGGGACGGGTTAGTCATCACCCCGATATTAGTCTACAAAATTATGACTTGTACGCAGGGGATGGGGTCCATCTGTCGCGAGGAGGTATGGACCTCCTGTTGGGTGACTGGCGAGCAGGCCTGTTGACCGAGCTGACGGTCTGGGGGGGGCGTCAGGTCTTCTTTGAAGCCCCTCCGTGTGGCGGGTAGCACTGGTAAGGTAAACAGTATGACCCACAAGTATCCGGCAGGTTCGCAATTGACTGGACAACACTAGACAGGAATAAATTAGCTAAACGTTGTCCGGTCAACGACGAACCAGGCGATGGGGTGATGATGATTGCTAACCAGCATGCATCACCCCTGTGATTTCACGGATACGCGTCAGAGGGTGGGGTCATAAGTTAGTTATTGACTACGGTCAACAATTTGTTTGTTGTCAACAAACAAATTGATACAAATTGATACATTGTAACCAATTGCCGTTGGCAATTTTGGGGTGGTACCTTACCAGTGTTACTTCGGCCTGCTTGCCTTAGGAATTATGATTGGTCGTTTTACCAATACAAATTTATAATTCGGACTAGGGCATTGAATCAATAAATGTGGCCCTATGCTGTTATCCACTTTCAATGTTGTCTGTGTCCGTTATTGGGGGGGTGCGCCTGCAATGCAAGCGCGGCGCCAAAATGGCCGCTGCGCCCTTTGCGGGGCCCCCCCCACAGGACAGAGAATCCGGGTAGTTAGGGGCGTGGCCAGCTCCCTTATAAAAGGGGTGGCCACGAGGCAGCCGAGCTGCCATTTTACCTCAGCGACGGAGCGGAGAAGTTTTTTCCCCTCCACCCCCTCCCTAGTTAACAGTGTGATATTATGGTCGCTTCGGGGCCGGGTGGGAATTTTTGGTTGGGACCCATATTGGCTCCGGGTCCTGGCTTTTTTGCCCATCCCACACTGTTGCTATGGTTTGATATAGGGGTCTTTCTGTGTTCCTACTGTTGACTTTGGTCACATTGGCGGGTAGCACTGGTAAGGTAAACAGTATGACCCACAAGTATCCGGCAGGTTCGCAATTGACTGGACAACACTAGACAGGAATAAATTAGCTAAACGTTGTCCGGTCAACGACGAACCAGGCGATGGGGTGATGATGATTGCTAACCAGCATGCATCACCCCTGTGATTTCACGGATACGCGTCAGAGGGTGGGGTCATAAGTTAGTTATTGACTACGGTCAACAATTTGTTTGTTGTCAACAAACAAATTGATACAAATTGATACATTGTAACCAATTGCCGTTGGCAATTTTGGGGTGGTACCTTACCAGTGTTACTTCGGCCTGCTTGCCTTAGGAATTATGATTGGTCGTTTTACCAATACAAATTTATAATTCGGACTAGGGCATTGAATCAATAAATGTGGCCCTATGCTGTTATCCACTTTCAATGTTGTCTGTGTCCGTTATTGGGGGGGTGCGCCTGCAAAGGGTCACCATAAGTCAATATCAGCTTAACAGCATGCAAGCATTATTATTTTCACCGAAATGAGGCTTAATAGAGTTCAGATTGTAAGGGAGTTATTTTACCCTGGATCTAATTTTGTTTTAGAGTTGTGTCTCACAGCAATATATAACAGGTGATTTAGATAATTTAAAAAACCGTATACATCAAGTAAGAATATTGCTGTTAAAATGTCAAAGCATAACCAATCTACATGGGGATAAGGATTCCCATTCTCCTTTGAGGGTTGGCACATGTCAGAAAGGTAGCAAAAGTCTCAGGGATTTGATCTGCTGCCTTGGATGTCCAGACAGAAACGAAAACCCAGGGCAAGAATCTCTCAGGACGGAGAAAGATTGATTTTCCTGTGTGTGACAGGTTTCTGGGCTGCTCATCTTCTTTCCGCTCCCAACTGGTGCCAGCGCTTACTACTTCAGGGTAAAGGTATCTGCATGTATGCAATCATTATGTGCCACTAAATCACTTTCAAAACGAAGGGTGATCCTAGTAGGGTTTTTGAGCAATGTGAAATATTCAAAGACTAGCTTACAGTGCCACCTCTTGGCAGATTTGTACAGTTGGGAAGGGAATTGAACCCAGGTCTTCTGAGCCAAACTCTGACGCTTTATCCACTATACCACAATGTTTCTCAATGTATTATACAGAATTTGTTTGCCTCAGCCAATTTGTATGCATAAACATACATAAACCTATTAGTCTGAAATTATTATGCACCAATATGCCTTTTGTGTTGACACAAAGAACTGTACCTCTAATCTAAGGTTCTGGCTCAAAAATATTTCTTTTTGGAAAACCAACACACACACACAATACCCCACCCCCACCCCAAATAAACAACAAGAGCTTACGCAATAATAACCAGAGTCTTTGTATGCTGCATGGAGAAAATAAGCTGTGGGATGATAAGAGCTGAACTGACTGTTAAGAAGTATGTTCTATTCCAGGAGTTCTCAACCTTTTAAAGCCGGGGCCCGGGTCACGCTCCCTCAGACAGCTTTAGGGGCAGGACGGTCATTTTGCCCTTCCTTCACCACATGGCACTTCCTGGTGTGGTGGAGGGACTACATGAAATGGCATCATGGGCCGCATCCAGCCCCACGGGCTGCAGGTTGAGAATCCCTGTTTTATTTAGTACCAAGGACACTTGCTGTCATAGAAACCCAGAAGCTGAACTTTTTTCTACATTCTTATTTTATCTACCATTTTTAGGAAGGTCACACACTCGACTTTGGGTAGCCTTCTTTTAGTTGTATAAACAAAAACCACCACCAAGAGGTGAGCCTCCAAGTCAATTCTGATTTATGGCAACCCTTTCCAGGAATTTCTAGGTAAGCAATACACAGAAGTGGTTTCACATTTTTTTTCTGGTGTGTGTGTGTGTGTGGGCACTGGGACTGTACAGCTTGCCCAAAGCCACACAAGCTGGTCCTCCTCACTGGAGACACAGTGGGGAAATTAAACTCCCAACTTCTGGCTCCACAAACAGATAACCTAACAATGGAGGTTAGCCATACATACTATGTATTTCTATAGTGGATCCATGACCATCAAAACAAGCAGAGGAGACACATACGCAGCTCAGTTTACCGGAATGTCACTGTATTATAAGGCTTCTTTAGCCAAGTCTCTTCTAACATGTCTGATTCAAAGATATGCTTATTTCACAGCAATGTTGCTTATGACACAAGAAAAATAGTGTTGGGCTATTTGAGTCTCTGGGGGGCGGGGGTGGGGAGGCTATGGGTACAATGAATCAAAACACACACACAAACAACAGGCATTTTGTTTTTCACTTGTTGAGCACATCAGCTGCTTATAAAAGGTAAAAATCTAGAAAGCCAATTTAGGATGCATTTTATACTAAATGCAAATTGAGAGATGGCGGAATTTGGTCCATTTAAGGTATTTCATTCTGCACACTACAGCCTATTTTTGGCTGGTAGTGACATTGCATGTTCTTTGAGTCAGGAAAAGATTTTGTTACAGATTATCTTTTTCTGCTTGTAACTCTTGTGTGCATTTCAATCCAGCATTATTTCAAAGCCATGTTCAATGCACAACCATTCTGAACATCTTCACAATGTTCACATGGCTAATGTAGCTATTAAAAATGCAGAGTGTAACAGCACTCAGATGTTATCTTTCAAATAATTACTATACCACATTATTAGGAAAGTTACATTGAGGTCTCTTCTTTTAAGAGGGGGAAGGGTTGGACAAAAAGCCTGCCTCCCAACAAGACTCCTGCTCCAAGATTCATCATCATTTGCTCTACAGGTAAACGCTAGCACAAGAACACCTAGAGGGCTGCACTTTACTTTAAGGCAGGGGTGGCCAACCTTGGTGCCCCAGCTGTTCTTGGACTTCAATTCCCAGAAGCCCTGATCAGCAGATGTGCTTACTTGGGCTTCTGATAATTGAAGTCCAAGAACACCTGGGGCGCCAAGATTGGCCACCCCTGCTTTAGGGGAATAAAATTCTCAGTTTTGTATCACAGGTACTGTACATTAATCCTGAAAATACATGTGGAAGAAGAGATTTTGGTAGAATAGAATGGGATTGGGTTTTCATTAAGTTTGAGATGTAATAACTCCTTAAGCATTTTTTTTCTACATCTGAAATGCAAAGCCTAACAACTAAGCAACAGGCATGTCCATCCACAGCAGATGTCCATAATAGTAAGATGCCTAAGTCTTTAGTACATATTGTCTGTTCAATGCCCTTTTTTATTTGGTTTCTATTTTTTTTACAAAGAAAAACAAAACAAGAATTCTCAGGTTAAGAGCATTGTAAAGACATAAACATTCACCTATGTTAACATATCAAAATCTCACCAAATCTCCACTGATTTAATAGGCCTACTCTAGCTGTGACTTACTACATTAAGCAACAGGATTTCAGCCTCTGTGACACACCGTGCACTTAAAGAGGACAGCAATCTTCTGACTGGCTGCCTTGCACCTATGTGTGTAAGAGAATGCACAATCAAGTCACAAACATGTGACCGTGTGAGAAACTACCTGTTTATTATTTAGGGGATGCTGATAAGATTACAGTCATTCAATTCTGATAAAACCATCTGAAGCTTTCTAGCAAGAGACTGTGTTCTATGCTGTAGTTTAATAGCTTGGCAGTTGGTTATTGAGGAGGATTTGTCTACACTAACAGGTACCAAAGAGGAACGAGCTCTATTTTTAGGGGTCAACAAAATCATCTTATAGAAGAGTATAAATTTTAAGATAAATGAATCCAATATCTTTGAGATAAATAGAAAGATATCTTTTTGTTGTTTTGTTGTTCAGTCGCACAGTCGATTCTGACCCTTTGCAACCCTATGGACCATTGCCCGCCAGGCACCCCTGTCCTCCACCATCCTCCTCAACCCTCCCAGCTCTGTGCCCATTGCGTCAACAATACCATCTGGCCATCTCATCTTTGGCTGCCTTCTTCTCTTGCCCTCCACCTTTCCCAGCACCAAGGCTTTCTCAAGTTAATCCTCTCTTTTCATTTGATGTCCAAAGTACTTTAGCTTTATTTTTACTATTTGACTTTCTAAGGAGTAGTGGTTATTATTTAGCAACGTTTTCAAATGAGAAAGTGACATTTTATCTGATGTTATTTATGTTCTAGATTCAGAACCTGACTGAAAGTTTTAAATTCTAAAGAAACTAATTTAGCTATAGCATGCTCTCTTTTTTATTGTAACTCGGCCTAATTGGTTATTATTGTAACTCAGCCTAATTGAATAGGATGGAGAAATATATTTTATAATGCTACTAGGGTAACACAGATGAGTATTACATAGTACCTTGATTGTGAAGAGTGACAGACAAGAAACAGGGTTTGTGTGATCATCGAAAGCAGCCAGAGCAATCTCACAAAACAGTTACGCTTGTTCCAGTTTACCCTATAAAACTGCAGTACGGTTTCGCCTAATAAATTCTAGTACGTCTACTTAGCCATATTTCTTAGTTTCCACAGCCCTCCAAAATTCATCCTTCTCTGTTAGAGAAAATGAAAGTACCTTCTATAAAGAACTGCTGCAAGATTTCCTTTAAATTTACACACACAGCATTCTAGGTAAAGCAATTTATTGTTCAAAATTATAGGCTTAGACAGTTTTTGTAACATGTATTTCATGACTAGCCAATCAATTAAACTCAACAAACACCAATTTATCCTTGTTTAACCAGATTAAAAGTAAACATAACATAATATGAATGCTGAAGAAACAGCAAATATTATAAAAACTAAAGACAGTTTCTGTAAAGCACAGGCAGAGACAAGTGATGCTGAGGTACTCATCTCTATTTCTTTCAAGCAACTGACTGCATAGATCCTTCTGTGAATTGGAGGCTAGGTATTACTCTGCATAGCATTTACAGCATCTCATTACATAATGAAAGTTCACTGCATCTAAGCCTAAAGCAGCATATTACACATGCACTGACAGAAAACACATTCCAAGTAGTACTGCTTTCTTTCGTTCAAATCACCTTCCAGAATTTGAAGATTCTGGATGAAAATATCCACACTTCAGACCAGGATTCTCCATGAAGAAAAGTCTAAATTGCAGCACTTATGGAAACTGATTCAACATTCAGCTGTTGTTGGTGTAACATGAACATATATAGTCTTCATATTTAAAGTCTTCATTGATGTTTCTTTCGTTATCTCTGAAAAGAGCAGAGAAAATTGGACTTTACTAGTAACAGGAACAGTAATTTTTGAGAGATAAGTAGTGTATATATCTACCAACAAGGTTTAAACACTAAAACAAGCCTTAGATCATTCAAAGTCTTCCATATGTCGCCTTTGGTGCATGGTTAGGGCTATAGTGCATTTATTCTGTACTTCTGGGAGTAAACAAAATACAACAGCAAAAAAAAAAAAGACAAAAAAATGTTGTGGCACCTTAAGGACTAACTCCTGTATTTAAATGTGAACTTTTGTGGACCAAGTCCACTTTATCAGACAGTGTTATTTTAAAGTTGTAAACTGTCCAGAGTGGGAAAACTTCCCAGATGGGCAGTATATAAATACAATGAGTGAGTGAATGAATGAATGAAATATGAATTAAGCTAAAAATCCATAACAATAACTTAATTTTTCACAGGACGTGCAAATCAGTATTAGGTTGAGGACTGCTACATATACCCTATTAGGTTCAAGTTTCCTATTTTTCAAATGCTGTTTCTTGGGGATTTTGGAAACTTCTTTTTTGACACCATGACTTTTGGCCTATGATGCCTTTCAGGGATCTATCAGTCCTGCAATTTGCCAATTTTTGTGGAACCATCTGAAAGACGTTCAAGAGTTTGGACAGCATTGTCACAAATATTAAGATGGCACAAAACGGTACTGTTCTTTTTCTTATCTATTAACAAGAAAAGTAGCAACACCACATACCTCATCCTCTGACGTGGGCTAAAAGCTGGAAACCTAGTGAAGCGTGTGGAATTGAATGGCTCCTCATGCTACTTGATTGTTTGGCACAAAATGGAAAACAAAGGATGCTACTTGGGTTTCCATGTGGAAAAGTGAAGGCATAATGGCAGACTCATAAATAGCAGCACGTCTAAGATGTAGAAACCAATGGAAAAATCCCCATATCGCATTTCACAAGTACACCCTTCTGCTGGCACTGCAGTAGCACAAAAAGCAATTTGCCCCAAATAGCAGCTATGTTCTGCTTACTACACGCAAATCTCAACGGTACTAAGTGAGATCCTACTTACCATATATGGTCCCTAAGCAAATGCCAGGAAAATGTACTCTCCTAACATTACTCCGCTCACACTGAAATGAGCACACAGTGAATTTAATGGATTAGTTTTAAAGATGCTACCTAAGCTTTGTTTTGGGGGCACACAGAAAGAGCCTCCTTAAATATTGTGGTACTTTTGAAACACAACTGGGCGTACCTAGTAATGGTAACCTGTGTTGCCAGCTAATCTTTCTCATGCTAAGTCAGGCAAAAGGAACTGCACAATGAATTCACCAAAAGGTACCATTCATTTTGGCAGTTTTACGTCTGGCCTAGACATGGAAGAAGCTGTTTTTGTTCTTGCTGAAACAGACTAATAACATCATCATGTTTTCTCCAAGCCTTCCTAAAGTAGCTGATGCCACTGCCAGGTCAGGGTCAAATTGCTTCTCATCCCATTCATTTTATTCTTCTGATCTTAGAAGGGGCCAAATTCTTCCTTTTCTCGGATTCCTCTCCCCTTTCTGGTTATGGAGGTCATTGGAGCCTCTTTCTTTCCTTTTTCATTATTTCCATAGATTTTACTTTTTTGCACCTACTTTATTTCCTTTCCAGCCTAATTCCAGGGATAGGAATAAGCTTGACTCTATATAGTTTTGCTGTAGATCAAGTTTATCATCTAATTTAAGTTAAATCCAAATATACCGCATTCAAAAAATTTAGAAACTTTAACTTGCAATACAAGTTTCATGCAAATAAACTATGACATGGTTAATATGAACATCAAACTCTTGAATTGATAAATATTGAGATCCCAATCCATATATACCCATATCTCCCCAATCTCTACCCTATTTGTTATACAGGTGCCCTGGTGGCGCAGTGGTTCAACTGCTGTCCTGCAACCAAAAGGTTGTGAGTTCTGAGGTCGGTAAAATGAGTATCCAGCATGTTGGGGGCAAAATGCTAATTCACTTGTGAACTGCCCAGAGAGTGCACTAAGTACTATGGGGCGGTATAGAAGTGTGATTGCTTTGCTTTGCTTTATTACTGCATAATACATTTTACACCAGGAAAACAGCCTCCCAGTTTATAGCTCTATGAAATGAGCAAACAAAGAAAAACAACAACAAATTATAATCAGTAGAACCAGAAAGTTGTGATGAGATTATTATTATTATTATTATTATTATTATTATTATTATTATTATTATTATTATTATTATTATTATTATTATTATTATTATTATATTTCAAATGTATGTAGCCGCCCACTTACCACGTCGTGGCGACTCAGGACACCTTACAAAATTAATACAAGAAGATAAAAATAGCAAGAGTTTGGAAGTTCAGGTAGGTGGTGACGTATCCCCCAGCTAGGCGGATAAAGTCTGGGGGCGGGGGGCGGAGATGTCTTTGGCCGCCTGTACAGCTGGATGTAGAGATGGAATTTTATTCACTGTTCATTACCACTCCCAAGTTATTCACTGTTCATTACCACTCCCAAGTTATTCACTGTTCATTACCACTCCCAAGTATGTGACCAGTTTCAGAAGACTGGAGCCGCTCCAGCAGCTACAAAAGTTGCTCTTCTCCGCCGCTGAGGGTCACCACTGCCGTTTCGACCAGCAGCCGGCTGGTGGAGATGAGCAGCACCTGGAGCTGCTCTGGCGGCTGCAAAAGTCGCTCTTCCCCGCCGCCGAGGGTCACCACTGCCGTTTCGACCAGCAGCCGGCTGGTGGAGATGAGCGGCACCTGGAGCCGCTCCGGCGGCTACAAAAGATGCTCTTCACCACCACCGAGGGTCACCACCGCCGTTTCAACTGGCAGCTGGCCGGTGGAGATGAGTGGCACCTGGAGCTGCTCCGGCAGCTACAAAGGTTGCTCTTCCCTGTCACCAAGGGTCACCACCTCCATTTCGACCAGGTGCTTCCTTTCCCGCCGTTGACGAGGGTCACGGGTTGCTCCCTTCCCCACCCAACTGATCCAGCGGGAGGAGATGGTGTGGCTGGAGAGAACTTCGACCTCGAGAACCGCAGCCAGCACTCCTCTGGCTATCGCCAACTCTGCTCCTCCTCTGACCTGGCCAGCCGTGGGAGGTAAAGACATATTTGGTGGCTGGTTTTCGTGGCCCAGACTGTGTTCATCTCCAGTGCCCCGAGCCCTGCTGCTCAGCTGGGACTTGAAGGGCTGGGACAGCGGTTGGGCGGACGGTGGGTCCTATTGATTGTTGATGTTTTTCTAATATATTACTATTGAGTCTACACTGTATCCATGATGATTATTGCTTTATTGTTGTTTTTTGATTGTATGAATTATGTTGTTTTTTATATCTTGTATTTTTGATGCTTTTTGTATGAATTATGTTATTTATATGTATCACTTTGCTTATGTAAACTGCTTTGAGTCACCCGTGGTGGTCAAAAAAAGCGATATATAAATTAAACGAATTGAATCGAAAAATACTAGTTCTTTTCATTTACTATGAAACAGCAGTTTCTGCAGATCTCCTTTCCAATTTCAAAGGGATACACACACAATCACAGAATAATTGAGGTGCAAGGTCCTGTGAAGCCCTTGAGTCCATCCCCCTGTTCAATGCAGGAATCCAAGTCAAAGCAGATCTGACAGATGATTTTTCCAATTTTCTCTTGAATGAATTGGAGCACTCGCCATCTCCCAAGGTAATTGGTTCTATTGTTGTACTGCCCTAACCCTTAAGAATAGTTCCTGATATTAGCTCCCCAAGGGAAAGAGGGTTAGGTAAGATTTTCTACTTTGAATTCCATCCCTTTAAGTCTTTAGGCATATTCAAAGAATCTGGGGAAGGTATGACATATATCTGATTGTAAATGCCAAAACGCATCAACCTCATGTCAAACATGCCAGTCATCAGCGGTATGTATCTATATCTAGCTATATGACTTTATGTTAAAGATAACCTTTTGTTTGGCCATAACTTATCACCTGGTTCTTATTAAAAGCTAGTAAGAGTTTAAAACCTGAAGAGAAGCTGAGGAAAGAAGTAAAGTGCAGTTAACCTGCTTTGTATCAAGACAACTCTCTGCTCACCTTCTGTTAGAGTTTCATCCAGGAACAACTTTAGCCGTCTGCTTCGAAGCCCAAACAGTTTCCCTGTTTCATGCAGAAGCCCTGGATATGTTAGTCCATTCTGACCCACAGGATTTTCCATTAGAAGAGTTCCAACCGTGCCATTTAGACATTCTGAAGAAACACAAGTTTATCAGGATTTTAGAAGAAGGGGGGAAACCAAAAATCTATATTGTACGTTATTTATTTTATTTATTTATTCTATTTATATACTGCTGGATTTAATGTTAAAATACTACTCGCAGTAGTGACAAATATAATATTTTACAATCACAGACAATAAAATTCAACTCCAATGGTGATGGTAGCAATATGAAAAATATGAGGTCCAACCAAAATCCAGTTTGAAATCCTAACTTACAGCACCTTTTTCAGAGGAAGAAATTCAGTAAATGCCTCTTTAAATAGGTAAAGGTCGCCCTTGCTCAAAAGCCAGTTGTATCCGACTCCAAGGTTCAGTGCTCATCTCTGCTTATAGCCAAAGAGTCAGCGCTGTGTCTGCAGATATTTCTGTGGACATGTGGCAGGCATGACGAGACACCAGAGTGCACAGAACGGTTTTCCTTCCCACTGAAGTGGTCCCTATTTATCTACTTGCAATTTCTTCCAGGAAGGCCCTTCGCTGCATATCACGTATTATAACTTCTGGGGGTGGGCACTCTCAACAGCATCATCTGTGAGGATCTCATCAGATGGGAGGTATTCCTATGCAAGAACTGCTCTGCCATGAATCAAAGTCCCAAACTGTGTTGGGCTTTGTACACTACCGTATTTCCCCGAATATAGGACCTCCTCCCATAATAGGATACCCCCCCCTTTTTTTCCATGCCTTTGAAATATAAGGCCCCATCCAAAAATACGACCTCCTTTCCTCCTGGTTGCAAGGCGGCCGGCGTGGCCCATAAGAAAGCCTGCCGCATCGGAGTCTCAATTGCCTCCCCGCTCACAACCAAGAGAAGTTTCCCCTGGTGAGAGCGGGATCGAGACTCCGACGCAGCAGGTCTCCTTATGGGCCATGCCGGCTGCCTCACAGCTGAGGCCAGTCTCGATCGCGCTTCCCCACTCACAACCAAGGTAAGCATCCCTTGGTTGTGAGTGGGGAAGCCCGATTGAGACTCATCTCGGCTGTAAGGCGGCCGGTGTGGCCCATAAGAAAGCCTGCCGCATCCAAGTCTCGATTGCCTCCCCGCTCACAACCAAGGGAAGTTTCCCCTGGTGAGAGCGGGATCGAGACTCCGACGCAGCAGGCCTTCTTATGGGCCACGCCGGCCGCCTCACAGCTGAGGCCAGTCTCGATCGCGCTTCCCCACTCACAACCAAGGGAAGTGTCCCTTGGTTGTGAGTGGGGAAGCCCGATCGAGACTGGTCTCGGCTGTAAGGCGGCCGACGTGGCCCATAAGAAAGCCTGTCGCATCGGAGTCTCGATTGCCTTCCCACTCACAACTAAGGGAAGTTTCCCCCTGGTGAGAGCGGGATCGAGATTCTGATGAGGCAGGCCTTCTTATGGGCCACGGCAGCCACCTCACAGCTCGATCGGGCTTTCCCACTCACAACCAAGGGAAGCGTCCCTTGGTTGGGAGTGGGGAAGCGCGATCGAGACTGGTATTCTTCTTCATGGGAAAATAAGACATCCCCTGAAAATAAGACCTTGTGCTAATTTTGGAGTTTTTAAAAATATAAGACAGTGTCTTATATTCGGGGAAACACGGTAGTACCAAAACCTTGAAACGGACACAGAAGACAAAGGGTAACCAACACAGGCCTACTAGAACTGGGGATTCATATACAGTGGAACCCTGATATACAAACAATTCAACTTACAAAAAATTCAACATACAAATAGAAATCCTGGCTTTAAAAAAATTCGACATACTGTACTGTACAAAATTTTAATAGGAAAAATTCGACATACAAAAAAGAATACGGTGACTTCTAGTGGCCTCTTCTGGTAATGCAATGTTTTCGACATACAAATAACCTCGTGGAATGGAAAAAATTGTATGTAGAGACTTTACTGTATGGTCATATTTAGGTGTAACCATAATCAGCCTGGAGGCCACATTCTGGACCTGATGCTGTTTTTGTGCCACCTTCAAGAGTAGCTACATATAGAGAGTTTTGCAGTAAACTATCTTGGAGATTACCAACACAGAGACCAAGCTGGCTAGGGATCTTCCATCTAGGTAAGGGCAGAGCTGGGCAATCTGGTGTAATTGACGAAAAGCAGCCTTGACCACAACTAATATCTGAGGCTCTATTGTGAGAGCCAGGTGAAAAAGGATGACCAGATTGTGCAGAAGAGAGACATTATCAAGACTAGGGAGGTTTCCACCCGCTGGACAGGATCTTCCCTCACCAGTAGGGACCTCTCTCTTGTGAGGATTCAACTTCTGCTTATGCCCCCCCCCTCTAATCAAGATCCAATTGTCTCTACACATGGGACCTAAAAAAGATTTTGCAGCAGTAACAGCAGAAGTACTCATCAAACAAAGGTACCACCCCACCCCACCTTCCTTCTGCAAGTCAGGAATATTCCATGTCCTTGCCTGCCAACATCACACCAGTCCTTCTTTGTCCTGTCTTTAATGTACAGTTTATCTTTGTACATACATACACAAAGAAACCAAATGCATACTGAACCTTTGGTCATTTGGGCTTAAAATTGGCGCAGGTCAAGCTTGACTGTAGCATTTGCAACTATGAAACAAGGTCTAGAACAAGCATTTGTTCTTGTTGTTCAGTTGCACAGTCGAGTCTGACCCTTTGAGACACCATGGACCACCGCACGCCAGGCTCCTCTGTCATCTGCCATCCTCCATAGCCTACCCAGATCTACACCCACCACGTCAACTATGCCATCTAGCCATCTCATCCTCTGCCACCCTCTTCTCTTTTTGCCTTCAATTCTTCCCAGCATCAGGGCCTTCTCCAGTGAGTCCTCTCTTCTCATTTGGTGGCCGAAGTACTTGAGCTTCAGCTTCAGTATCAGTCCTTCCAGGGAACAGTCAGGGTTGATTTCCTTCAGGATGGACTGATTTGATCTCCTTGCAGTCAAAAGGACTCTCCACTGTTCAAAGGTATCTATTCTTCTGTGCTCAGCTTTCCTTATGATCCAGCTCACAGCCATACATTGTACCTTAAGATGTTTTTTTTAAAAAGGCCCAAGGCTTTAAGTTCACTAAATAATTTGATTTGTTTGATTTCCTGCACTGGCAGGGGGTTGGACTAAACCATCCTTACAGTTTCCTGCAACTCCATGATTCTGCAATTAGGCTCTCACATACAGTACCTTGTGGTTTTGCATTCACCAGTTGTAGGTTGATGAACTGACAAAGGAAGCCATCAAGACTGTTCAAAGCTGGCACTGACCCTGAAGTTACATGAAGCATCTTTCCACTAAGACTCAGCAAGTCTGTTTGATTTTTCAGCTCTGAAAAGGAAAAAAAGAAACCAAGCTATTAAAGCAAAGCTGCCATGCAGCACTGTCTCCCCCTCCCCCCCAAACATCGAATGAAACCACCTGCTGCTTTCTTGAAAAGTGTTTTCCTTTTTAGGATGCAGATCTCAAACATATTCAAAGTGGAAACATATGCAGTAAAAATCAATACCGTCATGCTGCAAACATCTCTAGGGTAGTATACACCGTATAAGGAGATGATTAAAAACCATCCATTGCTGTTTGTCTCAAATTAACACCTGACCTTTGTTTCCCAATGCTGTAAAGAGGATTAGGAAATTCATACTAGGAAGATGTTACCAGTGGCCTTTATTCAGAATGGTCATACCCTAACCACAAGATCAGAAAAAAAAACAACACTTCTGATGATGGGGTAAAACAATACAGGAGACTTGTATCTTCATGTTCTGTTTCTTAGCTTACCTATAAGAATCTGGCTGGAATTTGTAGGAAACAAGATGTTGTATTAAACAGAACACTTGGTAGAGTTACTACAGCTTTATTTTTTATGAACAGAGTTAGGTTTTAGTCTTGTATAATTAAGCTACCGCATATACTCAAGTATAAGCTGGGTTTTTAGCCCCAAAAAGGGGATTCGGCTTATACTCAGGTCAATGACCATGAGAGTCCCAGAACCGTTCCAGATTGAGATGTATCAATTTAATTACTTTTACCATATTTTCATGTATTTTGGTTATAAAAACTCACTAGCAGCTGCTGCATTTCCCACCCTCGGCTTATACTCGGGTCAATCTATTTTCCTGGGTTTTCAGGTCAACATTAGGTACCTCGGCTTATATTCGGGTTGGCTTATACTCAAGTATATACTGTAAGTAAGCTTTTGTATGGTTCCAGCTCATTGTGGTTTAATGTCTATATACATTGATCATACTGTTGTCTCTTCTAAAGGAAAATGGTGGAGGATAGGGATGCCTGGCATGCGATGGTCCATGGGGTTGCAAAGGGTCGGACTCGACTATGCAACTGAACAACAAAAGCATCAACATGTGGCGACTCCCAACTCATATGGATTCCTTTTTCTAGACATTACCTGGGTCTCATGGGACTGTGTCACAAGGAGATTGTTCTCCTAATAAATCAGTAAATGGACCCCATTGCACAGGAAACTAATATGCAGTACCTGGTTGATGATGATAATCATATGTGGGGTGGGACAAGTTGGATAAACTATCCAGAGAAAGGCAAAGAATAAAATGCTATAGTATAGAGCCATGATGGCGAACCTTGGCACTCCAGATGTTGTTGGACTTCAAATCCCAGAAGCCCAAGCCCCTGTGAATCCACACGAATGGGTTTGCTGCGATTCAACTGGCCCGCACCACCCTTGTCGCTCCTGGAAGCGGAAGTAAAACGCGTCCATACGGGCACATTTTTCTTCTACTTCCAGAAGTAACAAGGGCGGCGTGGGCTGGATGAATCACAGCAAACCCATTCATGTGGATTCACAGGGTGCTTGGGCTTCTTGGAATTGAAGTCCAAGAACATCTGGAGTGCCAAGGTTCACCATCACGGGGATAGCGGATCGCTACAGGACAATCTAAAACTGAAATGTGAGAACAAGATTTCTACAGAAGCGGCCACCATCACCTAGAACTATACTTGTGAATGATAGTGATAGAAAAACCCAGGCATGTTGTGCTGATCTTCTTAAAAGACGAAATTCTACAAACAAAATTATGGTTTTCTTTACAAGGCAAATGTCTGAACTATAACCAAACTTCTTGCTTACTCTGTACTTATTTTACAAATTCTGATAGCCATGTGACAAATGTGCTGCTCTGAAGGAAGATACAAAGGTGAATACAAGAGGAAAGAATTATGCATTTATCACACTGATTATGATTTCACATAATAGTCACTTCATCCCTAGGAGGCTAAAAGTCAGGAAGCCTACAGATCAGAACAGAGTGTTTGAATGCACACCCCTTCCAAGGCAGCATCACATTTGCAACCATCTTCATTACATAATACACACGAAATATTGTACTTGCATCCAAACCATTTAGATCACCTAAGCATTGTAACTAAAGTGCAATTTGAGCAAAGTAGCCATATAGCCCATAAGTAAAAACAAAAATCATAGCAAATGAATAATTCAATGCATTAACTTAGTGGACTTCAGTTAAGAGAATATAGCTGAATACGGAGCTCTAATTGCTGAGTGACCCCAAGGGAAACCTTCCAAATGACCCTCTTCACTAACTGATAAAACAGCAAGTTCATTTGTATTCCTTTGTGGCTCATGTGGCCTGATGAACCTACTGCTCACCCAAAATATTTTATTACATTTATATCCTGCCTATCTGGGATAGGCCACTCTGGGCAGCTTACAACATATTAAAACAACCTTTACAATAAAAATTAAACAAATTGAATAAATTATAAATATCAACAAGAACAAAAATGATAACCCCCAATTTAAAAAAACAACCAAGCAACAAAGAACACATGTTGGCAACGGAAAAAGTTAATCAAAACCTAAAATATCTTCACACAACAGAGAGATACAGGTAAAGATAATACCAGCACACTAGACATGGCTTTAATTAGTCAAAGATGACTGCCAGAAAGAGTATTTTCAAATGAAAAAAGTCAGCTTCTAATTTTCTCTTATGAGCTTAGGATATTACCATAAAGCAGAGAAGAAAAACTGTATTAATAAATTGTATCTCTTGAGCTCTATATTCAGACCGTACATGTTTAAATTAAGACTACCAATGCTGCCTGCATGCTTCAATTTAGTTGGGTATGTTAGGAGATATGCTAATCCAAACACTACTAGACAGACATCAGATGCCTAGGCATTGTTTTCACTCCTCATTACTCTTGTCAATTACCACAGAGATCTGATTGGCGCATGATGATGTCACCGTTGCTAAGACAAACAATCTGAAGAAGAAAAAGGGTGCCAAAATTGCTGCCAATGTAGTCTGAAGTACTTATGGCACCATCAACCGTACAAGAGACAACTGCCAAGCTTTCCGCTTACAGGCAAATTCAGCCATGAATAAGTTTTCTTGGGCTAGGGCTTCTCAGAAAGAACCTCCCACCTTTTCTGATCAGCCCTAGATTAACTGTTGATTCCCGACCCCTTGAGTCTTTTTATATTTGCGGGCACAAGCCGCCAAATATATAAGACAGCTACATTTGAGCATTTAATATTCCTGCAAAATGTTTAAGAAGCTCTTCAGAACAAAGTAGACTATTTGGTCATCATATAGAACCACAAAAGATATTGTTGACACTTTCTAATTTATCCTTTTAAAAATCCTTTTTCAAAATGAGAAGCTATGAAAACAGCAACAATAGACTGATAAAGCATCCATAAAGATTTTATGTGCCTCCCATATTGCTTAGTACTGCTTTAGGATCAGCAGTTTCTAAAATAAAAATGTAAGTACCACCATATAAAAAAATATGAAAATAACCAAGAAGGGGTGGGCAGGGGATTTACCATTGGACGTGCAATTAATTTTTGCTACTTTATGTTTTATAGTACATCTGTTACACATACTTAAATGAGCAAAAAGTTAAAACATGTTGGCTAATATACAACTGGCACAATCTTACACTTCGCAACAAGAATGATGTCATCAATCCATACCTGTCAGGTTTTGGACATGAAAATAAGGGAAATTTTGAGCCACGCCCCCACCCACCAGGCCACACCCCCTCCTGTAAAAAACTCCGTGTTTAAGGCAGGATCATTGAAATATCCTCTTTATGTTGTATGCAAATATACTTGAAGCCAATTGGCTCATTGTCTCTTCCCTTTAACACCCTCTTTCCCAGGAGAGAGAAGAGACAATAAGCCAATTGGGCAGGCAAGGGAGGAGGAAGACCAGCCGGGCGGGGAGAGGCCAGCCAGTCGCCCCAACACGAGCCCTTCCGAGCCGGTCCCCACCATCTCCAGCTGGGCAGGCAAGGGAGGAGGAAGACCAGCCGGGCGGGGAGAGGCCAGCCAGCCGCCCCAACGCGAGCCCTTCCGAGCCGGTCCCCACCATCTCCAGCTGGGCAGGCAAGGGAGGAGGAAGACCAGCCGGGCGGGGAGAGGCCAGCCAGTCGCCCCAACGCGAGCCCTTCCGAGCCGGTCCCCACCATCTCCAGCTGGGCAGGCAAGGGAGGAGGAAGACCAGCCGGGCGGGGAGAGGCCAGCCAGTCGCCCCAACACGAGCCCTTTGGGCAGGCAAGGGAGGAGGAAGACCAGCCGGGCGGGGAGAGGCCAGCCAGCCGCCCCAACGCGAGCCCTTCCGAGCCGGTCCCCACCATCTCCAGCTGGGCAGGCAAGGGAGGAGGAAGACCAGCCGGGCGGGGAGAGGCCAGCCAGCCGCCCCAACGCGAGCCCTTCCGAGCCGGTCCCCACCATCTCCAGCTGGGCAGGCAAGGGAGGAGGAAGACCAGCCGGGCGGGGAGAGGCCAGCCAGTCGCCCCGGCGAGAGCCTTTTCCAAGCCCTGAAAACAACCAAGCGCCGAAGGAGAGGTCCAATTGGCAGAAGGGAAGAAGGCAAAGGAGTTAAACCAGGGGGTGAGACTCAGAGCCCCATACAAAGGATAAGTAGTTAAATATGCAGAAATGTTGATGACTTAATATAGTAACTCACATAAAGACTTTAAAATGACTTAATATAGCAACTGACATAGAGACTGTGCTTTAAAGTGTGATAATATGCATGATAATATGTTGTCTTAAATGTTTTTAAACTTTTAAAAACTGTGATAAAATGTATGAGGAGAGAAAAATGGCGCAGACACCGGCAACCACGCCATAAATCTTGCCAAGAGAACCCTATTGACCAAAACAAAAGGCAAAACAAAAGGGCAGGCTAGGTGATACAGGATGCTTAACACCACAGAGTGGAGGAAGGGGAGGGACAGGAAAGGGGGAGGGGAAATGCAATGTTGCAAGGAGCAATACTGCATAGGGACATGGAATGTGAGATCAATGAACCAAGGTAAACTGGAAGTGGTAAAAAATGAGATGGAAAGAATAAGCATTGACATCTTGGGCATCAGTGAGCTAAAATGGACAGGGATGGGTGAATTCAGCTCTGGAAACCATCATATCTACTATTGTGGACAAGAAAACCTTAGAAGGCATGGAGTAGCCATAATTGTCAATAAGAGAGTAAGAAAAGCAGTAATGGGATATAACCTCAAAAATGACAGAATGATGTCAGTCAGAATTCAAGGCAAACCTTTCAATGACACTGTGATCCAAATATACGCACCAACCACTGGTGCAGATGAAGCCACAGTGGACCAGTTCTATGAGGACCTAGAACACCTCATAGAACAGACACCAAGAAATGATGTCCAAATTATATTAGGAGACTGGAATGCCAAAGTAGGAAATCAAAAAGTGGAGGGAATAACAGGCAAGTTTGGTCTTGGAGTACAGAACGAAGCAGGGCAAAGATTGATAGAGTTCTGCCAAGAGAACGCACTGGTCATAGCAAACACTCTCTTCCAGCAACACAAGAGGCGACTTTACACATGGACATCACCAGATGGCCAACACCGAAACCAAATTGACTACATACTCTGCAGCCAAAGATGGAGAACCTCCATACAATCAGCAAAAACAAGACCTGGAGCAGACTGTGGCTCAGATCACAACCTACTGATCGCAAAATTCAGGTTAAGACTAAAGAAAATAGGGAAAACAAGAAGACCAGACAGATATCACCTAGACAGCATCCCTAAAGAATACACGGTGGAGGTGATGAACAGATATAATGGCCTGGACGCAATAGACAGAGTGCCAGAAGAATTATGGACAGAGATAAAGGACATCATGCAGGAAGCGGCAAAGAAAACCATACCAAAAGAAAAGAAGCGTAAGAAAGCAAAATGGTTGTCTGATGAGGCTCTTAAAATAGCAGAGGAAAGAAGGAAGGCAAAAGTCAAAAGAGAAAGGAAAAAATACAACCTTCTGAACACAGAATTTCAAAGAAAAGCAAGGAGAGATAAGGAAAACTACCTAAAAGAACAGTGCAAAGAAATGGAGGAAAACAACAAAAGAGGCAGGACTAGAGATCTCTTCAGAAAAATCGGGGAAATAAAGGGAACATTTAAAGCAAAAATGACCATGATAAGGGACAAAGACGGAAAAGAGCTAGCTGATGCAGAAGAGATTAAGAAAAGATGGAAAGAGTACACAGAGGAACTCTACAAAAAGGACCTCAACACTCCTGATAACCACAATGATGAAAAAACTGAACTCGAGCCAGACATCCTGGAGAGCGAAGTTATAAAGGCCCTAAAGAGCACTGCAAACAACAAAGCTAGTGGATATGATGGTATCCCAGTCGAATTTTTCAAAGCGCTAAAAGATGATGGCGTCAAATTACTACACTCAATATGCCAGCAAATCTGGAAAACAAAACAGTGGCCACAGGATTGGAAAAGATCAGTATACGTCCCAATCCCAAAAAAGGGCAACGCCAAAGAATGCTCAAATTACCGAACAATTGCACTCATCCCACACGCCAGCAAGGTGATGCTTAAGATAATACAGGACAGACTTCAGCAGCATGTGGAGAGAGAACTACCAGAGGTGCAGGCCGGTTTCAGAAGAGGCAGGGGGACTAGAGACCACATTGCCAACATACGTTGGATCATGGAGAAAACAAAGGAATACCAGAAACAAGTTTACTTTTGTTTCATTGATTACACTAAGGCATTTGACTGTGTGGACCACAACAAGATGTGGCAAGTAATTAAAGAGATGGGAATACCAGAGCACATCATATGCCTCCTGAGAAATCTGTACATGAACCAAGAAGCAACAGTTAGGACAGAACATGGAATGACAGAGTGGTTTGGAATAGGAAAAGGAGTAAGACAAGGCTGCATTTTATCACCCTGCTTATTCAATCTATACACAGAGCACATAATGCGAAATGCAGGGATGGAGGAATCACAATATGGGATTAAAATTGCTGGGAGAAACATAAACAATCTGAGATATGCAGACGATACCACCCTAATGGCAGAAAGTGAGGAAGACCTAAAGAACCTCTTGATTGGGCTGAAGGAGGAGAGTGCAAAAGCTGGTTTGAGACTCAATATCAAGAAAACCAAGGTAATGGCAACAGGCCCAATCAGTTCCTGGAAAATAGATGGGGAAGAAGTAGAAGCAGTGACAGATTTTACTTTCCTGGGATCAAAGATCACGGCAGATGGGGATTGCAGCCATGAAATAAAAAGGCGACTGATTCTTGGGAGACAAGCCATGAGAAACCTGGGGAACATAGTGAAAAGCAGAGACATCACATTGCAAACAAAAATTAGAATAGTCAAAGCAATGGTATTCCCAGTGGTAATGTACGGATGTGAGAGCTGGACAATTAGGAAAGCTGAACGCAGAAGAATAGATGCCTTTGAAATGTGGTGTTGGAGGAGAGTTTTGAGAGTACCCTGGACAGCGAGGAGAACAAATAGGTCAATCTTAGAAGAAATCAACACTGACTGCTCATTGGAAGGGCTAATAGTAAAGACGAAGCTAAAGTATTTTGGACATCAAATGAGAAGGGAGGATTCACTTGAGAAGGCCCTGATGTTGGGAAAGGTGGAGGGCAAAAGAAGAAGGGGGAGGCCAAAGATGAGATGGCTAGATGGTATTGTAGACACAACGGGCACAGAACTGGGAGTGCTGAGGGGGATGGTGGAGGACAGAGGTGCCTGGAGAACAATGGTCCATAGGGTCGCAAAGGGTCGGAACCGACTGTGCGACTGAACAACAAAATATTTGCATACAACATAAAGAGGATATTTCCGTGGTTCTGCCTTAAACACAGGTTTTAAAAAAGAAATTGAGGTACACAAGGCTAAGACAGTAGACAAAAGTGATTAAAGTGTAAAAAACAGTTCCATGAAAAATCACCATAATATGAAATGCTGTCGCAGCAGAGAATGTGGAAAGAGATTTAAAATAGAATTATTACAGTAAGGCTGTCCTGCTTCCTTGTTCTCCGTGAGGGGAAGCAGTCGTGCTAAGGGGAGTGGCCTAGGGGATGGTTCTTCCTCCACCAGCAGGAGCCCAACAATCCTCTCTGGCTCTGGTATGAGGAACATACCCCATAAATAGATATAACAATAATACAATAATATACGGGATATTTATATGCTCCCTGGATTTAAAAATATATATGGGAGATTATAAAAAAATATGTGACGGTGGGAGGAGGGGCTAAATTACGGGGTTTTCCTGGGCAATATGGGATACTTGACAGCTATGCATCAATCATGGCCATGACACAGAGACCTCCAAGCACAGAGAATATCTGGGCATCTTCTTCATCCAGAGACATTCTTCATGAACCAGAGAACAGAAGAAACAATTTAAAGCCAGAAAATAAATGCTGTCAACCCAAACAGTGAGAATGGGACTAATTGTGATGATTTTCCAGCTTTCAATCATTCCCCCACCCCTCCAATTCTGAAGTTCCCAAAGGCTGCACCAGGATGAAAAGAATCCCTAGTGCCCCCCAAAATCTGGTGGTTCTTTAGGAAGGTTTTTTTACTTCTTCTTCAGTGTCTAGCTCAGACATAAAACTGCCAAAATGAAGGCACCTTTTGGTGAGTTCATTCTGAAGTTTCCTTTGCCTGACCTAGTGTGAGAAAGATTTGCCAGCAACACAAGGTTAATGTTACCAGGGTACGGCCAACTGTGGTTCAAAAATACCACAATCTTCGAGGAGGCTCTTTCTGTGTACCCGTTGTTGTTGTTGTTTTGCTGCCCTGAAACCAACCAAAGCACAGCTTGATGGATGACATTTCCTTGCTGCATGGCACAGTTTGGCGAGAGGATTTCAGCCAATGTTTATTTACTTTCTGAAATATGTTATCAGGATTATAGTCAGAAGATTATATAAAACAAACCACTCCAAAATTGCAGTGAGCACTGATTTATGCAAACAACATACATTCCAGTTCTTGGCTTAACAGGATAAAGGGTTTGAGTATGTCAGGGAAACTGAGAGTAATGTCTAGACCATATTACATATCCAGATTCCTTATTCCTATTAAATCTCTAGACCATGTTACATATCTAGATTCCCTATTCACTTATGGCGCAATGAACAAAACCAAAACATCAGACTGAGGTGTATTTGTATTCATCAGGAATTAATAATTTCAACAAGAGAAAAGAGTTCCTAGTTCCAACGATGATGGAGTGAAGAGTAAAGATGGAAATGATTTTTTGAAGAACTGCACAGAAGAGATGCAAGGATGAAACATTCCTTCAGAGAATCATTTGATAGAGAATGTGCAATTTCAGAACTGACGTAAAAAGCCTCTTGCAAAGCAATTAGAAGACAGAAGATACCAACAGGAGTATTTTAAACCAGAGACTGAATCTATTGAAATTTTAACCAGAATATGTTGTTTAATATGGAAAACAAAACAATGGTGTGTAATTGGAAATGTTTAATATACATTCTGAATGAAGAGAGATGTCAATGAGTGCAGGAACTATATAGCCATTACATTAATTTCCCATGCAAGTAAAGCATTGCTACAGATTTTACAACAGAGTCTTTTACCATAGATGGAAGAAAAATGTCAACTAGTTAAGCAGGCTTCAAAAAGAAAAGAATGAGGCATTCAAGCATACTGCAAATATATGTTAGCTACTGGAGTGTAGGGGGGAAATAAGAATAAAATTAGTTAATGTAAAAAGCCTTTGAGTACATGGATCACTGTAAGAGAAATGAGCATGCCTGATGCATAATCTGTATTTTGGAGAATATGGAGAAATGGAGAAAAAATACACATACAGAGGAATTACACAATAATTACACAGTACTAATTGTTTCCCCAGCCCCAGGTACACATTAGCACACACAATAGCAAACCAACAGAGGCCTCAAGTTCTACTGACCTGTTTTTCCACTGAAAATGGCTAGTTTTGACTTTTCAAGCCCAAAAATGGAAGAAATGGTATTAACAAATTTGCTGAAGTCTAATGTATTATCTCCCTTGGGATTTTCCAGCAGCACCATACCACCTGGGAAAGAAGCATATTGTAGTAACGCAAAGAAATCAACTTTATCTTATTATGCAGATCACGAAGGATGTTATACCTATCCCGTGCAAGACAGGTTACTGAAAGGAACATTTCTCTCTTGTTACTCAGCAACAAGTTAAATATAGCCATTTTAAGTACAAAATAAAATACAATTAAGAATTCCATTTTAAAATTTGACAGTTAATATCAGACTATAGTGGTCCAGATGGTTAAGATGACTGAATACATTCCTAAAGCTGAATTTCTCTGTAAATGTGACTGGTTACTATTTGAGTCAGAGGTGTTTTTTTAAAGGACAGAACCCCGAAGATCTGTTAAATCACATCCATAGGGTCCAATAGTTTTGAGACTGATTTTTAATTAACAGTTTCCTCTTGTGCCACATACAAACTTATCAGCTTGCTAAACAGCTTTGGTATCCCTATCAAGAGAAACAAGGTTCTTTTAGAGTTACTAGGACCCATTAATGGATGGTGCATGTGTGGTGGTGTGGTGGTGGAGGTACGTGCTGTTAAATCAGAACTGACTTGTAATAACCCTAATAGGATTTTCACAGTAAGTGAAGTATTTATGGAGTGGTTTTATCAGTTCCATGCCCAATCCATACCCACACATGGCTGACAGGGAATCTAATTATGACAGCCATTAGCATATCCTCATACTAATGAACTTTGGGGCGGGGGGAATCAATGATAATCACATTGTTTTCCCTGGCTCTCTATTTGTCGTTGTCTGAGAAAATTCTATAATCATTGATACACATTTAGTATGTCTTTTACACATGTCTCTCCACTCTTAGCCATAACTTGTTTAAATATGCAATGGAGTTCAAGTTTAGTAATGTCAATCTTTCTATGACCAAACCCAGTAATATTAAGTTCAGTGGCCATTACTCTCAGGCAATTGGGTATTGAGTGTACTCTTCATTCACAGTTAACACCCAAATGGATTATGCAAATCTGTTACCCCAGGGCAGACCCTGAGGTAATACTCAGCAAATGTATATTACAATACAGAATGAAAAATTATAGACATGCTAAAGTCTCCACATCTGACATTGTTGTTGTTATGTGCCATCAAGTCATCTCCCACTTATAAAGACCCTATGAAAGAAAGATCTCCAAATGTCCATGCCCTACTCCTGCAAATGACAGTCTGTGGCTTCCTGTAGGGAAACAATCCATCTCATGTTTGACTTTCCTCATTTCCTGCTGCCTTCTACCTTTCTCAGCATTGTTGTCTTTTCCAGAGAATCCTGCCTTCTCATGATGTGACCAAAGTACAACAGCTTCAGTTTCATCTTTTTTATTTCCAGAGACAGTTCAGGCTTGATTTGCTCTAGGACCCACTGGTTTGTCTTTTTGATAGTCCAAAATGTTCTCCAAAACCCTCCCACCCACCACCCACCCACAATTCCCCACCCCCAACAGCTTTTTTTACCATCCACCATAGTGACAGTAACATAGGAGCCAACAAATATTTAACAACAGGTTAGAAAAATAATGACAATTTTTAAAAAGAGTAATATGTTTGTACCTTGCTCTTTGCCATTAACACAGATATTCAAATTGACATAACCACATGCTGGCTCAATGCGATAATCGAAAGCGCCTTTGGTGAGTGTAATTTCCAGTTCTGATCCCTTCAGCTAAACAAACAAACAAACAGTTACATTTTCTTGAATTATTTTTCAAAGAAGTGGCATGTGAACACTCCCTACTTTCCCAAATAATGCTTATAATTTGAGCATAACACCAGGAATTACAGTAACAATAGCTGTCAATTGATATAATTTCCTAGTAAATAACTATGGAAAGACAAACACAAAAACAAACAAATAAACTTTCAAAACTTCTGAGCTCCATGGGTTGCTGGAAGAGACAGATTATCAGGCTCCATTTCAATCCAGCTTCAGAACTGGTTATGGGATGGAACTGGGCAGGGTTGGTAACCGTGTCCCTGTAGGAAACTTTTGATCACTTAGAAACTTTCTGGATCATCAACCATATATGCTTCTGGGCTGTCTCTTTGGGATGGAACTTAGAGGCATTGTTTTACCTTCTGGGGAATTTCTTTTCTACCTATTGGCCATTAATCTCCCCCCTCCCCCCCAAAAAAAAAGGTAATGCAAGAAAGCAAAGTGGCTGTCTGATGTGGCTTTACAAATAGCTGAGGAAAGAAGGAAAGTGAAGGGCAAAGGTGAAAGTTCGGTTTCACTTACCAGTGATAACTTTCGTTCTTCGAGTATATAGTTTGTGAACACACACTATTGGGTTATGCGCCTGAGCAGAACACTGATCGGAGGCTTAAAAGCTCATTGGTGGGCGGTACGCCCACCGTACCGCCCACCCTGAGGCGCTAGTCTGCCATTTTACCTCAGTTCCGTACTTAAGCCAAGCACAGGATAAACCAATTGATCTCATCCATGCAGCTCAAGAGGGGAGGCAGGGTGGGTAATGAGTATTCACAAACTATATATTCGAAGAACGAAAGTTATCACTGGTAAGTGAAACCGAACTTTCTCCTTCGTATAGTTTGTGAATCCCCACTATTGGGAGATTAGCAAGCTCACACTTACTTGGTCGGTGGGCAGTCAAATGAGATGATCCCACAATGAGTATGCTGGTCAGGTAGAATGGACCGTCAAGGGCGAGGCGCCCGGAGCCCTCTGGCAAGGACGACACGACCAAGTCTGGCGTCCACAGTGGCTCTGGTGTCCACCCTGTAATGTTGGACAAATGTAGAAGGTCTGGACCAGGTGGCAGCCTTACAGATGTCCTCAAGCAGAGTGCCCTCCAAAAAGGCAGTGAATGTGGCAACCGCTTTCGTAGAATGCGCCCTGACATGCGGCGGAGGTGGCAATGAGGCAGACTCGTAGGCCAGGTAGATGGCAGATGTAATCCATTTGGAGAACCTCTGGGCAGAGATGGGTTCACCCTTGGACTTTCCTCCATATGCAACAAAGAGACGCTGTGACTTCCTGAACTCCCTTGTCCAGCTGGTATAAAACAATAAAGCTCGTTTCACATCCAGCGTGTGCCAAGTCTTTTCTTGAGCGTTGGTGGGGTTCTGGAAGAAGGTAGGCAATGAGATAGTCTGCGGCATATGAAACTGGGAGACTACCTTAGGAAGGAAGGTGATGTCCGTGTGAAGCACCACGCGGTCATTGAAAAACTGAAGAAACGGTGCGTCAATCCGCAGAGCAACCAGTTCACCAGCTCGTCGAGCAGACGTGATAGCCACCAGAAATGCCATCTTCCATGTGAGGAGACGAACATCCACGGTAGCCATAGGCTCGAAAGGAGTCCTGGTGAGCGCGTTCAGGCCAGCAGACAAAGACCATTGTGCTGTTGGAGTCTTGACCGGCGGAAAAGCATTTCGCAATCCCTTGAGGAAATGCTTCACCTTCTGGTCGCGAAAGGCACCAGACACAGGTGAACCAGCTGGAGAGTGAGCCACCACCGCTGCCAAGTGGACCCGAATGGAGGTAATGCTAAGGCCAAATGAAGGAGGTAGGCCATGATGTCCTGCAGTCCCACCTGTGGAGGGTACGTCTGCTGGGATTCCAGGAAGGCACAAAAACGCCTGTATTTGGAGGCATAGGACTTCATTGTTGAAGGACGCAGTGCTAACTCCAAGATCCTGGACAGTCTGGGGTTATCCTCCACGCGGTAAGGTGGAGGCTGGGCAGGTCCGAATGGTGGAGCTGGCCGTGGTCCATTTGGAGAAGAGTCGGCGAGTCCGGCAGCGTATGATACTGTGATGACATGTGCAACAGTAGAGGAAACCAGGGCTGACGAGGCCACGCTGGAGCAACGAGGATTGCGTTGGTCCGGTGTTGGAACATCCTGGTGAGGACCTTCTGAACCAGAGGAAACGGGGGAAAGGCATAGAGGTAGTCCTGATCCCACCGTTTCATGAAGGCATCGCCCTCGGAGTTCAGTCTGATGCCTGCCCTGGAACAGTACCTGTGGCATTTCCTGTTGGACTCCGACGCAAAGAGGTCAATGCTCGGAGTCCCCCAAGCCCTGCAAAGGGACTGAAACGCCTCCTCGTCCAGCTCCCACTCGTGGGTCGTCGAGGTGAGACGGCTGAGGTGGTCGGCCAGGACATTCAGCTTGCCCTGAATGTGTACTCCAATTAGAAAGATGTGCCTTTCCAGGCACCACTCCCAAAGTTGCACCACATGATAAAGCAGGATGGTGGACCTCGTCCCTCCTTGCTTGTTCAGGTATGCCACCGCCGTGGTATTGTCTGAGGCCACTTGAACCACATTGCCGGTGAGCAGAGCCTCGAAGGAACATAGGGCCTTCCAAATGGCCAGCAGCTCCAAATAGTTGATATGGTGCACCATCTCGTGAGGCGACCAAACGTTGTTGACCGTCAGAGTCCCACAAGCAGCCCCCCACCTGAGGTTGCTTGCGTCGGTCAAAACCTGCAACGAAGGTTGCGGGGGTTTGTGTAAAAGTTCTTCCCTGTGGCCACATTGAGGGGTGTCGTCCACCACGCTAGCTGGTCCACCAGTTCTGGAGATGGAATCAACCGTTTGGACTGGCTCTCCATGAGTGGGTCGAACTCGTGGAGGAGCCATGACTGCAGGGACCGGAACTTTAACTTGGCGTGAGGAATCACCGCCGTCGTTGAGGCCATGAGGCCTAGAAGTCTCTGTGCCTTTTTTGCCCTGATAAAGGGCTTGTTCATGAATTCGCTTACCCCTTGTGCAATGTCCAGTAAGCGTTTCTGGGGGGCGAAAGCCCTGGTAGCTAGCGAGTCGAGTACCGCTCCAATGTACTCGACATGCTGAGAAGGATTCAACTTTGACTTGGCAAAGTTGATTCTGAGGCCAAGACTCTCCATGAGGTGAACCGTGAACTCCGTGTCCCGAACGGACGACGAGCTGGTGGGAGAGACAATCAACCAGTCGTCGATGTACAGGAAGACCCTGATCCCCTTCTGATGGAGGAAGGCAGCCACCGGAGCCATGCACTTGGTGAAGACTCTCGGCGCTGTAGCCAGACCGAACGGTAGGCACCGGTACTGGTACACAGAGTTTCCCATTCTGAACCGGAGGAACCGTCTGTGATCCTTGAGGATGCTGATGTGGAAGTAAGCGTCCTTGAGGTCTATCACTGTGAACCAGTCCCCCTTGTTGATGAGAGGGAGGACGGTCTGGAGGGTCACCATCCGGAACTTCCTGGTGTGGATGCACTTGTTTAGGCGGTGCAGGTCCAGAATTGGCCGAAGTCCTCCATCTTTCTTCTGAACCATGAAGTACCTCGAGTAGAAACCGTTGTCCCAATTGGTCGGTGTTACCCGCTCTATGGCTCCCTTGGACAGAAGAGTTGATATTTCTTCTTCCAAATGGGGGGACGAGGTGGTGAAGCAGTGTTTTCCTACCTGAGGCATCCGCACGAACTCGATGGCGTAACCAGCGGACAAGATCTTCAAGACCCACCGGTCATTCGTGATGCCGGACCACACCTAGAGGAAGTTCCGAAGGGGGAGGTATGGGAGGTGGAGCGAGAGAGCCTTGGCCTTCGTGACTTCAAATCCGGGACTTGGATTTTGCGTCGGTCCGCTTGCCCTGTACGTAAGGTTGGTAACGAGGCTTGTGTTGGCGCCTCTGTTTATAGAAACTGGCCCTTGGCTGGTTGGTCGAACCACCCTGTTGCTGGGGGTTCCCCCGATACCGTTGGGTAAAGGGCTGGAACCGTGGCTTGGTAGGCTGAGCCGGCATGGTGAGCCCCAGGAACTTAGCAGTCGAATTCGTCTGCCGCAGTTCGTTAAGCACCTTATCGGTGTCTTGTCCAAACAGGCCTTGCCCATCAAATGGAAACTCTTCAATGAGCTTCTTCATGGCATCATCGAGAGAGGTGCCCCTGAGCCAAGCATGGCGATGGAGCAAGATGGCAGAGGACATGTCCTTGGCTGCGTAATCATTAATGTGCCTGGCAGTCCACATCTGTTGTTCTGCCAGAAAGTCTCCTTCCGTAGCCAGAGAGTCGAATCCTTTCTGGACGTCGGCAGGCAGTTTTGCAGCAAGGGTCTTCACTTGCTCCCAGAGGTGGGACTGATAGAGGCCCATGGCCGGAGTAGTTCGCAGCCCGTAGGAAGAGAGAGCCTGTGGCATAAAACTTACGGCCCACCGCGTCCAACTTCTTCCCTTCCGGAGTCGAAGGTACCAAAAAACCGCTGACGGCCGTTTTATGCTGGAAGGCCTTGACCACCAAAGAGTTCAGCAAAGGGTGTCCCTGGAAAAACTCGACGTTCTCGTCCAAGACTCTATACATTCCGTCGAGTCTGGACGAAACGGAGTGAGACGACACCGGCTTCTTCCATGTTGCCTTCACTGACGTCAACATGGAAGGAAGCATGGTGATGTGGACCGGCTGAATCGCTTTTTTGTCCAGTTTGGCGGTCATTTGGTCCTCGCCCTCCAGCGGCGGTTGGTCCACCTTCAGATTCAGAGCGGTACCCAAACAGGTACCGTGAGGGAGCGTTGATCCTCACCACGTGGTGAGTCAACCGCGCCAACAGCCTGGTCCGGCGTCTTGTCGGCATCAACGTCTCCCTCGTCCTCCTCCGAAGACGCGCTGGAATCATCGGAGGACGAGGGAGGAATCCTGCTGTCCACGTTGGGACCGCGCCAGTACAGCCTGGACGAGTCAATGGGCTGGGAGCACACCGCATCGATGTCTGGACCACACCAAGACGATATGGGTGGGACAGCGGAGCGAACGCTCGACCCTCGAGAGGCGGCGGAGCGGCAGCAGGGCCAACATCCCTGGGGCTTGCGGTGGTCGGTACCGGAGCCGCAGAGGCCACAGGGATGGTGGCCTTAAACTGTTGGGCGAACGACTTCACCATGGCCTCAAACATTCCCTTAAAGAAGTCCAACTGGGTTGCATCCACCGCAGATGGCAGGGACGGAACGGTGGCAAGCGAAACGGTGGCCGGTATAATCGGAGACAAAACGGTGGCCGGAATGGTGGTTGGCGGTTCATCTATTGTTGGAGTCCTAGGCCTCGGAGAGACAGATTCCTGCCTAGTGGGTGGACGGCCCCTCTCTCAAGGCAGAGAAGCGACCACCTGCAGTGGGCGAGCTGGAGCCCCAGCCCTGCGTCCTTTAGCAGGCGATCCCGAAGAGGACCATCCGCCCCACACTGAGGATCCGGGTGAAGGATCTCGCGACCGAAAAGGGAGGCGAGGACCCCAGAGAAACAGGAGGGCGAGGTGTAGGTGGGAGTGATCGCCTTTCCTCCGACCTATGTTTCTTTTTCTTCTCCCCATTTTTTTCCTTCTTTTTCTTCTTCCTGATGGAGAGGGCGGAAGAAGATGGTAGAGGCAGAGGCTGAGTAGGCTGAGTGGCACCAGCAGACATGGATGCAGCCGCGGCGGAAGCCAAGGCAAGCTCCATAAGGTGCGCTTTTAACCGGTTACTCCGGTTCTGAACTGCAAGCCGTGTAAAGTTCTTGCAGTGTACGCAGGATGGGCTCTGGTGCGATTCTCCCAGACAGAAAAGACAGACGCTATGCCAGTCGGAGGCAGGGAACGTCTTCAGGCAAGCAGAACACTGCTTGAAAGCTGCAGCCATGAAAAAAAATTCCCGTTACGGAAGGTTCAAGAAGGCGAGCACCCCAAAGGGCAGGCCAGCCGCCACCCCTTTGAGGGGGGAAACGGTGACTGGAGCGAGGTCGGTAACTGAGTCCACCAAAAAGAAGAAACAGCACCGGGGTGGCAATCCTGCCTGAAGGACAAGATTGCCGGAAAAAAATTTAAAGTTTGTTGAAGACTTTTCCTCAGAAAAGACGAAAAAATTGAGGAAGCTCTCAACGATCGTCCTGCTGCTGAGGCGGAAAGAAGAGAACTGAGGTAAAATGGCGGACTAGCGCCTCAGGGTGGGCGGTACGGTGGGCGGTCTTACCGCCAAAACTTTTGACCAATGAGCTTTTAAGCTTCCGATCAGTGTTCTGCGCAGGCGCATAACCCAATAGTGGGGATTCACAAACTATACGAAGGAGAAAGAAAAATATTCACCCAACTGAATGCAGATTTCCAGAGAACAGCAAGGAGAGATAAGGAGGTCTTACATGAACCATGGAAGTAATAGTAGAGGAAAACAACAGAATAGGCAGAACTAGAGATCTCTCTCAGAAAATTGGATAAATCAAGGGAACATTTCAAGCATTAATTGCCACGAAAAGGGGAAAAGGGTAGGGATCTAACAAAAGCAGAAGAGATTAGGAAGAGGTGGCAAGAATACACAGAAGAACTACTCATGAGGACTTTAATGTCCATGACAAGCAAGGGAGCACCAGAAAAACATCTACTATTCAAGACCACTGTAGATGGTGACTGCAGCCATGAAATAAAAAGACACTTACTTGGGAGGCAAGCTATGGCAAACCTAGGCAGAATAAAAAGTAGAGACATCACCCTGCCAACAAAAGTCCACATACCGTATTTTCTGACGTATAAGACGACTGGGAGTATAAGACGACCCCCAACTTTTCCAGTTAAAATATAGAGTTCGGAATATACTTGCCGTATAAGACTACCTCTCTTCCAATGCACACCAAATAAAAATTAACCCATACTCAACCCGAAGATGCGCAGCCCTCCGAGTCGAATGGGCAGGTTCTGGTGGAGAGCCAATATACTCTCACGTTCTCCTCCTCGAGGTACAGGAAGATGTGTGCAGCTTGCTTCCCCTTGCTTCATACTCCCCGCACAGAGCAGGGACTCGGCCGCGGCACCCCCCACCATATGCGCCGGACATATGAAGCAAGGGGAAACAAGCTGCAGTTAAGTACCTGTCCTATAAGACGACCCCTGACTTTGGCACAGATTTTTCGGGGTTAAAAAGTAGTCTTATACGCCAGAAAATACAGTATTTAAAATCATGGTCTTCCCAGTAGTAATGTACGGCTGAGCACAGAAGAATAGATGCCTTTGAACTGTGATGCTGGGGGAGACTCTTGAGAGTCCTCTGGACTGCAAGGAGATCAAATCAGTCAATCCTAAAGGAAATCAATGCTGACTGCTCCTTGGAAGGACAGATACTGAAACCGAAGCTCAAATACTTTGGCCACCAAATGAGAAAGGAGGACTCACTGGAGATGACCTTGATGCTAAGGAAGATCAAAGGCAAAAGGAGAAGGGGGCATCAGAGGATGAGATAGTTAGACAGTATGTTGACAGAGTGTGTGTGGTTCTGTGCAGACTCTAGAGCAGGGATGCCCAAACTTTTTGGGCCGCAGGCTGGTCATGTGGTTCAGGGGGCTGGTCACTATGGCCGTTGGGCTGGATCTGGCCCTTGGGCCGTAGTTTGAGCACCACTGCTCTAGAGGATAGAGGATGACAGAGGGGACCGGACTGGAGGGGCTCTCTAATTGTTTCATCTGCCAGAGGGGCTCGCCTCTCTGGCACATGAAGGAGGGCCTTTTCTGTGTCCGCACCAGCCTTGTGGAAACTCCTGGCAGTAGAGTTGTGGGAGCAGATGGAGCTGCTGCCTTTCAGAAAAGAATTAAAAACCTGGTTGGCGGGGCAGGTGTGGGGCCCAGATGGAAGAGTGGCCCCCACCTGTTGGCTTATAAAATAAAGCATCCCCATCTTTTTTAATGCGGGCAATTTTAATGTGGTTAGTTTTTAATAGGTGGGTGGGTATGTTGGGGTTTAAATTGTTTTTAATATGTATGTTTTAATCCTGTTGTGAGCCGCCCTGAGTCGGGTTTGCCTGATTGGGTGGCATAGAAATTTGAATTGTAAATAAATAAATATAAATAAATAAAATGACAGAGAAATCAGGTTTGCTGTGGTCTATGGGGTCGCAAAGGGTTGGCCTCAACTGCGACTGAACAACAACACTGGGACAGAGTAAATTCACATATCCCAATCCATAACTGGCTCATCCAATGAAGCTGAAAGGTGTAAGCTTTTGCCAATATGTAGAAAAAAATACTTATATACTCACACAGTTAAGCTATTGAATTTGTTGCCATAAGAGCAGGAGACAGATAACCACTTACATTAGAAAGAGTTAAGTTCAGCCACGTTGGCTATTTATTCATGGGTACATGTGAAAATAAAGAAAAATATGCCACTGCAGATGAAGGGTTATGACTAAAACTTTCACTGGAGTAGTATCTTGTGTTGCATATTGAACAATAAAAACTGAGAAGAATATATAAAATTAATGTATGTTAAAACAGTGTTCTACCATACACTTTCAACAGAGACAATCTGAAATTGTGATACTGTAAAGGCTACTGTTCAAAATATTGGGGTAGGGAGGGTTTCCTTTTAAAGACTGAATATGTAAAACTATGCAAACTAATTTTGAAATTAGTGGGTTATGTGAATATTCTCCAAAGGATTTGTATTTGTTCTCACCTGGGTTTTTTCTTGAATGAGCACTTCTTCTGATGGAGGCACTGGGTATGGCTTCAAGGAAACTTTTACTGTTGCAAAAATGAAGTCTGTATGTTCCTTAATAACAGTTTCAAGATAATCTCCTTCTGGTTGTGCCCGATAATATACTGTAATCTCATCAGTAGGAACAAGGTTTCGCTATTTTAAAAAACCAACAACACCAATGAGTATCAAACATTATTTATGGGAACAGTTTTGTAACAAGAAAAGAAAATATATTTTAGCACTATTAAAATAGGACAACTGGGGGGGAAAAATCAAAACCACAAAGGGATCTAATTACACATTTTATTACAAGTGAATTTTCCAGTGTGAAACTGCAATGGTGCTCTAAGTAGCATGTTTCATGGTGCACTATGGCAAAAAAACAATGTGCAACTGGCCTTCATTATATCATGAAACTAAAATTGTCAACAGATATTATTGCTGGATTAAAGGTAAGAACAAAATTAATGCTATTCAGTTCTGGATGAGTCTGTAACTATTTTCAACTGAATACCGAGCTTTATTCATAGATATTGTTATCTCTGACATGAGAAAAGTCACCTTCACACATAATTACCTATGTCATGCTCAATTTTTATCTTCTGCTTTATTCTCCTTTTATAGCCATCTGTTCTCTAGCTATACCTGATGGACTCCCAACCCCTTTACATAAATACTTCTCCTTCAGTACTTTCCTATTATGTTTAAAGTATTGATCAGTCTTTTTTCATCATAATCATAGTGTTATTAGGATTTGCCTAATGATGTTGTTTCTTGTAATACTGTAGCTGATTTAGCATACATCTTAACCTATAAATCCAAGGGTTAACCGTTGGAACTGGCTATAGGTTGCTATGCCTCGCCCTACTGACCTGCACCCACCATTCGTGCGCACGGCCAAATTGGTCCGCAGGTCAACGAAGGTTTCAGAAAATCAGCCCGGGGGCAACAGCCCCACAAACAGCAAGAAATGGAAAGAACTTCATTTCCCAACATTCTTTGCACCACGCCGCGCCACAGCCAATCAGGCTGAGAGACGCGACCACAAAGAACGTGGAGAAACGCAGCGCAGCCAATTAAAAGTAAGCTTCAGGGAAAAATGCAGCACAAACTATGAATCCCAGAGTCCTCTGTGCTGCACAACCCCTCAGCCATTCAGGCTGAAGGACGCGAGTGCAGAGGAGGCTGGCAAAGCGTGGCACGCAAAAGTTAAAAAATAAACTGCCGGGAGGGAAAGACTTTTAAAGACCCAGCGGGACTCAGGAGGTAAGCGTGGTAGCACCGATTAGGGAGTGGGAGGGGGAGGCACGGCCCCAGTAACCACGCTGCCACCACCCTCCGCCCCACCACCTAGCCCACCCTTCCTAACCCCCACCGACCACGCTTACCTCCTGGCTCCAACTGGGTGTTTAAAGGTTTCCCTCCTGGTGTTGCCTTCTACGTCTCGCCCTCGCTTCTCTCTGGGCTGCCTGCAAAGGAAACTCCTTTCCAAGCAAACTCAGACAGAAGCAAACCCCTTCCCTGCTGGGGATTTCTTCTCCCCAGGAGGCAAAAGTCTCTTTGCCTCCCGAAGAGAAAGTATCGCTTCTCTCTGGGCTGCCTGCAAAGGAAACTCCTTTCCAAGCAAACCCAGACAGAAGCAAACCCCTTCCCTGCTGGGGATTTCTTCTCCCCAGGAGGCAAAAGTCTCTTTGCCTCCCAAAGAGAAAGAATCCTGTGCTGAGTTTTAACTCAAATTAAAACCCAAAACATCTAATCACATTTTAAAAACATTAAATGTAAAAAACATTTACTTTCACATTATTTAAATTATTACCTATGGTACAACTATTTTAAAAAATTCCAAAAACTAAAACATTATTCAGTTACATAAAACAATTTGAAAAAAACTATATCATACTTTGTTCTTTTATTAATCCTAAAAAAACACAAAAAAGCAGATCACAGTTTATAACAGCCAAGCCAAAAATTTTTTTACATAAATAAACATTGTAAAAATTAAAATTTCAGACTAAGCAATTTTTAAAAAACATTAACACAATTTAACATTTCAACACAATTTAAAACAGCCCGGCAACGCCGGGCAACCCTTGCTAGTTACATATACAATTATACAGGGGGGAATGAAACAGAAACCCACTAATATAGAATAAAACAAATGTTAGTTCCTGTTGTTTAAGAAGCATTTCCAGGACAATACTCATCCTACAGTAATTTTGGGATTGTTCTTATGACTCTTATGATTTGTGCTACTATTCTAGATACAAACTACCACCAAAGGGTTGTACTCCAACTATGCTTCTGAACCCACTGCAGTGGCAAACATTCTTGTTCTTTATGAAAAAAGGGAACGGATACAAGAGTGAACACTTCTTAGGACTAAAGCTAACATCATACCTGGGAAACAAGATGCATTCATCTGCATGAACCATCACATTCATCACTAATTGGCTGGAATTTAGCAGAAAGTCACAAACAAAGCAGGCCCACTAAATCAACAGAACATACCGGAGGAGTCGATTTACCAAATATCCACTGATTCAACTGGCCTACTCTAGCTGTCACTTCCTACTGGATTCCAGCCAATTAATGATGAAGATGGTGATATACAGATGAATGCACCTTGTTTCGCAGGTTAATGTTGCTTCTTTGTTAATGAGAAACCTCTTAGAGTGCAGTTAGGCTCAGAAGCAAGGTAAGCATGCTCTAGGAATCTTATTTTCAGAAATATATAGTATTTCCTTGAAACCGTAGTGGCAGGTTCAGCAGCGACAAACTGAGATTTTTGGTAAATTTTGGGAAGGGAGAAGATTGGTCTTCCAGGCTGCCAGAATGTGTCCTCCCTACTCTAAGCAAACGATTCACATTTTCCTTCTTAACTCAGAGGCAATTGTCACCACTGATCATTTAAAGCAGGGGTTTCCCAACCTACGGTCCCTGTGCCGGACCGAACCCACAGCACCATTTCATGTGGCCTGCGCTGCCGCCACCGGAGGTGGAAGTGGACACATTTACGTCAGCAGTGAAATGTGCCCGTGCATGTGTAAAAGTGCCCATGACTGTCAAAAATGCGGAAGTGGCCGCATTTATGACAGCTGTAAATGCACCCGTTTCTGCTTCTGGGGGCATGGTCAGGTCCATGGTGTAAAAAGGTTGGGAACCCCTGATTTAAAGCATATGTACAGCAACAACAAATGTGAACAGCACAGGATTTTAGTGGCCAAACATAGAAGCGTAACAGGAAATGGTTCAATACTTACTGCACAGACACTTGTCTACCTCTGTGGCATTCATAGATGATGGAATTTTATGGTTCAAATCCATATATTCTTAATTAGTGAAACTCAAAAAGTAAAGGGGGTGAATTGGCTTTCAAGAATTTCTAGAGCTTAGAGCAGGAGTGGGCAGTCTGTGGTCCTCCAGATACTGCAGTACCATAGAGCCCATCAACCTTTGCTATTGAGTATTTTGACACAACCTGACCAAAGCTGCAGTCAAGCACCATGTAGAGGACCTCAAATAGGCTGGAAAGTCAATGGTCACTAATAAGTCATTCACTTTGGATTTTGGATGTCAATGGTCCTAAGTGCTGCTGCTATTATTCTTATAAAACCAGGTAAGATACAATTTACTACATCAAAAATAAACATTGACTGTAGGCTTACAATAAAGGCTAGTTCAATTTACCACATCAAAGACACATTTGTGTGTGTGTGTGGCAAGCTACATACAAGAAGCCACTGTTATGTTGGGTAGATTTTTAAAGAAATGCACAGCACGGGAGTTTACTATTATAAAGGAAGTTTTCAAAAATCCCACTGATCATGCTCAGAACCTTCACTGCTAATTTGGATCACAGTCACCATTTTCTCCTGTGAAAATGTTTAAAATGAATAAATGACAAAGATGCTGATGACAATGAAAAGATAATCACAAAGGTAAACCAGTGGATAGAAAGATGGGTCTGCTTTACCTCTGGGACTACTAACCTTCTTTCGAAGTTTTTGAATACGATTAATCACTTCACGGGCAACACCTTCATCAACCATAGATTGATCAGGAGTAACATCCAGGAGAACCAAAACCTGGCCAGGATAAACAACAACAGATGTTCTGGACTATGTAGCATATAAAAATGAACATTATTAGAGATTACAAAGACTTTAAAAACAAAAACAAATCATAGATAACTGAAAATGTGAAGCATGTTGACAAATTCAACTGTATTGGAATGTGACTGAATGAACCACATTCATTTATTGTACTCCAACTATATAAATAACTCATAGATCATAGCCCAGCCATAAAAGTCAGAGCAGAGGTGGCCTAGAGCAGCCTCAGTAAGAGGAAGAATGTTACATGCAACAGCCATTAAATTGGGTTTGAGTCAGTGGTGGGCTCCAAAAAGTTTTACTACCACACTATGGGTGTAGTATGATGGGCATGGCCAGGGGGAAAGCCCAGTGTTGCACCCGAATTAGGACTACTTTATTTCAAAACTTGGATCGGCGGGGCCAGTCAGAATTTCTGCTACCAGTTCTGGTGAACTGGTGGGAACCTGCTGATGCCCACCACTGGTTTGAGTCTGTACATAGTATTGTAATATGTATTCCTAAGTGACTCTCTGGATCACTATTTGCCCTCACAGCAGGGCCGGATTTAGTATCTGTGGGCCCCTAGGCTGAACCTGTGGCGCGGGCCCTACCGGGGAAAGTATTTTTTTTTAATTAACCTACAAAAACCACATTTTCAGCAATTATCCAATTAAAAACTGAAAAATAAACATTTAAAGTTTATTATTAAATTATAGAAATTTTATGTACGACATTCCTATATGGTACAGTAATACCTCATACAAAGTCCACTTCGTACAACATGAATTCATACAACATTGCCTAATTCCTTGAAAAAAGTTGCCTCATACAAAGTCGCTGCAACTTTGTATGAGGCATTGGGGTTTTTCTCCAGGATGGTTTGTCCCCTAAAATCAGGGTTGTTTGACATGTTTTTGTAATGTATTTAGCCTTTAGACAATGATTTCTTAAAGTTCTGTCAGTTTCCTGTCTGTTTCTTTGACTTTGCCCTGAAGTCTGTGCTGTTACAGTACAATGTATCTCTATGGAAACGACGTTGTATGAGGCATTGCGGCAAGGATTTAGACGTTGCATGAGGCATCGCAGCTCGGATTTTGCATGCCTCATACATACAAAGTCCAAATCCGTATAAAGTCCAGACTTGTGGAACCAAGTTTGGACGTTGTATGAGGTATCACTGTATTTAGAAACTGATGAATTCATGAGATAATAAAAATGAAAAGAACTAAATATCCTTAAGGTCATATATCTTAATAGTATTTAACATGATTTATTAACATTGCTACAAACAACTATATTATTAAAAAAAGAATACAAAGTTGAGATTCAAGTCTATGTTTCTAAATATGCAAATATGAGTATTATGGTTTTAAAAATAACATATTGTAATTTTAAGTAAACATGTTAAAAATACAAAATGCAAGATAATGAAAAGGAATGTAATGAACAAGCAACATTCACTTAACCTATACAACATACATAAAATATTATTTAATTCAAATACAGAACTTTTCCAAACAATCTAACTATAACGAAAGTGTCACATAATCTTAATGGCTAATTAGTTTACGCCTACACTTCGTACTAATGAAGCTACTTATAAAATCATGCACGGTGTGGACAAAGTAAATAAAGAAAAACTGTTTTCCCTATCGCATAACGCTAGAACTAGGGGGCACTCCACAAAACTTTTGGGTACTAGTTCTCAAACAAATAAGAGAAAGTACTTTTTCACCCAGAGGATCACTGGTCTATGGAACTCCCTGCCAGATGAAGTGGTGACAGCTGTCAGTCTTGACAGCTTTAAAATAGGATTAGACAAGTTCATGGAGGACAAGGGTATCAATGGCTATAATTATGGATACTTAAGGACAACCTCGGGGTTGGAGAGATAGGCAGGATATCTCTCAATGCCATTTCCAGGGAATCCTAAGCAGGTGAAGGCATCTCCTTGGGAATACCCTGAAGCAAATGGTGAGGCACTGTGTGAGACAGAATGCTGGACTGGATGGGCTGTGGCCTGTTCCAGCAAGGCTGTTCTTATGTTACTTATAATATCTTCATAATTTTGTTGTCTTAAAATGTCACTTTCAATGCTGAGTAAAGCTAAAGCATTGAGCCTGTCTTCTAACATGGAGGTTCGAAGCCTGTTTTTGATCAACTTCAATTTTGAAAATGAACTTTCTCCACTGCTGTTTGTGACCATAAGTGACAGGTACATTCTTAAGGCAATCTCAATATTAGGAAAACAACCTTTAACGTGTCCATAATACTAGATTAAATGGGAAAAATATAAAAAAAATGACTTGAATAAATAATGATGAATAAGTAAGAAAAATAAGGTGCCACACTATGCCCACAAAGCAGACTTTTATATCAACACAGCCCAAACAAACACATTTAATAATTCACAATCCAGAACGACAGAACATAATCATGACTACACAGCAGACTTTCATATCACCACAGCAAAAACAAAAACACTCTTTTTTTGCTGTAGAGAAAGTCTGCTGTGGGTCTTTCTTTCTCCATCTCTCTTTCACTTCTTCCTTTTTTTCTTCATCTCCCCATCCCTTCTTCCCTTTCTCCCCATCCCCCCCTTTCTCTCTTGCTCTTTCTCTTTTCCCTACTGCAACCAAAATGTTGTGAGTTCCATCCTGAAAGGGATCAAGGTTGACTCAGCCTTCCATCCTTCCAATGTGTGGGAATGCATCTGGATTCTGTCAGGCTGTCTCTGACACTTTTTGTAAACAAAAGCCTCTGCTCACTGAGAGACAGCGCTCCTTATCTCTCTTTCTTTGGGTTCTGACACTTCTGATTGGTTGTTTGGCCTTAGGTTTTGTCTCTGTTAGGTTTCGTTTATGGTATTCTCTGTCAGCCTGAGTTTCGTTTTCTGATATATACTCTGCCTGAATAAAGAAGTTAGTAACATTTGACCAGCCAAAGAGAGCAGTCGTGTCTGCTTTTGTCTGTCTCTGTTTCTCCCTACAAAAAGCCTAATGAAGCAGGACTTCATGGGACTGATTGCTATCTTAAAGATCTGAGGATATAAGCTGCTGCTAATGAGGCTGACTGAATAAAGAAGATATCTTTACATGAAGCAGAATTCCATCAAGTGGCGCTCCGTGTGAGGCTTTGAACTACAATGAGAGAGCCTGCTTTGAACTCTGCTTCAACAATTAACACCTAATTAACACCTCATCGACCGGGAAGGTCTCACTCACTCACGACCAGAAGAAAGGTCCGACCGGAAAGGTCTAATCGAGCGCTCGAGAATTACAACCGGGTGAGTGGAAAATACAATTTAATTATGGGATGTTTGCTTTCTTCAGAAATGCAGGAACTTTGTAAAGATATCTCAGATCTTTTGCATGAGAATGGGCGGAAGGCTAATGAACAGGAGATACAGAAACTGGCTAAAGCTATAGCAAAATTCTGTCCTTGGTTTAAATATGAAGGTCTGGACTTAAAAGAGTGGAAACAGATCGGGAATGAATTGCAGAAGCATAAAGGGATTTCTAGATCAATATTATTTACTTGGGAGGAAGTGAGAGGCTGCCTTCAAAGACTTACTCCAAAAAATATTTTATTGTCTCAAAGACTTGATGGCCATCCCCTCCCACAGCTTTTGCCTTCAGAGAAAGGGGGGGCCATGGCAACCATGGCAACCATGGCAGCCATGGCAACTGCTCCTCCATCATATGAGAAACAACAGACTCCTGATGGGGGTGGAGGTGAAAATGGAGATGGGACATTATGTCCTGACTTGCAAAAATCAAGCAGTTTTAGCCCTACAAAGACACATTTTTCTGATGCTTTAACGGCAGCTGTGCTGGACATGCAATCTCCTGAAATATACCCAGTGATAAGGGGGGCTCCGGCTGTGGGCAACGCACTGGCTGTCCCAGATAGGTATGAAACCCTCCATTACAAATATCTGAAGGAACTAAGAGTCAGCATACGTGACTATGGATTTAATGCACCTTTTACTAAAGCTTTGTTGGAAGCCATTGCATCTCAAAAATTGCTACCAGTGGATTGGAAACAGATGATTAAAGCGCTTTTGCCCCCAGCAGAAGCCATGCTCTGCTTGCAAGAGTGGAGGGATGTGGCTTGGGAGGTTCATCATACACGCCCTGCACTCACAATGGATATGTTATGTGGGGAGGGAAATTTTGCCAACCCCACACAGCAATTGGCCCTCAATGATGCCCAGCTGGGAGAGATTGCTCAGATAGTCATGCGGGCCTGGAGTAAGATCCCTTCCAAAGGGGATAGCTCCGTTGCTGGATTTGCAGCAATTAGGCAGGGCCCTAAAGAGAATTACACTGAGTTCATTAACAGACTCATGACTGCTCTCAGCCGCCAGGTGGAAAATGTGCCGGCACGGGAAATGCTCATGAAACAACTGGCTTTTGAAAATGCCAATGAGGATTGTAAAGGGGCTCTGACGGCTGTTTATGCTAGGCCAGGAACATCTATAGCAGACATGATGAAAGTTTGTCAAAATGTGGGGACTCACAGTTACAAGGCTCAACTTCTGGCAGCTGCAGTTCAATTGCCCACAACTCAGGCTCAAAACAAACGTTGTTTTGGTTGTGGGAAGGAAGGGCATTTTAAAGCACAATGTCGCTCCTCTCAAAAGCAGGCAGCACGCCCTTCAAGGAAGTGTCCCATTTGCCTGAAAGGGTACCATTGGGCCAATCAGTGCCGCTCAAATCCTAATGCCAATCCCTCAGCTGCTCAGCACAAAGACTCTGACTTTTCTCCACAGCAGCAGGGAAATGGGAGTGCGGGCCAGGCTCGGGCCCAGGCAAAATAATAGGGCTACCAGAGGTCAGTGAAGAGGCAATAGAGGAGGTTTTGCAAGAGATGGCAGAAGATATGGAACTTGCCCAAGAAATGATTTCACGATATAGAAAAAACCATCCTCTAAAAGAAGGACTTTTATTGAGGTTATCTAAGGACTGTACTTTTACTATGCCAGGGTGTGTGGAGGCTCTTCCCACACTGGTTGATGATGTTAATTTCCAGGGCATGATAGGCATCGTTCTTCCTTGCCCAGACGCCTTACCCGCTTCTGTACACATTGCAGCAGGGTCAGTTACATTGGGTCACCAAGAAATTGTCATCCCTGCATCAGCCACGCAACATCTCACCCTGCCTAAGGGACAACCTGTAGGACGCCTTCATCTGCTCCCACTAGGGACCACTGCAACTCCATCCCAGGAGGGGACTGCAACAGCGGCTATGGCGGTGATACAAATCACCGAGGATAGACCGACCCGCTCGCTGCTTATGGGTGGACGTTCAGTGTCTGGATTGGTCGATACAGGAGCCGATATTTCAGTGGTGGCAAAAAAAGATTGGCCAACTGGATGGGCCGTCCGCCCCTGTAGGGAAGTTTATGGGGTGGGCGGGTACGAGCCAGCACAGCAGAGTGTTCATCCAATCGTCTTTGAGACCTCAGGGGGAACAAAAGTTTCTCTTCACCCCCTGATTATGGATATTCCTATTACTCTGTGGGGCCGGGATCTCCTGGCTAAAACAGGGTGTACCTTGCAGACAAATTTTTGATACGGGCCTCCCCTGCAGCGCCGTTGCATGCACTTCCACTACAATGGAAAAACACCCCACCAGTGTGGACGGATCAATGGCCGCTCTCAAAAGAAAAGCTCCAAGCGGCGGAGGCCCTTGTACAGGAGCAATTAAATCTGGGACATATTCAACCAACCACTAGTCCTTGGAACTCTCCGATTTTTGTGGTGAAAAAGAAGTCTGGAAAATGGCGATTGTTACATGATTTGAGGAAAGTTAATGAGCACATCTTGCCAATGGGACCTCTACAATCTGGACTTCCTAATCCGAACATGATTCCGGAAGATCATCAACTCATGGTTATAGATTTGAAGGACTGTTTTTATACAATCTTGCTAGCGCCACAAGACAGAGAAAAATTTGCATTTACATTGCCAGTATACAATAATGAACATCCTACTCAACGGTTTGAATGGTGTGTCTTGCCTATGGGTATGGCCAACTCGCCGACTCTATGCCAACATTTTGTGAACATGGCTTTGGAACCTTTCAGGCAACGTCATCCAGAGGTTAAAGTCTATCATTACACAGATGACATTTTATTGCATGGTCCACAAGTCACGGAGAAACACCTGCATGACCTAGCAGACATTTTGCAACAAGCGGGCTTGATCATAGCTCCTGAAAAAGTACAGCGGATGTATCCATTCCAATATCTGGGACATAGGCTCTCAGCTACAGCTTCAACTCCGCTATTGCCAACAATAGCTATTCCGGAGCAGTTCACTCTTGTACAATTGCAACAATTGCTAGGGAACATAAATTGGGCTCGTCCTTTCTTGGCCCTGAGCACGGAGGAACTATCACCACTCTTTGCTGCTCTTTCTGGACACACTTCTCCAGCGGACGTCATTCCCTGCACAACGGAGATGCGTACAGCTCTTCAACGCCTCAACGAAAAGCTGCATACCATCGCTGTGGATCGGGTGCCCTCAGGCACCATTGCGCTGGCATGCGCTCTTCTTCCTACACCGAGGCTGCCCACTGCGGTTTTGTTTGCGCCTGTCAACGCTCAGAAGGTGGCCATCGTGGAATGGCTGCACTTGGCGCACACTCCCTCGAAAAACTGTTATCGCCTGCCTGATGCGATTGCTGATCTTTTCCTCAAATGCCGTACTAGGGCAAAGCATTTGACTGGCTATGATGTTGACTTTGTTTGTTTTCCTTTTTCACAGGATCAGCTAACCGCCTTGCTACAGCATTCTGAGGCATTTCAGGTGGCCATGGCGGACTTTGTGGGACAAGTTAAATTTAACCCCCCCAAGGATAAGCGGTTTACCTTGCTGAATCTCACTTCTTACTCCCTGTCATCCCCGCTTTGCATGCAACCTATCTTGCATGCCATTACTCTCTTCTCGGATGGCTCCCCCTCCCGTGGAGTCCTTACATGGCAGGGTCCTACTGGGGAATGGGAGGTTGTTTTTACAGGACCTCAAGCATCGGCCCAGCGGTCGGAACTGGCAGCGGTCATACTTGCTTTCTCTACGTTTTCTGATGTGCCTTTTAACCTGATTGTGGATACTCAATATGTTTACCGCCTTGTCTTTACTTTAGCTCAAGCTTATTTGTCTCCATCGATGGATAGGGATCTTTTTGCTTTATTCCAACAGCTTCAAGGTTTTCTTACTAACCGTACGGTCCCATTCTTTATTGCCCACATACGCTCTCACACAAAGATTCCAGGTTATTTGACGGAGGGCAATGCACGAGCAGATTCTGCTCTCCGAGACTCTGCTGAGGTTTTTTCTCTCTTTGACAACCCCATTGACAGTCATGCGATGTTTCATCAATCTGCTAAGGTTTTGCATAAACGGTTTTCAATTCCTATGTCACAGGCTAGAGACATTGTATCATCCTGTGCTTCCTGTACGAGGTCTCCTATATTCCTGCCATTTGATGCTGTTAATCCTCGAGGAACAGAAGCTAATCAGCTATGGCAGATGGATGTCACGCAAGTACCTGCTTTGGCTCCGCTTTCTAAGTTACATGTGACTGTTGATACCTTCTCTGGATTTATATGGGCTACACCCTTACGGGGTGAAACATCCAGACATGTTATACAACATTGCATTCGTTCGTTTGTGGCAATGGGTAAACCTAAAAGCCTTAAGACAGACAATGGGCCATCATATGTTTCTTCTGCCTTTCAGGACTTTTGCCGTCAGTGGGACATTAAGCTAACCCATGGAATACCCTATAACTCGACTGGACAGGCGATTGTTGAAAGAGCCCACCTGACATTCAAAAATTTGTTACACAAGCAAGTGGGAGATAGAGGGGTTCCTGTGGCTGAAATACCTACAGCTGTTGCTAAAGTACTGTATACTCTTAATTTTCTTTTTGCTCCCCATAACAGGTCACACTCTCCAGTCGAATTGCATTTCAGGACCGAGGAGTGTCTTCCTAAGCCATTGGTCGTTTATCGGCAGCAACCCGATCCTGAGTGGAAGGGTCCTGTACCTCTAATCACCTGGGGACGAGGATACGCAGCGGTTTCTACAACCTCAGGACCTGTGTGGATTCCTGCCCGAGCGATCCGCCCATGGAGAGAGAAGAAGGTTATTCAGCTCCAGGATGGTGGTTCACCAGTAAACTAAATGTGCTGACATTTGTTATTTTCTTTCTTACTGTGCTTCCAGCTGTAAGAACAATGCCTCATGGGGGCAACCCCAACTTTTGGATTCGTCATGCTAACTATATGTTTGAAGTTCATGGTAAGAATGCAACGTTATACTATGAGCATCCACTGGCAGTGTCTCAAATGGCTTTTCTTCCGGCATTGTTCAACACACCAGAGTTGGTTATTGGACATTTGCAACATCTTGATAGGTCTACACTCTTCTCTAATCCTCCAGAACAATTTAACAACACCCGCTGGCGAAGCATGACATTCAAGAAATACACTAAAGGACTTTGTTTCTGCTGTCATAGTTCTGGAGTCTGGAATAGTAAATGGAAGTACTGGACTCAAGCAAAAAGGGTTTTGCAGAATGTAGGCAATTATACGGGTTGTGATGATTATTTTTGGCTATGGGGTAGTTATAACAGTTCTTATAAGCTTAATTATACCTTGTTTAACACTACTATTGAAGATATATATGATGTTTTTCCTATGTTTACTCCTGATTATTCTGCTATAGATAGTGGTTCAATTTGCAATGGATGGCAAATCAAGGATCCCAACATGTGGTTCTTTTTTAATGGAGTTGCCACGAATTTCCATCCAGGACAATATCAATGTGCAGCATTGGGTTATTTTACCTTACCCGTACAAGTGCAAATGCCGCCTCAGGCACATGCACGGCGCCGGAGAGCTGCTGCCGGCCCGATGGGTTCTGGTTGCAATGATGAAGTGATAATCGATGTTCAGCTTTCTGATGGTAGCTCCTGGGGGAGAGCTATAGGGAGTGCTATCACTGGAGCACTCACCTTGGGATCATACCCAGGTGTCATTTCCCAGGAGAATAGAAGGTCCATTTTGGGACTCACCTGTAGGCTGGAGAAATCAATCAATGCCACAGGGAGGGTCATACGGGATCTTCAAATGGAAATCACTGAGCTTCATCAAGACCAAATGCAGGACAGACTGGCCATAGATTACCTGTTAGCAAAATCCGGAGGATTTTGTAAACTGGTCGGGAACCAGGGATGTCGGGTAAAATTCCAGGATCTGAATAATACTATTGAGAAAGAACTTCAGAATTTACAGGAGAGCATTACTAACAATGTACGCACTGATGTTAATCTCTTTGATTGGGTGACTTCTTGGTTGCCTGATTTATCTGTCCTTAGACAAGTTTTCTTTTATGGGTTTATTATTATTATCTGCTTTTTACTTTTGTGTTTTTGCATTACTTGTATTCCTAATCTTATTTCTATGTGTAACACATGTCCATTGCGTAGAAGGGAGACATCGAGTTTTGCACGACGGCAATTGTACTCAATGAGGTATCTTCCTTCGGAACAAAGTACCATGAGTCAGGAGGGGTACGATGTCCAGGAGGACAGTGATGATGTATATGGAGGAGTAGTTATGGAGTATGATGACATGCAGGGGTATGATTAGCCGTCCCTCTCTCAAATTTAAATGAAAAAGGAGGACATGTGGGAATGCATCTGGATTCTGTCAGGCTGTCTCTGACACTTTTTGTAAACAAAAGCCTCTGCTCACTGAGAGACAGCGCTCCTTATCTCTCTTTCTTTGGGTTCTGACACTTCTGATTGGTTGTTTGGCCTTAGGTTTTGTCTCTGTTAGGTTTCGTTTATGGTATTCTCTGTCAGCCTGAGTTTCGTTTTCTGATATATACTCTGCCTGAATAAAGAAGTTAGTAACATTTGACCAGCCAAAGAGAGCAGTCGTGTCTGCTTTTGTCTGTCTCTGTTTCTCCCTACAAAAAGCCTAATGAAGCAGGACTTCATGGGACTGATTGCTATCTTAAAGATCTGAGGATATAAGCTGCTGCTAATGAGGCTGACTGAATAAAGAAGATATCTTTACATGAAGCAGAATTCCATCACCAATGTAGGTAAAATGAGTAACCAGCATGTTGGGGGCAAAATGCTAATTAATTTGTGAACCACCCAGAGAGTGCACTAAGTGCTACGGGGCAGTATGTGAGTGTAATTGTTATTGCTATTGTTTATGCACTGAATATTTGTACCTTTGAATGTCTGGCTGAGAACATGATCTGAATGGAGAATTTGGGTCACTCTAAAAAGCTTCCTACGTTTATCTTTCTAAAGGATCAAAAATTAGATAATGTCAATTATTTGTCTTCTTTGCAGTTAAGAATTCAGGTTGGAAAATCCCATAGTCTTTAATCAAACTGTTTCATTTCCTGCTTACCACATGGGAATCTTGGGCACCAAACTGAAATCTTTTCATTATGTGCCACCAAATTTAATAATGTGAAATGCCAGCATTGTTATTAAATTTGCATTTTAATATTGGTGATCAAGTAGTCTGAGCTGAAATAGCAATAATTTGAAAGCAGTATCAAAAATTGGGATCTAATCCAGAGAAGTAGTTTCCATTGCAAATAGTTTAAAAATGACTGGCCTCTAAAATCTAAACTTAATATATAATATTTTCAGGTTAATCTGGTATTGTGCAATACCTAAGCAGAGCAGAGCAGGAGATCACCTGAATATTTATATTTATGTTCCTTCTTCCCTCTCTTTTTCTCCTCATGCCTTTTCATGCCTGCCTCCCTTTTTTGTTTTCTCACCTTCCGAGAAGGAGGGGAGATGACGCGCGGAGTGCAGGAGGGAGGGGGTGCACGCAGCTCCTCCTCCTCCCCTCCATCAGCGGGGCAACACGCCAGCCAATCCCCTGAGTCAGATGAGTGGCTGTCACTCTCACTCCCGTCCCTCCTTTGCTCCCTTCCTTTGCCTCTTTCTTGCCTGCCTGGTGTCTGCCTTCATTTGGGGGGGGGGTTGTGGTGCGGGGGCCCCCTGTGTTGCAGGCTCACAGGCTGCAGCCTAGGTAGCCTATGCTTAAATCTGGCCCTGCCTCACAGGTAAATATTAAAAAAGAAAATAGGTTCTATCCTTCAAATTAAGAGCCCAGGATCCACAGGAAGTGTTACTAACAAAACTTCATGTGAGGATTTCAGTCCCCTGAGCCCCTCCCCTCCCACTGGTACAATCAATACCTGAGAATCAGAATGCGCTTCAAACTGGGCAGATCCTCCTACAGTCTGGTCAAAGGTATACATCAGACGGAGATCTTCTTCATGCAGTTCATGGCCATTCACCACAATGGTGCCTGATTCATTTAAACCAGAAGAGAATCTATTTTATATTGAAGCATGCTGTCCTACATTAAACAGGCCTCACTTAAACTACTGCATTAGCTTAGAACACTGGGAAACAATTTTTTACTAATTTACATATCTCTAATATCTGGTTTAGATTTCTACCAGATCTGTAAAAGATTTAAAGGTGTAAACTTTATGTATCAGAGTTATCCTCTTTTTTTAATTCAGTACCATAAATTGGAAAGTCATGGTTTCCAAAAATGTGTAAGAAAAAGATTAAATAATAAAAATAATTAAATCCCTTTCAATTGTACTTAATCATGTTAGTTCTTTTTTTTCATAATCTTCTAACTGGTTATTTTCTGCATCATTCTTAGTATTTATCCTTGCTGAAAACTGATTTGTGATAAAGCCTCTTTAACCTAAAATGCTTCTGAGATTGTCAGCATTTTCAATCTTTTCCATAAAGAAGCTAAGCATCTTCAGTCTTTTGAATTTACACCTGTGCAAGTTCACTGAAAAGTTCTTCTAAGCACAGAAAAAGCCAATGTGTTGGTTTAAACCAGACAGCAACTATATATCAGATTAAGTTAACAAAATACTTTTAATAAAAGCTGTAAATTACAGATATTAATGTCCAACCCAAAAACAAGTACTGTATTAAGATTGGAGAAGCAATCCAGGACTACCATTTAATACGAGGGAGTCTGGTGACTAAACACCCACAGTTAAAGCACAGATTTATAAACACAACTGGAAAATTTCAAACTAATTTCGGCATCAGTTTTCTGCAACTTAGAAGACATTAGGTTACATGTCATATTGGCTTCATTTTACATGGAATTACAGTTTACGTTCTCCATGATCCAATGTCACTCTATGCTATTTCTGTCATCTGACCAAGTTTTTTTTAATGCAAGGCGGAAAGGTAAAATACAACATCCATTATGAATTAATCTTTTAAAAAAGAATCTACATTTGTCCAGTATGCAACAAGCCCTTTTCAAACCATTCTATCATGATAGATGAAGCAAAAATACATGCAGAAAGATCTCAGAAGGTCCCTCTTGGGGGGGGGGGGGGATTCTAAAATCAATGGTTTAATTTCTCTTTCACCATTTCTAAACAGCAAAAATTGTAAAGCAAGATGCAAGAGCAACCATGGGTCTTGGGGGTTTACATGGAACAAGACTTCTATCAAACAAAGGATATATTCAGTTTTCTGATAATCTCAAAGACAAATAGGCTCAATGACTAAGCAATTCTCTTAGCATTTCCTGTTTTAAACACTTCTTTCCAATTATTTTGTTCAACTGAATTTGTCCAACTGACTCACTTTTAAACCCGTAACAATTTATTGTTAGGATACAAAATTCAGTATATCTAAATAGTGAAACAAATTGGCCTGCATATTTGAATATGAATTTTTTTTGAAAAAAAATATGTTTAAAAAGTCAATTTCATCACACTTCTCTGATAAAATATACATATTGTATGGTTACTGACCAGTTTTCTGGAATTCTTCCAACTGTTCACTTGCCAGTTCTTTGATAGCAGCCATTACAGACTTAAAGGCACCTTTCAAGCGCTTCCCAAGTACCATGTGATCAGGTTCTGCTCTCAGACGGATTCCATATTTATCTTTATCAGTTGATAATGTCACTTGACGGACATTAAGTTCCTATGTGTTGACAAAATAACAAAGGAAAAATCAGTAGGAAAAATCAGTTGGTAGCCATCATGATTAACAAATCAGCAACAAATAGTCTGTTTTACATGTTGGATGGCAAAACATTAGCTCAGGGATTCTCAACCTGCGGCCCATGGGCCGGATGTGGCCTGTGGTGCCATTTCATGTGGCCCCCTACTGACTTCACCACACCAGGAAGTGCCATGTGGTGGAGGAAAGCCAAAATGGCTGTCCGGCCCCTGAAGCTGTCTGAGAGAGAGCGTGACCCGGCCACCGGCTTTAAAAGGTTGATAACTCCTGCACTAGATAGAATAAGATAAACACAAATTCACTTGACTACTTCAATGATTTACTCCAAGTTCTAGTAGCAGAATGAGAGACTTCAAAGTCTCACTTGGCTCAATTTCCAAAACAGATGATCAATTCAAAATCAGCACTCTGAATCAATGCATAATTAAAAGCAATATAGAGCAAATGAAAGCGCGGTGCCAAAATGGCCGCCGCGCTCTTTGCGGGGGCCCCCCCACCCGGACTCAGACATCCGGGTAGTTAGGGGGCGTGGCCACCCCTCTATAAAAGGGGTGGCCACGAGGCAGCCGAGCTGCCATTTTGTAAAAGCGACGGAGAGGAGAAGTTTTTTCTCCGTCGCTCTTCGTCTCTCAGGGAAGCCTTTTCGGGGCTACAGCCCCTTAGCGGGATCTTGGCTGCTTAATTTTCGGCTTCCCAGCCAGCGACAGGAGGCAGCGTTTCTGATCCCTGGAAAGGGATCGCTCTTCATTATGCCTCCTAAAAAGAAGGCTATGGCAACGCAGGCTCGCCTGCACAGGGGGCGGCAGTCGGGTCGGAGGACCGCGACTGCACCCCCTCAACCAGACCTCTTACCGGAGGCTCCCACCGGGACCGGTGGGATGGGGCAGCTCAGGCCACGGCCTGCGGCCCTCCAGCATCAAACTGGCCCTACAGGGGCTTCGGCCCCCGGCCCGCAATTGCCGGCCATGGGTTTTGAGCAGGGGGGAGGGCCTGGTGCGGTTGCACAGCAGGGCTTACCCCGGCCCCTCATGGGCCGGAGTTTTTGGGCATGGCCCTTTTTGGGGCCTGGCTCTCAAGTAGGGGCCCCTGGACCATTGCCCGGTGGGCCGTCCGGCCCACCTGGCCCCCCTTATGCAGGGGGATCGGCGGCGGTGGATGCATTACTGGCCCGCGTAGCGGCCCTAGAGGCATCCCTAGGGATCGGCCCTTCAGAGGATCCGGCCCTCGGCCCACGGCTGCCAGCCACGGGCCGGAACGATTGAGGGGGAGGGCCTGGTGCTGGCTCACAGCACGTTTTACCCATTAGGGGCCGGAGTTTTGGGCATGGCCCTATTCTTGCCCAGGCTCTCAAATTAGGGCCTCTGGCCCAATACCTAGTGGGCCATCCGCCCCACCTTTGTGTCTGCCGGCTACTACGACTACTGCCACTATGCAACAGGCAGGCAGCTGGGTCAAGCTTCTCGTGACAGTCCGGCCTGTGCCCGCCGCTGTCTCGCAGCTCCCCGTTTATCTAGAACTGCGGCTGGAGTGCGTTGGAGGTCGCCCCAGAGCTCGATTTCGGTCGCGAGCTCCGACGCCCACCATGCGACGGAACCCCCAGTGGGGGCGGCTCACGGGGGTGCAACTTGTGAGTATTAGGTTCAAGTTGAATGCACAGTCCGTTTCCAGCAGTGGGGGTTCAGTGCTCTTTGCCTCGCCAATTTGAGGCTGGGGGGCATCACTCGCCATCCTATCCCAGTGCCCCTTGCTTGCATTCTGGCACGACGTTGGGGGTGGGGGTTTACGCCCCCGGGGCAGTACGTGGCATCACAGGGGCTGTCCAGGTCCCGCTGTGTATGTCCGGTGTACATCATGTACCGGCAATGGCATTGCCGACGACTGGTTATTCATGGCTCCCCCCAGTGATCATCTGCCCCAGATCATGAGGGAAAAGATTTGGTGGGGGGGGAGTACGTGGATATATTCTCCCTATGAACTGAGACCCCAATAAGGATAGGAGGTACGGACAGGAGGACAGAGACATTGTGTGGTCCCGCCGTAGTAAGCCACCACGCACTGGGGTGGCCGCCCCTGGAACAGTGTTGAGCATCACAGGGGCTGTCTGGATCCTGCTGCGTAGGCACCTGTATACAGAACGTGCCGTCAAGGGCTTTGCCGATGGACGGCTATTACTGGCCCCGGTTGATTATTGGCCGCAGGCCATGGAGGGCAAGGGCTGGAGGGGGACATGTGGATATTCTCCCTATTGAACTGCGAGCCCACTGGGAGGAGAGAGAAGGACAGGACGGCTGAGACAAAGAGATGTCCCATAGTCGTTAGCCACCGCGCACCTTGGGGCCAACTGGTTGTCGGCATACCTTGTACATATTGTGGTACGCCGCAGGGCTTGACCTGTTTGGGCCATCCTGATGTCGAGCGGATGGGCCCATGACAGTTGGCTCATGGTGAGGAATGTGGACGAGGGTGGCTCTATATCCCGAGGGGAGTTGGGATGAGTCCTGTCAGCAAGGGTGCTCGTGTACATCATTCCCACGGAACCGGTGCCTGGTGATGGGTACCATGGTGGTCATGCTGAGCAGTGGGCTGTTTAGACACTGGCTCCACGCAAACTGGTCGGGCGGGGGGTTCCAGCCCGCCTACTGTGTTCGGCTTGCTCAGCTGACGATGTCTGTACTAAGCACCACGGTCGTTACCGACTTAGTGCCCCCTTTTTTGTGCCGGCCCTCTCGCCGCCTCCGCGTGCCCGCGGGTTGGTGGGTTACGGGGCAGAGGTGGGGGTGCACAGGGGCGATCAGAGCTCCGTCTGAAGCAGCTAACTTTGTCATAACCCCCCCCCCCCCGCCCCAAGTACAGTCAGCCTGGAGGGATGTCACTCAGTTCATCCGAGAAGGGATGGGGCAGGAGACCTGCTGGATGGTTTTCCAATGGGGCTTTTGTATCCATTCGGGGGTGTTGGGGGCCCCAGGATGCTACTAATCTGGTTCCCTTCCAGGGTAACGGAGAGGGGGCCCCACTGTCTACAGTTAGGAAGTTGGGGGCTATGGGAGTAACGGGGGGCCCTTCTTGGAACCACCTTTCCTTAGTCAAATGTATCCCCTTGAAGCTCATACCGAGCTAGAAAAAGGGTGAATGTAATATAATCCTCCATTCGGCTTACCCTGTGGGTGCTCCGTTCAGGGATGCCCTTCCTGATGACCTTGTTCAGTCAGGTACTCGTAGTTACCTCGGCTACTATGGGTGGTGCGCTCACACAATTCTGGTGCTGTTTTGGCACAGTGTGATATGCACTCGGCTTCCAGCTTTTTGCCAGTGCACATCATGATTTAGACCTATCGGGTTTTTAGGTTTGAGGGGAATTTTAATTAGATAAGGCCAACCCCCTTTCTGACCGCGTTAATTCAGGTTCAGCACCCTACCGATGTGGGACTTTCATTCAGTGGGCATTCGCTCACAGGTTGGGGCCTCGGTCTCCAGCCCATTACCTCGACGACTTTGGGTCTGGGGTTAAATGGGGCTTGGACATATGTACGCGTCTCCTCATCACGATTCAGACACTCAGGTGGGAACTGGGTGTCCCCTTGGCGCCTGAATAGACCGAGGTCCCATCTTCTGGCATCACATTTACGCCTCGATGCTGTCGCGCGGGCATCCAGGTTAACCATTGATACGGTGGCTTGGATGTCCATGGTGATTTTGGCATTGATTGCCAAACATAGAGTATGCCCTTGGGAATTGTAGTTAATTCATTGCCCCCTTAATTTGTTTGCTCTGGCTCAAATTACTCCTGGGTTTAGAGGGGTCTCTTATGGGAGATCAGACCTAGTGGTCTGCCCTAGATATCTAGCACGGTCAGATACCGCCGGCTCTCTGACTTATGGGGTTTACTCTGAGGGTGGGTGCACGGATTGTCCCCACGATCACCGTAATCACGTTTTCTCCCGTTTTAGAGAGCACTGAGGCTATGGCGCAATGAGTGGGCCTACTCAGTGGTCCAATTTAGGCGTGACAATGCGGCAGTGGTGCACATTGTCAACACCCAGAAATGCAACTCACCCGGGTCCTGACATTAGTTTGTCTATTCTTTTGTGAAGCCTACGCCTAAATGTGCTGTTCCAGGCCAGACATGTTCTGGGTATGAATAATGACTCTACTGCTGCTTTTTCCCACCAGCAGATAACCCGTTTCCGTGCTTTACTCCCGAAGCAGAGGAATTCCACTTGCCACGTTTGGCCGATAGCTGGACGTTAGGCGAGCTGAAGGGAACCGGACATGTCATTGGCACCTCGCACGCGTAAGGCGTATCACTATGAGTTCATGTGTCGTGTCGGGGAAGGGTGGACACGGGAACGTGCCCGCTGCCCCTACACGCATCACTCCTTTTCCCAGAATTTTGACCCACCTTGCACGAGGTGGCATTACTTATGTACAGATAGGTGGGAGGTGGCTCTTAGCCACGCAGATACCACGGTAGCCTTTTGGAGCGCTCCGCATCAGTGAGAGGGTGCCAGAGTTGGTACCACCTGTGTAAGGCGGAGGTGTCTCGTAGGGCACTGGAACTCGAAGATGTCTCTGTCACGTGAGTGGGCTCGAGTGGGGATACGGTCCTCACGGGTGTTTCAGCACGGTAGGCAGTGGTGTATACTGCTACTAAGTTTTCGAGACATCTGTCCGGTTGGTGCCCTACATGATTTTTCGACAGTGCCTGCTGCGCGCCCCAGCCTGTTTTCTGCCACCGGGATGAGTCTACCCTTACCATAGTACAGTCCCTGAGGGTGACCGGTGCCGCGTTTTGCTGTGTGGGGGCCCGTTTTGGCACCATTTACTTAAGGTAGGCGTCACGCTGATCGCGGCTACATTTGGGGTACTACGAGGTGGATATGCGTCTACGCGCAATTTCAGATATGCACGTCCCCTCATTGTATGAGTACCTGTTTATGCCCTTCACCTTTTTTCTCCTCTTTTACAGATCCTAAGGGTCTCAACACACCGGTGGTGGGGGGCTGGTGGGCAGCAACTATGTACACTGGGCAGCGATAGGCTGCAGCGACAGAGAGTGGACCCCGCCCGGGCTGTGTGCATCCGCACGAAGGCTATGGTATGGTATGCGCGGCACATGGGGGCGGGAACTGAGGCCATTCCTGCTGTCTGACAGGGATGCTCGACCGCCCTATGTTTTACAGGCACCCCGGTGGCAGCGATATTATACGGCTCACTGCTGTTACTAAACCGTCGGGGGGCTGTGACCTGGCTTTTTACATCACGTATGGCTTACATACGTTCGCTATGGTCTAACATCGTGCCGAGACACCAATTTAGGGGAGATGCGGATCTCCCTAGTTCGGACCGTTCCGGCAGTCAGCGGATGGGGCTGTGGCTCCATCCCGTTCTGAGCATGGCTGTAAGATGGCCATTGGATACCGGATGATAAAAATTTTGCTGGTAAGCGGGAGAAGGGGTCCACCTGTCGGCTAGAGGTATGTACCGCGTTCTTGGTGTGATGCAAGCAGGCCTGGCGACCGAGCTGACGGTCTTGGGGTGGGGCGGTGAGTCATCATGGATGCCTCCCCGTGTGGCGGGTAGCACTGGTAAGGTAAATATTTATGACCCACAGGTATCCGGCAGGTTCGCAATTGACTGGTCAACACTAGATAGGTACAAGTTGGTTAACGTTGACCGGTCAACGACGAACCAGGCAATGGGGTGATGGCACGAGCTATTCAGCATGCATCACCACGTGATTTTATGGATACACGTCAGAGGGTGGGGTCAGTAGATAGTTGATTGACTACGGTCAACAATTTGTTTGTTGCCATGTTGTGTGTGGTGGGGCACATCTGGCATGGAGAGGGAGACCCCGCACAGTGACAGTCTCCTGTATGCCTCACTGATTGTCATTCTCCTTGTGATGTCTTACTGGATTACTACCAAGTGCTTCAAGATTCTCAGCGGTATTGAAGGATGGATATACGTTGCATGTATACTGCCTAAGAGGAGGGACTGAAAGTGTTTGCCTTCCCAGCAAAGTGATACCTATTTATCGCCAGAGCCCAAAAAGAATAAACTTGTGGAGGCATAAGATGCGAAAAAGAATAACAACTCATATGATGTTTCTAAGCAAAGAAAAATGCTAACTGCAACAAAAGTCCCATTGACTGTCAAGGAACATGACCAAGATAGAAAAAAGAAGCAGCAGCCAAGAGCACAAGGCCGGCGTTTCCGGGCCCCGCCCTCCCCTCCCTCGCCAGGACTCAAAAGGCGAGGGGGCATGCCGGGCGAACCACCGCCGCCGCTATACTCGGCCACGGCGGGGGCGAAGAGGCCCGCTGGCCACGCCATCGGCCGGCGTTTCTGGGCCCCGCCCTCCCCCCCTCACCAGGACTCAAAAGGCGAGGGGGCATGCCGGGCGAACCACCACCGCCGCTGTGCTCGGCCACGGCGGGGGCGAAGAGGCCCGCTGGCCACGCCATCGGCCGGCGTTTCCGGGCCCCGCCCTCCCCCCCTCGCCAGGACTCAAAAGGCGAGGGGGCATGCCGGGCGAACCACCACCGCCGCTGTGCTCGGCCCCGGCGGGGGCGAAGAGGCCCGCTGGCCACGCCATCGGCCGGCGTTTCCGGGCCCCGCCCTCCCCCCCTCGCCAGGACTCAAAAGGCGAGGGGGCCTGCCGGGCGAACCACCGCCGCCGCTGTGCTCGGCCCCGGCGGGGGCGAAGAGGCCCACTGGCCACGCCACCGGCCGGCGTTTCCAGGCCCTGCCCTCCCCCCCTCGCCAGGACTCAAAAGGTGAGGGGGCATGCCGGGCGAACCACCACCACCGCTATGCTCGGCCCCGGCGGGGGCGAAGAGGCCCGCTGGCCACGCCATCGGCCGGCGTTTCCGGGCCCCGCCCTCCCCCCCTCGCCAGGACTCAAAAGGCGAGGGGGCATGCCGGGCGAACCACCACCGCCGCTGTGCTCGGCCCCGGCGGGGGCGAAGAGGCCCGCTGGCCACGCCATCGGCCGGCGTTTCCGGGCCCCGCCCTCCCCCCCTCGCCAGGACTCAAAAGGCGAGGGGGCCTGCCGGGCGAACCACCGCCGCCGCTGTGCTCGGCCCCGGCGGGGGCGAAGAGGCCCACTGGCCACGCCACCGGCCGGCGTTTCCAGGCCCTGCCCTCCCCCCCTCGCCAGGACTCAAAAGGTGAGGGGGCATGCCGGGCGAACCACCACCACCGCTATGCTCGGCCCCGGCGGGGGCGAAGAGGCCCGCTGGCCACGCCATCGGCCGGCGTTTCCGGGCCCCGCCCTCCCCCCCTCGCCAGGACTCAAAAGGCGAGGGGGCTTGCCGGGCGAACCACCGCCGCCGCTGTGCTCGGCCTCGCCTTCCGTGCTCCGGAGGGCTCAAAGGACGTTGCCCCGTGCCGCCCGAGGACCTGTCCTGCCTCTCCTCGGGTCTTGCAACACTTGGTCCCGGTGGATGGGAGGCCGGGTGCCACCGCTACGTCCCTGCCTTCCGAGCCCCGGAGGGCTCAAAGGACGCTGCCCCGCGCCGCCTGAGGACCCGTCTTACCTCTCCTCGGGACTCGCAACATCTGGTCCCGGTGGATGGGAGGCCAGGTGCCGCTGCTACGTCCATGCCCCGACGCTACTGTGGGTGGAATGTCTCACCACAGTTGAGGGCTCAACGTAGATCTGAAAGAATGCCCCACCACTTCCATCACCGCCGGAGCCTTGCAGAGGGTGGTGGGGGGAGTGAGTGGGGCGGTTTTATATGGGGGTGGAAGGGAGGGAGGGAGAGACTGCTCAGCCAGCCAGAAAGGAGAGGCAGCATTCTGTCCAAGGCTATCAGGGAGGCTCCGGAGGCCAATATAAAGGTTGTGATGGGCATGGGGCGATATAGCGGGTACCGAGGGGCGGGCCGCACTCGGGGAATGCGGGGCAGATGCTTAGTATCTGTCCCTCGTTCCAGCCCCACGGTTACACCTCTAGGTCCTGAGCAGCTGACCCAGGGTGACCCTGCCCTTAGGCTGCTGCTGATGAATGCCAGGTCGGTATGTAATAAGGCCCCCCTGATACAAGACTCCATTATGGGGGAGCGGGCCGACCTGGCATGTATCACTGAGACCTGGCTGAGACCAGAGGATGGGGTTCCTCTGTCAGAAATGTGTCCAGCTGGGTTCAGTATTTGGCACCAGCCTAGGGATGAGGATAAGGGCGGTGGCGTTGCCATCATAGCCAGGGAGTCACTGGGAGTCACCAGGGCTACCGCTCCACAAATTCTGGGTTGTGAGGCCCTGCTTCTGCGTCTGGGCTTTAAGGGTCAGTTGGGAGTCTTACTCCTGTACCTGCCCCCTTGCAGGGTAAGGGACTCCCTGCCTGAGCTCCTCGAGGCCATCTCAGCGTTGGCGTTGGAGTTCCCTAGACTGATGGTTCTGGGGGACTTCAATTTGCCTTCGCTGGGGACTGGCTCCGGGGTGGCTCAGGAGTTCATGGCTTCCATGGCAGATATGGACCTGATTCAGGTAATTCAGGGCCCGACCAGGGGCAGTGGCCACACACCAGATTTAATCTTTTTGTCGGAGCGGTGGCAGAGTGATCTGAGACTACGGAAATTAGACATAACACCTGTGCCATGGTCAGATCACTATTTGGTGGCTCTAGACTTCCTGGGTGCGACGCTTCATCGTAGGGAGGCAGGGCCTATTAGAATGGCTCGCCCCCGGCAACTGATGGATCCTGATGGATTCCAGAGGGAACTGGGGGATTTCCCTCTGGATCGGCAACACGATTCGCCCGAGGCGCTGGTTGACCTGTGGAACAGGATGACAACAGCGGCCTTGGATGAAATCGCACCACTATGGCCTCTCAGAGCTCATGGAGCTAGGTCATCTCCGTGGTTCACAGATGAACTGCGGGAGCTCAAACGGGCAAAGAGACGCCTAGAGCGCCGCTGGGTGAAGACCCAGAGAGACTCCGATTGGACACTAGCTAGAGCCGCTATTAGGGCCTATCTAGTGGCGATGGAGGTGGTGAGGCGGCAATACTTCACCACCCTTATTGCCTCCGCTGATAATCGCCCGGCCACCCTGTTCCGGGTTACCAGGTCTCTCCTTGGTAGGGGGACCCTGGTGCCTGGTTGGCAGGGGTCGGCTGAGGACTTTGCTGACCATCTAGTGGAGAAAATCGATCGGATTCGCTCTGGGTTTAATCCTGGCGTGGATGGGGAGAGTCCGGAGGGAGCTGGAGTACAGTCTTGCCATACCATCTGGGACGGGTTTGAGCCAGTTGCCCCTGATGAAGTGGACAGGCTCCTTGCAGCTGTGCGTGCCACTACCTGCCCATTGGACCCCTGTCCCACCTGGTTGGTGAAAGCCTCCAAGACGGTGACAGGTGACTGGGTTGGGGCTGTGATCAATGCATCATTGCGGGAGGGGGTGTTTCCTGCACCTTTAAAACATGCTTTGGTGCACCCCCTCCTGAAGAAACCTTCCCTCGACCCAGCTGTCCTAACCAACTATAGGCCTGTCTCTAACCTCCCCTTTTTAGGGAAGGTGTTGGAGAAGGCAGTGGCGTGTCGGCTGCAGGGGGTGCTGGATGAAGCGGATTATCTGGACCCCTTTCAGTCAGGATTCAGGCCGGGATATGGTACCGAGACGGCATTGGTCGCACTGATGGATGATCTCTGGCGGGAGCGGGACGGTGGTCACCCATCCGTCCTTGCTCTTCTTGACCTCTCAGCGGCTTTCGATACCGTTGACCACGGTATCCTTCTGGGACGGCTCCGAGGATTGGGAATCCAGGGTAATGTGTGGTCCTGGTTTTCCTCATTTCTGAGGGGTCGTACCCAGTCGGTGTGGTTGGAGAGTGAGAGGTCCAGTCCTAGGCCCCTCAAATGGGGGGTGCCTCAGGGCTCGGTGCTCTCTCCTCTCCTATTTAACATCTACATGAAGCCGCTGGGTGAGATCATTCGTTCCCATGGGGTGCGGTACCATCAGTACGCGGATGACACTCAGTTGTACATCTCAGCCCATGGGGACCCCAGTGATGCCGTCAAAGTCCTTTCCAGATGCCTGGAAGCTGTGGGGGTCTGGATGGGGGCTAACGGGCTACAACTGAATCCCAGCAAGACTGAGTGGCTATGGATAGGGGGTCCTGCGTTAACCCTGGAGCTACCATCGTTGGTTCTGGATGGGGCTATTTTGCCCCAGACAGACCCGGTGCGCAACTTGGGGGTCCTCCTGGATTCACGGCTACTGCTAGAGGAACAGGTGGCGGCTGTGACCAGGAGGGCTTTCGCCCAACTTCGGGTGATCCGCCAGTTGCGCCCACTCCTGGACCGGGACTCCTTGCTCATGGTCACTCACGCTCTGGTTACCTCCAGACTAGATTATTGCAATGCGCTCTACATGGGGCTGCCCTTGACGACCATTCGGAGGATACAGCTGGTCCAAAATGCGGCAGCCCGGGTGGTGATGGGGTGTGGGCGTTATGCCCGTGCTTTGCCACTGCTCCGGGAGCTGCACTGGTTGCCAGTTTGTCTCCGGGTGCAATTCAAGGTGCTGTTTTTGACCTTTAAAGCCCTATATGGTAGTGGGCCGGGTTACCTAAGAGACCGCATCGCCCTGAGGACGTCTGTCAGTCCAACCAGAGCGGACCGGAGGGGCTCTCTAATTGTTCCATCAGCCAGAGAGGCTCGCCTCTCTGGCACAAGGAGGAGAGCCTTCTCCGTGTCTGCACCGGCCCTCTGGAACCTCCTGCCAACAGAGCTACGTCTTCGGACGGAATTGCTGCCTTTCAGAAAAGATCTTAAAACCTGGCTGGCGGGTCAAGTGTGGGGTGCAGGTGGAAGGGTAACCTCCATTGGGTGGTTGGTGTAGAAGAACTCTTCCCCATGGTGCCTTTGGATCCTGCAGCCCTTGTTTTTAGGGGGTGGGTAGTTTTAACTGTTTTTAACTTGTGTTTTTAATTTTTATTGTGAACCGCCCTGAGTTGGCTTTGGCCGAGTGAGCGGTATATAAATGTGATAATTAAATTAAATTAAATTAAAATTAAATTAAATGGATACAAATGGATACATTGTAGCCAATTGCCGTTGGCAATTTGGGAGGAACCTTACCAGTGTTACTGCGGCCTGCTTGCCTTAAGAATTATAATTGGCTGAGTACCAATTGAAATTTATAATTCGGACTAGGGCATGAATCAATAAATGTGGCCCAAGGCCCAATGCCGTTATCCAATGTCTGAGTCCTTTTTTGGGGGGTGCGCCTGCAATGAAAAGTTTTATGTGTTTCCTTCCCATCTCATTTATTTCTTAGCAGGGCAGAATGCATACTGCTCTCCCCCCACCCCTCCATTTATGCTTTAATCAATCGTGAAAATACAGCTGGCTGTAGAATCAAAAAGCGTGTCAACTGAAAACAACAAGGTTACTGATGCATCATGAATTCCCCACTGGCCACATTTTAAACAAGCAACACAGACACTTTCTAGTGTACTGGTCTATTTCTAAACAGGTTTGCAGAACTATTTGATACTTTGCCCCCAACTTCAAAGGAAAACCTAAAAGATGTATTTGTAAATAAATGCTTGTTAAACAAAACGATATGTTTAGTCACTTGCAGTAGCAAGACCCTCTTATTTCAATTTGATTGACATTCATTTGGACGATGTCAGGTCTAGTGTGGATTGATATGAAATATCAGAGCCTGGAATCCTTTTCCAATCTTCAAATTCCTGGAACATGTAAAATGTATCAAACTAGAACTATTGTGACAGCTTTTTGTCATCACAGCCCAACTTTTAGCACCTCCTGAGATGTAATTATGGCATTTAACAATAGCTGAAGAACTGCAACAGTGCAGAGTCTGTATGGTCTAGTCTCCTGTGAATTATGTGTCATTGAGCGTCTTGACTTGCCAAGTGTACCACATGGCAACAACCTGAACATAAATATATGAGAGTTTTTGGTATCAAAAGTGTATTCTGCTTTTCTCTCTTACCTCAAGTATGTACTTTTCCAAGGGCCTGATATCTTCTAATGCCTGTGGATCCTTATGGATAATCACCACCTCTTTCAGTGGATACTGAAATTGAATTCAGCAAAGTTAGTTTGAGGGCAAAAAAAAGAGCAAAGTCTACCACACAACTTCATGTCAGAAATTATTCTGGGTTGAAAGGACTTTTGATGGAGAAACTCCACTCAGGGAACACCCAAAAGAGGCTCCTTTCATGTCCCCAAGATCTTTTCCCCTCTGAACTGGTCCCTGTTTATCTACTTGCAATTTCTTGCTTTCGATCTGCTAGCTTGGCAGGAGCTGGGACACAGACGGGCGCTCAAACCGTCATGCAGTACCTGGGTCTTGAACTGCCAACTTGCCGGCCTTCCAGCTAACAAGGCAAGCTTCTTAACAACTGAGCCACCACAGCCCCTTGAAATCTTGGCTATTCAAAATATTGCACACAATGAAATCTTGGCTATTCAAAATATTTCTTTATAATACACTTTCTGTAATTTACTGATTTACCTACATAATTTGATGACAGAACTAATAAGTGTATTTTGATATTGATGTAAAAAATCAAAGAATATCTTACCTTTACTGGAATGGTTTTTCTATCTCTGATTACCCGTCCAAGCTCAATAACAGATTGCATTCGAGAAACAGCACTTTCAATGTTTTTGTCAATCAGATCCTCTCTAGGTTCAAAACAAGCATTCCAATCATTTTTGCATATGCCACAATAAAAAAATCACAATCTACATTTAAAAGCAGTATGAAAAGGTGGGTGCAGTGGGGTATATTTAAATCCTTTTGATGAATACTACTTTAAGCAACAGCACTTGTATTCATCTAACAAAAGGTATATAAAAGCGAATACCAATCAGCTGATTATTATATGAGTGAAAGCCTCCAAGTGAATGGAATAATATCTTTGAACTATGAAGGTCATAGTTCCTATTTTGCTGCAGCAACAGAAAACATTCTCAATTCATTTACTCTTTCTTTCTCTCTCTCTCTAACCCTACCCTCAAAAGTCTATTAGAATGTACCTGTATTCGTGGGTTTTACCTACTAGGAGTACTGCAGAGAGACTATTATATTCTCCTGGCCTTTTTGCATATAATGTTTTAATGTTTGTCCCATTTTATTCCCAGCTTCTTGGTGACATTCTCCTTGGCCTCCTGTTTTAATTATTTATTACCATGTATCTCTCATGCCAACCTAGAAGTTCGAAAGCAAGAAATTGCAAGTAGATAAATAGGTACCACTGCAGTGGGAAGGTAAACAGCATTCCATGCACTTCGGGGTCAAGACATGCCTGCCACATGTCCACGGAAACGTCTGCAAAAGCAGACAGTGCTCTCTCTTTGGCTATTAACAGAGATGAGCACTGAACCCTAGAGTCGGATATGACTGGCTTTCAAGCAAGGGTGACCTTTACCTTTACCTTACTACATATCTTAAGTTTTGTTAATAGCTCCATTGCACGTTGTTTGTCTGAAGATAGAATGGGAAATTTTGGTAAAATTAAAATAAATAATGATTGCTTCAGATATGCCAACGCAGGTGCTTTAAATGAAGGGCTCCATAAGCGCTTGGTCGAATGTTTCTTTAATTATCTCAAACACAAGCAATAATTTTATTACAATTACTTGTCTGAATGTGCCAAATGAACAAGTAATAATTCACAAGAAGATCATACGTTAGCTCTACTTTGCAAAATAAAATTCAGACTAAGTAAGGAGGAAGAAAATAAATTTGAACTGAGTTTAAGAAAAGACAGGAAGTAGTGACTGACATTTTGATGAGAAGAAGCAAGTAGAGTACCATACAGAGAGATATAAAAAGACTATATTTCTCACATTAAGACAACCAGGTAAAAACTGTATCATATTCTTATGACTTTGATAGTTGAACAGAAAATCGGACTTCAGCAGGTGGAATTCCTTCTTCTTCACATCCTTCCAAAGTTGGTAAATACCTTTGTTTTTAGGAGTATCTTGAGAGTATTTTTAAGTTCCTATTTAAAGCAGCCTTTAAACAAAGTTAAATATTTTGTTTGCAGTTGTGTTATTTTCTGTTGCAATGTTTATGTTTTATGTTATGTTGCAGGCTAGAATGATGTCTGAAATTAATCATTCATGTCCTCATAAGCCACCTTGTACTTTGTAAAGTATGAATGAGTGTTTATAATTAAATTATTAAATAGCCCCAGAAATATTGTTCATCTTCAATCCTAGCTATCATGCTACATCTGAACAAATAGCCAATGTTCACATTGGTTTCTCAAATTGCTTCGTATTTATGAAATGGTAGTAAAAGGTGAATAAAATTGAAAGAGCAAATTGAAATGATCCTTGTAAAATGCATCAAAAGAAAACTAAAGTACTGTATGTATATTGAGGTTTAAATGAAGTGGAATCTTTGACCTCTACATATTAAAATGAGGAGAATACACGGCTTTTCAAAGGTTTACACCCAGGCATAAAATGAAATTCTGAGACAGCTACAACTTCAGTATAGCTTATACTCTTTTCTGGAGGGCCGTACCCAGTTGGTGTGGTTGGAGAGTGAGAGGTCCAGCCCTAGGCTCCTCAAGTATGGGGTGCCTCAGGGTTCGGTGCTCTCTCCTCTCCTATTTAACATCTACATGAAGCCACTGGGTGAGATCATTCGTTCCCGCGGGGTGCGGTACCATCAGTACACGGATGACACTCAGTTGTACATCTCGGCCCGTGGGGACCCCAGCGATGCCGTTGAAATCCTATCCAGATGCCTGGAGGCCATTGGGGTCTGGATGGGGGCCAATGGGCTTCGACTGAATCCCAGCAAGACAGAGTGGCTATGGATAAGGGGCCCCGTGTTATCCATGGAGCTACCATCTTTGGTACTGGATGGGGCTGTTTTGCCCCAGACAGACCCAGTGCGCAACTTGGGGGTCCTTCTGGACTCGTGGCTGCTGCTAGAAGAACAGGTAGCGGCTGTGGCCAGGAGGGCTTTTGCCCAACTTCAGGTGATTTGCCAGTTGTACACTCTCCTGGACTGGGGCTCCTTGCTTATGGTCACTCACGCTCTGGTCACTTCCCAACTAGATTATTGTAATGCGCTCTACAAGGGGCTGCCCTTGATGACCATTCGGAGGCTGCACCTGGTCCAGAATGCGGCAGCCCGGTTGGTGATGGGGTGCGGACGATATGCCCACACCTCACCGCTACTTCGGGAGCTGCACTGGTTACCAGTTTGTCTCCGGGTGCAATTCAAGGTGCTGGTTTTGACCTTTAAAGCCCTATATGGCAGTGGGCCAGGATACCTTAGAGACCGCATCGTCCCAAGAGTGTCTGCCCGTCCAACCAGAGCGGACCGGGGGGGCTCTCTAATAGTGCCATCAACTAGGGGTGCAGATCTATCCAGCACCTGAAGGAGGGCCTTCTCTGTGTCCGCACCAACTCTCTGGAACCTCCTGCCAACAGATCTAAGACTTCAAAAAGAATTGCTGCCCTTCAGGAAAGGATTGAAGACCTGGCTGGCGGGGCAGGTGTGGGGCCCTAATGGGAACACGGTCCCTGCCTGCTGGCTTATGTAAACAATTAAGAACTCTCTTCATTTTTATAGTGGGTGAGATGGGTGGGTGGGATATGGGTTTTTTAAAGTGGTGGGTTATGGGTCTTTTAAAGTGTTTTTATGAGTTTTTAGAACTTGTTGTAATGCCGCCCTGAGTCGGGTTCTGCCTGAGTGGGCGGCATATATAAATATGACTATTAAATTTAAAAAAATTTAAATTATTTCTAATTTAATTATAGGAAGAAAAACCCACCCTCCTTTGCTTCATAATATTATTTCCCCAAAGTTATGTATGTACAGTTAGCTGAATATGAGAACATAAGTAAATATTACTATAAATAACAACCAACCAACTCCCTCCCAATTTTTTTATTGATTTGAATAAAATTTACTGAAGGCTTACATCAGTAAATATACAATTGGATTAAGATTAGCTTTTCTCAACATATTTACATGGACCTGAATAGATCCAGTCCATCATCTGTGTACTTGCCTCTTGCAACTAAGCATATTGGGAAGGGGGGGGGGGAGATGACTGGCTGTGATCAGAAGATTATTCATAAACTATAAAGAAAGTGGTTCTGATTATCTTGAAATGTTAATACCATTTTCATTACTACTCTTATTTGATTTGGCCATCATTTTATCTTATGGTTTTATTTTACTGGCTTTATAAGTTGGGCAGAGCAACTCCAACTGATCAGGTGGGTGGGTTACTCCAGTAGAGAAATCAACAACTTCTAAGCTTTGCCAACTTGTGCCAGCCAGCTAAGGCAGAAGATGCTGGGATTGTGGAGAAGCCTATTCATTCATTCTCACCATAAACAGGTGTTTCTACTTTCTCTGCTATTATAAACAAATAAATTTCATGTCAGAAATTACTCTGGGTTGAAAGGATTTTTGCTGGAGAAACTCCGCTCAGGGGATGTCCGAATGAGGCTCCTTTCATGTCCCCAAGAACTGTTGTGCAGCACTCGGGTATCAAAACCTGACCTTCCAGTCTCCAAGCTCAGCATCTTAACCACAAGAAGGAGAGTCAGGGAAACAGGCAATCATTGTATCTCATGGATACAAGGCCTCCCCAATCTGCCCTTGACAGATCTTGTTTCATTTCTTCTGCTGCAAAACATGCCTCCAACAGAAGATTCTGCTATCTTCCTATTGATGTTCTTCTCTCACAATGGATTCCTGGGATGCTCTCTTAGTCACTATAGATTTTTGCTCTTTCTAAACCATAAAACCTTTAAAATGTCTAACATAGTGAAAAAGATGGAGCTTACCACCCACTTTGGGCTGGTGAAATAGAAATATCGTAAGATCAATAATGTCCCTAGTTGACATACTAAGTAGTAAAACAGGAAAAAAATCTACATAGGAGATTTCAAGAAGCTGGATGTATTTTCTTTTCAAACAGCAGAAATAATATACATGACAAAATAACTATTTTAAGGAACCAAACTGCCCTACAGGGAAACACAGTAAGATTCAAGTTTGATGACTGCGATATGTAGCATTTGATTGCTTTCTGGACAAGTGCATTATACAACGTGGGGTCAGGAGAAACAGGATACCAATTCTTGCTAACTCACTCTATTACTACAAAGCTCTTGGGAAGGGGAAACCCTGCTTCATTATAAAGTAGCTATTAAAAACAGAGTAAACAATAAGCATTAATTCACAACATTCCTTTTTTCAAGTAATTTACTTTCTCAAAGCACCATAATCTCTGGCTTCATTAGTTGGAGAGAACAAGAAGGCACCTGGGATTTAAGACACTAAGTTAGAGTCCTATAAATAACTGAAGATCCTTCTCATGTGCCCTACATGATACCTATTCAAGGGCACCTGAAATGACAGCACACACTCTGTATTAGAGACAAAATCATATTTCAACCTTGTAAAAAACCACAGCATTGGTTTTGCTATCTTGCAGCTATTCACTGCAATTGAAAGTGTTCCTCACCTGACCTGAGGAAGCATGAGGTAGTGAATGCTATCCGTGTTCTTCTCCTGAACAGATGCTGGATCAATAAGAGTCTTCAAATTCTGGTACATCAGTTCAGTGATAAAGGGAGTATAAGGTGCCTGAAATGACAATTTTCATGACCTTGTTGTTTACATGACTATCTTGTCACTGTGACAAAATTATCTACTTAATTATTTTCAAGTAATTAACACATTCTGCTAATACAGTGTGTGAAAGCTCATACCTTTCCTGTTACTGGAAACACATATCCCTCCACGTTTTTCAGTGTATGATTGAATTCTATGCTGTAGAGTTCAAAAGGAAAGTTGTTTCCAAGTAAAATAACCAAATAAAGTAAAAATAACCAAATTTCTTTATTGGAGCTAAACAGGTGTAGGCATAGTCAGCAGTCAGAAAGGAAGGTTACTGGGGAAAAAACTAAATTTGTTGGACTAAATTCAATGTTAGTTCCAAAAGGAGCTGCTGGAATCAACCGGACTTACATAAATGACAGCTAACTGACAAGTCCCACCAATTTCAACAAACTTACTTTAGCTGGAACTAACATTGGATTTGGCTCATAGCTTTGTTGCTGTTCAAAAAGAAAAACAAAAACTCAGCCAGGACAGAAGAATGTGCAAGTGGAATTATCAAGTCCCGGCCCTCAAGTGTTAGAGAGCAATCTTCCCTGATCTACCTGCTAAGGAACAATTTACAAAGAGGAAGCTGGGATTCTCAGAACATTGAATTATGTGCCTTTTACTATATTTTGTGCTCTTCCCTTGCTCCTCTACAATCAGATCCTATACGCACAGCTATAGTCCTTGAATCTGAAGCTAGACATCATTAGTTTCACAGTGCTTCTAGAAGTACAGTGGTACCTTGCTTTACAAATGCTTCAGTTAATGCAATTTTCGCTTTACAAATGAAAATCCATTGACAATAATGCCTTGCTTTATGGATTTTTTTGGAGTGGATTAACTGGTTTTCAATGCATTCCTATGGGAAACTGTGTTTTGCTTGATAAATTTTTCATAATATGAAATGTCCTGTGGAATGCATTAAATTCGTAAAGCAAGGTACCACTATAGTAAAACTTTTATACCTAATTATGAGAGTGGATACACGGAACTGTAGTACACACTTACCATAAGTCTGCACATGGAGAAGAGAACACTAAATAATGTTTCTAGGGCCATAATGCAGTCATCTGTTCCATTTTCACCCTGTTGGAGAAATAGTCATAAATACGAGAGATTGAACAATGCACTCTTTCTTTTTTATTCTAAAACTCTCTCACATGCACAAACACACAGTAAAGGCAACATGAATCAATATAGGTAGAAGCAAATGTATTAAAAACAATAACTTACCTTTAACCTTCTACGGTTCATTCTGACATACCAATTGGTAAGAACATCAACAAACTTAACTAGCCGAGGGACTACTGTGTATAATCTGTAAACTGAAATTGAAGAGGATAGCACACTTTAATAAAACCTTTTGGCTTTAGACTGTTTTGCTTATTAAAATCCCTGAATGATCAGATAAATACCTTGGCAATACTTTAAATAGCATTTTAACAAATCAAGGGCAGTATCACTTCAGAATAAAACTGGATTTGATTATGAACCACTTTTCTTCCTTTGCAACTAAGTTTTGAAAAACCACTTCAAATCCTAATTTCCAAGATACATATGAGGTTAGTACTAATTAATATTAACACAGGTTAGAACTAGCTATGGTTCTCTTTGGCAGACAATCAATGCCAAACTTTGGATAAAGCTCTTAAAGGAAAGACAGGGAGGACATTTGCACTGGTAAAGGGTAAAGAAAAAGCAATGAGAGTTCATAATTCTGAGGCTGGATAAAAATTACACATAATTTACAGGAACCAACCATTAATGCTCAACCAGACATGTCCAAAAAACCCAAAAATTAAATGAAGATTGTCAAGTATATACTGTACAAATAAGCATCACCGCTGTAATACTATTAGACTGGGGATTATGCAAACTGCTAACACAACCATTTTACCCCTTACTTTTTTATGCATTCATTTATCTTTTAAACCTGTATATGATACAAATATATCAAATTTTCAATAAAATACAAATTAAGGAACATTAAAACAATGTAGGTAAACTCTCCATAAAAATCAATAAACGTTAAATCAATTACAACAGATTTACAAGTCAGCTTATAGCCTAAATGTCGGCTCAAATAACAAAGCCCAAATACAGAACTAGTTGGATTTAGTTTGGCAAAGGCATGCAGCATATAACAGCATCAAGCCAGGAGGCATTTTACCATCTCTTTACTGGCATGTTTGAGTAAGTTAGTAGAGGAGTTTATTTTTTTTAAAAAAAATTCTAATTTTGTTCAGTCAGAACAACACAGGGGAAAGATCCATAATCATAATTCTGGCAATTTTCATGCAATGAAAATTCACAAGTCCAGCCACAGGATAGGTTCCCTACTATAGTGGGATAATTTCCCATGTCAAATGTGTGTGCTTACAAAAATTACAAGCAGAAGGACTTTTGCAGGAGTGAGAATTTCTCAGCTTTTCATGTTGCCATAATTTCTGGTTTAGTGTATAGTGAGCTGCACATGCAGATACACACACACAGAGAGAGAGAGAGAGAGTGTGCGTGCGCATTCCTTTACCCCCCACCCCCACCACCATTTTGACATTCACAAATGTAGTTGGGAAATCCATGTATATTTCGTCTTATAACCAAGACAAAAACAACCTATGAGAAGGCAACATAAGTAAACACACAAACAAATACTGCAGGCAGTGCCTTTGTACTGCAAAATTCTGCAGCACCAAAATAAACCTAATTTGGATCTTGAAATGTTGTAAAAATTGGTAGATATTGGTGTAATAGATAGATACGCACCAGCCATTTCAACTTTGAAGAACTCAATCAACGACTGTGTGAAGGAAAGAATCCATTTATCCATAATGTTATCACTTTTTTTAATGGTGTTCTCGTTGTAAAGAAATTCCTTTCCATCCTCCTATGAACACAAAGAGAGAGAGAAATACACAGTACTATAATTTTACTACAAGTCAAAGATTTCATGTTTCATTTCAGCAAAAGAGCATTTAAACATGAACTCCTGCAAATAAGTAAGAAATGATGGGCTGAAAGCCTATTTGCACTGCACTATGTAGTGATATAAATGAAAACACTAATGGAGTCTTCCTGAAAGACTCTTGTAGTTCATGGGTCTTTCAATAGCCAATTTCTATTCATAAGATACCGAATTTTATTTGTGTGTGGCATCATTTATGTGCTTCAGGCTGCAATTTCCCCTCTAAAACAGGACACATATGCATACATCTTACACATAAACAAGACTTAATTGCCCAATTATCTTGTTTCTGTGACAAAATTATCTACAGCAAATGTTATACTAAAGGCAACTTACTTATGGTAAGATCTGGTAAGAAAAACAGTTTCTAATAAGGTACAACCAGTTCAAACTGTTTGGTAAGAGAGGCAGTATTACATTACAACAGCCACAGTTAATTTAATAAGACTGGATGGTTTTAAAGCACTTCAGTCAGAAATAGCTGCTTTCAAGATTTTCATATGATTTATTTGAGCTTGCTCCCATTAGCTAGGTTCAAACCACTTCACTTCTCTTTTATAATACATAGTAAGACTATGTTAAAAATCTAGTGAACTATAATTTTAAAGTAAGCTTAAAAGGCAAATACAACTTAGAAACATTTGCTAATGGTTGACTGACTATTACAAGTAACAGAGAAGTGAAGTGGCTGGATCTTCTAGTTCAACCACCATCAAATATGTGGTATAGAGTCAGACATACATTAAAATCAGGTGTTCCCAATTTATGGTCCATGGGCCAGACCTAGCCTGCGGCACTGTTTTATGTGGCCCACACCAACACCGCACCTGGAAGTGGAAGCGGACGTGTTTACGTCAGCCGTAAAATACACCCATGCATATGTTAACAGGCCTTCAGCTATCATAAACGTCGAAGTTGGCGCATTTAAGACAGCCATAAATGTACCCGCTTCTGCTTCTGGGTCGGCGACGTAGTCCGGCCCGCTCAGCTGTCTGGGGGGCGTGTCAGACCCGCAGCATAAAAAGGTTGGGAACCCCTGATTTAAATCAATGCTAAAGTACACTTGGCCAATTTAGGAATAAACCTTTTATTCACACAATTATTTTAGGCATAACTCTCTTCAATGTGAAAAACATAACGGGACCAATATTGCTGGCACAGAAATTTAGATTGGTTATGTTTTTTCTTTCAAAATTGATGATAGAAAGGAAAGTGAACTATTAGGGCAATTGAAGGAACTCTATTACGAACACTGTCTAGGGACTCTCAAAATAGCTGGTTAATTATGAAGCTCCAAATCAGTCATTGCAAAGGTGACTGCTAAAAATGTGGACCAATTTTCATTATTATCTATTGAAATTTACTGCCCAAATTGCAAAGTCTCAAAAGTGATTTCAAAAGCTCTTGTGCTGAGAATTGAGTCACTGTGAGTGGCTCAAGTTATCAATTTGCTGTTGAAAGTATAGTGCATTTGCTAGCATAATATGTTTGTTGAGAAGAGTTCCCTTGGGAAAGAATCCAAGTGTCATTTCTTCTTCTTTACACATTGTTTAAAAAGCAAGCAGTCAGCTATAGTGGCTGAGAGAACAGATTAGAATTTAAATACTGACTAAACAAGGTAGTATTTTGAAATTCTCATCACTCTCCAATGAGGAATGCTTTTCAAGGTTGCCAAACAAATCAGTTGCTATCATTGATTTAAGATCATTTACCCTTAAGCACACCATAAAGCTATCAAGTTAAATACTTGCACTATTGTTAGAATTATACAAATCAAACACTGTCCTAGGTATTTATGACATATTTGTTACCATTCTTTATACAGGAGTCTTCTAAAAGTCACTGAATAAAGTAAAATGTTTATCTTTCTCTTAAGATTACAGACTTAATTCTTAGCCTTCCAGAAAACTAAAACTTCGTTTTAAAAACAGCTGAAAATAGGTAGAGATACATATTTAGTCAATTTTGCATTGAAATAAAAATGCCTGAAAGATAATCCAAAGTGAATGCGATAGGGGAAGCATATGAGATACATGATGATCTGTCACTTTTAAAACTGTGTTGGCTGATATCAACTAGTTGCGTAGAAGGGAAATGGGGAGGACTGTTCACATACATTTCACGCTGGCTGATTTTAAAGCCTTGTGGTCTATTGAGGAGAACCTTTGGGATGGACAAATATACTTGGCATATGAAAAGAATGAGTACACACAAGCTTGGTGACAATAAGGATAGTTGTTGTTGGGGGGTGGGAGGAGAGAGAACCTGAGGGCAAGTCTTGGCAGACCAGAGAAATGTTCTCTTTGTGCTGTCATTAGCACATCTGTGGGTCTTATCCATCCTTTCACCAAAGAGCCTACCTCCTTCAAATATGGCTTTTAAAGGAAAGTCATGGTTATAGTTCCCCACCCCACCCTCAACTTTGCAGCCAGTGAAAGGGCTTACTTCTATTTCAGAGGCTGTGGCCTAAATGGAGTAGAATATATTACTGTATCACCGGAAAAAGAAGTGAGGCATCAAAAAGGTCACTCCAATTATACAGAAATTGCAGGAAATGAATTATTTGAACATTCATGTCTCTGGGTAATGCTGCCACTTAAAATTATGTCAGTACTGTACATTTGGTCTATATATTGCATTATGCATCATCATCATCTGGAGATGGGCACATGTCTTGCTAGGGGATAGAGCACTTGTTCACCTCTTCTGTTTCTCTGATAACAAACATTTATTGGTCTTTCTAAAAGAACTCATTCTAACCAAGATAAAATGCAAGAGCATCTAACATACAGTATGTGAAGTGTCTTTTCCAAGTAGACACAGGAGCGAGGAAAAACAGGTACAGTAAAACCCCTACTTACGGAAAAAAGTCCATTCCGTAGGTTTTTTCTTAAATTGGTTTTTTATGTAACTCGAAGCAAACCCATAGGAAAAATGAATTTTTTATGTAAACTGAAGCAAACCCATAGGGAAATGAATTTTTACCTAACTTGAAACAAACTCATAGGGAAAAGAATCTTTATGTAACTCGAAGCAAACCCATAGAAAATCGTGTAAATCGGGACATAGTTTTAGCACAAAATCATTATGTAAGTCGAATTTTATGTAACTCGAGGCATTTGTAAGTCGGGGTTTTATTGTAATAGTAATGGTTGGTTCATATGGAAACTTAAAACTATGTTAACTAAGAAATAAATATCTGTATACAAAGTCACTGTATCTTTATGAAATTATAAGTAAGGTTTGCCACAATACAGTGGTGCCAACTCATTTGCCTACCCAGCCGATGTTATGGCTATCAGAAACACAGTTTTGTAAGTCAGAAAGCTAAAATGAGCCGAAGCCCTGAGTTCGAACTGAAGCTTTGACAACTGAGTTTAAACCACTGGAAAAGACCACTGTGGTGTTGGGGGATTTATGTCCATGACTGAAATCAAAGATAAGAAGAGAAGGGTGAATCTTACATTTATCTAGAATTACCAACCACTATTTACTATTTCATTTAGGAGACCGCTATGGCTCCCCAGGTACGATCAACAGACCACCAAAACAGCATTTCTCAGGGTCAGATAACATTTCTTTTACTAATCATGAATACATCATGGTGAAGCTGAGGACTAGCAGAGCAAATACAGACTACTTCATGGGGAAGTAGTAAAAATTAGAAGGAATAAAGTTGCATCTCCATAGTCAGAAAAAATCTGAACTCTTAATGACTTGGGGGGGGGGGGGAATCTCATGGTTTATTAGGATTCAGTGTAGAAATACTGATAGCTCAGCCTTCATCAGATGATTGAGAAGCAAGTGGTCTCATTAATAGATGACGACTGCCTCACTACTGAAGTAGGTTCTGTAGAGATCTTACTTCCTAATACTTTGGCTAGGATTCAACTGAGTATTCATGCCTGTATGGAGGCAACAGAATAATTTGGAGCAGCAAACAGCCTCATGTTAACAAATTTCTGATCAAATTCCTATCCATGTGCCCCATCACACAACTGGCAAACTACCAGGAATTCAAATGAGCATTCAATAATTTAACAGTGTAAGCTTCTATGGAATTACCGGTGTAAAGTAGTATGGAATTTGCTACCACAAGATAACAGTTATGACTGCCAACTTGAAGAACTTTTTACAGAGCTGGGTACATTAAAGAAATATGAAGCTGCAGATGGTTGCAACTATTTCCTTGTGCATCAGAGGTAGTATGCTGGGAAACAGAAGTAGGTACTCCTTTTTCCTGCAAAGCCAAGTAGCCTTTGGTTTAGCTCCACCACAACTTGTCTTATGCGCTCCAATTTCTGGAGGAGGAGCAAATTGCAAGTTAACATTTTTTAGATCTGTGTTGGAGATGTAACAAAGGAAAAGGGACATATATTCATATGTGGTGGGATATTATAGAAAAAGAATTGAGTAAAATATTAAAAACAACAATTGTGTTAAGTCCAAAGATACCAATATTGGGTGAACTTGACGATTTATATTTGGAGGATGCAAAAAAAAATACTGTTATCATTAGTAATGGTAGCAAGACAGCTAATTGCTAAGGAATGGAAAGGTGGAATAGGTATCAATAAAGCCAGATGGTATTCAGATGTCTGGCAATTGGCACTTAATGAGAAATTAACTATGCAAATCCATCAGAGAAAAGGGATATCGAAGATCCCATTTTGGGATATTTGGGGTTCTTTTGTTGAATTATCATTGGTAGATGACAATGAGATTAACCCGAGCCCTGACACGATCCTATTTTGGAAAGAGAATTGAGATTAATTGTCTAGAAATCTTTGCGGACATTCCCAACAGATCACAGGTGTTATTTTCATCTCCATTTACAATCGTTAATGGGAGTTATGTTTTTCTTCTCTTATGTTATTCCAGTTAATGTGTTTTTTTTAATTCTTTATGAAATATTATACTACATGATGTGGATGTATATTTATGTTTTTCTTATCGAGTACATATACGGATCTATTTTTGTTTATTTTATCTCATAATAAAACAAATAAATAATTAAAAACATTTTTTAGGTACAGTACTTGACAATGCTATGGGAGGAACAAGCCAAGAGAGGTGGAAAAACGTCTCTTTCACTTCTTTGTTATTTATGTATTCATGCCTCCTTGAGGTGACAAGAGCCTACATGAGAAAGGCCTCCCAATCTAACTAACAGGCTAAGCCTGTGATGGCGAACCTTGGCACTCCAGATGTTCTTGGACTTCAATTTCCAGAAGCCCAAGCACCCTGTGAATCCACACAAATGGGTTTACTGCAATTCATCTGTACGGGCGTGTTTTACTTTCGCTTCCGGGAGTGACGAGGGCAGCGTGGGCCGGATGAATCGCAGTAAACCCATTCGTGTGGATTCACATGGTGCTTGGGCTTCTGGGAATTGAAATCCAAGAACATCTGGAGTGCCAAGGTTCGCCATCATGGGGCTAAGCCTTTTTCATTTGAGAAGCTTCTTCCTCTTTGCAGAGACAGCAGAAAGCATCCAGTGCCTGGACCAAGTACCCAGAAGAGATCATTTGCTCCAGTAAATAAAATGATAAAACAAATAACCATAGCTTCATTTTATCTTAAATGCAAAGTAAGAAGGATACGATATTATTATTCTGCAATCCACTTCTATAAATGAAGACTTTAAAAATTAAAAGATAAATATGTAGCATATTTTTTGATGAAAGATTATGCAATAATAATTGTACCATAACAAAATTATGAGGAAAAGAACAGATTGGCTTTATTGGCAGCATTTCAGAGCTTCTTACCTTGAGCTGCAGAATGACAACATTCTGAACAAGGAAACGATATGCATTATACCATGGCAGGAAGACATCCTTGAGAACATCTCTCACACCTTCTTCTTTAAACCTCAAGTTTTCTGCTCTTACCACAGGAGAATTGATAAGGTATAGCCTGTAGCCGCACATACAAACAGAAGATTATAGTGATGAACTAGTATGGCATTGCAAGATTGGTTACCAGGATCCATTAATATGCACAGGGTAAATTTTTGTTGCACAGTTGCACAAACAATTTAACTTTTGAAAGCAAACTGCAGTAAATTAAGAACTCTCCACAAACATCATCTTATGCATACTGAGTTGTGTGATTCTGCATGAAACACAATTCCTACAGAGAATTTTCATGTCTAAAATTTATGCCATCTGCATAACCATGCAACAGGATTTCAATCATAATGTAAAAGTCAGTAGCTTACACTGAAGTTCAAATATTTTGTTCAGTGCAAATTGAATTTGCAGAAATTACTAAGAAACGACATGCAGCACTGAAATGGCATTCATACTGACATGTAATTTTATTTTATTTTTATTAAATTTTTAAAAAATTGTAACACAACCACAACATAAAAAATACAGTACAAATACAAATACCATAAAAACAAAGTCAAACTTTAACAATATAGTACCTCTTCGCCCTTCATATATCTCAGTAAGTACATTCCAATATGTTACATAATATATAAAATTTACATTTATTCCAATATCTGTTTCTTATTCGTTTCAAATATCCAGTTCTATACTCATTTATATATACTTATAACTATTCATGATTACCTTATTTAATCTTACAAAAATTTATTAACTATTGTGGTATTACCATAATTCTGCATAACCAAAAACAAAACAAAGATACAATAATAAAGAATACAACAAACACAAATTCTCAATACACACCCAGTGTATTTATTATACAATGCCCTGGAGGATGTGGGATATCACAGTAGTTTCACTGTTTCCAAAAACTCATTTGATCTGGTACTGTTCCATCCCCTTCAGCTCCATCCAATTTAGAGTCCACAAATGGTTGCCATATTTTCTGACATGTAATGTTAACACTGCTGAAAGCTTCCTGATTGCACTGGCAACCTTCAACTAGGGTCTATATATAAAAAATTCACACTTTGAACAAGAACTTAATCCAACTGAAGACCCTATTTCATTTCTTCCAAAAACTATGCTCTCAAGATACCCCCAAGCTTCAATAATTTAAAACCATTATTTTATGTTTCCATATGCAAGATGGCTTCTGGACAAAGAGCAACTATCCCTACATACCATCTATACCTATAAATCTGTGCATTAACAGTTGGAATGTGACAAAGGATGTTGCACCAGGCCCCACTAGCCCTGACCGAGCCTCCCTGCTCTCACCCGAACCGGGTTCGCAGGTAACTGTCGGGTTGAGAAATGTGGCAGTGGGGCAGGAGCCCCCCGAACGTGAACAAAGAAAAAGGACTTCAATTCCCAGCGTCCTTTGCACTGTGCAACCCCTCAGCCAATCAGGCTGAGGGATACGAGCACAGAGGAGGCTGGGAACGCGCACTGACTTAAAAAAAACAAAATGGTGGGAGTCAGAGGGAAAGACTTTGAAAGACGCAGCTGGAGGGAGCCAGGAAAAGATAAGTGTTAGGTAAGGGTTCGGGGGTGGGTGAGGGAGGCAATGAAAGGTGCTGGGTCCAGAAGGGTTGGGGGGACAGACCCCTTTTGTCCCCCCAACCCTACCAAACCCAGGGGCCAGGGAGAGGAGATCGAATACACCCCCACACCCACGCACACACTCCATTTTAAAAGAGAAGAAACCACTTGGTTTCTTCTCTTTAAAAACGGAGTGGGTTGTTTTTTGGGGGGGGGGAATGATCCCCTCTCTGCTGGGTCCCCTGGCTCTGGAAGGGTTGGGGGGGACAGACCCCTTTTGTCCCCCCAACCCTACCAAACCAAGGGGACCAGGGAGAGATCGAATACACCCCCCTCCCAAACACTCCTTTTTAAAAGAGAAGAAACCACTTGGTTTCTTCTCTTTAAAAACGGAGTGTTGTTGTTGTTGTTGTTGTTGTTTGGGGGAAAATGATCCCTTCTCTGCTGGGTCCCCTGGCTCTGGAAGGGTTGGGGCGACAGACCCCTTTTGTACCCCCAACCCTACCAAACCCAGTGGACCAGGAAGAGGAGATCGAATACACCCCCCTCCCAAACACTCTGTTTTAAAAGAGAAGAAAGAGCTTGGTTTCTTCTCTTTAATAACGGGGTGTCCTGTGGGGGGAGGGAATCCCCTCTCTGCAGGGTCCCCTGGCTCTGGAAGGGTTGGGGGGGACAATAGACACACACACACACACTCTGCTTCTCTCTCTCTCTCTCTCTCTCTCTCTCTCTCACACACACACACACACACACACACACACACACACACACACACACACACACACACACACCACTCCTGCCTTGCCAGGGATTTTTAATGTGTGTGTTGGTGGTTGGAGTGGTATTGTATGGGTAGTGGTGGTTGTGCACACCCAAAACCACCCCTAACCACCAACACACCTCTTTTTTACATAAATTACCAAAAAGAATTATCCCTTACAACACAATTTAAAACAGCCCGGCTCTTTACCAACATTAAGAAAAAAAACCTTCCAAAACCATTTAAAACAGCCCGGCACCGCCGGGCAAAATCTGCTAGTCCATAATAAGAAAAGCCTTACTATCTGAATATCCAAAGTCCTAGGCCCATGATGGCGAACCTTGGCACTCCAGATGTTCTTGGACTTCAATTCCCAGAAGCCCAAACACCCTGTGAATCCACATGAATGGGTTTACTGCGATTCATCCGGCCCACACTGCCCTCATTGCTCCTGGAAGTGGACGTATATGGGCACATTTTACTTCTGCGTCCGGGAGCAACGAGGGCAGTGAGGGAAAGATGAATTGCAGTAAACCCATTCGTGTGGATTCACAGGGGGCTTGGGCTTCTGGGAATTTAAGTCCAAGAACATCTGAAGTGCCAAGTTTCGCCATCACAAGCCAAGGCCAACTTTAGTAGAAGAATATCCTTGCTAGTTCACTGAGACTTATTCTAAGGAAAATTTGCATAGGAATGCAATCATAACAAAGAATCTGCTTGAACTCTGTTTGTAGGAAGGAACTAGAATTCATAGAGAGAAAGCCATGGCATAGTGTTAAACTGCAGTACTGCTGCCAAAACTCTGTTCACAATTTGAGTTCAATCCCTAAAGGCTCAAGGTTGACTTTTGAGGTCAATAAAATGAGTACCCAGTTTGTTGTGGGCAAAATGCAAATTACATTGTGAACCGCCCAGAGAGTGCTCTAAGCGCTATGTGGAGGTATATAATTGCTATTGCTATAGTCAGTGTTGGTGGAGGGAGTAGGGTAAAGTGTTGGATGTGTATTGCTTTTGGGAAAAGAATAGGAAGCAAACATTGATTGTGAGTATCAACAAAAACCGGGTATTAATTAAAATCATAAGCTTAAGAAATCTAGATATTTGTCTCAGTGAAATGAAGGATGAGCGTAGGAAATAATGAAAGAATATGCCACTTTAACATCCATCCCAAAATCTAACACTGAAAATATATTCTAGCACTTAATCTGAAATGGCCATCGGCCATGTTGTGCTCTGGAGGAATACTCTGCCAGCAAGCCAAGTGTTACAAAGATGCTCTGTTGAACTCCAGGGAAAGTTGGGTTTCACTTACCAGTGATAACGTTCATTCTTCGAAAGCGGGGCTTTCGACCAGCAGCCGGCCGGTGGAACGAGCGGCACCTGAGGGCTTTCCATCGCCCTCAAAAAGCCGGCCCAGCATCCACCAAGCCCGGCGGGGCTTTCGACCAGCAGCTGGCCAGTGGAACAAGCGGCACCTGAGGGCTTTCCATCGCTCTCAAAAAGCCACCCCAGCCTCCACCAAGCCCGACGGGGCTTTCGACCGGCAGCCATCCGGTGGAACGAGCGGCACCTGAGGGCTTTCCATCGCCCTCGAAAAGCCGCCCCAGCCTCCACCAAGCCCGGCGGGGCTTTCGACCGGCAGCCAGCCAGTGGAACGAGCAGCACCTGAGGGCTTTCCATCGCTCTCAAAAAGCCGCCCCAGCCTCCACCAAGCCCGGCGGGGCTTTTGACCAGCAGCCGGCCGATGGGAACGAGCGGCACCTGAGGGCTTTCCATCACTCTCAAAAAGCCGCCCCAGCCTCCACCAAGCCCGGCGGGGCTTTTGACCGGCAGCCGGCCGGTGGAACGAGCAGCACCTGAGGGCTTTCCATCGCCCTCAAAAAGCCGCCCTAGCCTCCACCAAGCCCGGTGGGGCTTTCGACCGGCAGCCGGCTGGTGGAACGAGTGGCACCTGAGGGCTTTCCATTGCCCTCAAAAGCCGCCCATGCCTCCATCAAGCCCGGCAGGGCTTTCGACCGGCAGCCGGCTGGTGGAACGAGTGGCACCTGAGGGCTTTCCATCACCCTCAAAAGCCGCGCCAGCCTCCACCAAGCCCAGCGGGGCTTTCGACCGGCAGCCGGCTGGTGGAACGAGTGGCACCTGCCAGCATCAAGATCTCGCCGGGAGCCTCTTCCAACACCGGTTCCCTCCCCCCTCCCTGGACTGCCTACGGGCAAAATGGGGGTCATCTGCGTCAGACCCGTGTGGCTACAAAGATCTCACCGTGGGGCTGCTCCCGATGCTGGTGCCTTCCTCCACCCTGGACTGCCTGCCTGGAATTGAGCCCAGCTCACCTGCACCTGCCACTGCTGCCACCCTCTACGAGCCACGCTTGGCCAGAAGGGTGAAAAAGCCACCACCACCACCGCAGAGGTCCCGTGCTTCCCCGGAGCCACACCATCGCCCGGGGGTTGAAGCCACTTGGGGACCTTTTGACATAACTGAGGACCGTTTACCTTTTATCCTGGCTGGGCTTTATTGTTTGTATCTTGTCTTTGTTTCTATTTTATCACTGCTTTCTTTTGATTGTAACTTTAATTATGTTTTGACACTTTTTGTATATTTTATATTATATTTTTCTTGTTTATGTTTGCTGCTGTCTGCTGTGCAGACAGCATGTGCCAATGTAAACCGCTCTGAGTCGCCTTCGGGCGAGTAGAGCGGTATATAAATTAAAGTTTATTATTATTATTATTATTATTATTATTATTATTATTATTATTATTATTATTATTATTATTATTATTATTATTATTATTATTATTATTATTATTATTATTAAGTTTGTGAATACACACTATTGGATTATGCGCCTGCGCAGAACATCAATCAGAGGCTTTAAAGCTGATTGGTCAAAAGTTTTGGCGGTAAGACCGCCCACCGTACCGCCCACCCTTAGGCGCCAGTTCGCCATTTTACCTCAGTTCCGTACTTAAGCAAAGCACAGGATAAACCAAATGATCTCATTCGTGCTGCTCAAGAGGGGAGGTAGGGTGGGTAGTGTGTATTCATAAACTATATACTCGAAGAACGAAAGTTATCACTGGTAAGTGAAACCGAACTTTCTCCTTTGTATAGTTTGTGAATCCCCACTATTGGGAGATTACTTGGTCAGTGGGCAGTGGAATGAGATGATTCCACGATGAAGTACATCAGTCAGGTAGGATGGACCCTCAAGGGCAAGGTGCCTGGAGCCCTCTGGCAAGGACGACATGACCAAGTCTGGCGTCCGCAGTGGTTCTGGGGTCCATCCTGTAGTGTTGGACAAATGTGGAAGGCCTGGACCAGGTGGCAGCCTTACAGATGTCCTCGAGTGGGGTGCCCTCCAAAAAGGCAGTGGAGGTAGCAACTGCCCTGGTAGAATGTGCCCTGACATGTGGAGGAGGCGGCAAAGAGGCAGACTCGTAGGCCAGGTAGATGGTTGATGTAATCCATTTGGAGAACCTCTGGGAAGAGATGGGTTCACCTTTAAACTTTCCCCCATAGGCAACAAACAGACGCTGTGACTTACGGAACTCACGGGTCCTGCTGATGTAAAACAATAAAGCTCGTTTCACATCAAGCGTGTGCCAAGTCCTTTCTTGACCGTTGCTGAGGTTTGGAAAGAAAGTTGGTAAAGATATAGTCTGGGCCATGTGAAATTGGGAGACTATCTTTGGTAAGAAGGTGATGTCAGCGTGGAGCACCACGCGGTCATTGTAGAATTTGATAAACAGGGCATCTGCCCATAAAACAACCAGCTCACCAGCTCATCTCACAGACATGATGGCCACAAGAAACGCAGTCTTCCAGGTGAGGAGACGAACGTCCGCAGTAGCCATCGGCTTGAAGGGAGTCTTAGTAAGAGCATTCAAGATGGTAGATAAAGACCATTGCGCGGTCGGAGTCTTAACAGGAGGTAAAGCATTTCACAGGCCCTTAAGGAAACGCTTCACCGTTTGGTCGTGGAAGGCACCAGAAGCAGGTGATCCAGCTGGAGAGTGAGCTACTACTGCTGCCAGATGGACCCTGATAGAAGTAATGCTGAGGCCTGACTCCGCCAAATGGAGGAGGTATGTCATGACGTGGTGCAGACCAACGTTGAGTGGAGGCAACTGTTGAGTATCCAGGAAGGCACAAAAACGCCTGTATTTGGAGGCATAGGACTTCCTCGTAGAGGGACACCTTGCTAGTTCCAAGATCCTAGTCAATCTGGGATTATCCTCCACGCGGTGAGGTGGAGACTGGGCAAGTGTGAGTGGTGAAGTTGTCCCTGCTCCATTTGTAGAAGAGTCGGAGAGTCCGGCAGTGTGAGAGACTGCGACAACATGTGCAAGAGAACTGGATACCAGGGTTGACGTGGTCACACTGGAGCGATGAGAATCGCACCTGCCCGTTGCTGGTACATCCTCGTGAGGACCTTCAGAACCAGAGGAAATGAGGGGGATGTAGAGGTAGTCCTGATCCCACCGTTTCATGAAGGCGTCGCCCTCGGAGTCCTGTCCGATGCCGGCCCTGGAGCAGTATCTGGGACACTTGCGGTTCAACTCTGATGCAAAGAGGTTGATGCTCGGGGTTCCCCATGACTGGCAAAGGGACTGAAAGACTACGTTGTCCAGTTCCCACTTGTGAGTCGTCAAGGTGAGGTGACTCAGGCGGTCTGCTAGCACATTCAGTTTACCCAGTTTACTCTGATCGGGAAAATGTGTCATTCGAGACACCATTCCCAAAGTTGTACCGCAAGATACAGCAACGTAGTGGACCTCGTCCCTCCTTGCTTGATCAGATACGCAATCGCGGTGGTATTGTCTGAAGCGGTCTGGATCGCCTTGCCGCACAACAATGTCTCGAAGGACCGCATGGCCTTCCATATGGCAAGCAACCCCAGGTAGTTGATATGGTGGATGATCTCGTGTGGAGACCAGGTGTTGTTGACCATTAAGAGTCCCACAAGCAGCTCCCCAGCCGAGGTTGCTTGCGTCGGTCAAAATTCGAAGAGACGGCTGCGGAGGATAAAAGATCTTGCCCGTAGCCATGTTGAGAGGCATGGTCCACCACAGCAGCTGGTCCACCAGTTCCAGAGACGGAAACAACCGTTTGGACTGACTTTCTGTGAGAGTTTCAAACTCGTGGAGAAGCCACGACTGCAGAGACCGGAACTTCAGTTTGGTGTGAGGGATCACTGCCGTGGTGGATGCCATCAAGCCCAGGAGTCGTTGAGCCTTCTTCGCTCTGACAAAGGGTTTGGTACGGAAGTCGCTTACTACCCATGCAATGTCCAGTAAGCATTTTTGTGGGGCAAATGCCCTGACTGCAAACGAGTCCAGAACCGCTCCAATGTACTCTACTCACTGCGAAGGATCCAACTTTGATTTGGTGAAGTTAATTCTGAGGCCAAGACTCTCCATGAGATGGACCATGTACTCAGTGTCCCGAATGGCCGACGATCTGGTGGGGGAGACTATCAGCCAGTCGTCGATGTACGGGAAGACCCTGATCCCCTTCTGGCAGAGGGGGAACCAACCGGAGCCATGCACTTGGTGAAGACTCATGGTGCTGTGGCCAGAGGGGGAGGTACGGGAGATGGAGCGAGAGAGTCCTGGCCAGAGGGAAGTCAAAAACGAGACTTTGACTTGCCCTCGTTGCGTTTTCCTTGGCCGTAAGGCTGGAAACGGTGTCTCCCTTGTTGCCTCCAGGGATTGTTGGAGTGATCGGCAGGCCCACCCTGTTGTTGGTGCTGCTGCGGATTACCACGGTAGTGGCTGGTAAATGGCTGATACCGTGGTTTTGAAGGCTGGGACGAGGCGGTGAGGCCCAGGAACTTGGCAGTCGAGTTGGTCTGCTGCAACTCGTTGAGCACCTTGTCCGTGTCTTGGCCAAAGAGGCCCTGGCCATCAAATGGGAACTCCTCAATGAGCTTCTTCATTGAGTCATCCAAGGTAGTTCCCCGTAGCCAGGCATGCCTCCGCAGGAGGATTGCCGAAGACATGTCTTTGGCCACGTAGTCATTGTTATGGCGCGCCATCCTCATTTGCTGCTCAGCCAGGAAATCACCCTCATCGCACAGACTTTCGAGTTCCCTTTGGAGGTCGGACGACAGCTTAGCAGCAAGCGTCTTGGTGCGCTCCCATAGATGGGACTGATAGAGGCCCATAGCTGCTGAATAGTTCACGGCCCGTAGGAACAGCGACCCATTTGCATAAAACTTCCGGCCCACTGCATCGAGTTTCTTCCCCTCAGGCGTCTACAGTACCGGGAAGCCGCTTACCGCAGTCTTATGCTGGAAGGCCTTTACAACCAGCGAGTTTTGAAGAAACTCTACGTCCTCGTCCAGGACTCGGTACATCCCATCAAGCCTGGACAAAATGGAGTGGGCCGAAACGGGCTTCTTCCAGGTGGCTTTCGCTGATGTTAGCATGGAAGGGAGCATTGTGATATGGACAGGTCGGATGGATTTCTTGTCCAACTTGGCCATCATCTGATCCTCACCTTCCAACGGCGGCTGGTCGACCCATATGTTAAGGGCAGTTCCTAAACGGGTGAGCATTGCCGTGAGGGATTTTTGGTCCTCTCCTCTGGGCGGATCGACAGCACCAATCACTTGGTCGGGCATCTTCTCCGCGTCCACATCCCCCTCCTCCTCCTCCTCCGAAGATGAGCTGGAATCATCGGAGGATGAGGGGGGGACTCTGGAAGCCACATCGGGACCGCGCCAGTACAGCCTGGGCGGGTCGACAGGCTGGGCACTCATTGCCTCAATGTCTGGACCATGTCAATCCATTATGGCCGGGCCAGCGGAGCAACTGCTCAACCCTCGGGAGGGTGGCGGAGCGACAGCACGGTCAGATTCCCTGGGGCATGCGGTGGTTGGTCCCGGAGCTGCAGATGCTGCAGGAATGGTGGCCTTAAACTTTTCGGCGAAGGATTTTGCTATGACCTCAAACATTGATTTGAAGAGATCCATCTGGCCAGCAGTGATGGTAGCCGTTGGTGACGAAACTGTGGGAGGCGAAACGGTGGGAGCAATGATGGGAGACGAAATGGTGGCTGCCGGGGTGTCCACCGTTTGAGTACGCGGCCTGGGAGACACAGAAACTTGCCGCGTTGTGGAATGGCCTCTTTCACCAGATGGTGGCAAAGGAGAAAGAAGCAAGGGGCGAGTTGGTGCACCAGCCCTGCGACCCTTGTTTGGTGACTCCGAGGAGGAACGGCCACCCCATGCGGAGGATCCTGGAGAGGGACATCTCGCCACAGAAAACAGTGGAGAAGGGTGAGGAGAATCCGGCAGGCAAGGAGTAGGAGGCAAAGAGCGGCGCACCTCAGTCCTGTATTTCTTCTTTTACCCATTCTTATCCTTCTTTTTCTTCTTATGGATGAGAGTTGAAGAGGAAGGTTTAAGAGGACATTCGGGCGGCAGACCACTTGTGGAGGCAGAAGTAGAAGCCGCAGCGGCAGGAGTCAGGGTGAGCTCCATTAGGTGCGCCTTGAGTCTGTTACTCCAATTTTGGACCGCAAGGCGGGTGAAGTTTTTACAATGCGCACAAGACTGACTCTGGTGTGATTCGCCCAAACAAAACAGACACTGACTATGGCCGTCCGAAGCCGGGAACGTCTTGTGGCAAGAAGTGCACTGCTTGAAAGCCGCAGAGGCCATGAAAAAAATCCTCCAGAGAAGGCAAGGAGAACGAAGAATGTTCGAGAAAAATGCCCAGAAAGGCCGGCCTACCACCACCCCCTTGAGGGGGGAACCGGCGACCTGATCGAAAAAGTGACTGAGTCCTACTAGAAGAAACAGCACTGGGGTGGCAATCCTGCCCTACAGACAATATCACCAGAAAAAATTGCTGTGGGAAATCGTAGTTTCAGTAGAAATTACAAGGAAAAATTGAGGAAGCTCTCAACGATTGTCCTGCTGCTGAGGCAGAAAGAAGAGAACTGAGGTAAAATGGCGAACTGGCGCCTAAGGGTGGGCAGTACGGTGGGCGGTCTTACATTTGACCAATCAGCTTTAAAGCCCCCGATTGATGTTCTGTGCAGGCGCATAACCCAATAGTGTTGATTCACAAACTATACGAAGGAGAATCCAGAAGCCCATCAGTTCCCTGCTGCGATGTTCTCATTTCTATTAAAGCATGGCTCTTGCATGCCACAACATGACAGATATACTGTAGTATACAGTTTATAGAGATGTGCCAGGTATTTCTGTCATGCACAAGAGACATGAATAGTATAACACAAAAAAAGCTCATTAACAGTGATTTATTCAATGTATTAATTATGATAATTTTTATCCCAAAGTACTTCCTATCATCTTACATGTTATAAAGACATTTGTAATGTTTCTTGGCACAAAAAAGGACTGAAGAAGGGAATCATTATAAAATTCAAACCAATCTGTTTCAAAATAGGGTGGTTTTTTTGCCCAATATAACACTCACCATAGGTTATAGATTTCTAATGAAGTGGGAATGGAGGGATAGCAGAGAAATAACAGTTTAGTCAATTAATCAGGAGAAAATTGTAATTTCAGGAGTTGGGAAGGCATCAGTTATCAAGTAGTAATTTGAAGACAACCAATAAACTCATTCACTATCTTTTACCCCACTCCCATCCACAGTTCCCCACTTTTAAAAGCAGCATAAGTATGCAGCTGTACAAAATCAGTGCATTTACCAATATTCAGAAAAGGATATTTCTGTAGCACCTAATCAAAATTAGAGGGGAAAAGCTTTTTCCACAGGAGCTAAATTAGCTCAGAACAGAAAGGCAACAAGTAGCTGATTCTATAAATAGAACACATCAAGAGCTTGACATCAAGGACTTCAAATAAATTCATATAACGAAACTGGAGCTCTCTCCTTAAATGAACTTAGTACACATTGTTATACATTCTGTGAGCATGGGCATGTGTAACTATAAAAAAAAACATCAGTGTAGACATATCAAGCAGACAGCAGCCAAAAACTGATTTATGTTAATTGGGAATAATAAAAATAATAATTAATGCTATTCAGACTTTGGGACTTACATTTAGATACAGTAGGAAATGCAGACAAATTACTCTACCCCAGTGATGGCGAACCTTTTAGAGACCAAGTGCGCAAACTGCAACCTAAAACCCTCCCTCCACCTGCTACCTCCCAGTTGGGATTTCAGCCTATGGGGCATGTGGTGAGCCTCCCCTCTTGCCTCCCCATTGGCAGAGGGGGAAGCATGGGTGGGGAAGCAATGCTGCCATTGGCGCCAGCGGCCCAAGGCGGGGTGGGGTGGGTCTTGCCCAGCGGGGCCCACTACGCGTGGCTGAGTTTCCTATGCTGGGGTAATGGCATACGTGCCAACAAAGAGCGCTCTGAGTGTCCCCTCTAGCACAGCAGTGGTGGCCCCTCTGTAAGGGCTCTGAGTGCCCCCTCTGGCACAGCAGTGGTGGCCATAAGTTCGCCACCACTGCTCTATCCAGTAAATCACATATTTAGAAGTCACTATTTTAAAAGGGGTAAAATACAGCAACCATTTCAATCCATTCCTATCAAAAGTCATCAAATTGCTTAAGACTAGTACAACATTATCTTATCTTATTTATTTATTTTATGCCCCGCCCATCTAGGAGATTTCCCTACTCTGGGCGACTAACAACAGAAAACTCACACATTAAAATAGTCACACATTTTAAACATGTGTGTGTGTGTGTGTGTGTGTGTGTGTGTGTGTGTGTGTGTGTGTGTGTGTGTGTGTGTGTGTGTGTGTTTATGTGTGTTTACACACATATACAGTGGTACCTTGGCTAACAAATGGCTCAGTTAACATAAAAATCGCATAACATAAGGAAATCCATAGAAAATAGTGGCTTGGTTTATGGAATTTTTTGGAATGGATTAATTGGTTTTCAATGCTTTCCTAAGGGAAACCACGTTTTGGTTAATGTATTTTGCTTTTCAATGCATTCCTATGGGAAATTTGGTTAAAGTAATTTTTGATGTAAGAAACGTTCTGGAGAACGCATTAATTACATTAACTAAGGTACCACTTTACCAGAAACAAAAAACCCAATGTATTTGGTGCATGTAGGGCTGTACCTTACAATACTTCACTTCTTTGAAAAGGATTCAAACACTGCTCCTCCAGATTTATTAAACACTTTAAAGTAGGTGATTGTATGCTTCTGAACATGACCTGGCACCACATTTTCTGAATATTTCCACAAAAGAAATTGATAAACTTCAGTCAGGGATGGAGTAAAAGTTTACATCAAGTGTGTCAGAAGACAGACATAATTACTCTATCCTACTTTTACCAGTAGCAAGGAAAAAACATGTTGTCATTTCCCCACAGTACCTATAAATTAAAACTGCAATGCATACATGCCTGACGAATGAGCCATTTACATATTGGATTATTTTTTCTTTGTTTCAATTAGTGTCATGTAAAGGATGAAACCGAAATTTGTGAAACTAAAGGGGGCACTAACCACACATTCCTACTGCAAGAGAATTGGTAAATTACTATGAAGCACCCTAACAAGCCTTACTCTCTAGGCACCGTCACCCTTCCCTCTCCAAAACTTTACTGATTTCCATAAATCTACTTATTCATCCAGAGTGGCTGAATATTAAGAATGCTAGAAAATGAATCTTCTCTGACCATTGCACAATTTTATCAAGATACTTCAAAATTTCTCTGTTTCTGAAGAGAGCTGTTTCATTTCCTCTCTTCTTAACAGAGATATTTATCCTCCTTAAATCATAATCTACAATACAGCACCTGTCCTTTAAGTCCATCAAGCACCAGCTAACCTCTGGCTTAGAAGTTCTTCCATTATAATATAAAAACAACCAACTAAAACCAACCCCTTAAAAAAAACTGGTTTGCAAGTGTAAGGATGTGTCATTGGAGCCAATGGCCACTCTTGTATTCCCAATAACTATGTAAAAGTGGATAGCAAAGAAAGATGACAAGGGGGAGAAATCAACATTTGAAATATGGTGTTGAAGGAGGGCTTTGTGGATACCCTAGACTGCCAGAAAGACAAACAAGTGGGTCCTAGGGCCTGAACTGTCCCTAAAGACAAAAAATGGCAAAGCTGAAGTTGTCCTACATCATGAGAAAGCAAGATGCTCTGGAAAAATACTGAGAAAAGGTAAGGCAGCAGGAAAAGATCACCAAATGTGAGATGGGTTTGACTCTCTAAATAAGTAGTTCTGAACCTCTTTTTGGCCAATGCCCACCTAAACATCTCTAAAATTCAATTCAATTCAATTCAAGTTTTATTTATACTCCGCCTCACTCTACCCAATGGGTGACTCAAGGCGGCTACTAAACAAAGCAAATATACAATGTAATACAAGTAAAACAATATCAGCAAAGCAATACATAAATACAGCATAGATTAAACAATGATAAAAAACAGAGCAATACAGATTACAAAATAATGCATATAATGCATACAATAAAATATAGGCAGCACAGCAGCTCATACAATAGATACGTTACTGTCCCCCACCGTAGCACCAAACACTGCACACGCCCTCACCTCCCACGGCCTGCCAGGTCACATGAGATGCCAAGATGGAGCCAGTTGGTAAAGTGAAGGGAGAAGTTGGTACTCAGCATGTAGCGGCAGGGGGAGTCTGATAGAGACCAATGTCTGGGCTCCCACCTTTTGAAGCACCTGTTCCGCTGCAAGTGAAAGTCTTTGGCGGTGGGAACAGGGCAGCAGCACCTCCCTCCTCCAGGCAGGCAGTCACGGAAAGAGTCCAGCCAGGGCTCCCACTCTTTGAAGCACCTGTCCCGCCGCAGGTGAAAGTCTTTGGTGGCGGGAACGGGGCAGCAACACCTCCCTCCTCCAGGCAGGTGGTAGCGAAAAGAGTCCGGCCAGGGCTCCCGCGTTTTGAAGCACCCGTCAAAAAAGTAATGAACTGCCATTACCTGCCTTAAGAAGGAACCTACTGCTGATCTAACCTGCTGTAGATTATGGGTCTTAGAAAATGAGAAAATCCTGATGCTCCCCCTCCCCCATGGCATATAGTTCTTATTATTCAAAAAGTAAACTCCTACTCACGTAGAGGAAGCCTAAAAGGCCATTCATTGTTAATAACTCATTATTTAATTGCCCCCCTTAAAAATCAAATTGTCCCCCTGTGGTGTGTGTGCCCCATGTTGGGAACCATAGCTCTAAAGGAAACCATAGGCTTAAATTTGCAAGAGCTACTGTAAGCAGGGCAGTTGAGGACAGGATGCTTGGGAGATCACTCGTTCAAAGGATCACCATTACTCAGCATAAAACATCAACAAACTACTGATGCTTGAAATCCACCCCCAAGGAAGATATTTATGATTTGGCTGGCATTATCCCTCCTGAAGTACGCTGAGAAGTGCTAGCAAACAATGAATGCATTGGATAGCAAAGTGCTGTGAAGATCTTGCCCCACAGGAGTAAAGCCATTTATTAGAAGGGTCTAAAAGAATACAGCCAGGCAGCCTTGAAAGTGTAACACTGCAGCCAGATAACAGTGCAGGTATGCATCCTTCTTATCTCCCTTAGTTCCTTCTCTAACCTTGGTGGCAATCATCACAGCTGGGAGACAAACTAATCAGGGGACATCTGTGCAGGAGCCACACGGAATGGTGGACTGTAGTTTGACGGCTGTGACCCCTCACCCCAAAATCCCATTAATCTGCAGGTCATCAGGGGATGGGGCAGGGATACAATTCTTCCCCAGGGTCAGCAATGGGGTGGGGTTAGGCTCTAGCTTTCTGACTCAGAAGTGCTAGGTGGGTAAGGATGGACATCTACCGTACTTGAGCTGCAGGGAGCCTTCTTCACGGGTTGTTCCCATGAAGCATCATGAAATTAAGTTACTCAGAAGTAGGGGGGGGAATTGGTGCGCTAGTCTTGCCAAGCAGCTGCACGGCATTGCCAGGACTCACTCTTTTGCTCCTTTTGGGAAGGGCAGATGTTTTTGTAAACCCAAGATTTGTTCCATCTTTTATTTTGGCTTGCTAGATCAGGATTTTTCTCCCCACCCTTGAGTCGTTATTTGAGTGTGGTTCCCATTTCCTTTGGTGTGCATGTGTGTCACCTGTCAAGACTTGTTTTATTCTCTCCTTTGTTTGTTGGGTGGTTTCATTTTTAAATAAAGTTTTCTTTTGTTTTCAACCAAAGCTAGTTGCCAAGGCGTTTACTGGCTATTCTCAGGTGCCTTGGGCTGGGCAGGCAGAGAACAGCCCCTCAGAACAGCTACAAAAAAGTAAGGCAGGCATTTAGTTCTTGCCTGGTTTTCAGCCCTCCCCATGGTGCACTCTGACTTTGGAGAAGGAAAACTGGGAGGGGGGGTTGAGGAGTTTTTCTCTTGGCCTGGGGCACTGGGGCTGCCTGACACAAATACCAAGGGCCCAGAAAGCAGCGCTAAGGCAGGCCAGTAAGGATCTTCCTCGCTACCCCTGGGGTCACCCATCTTCACAGGTGCCAAACACATCCACTTCATGGATATCAACCCCTCAAATGGCTGGTAAAGTTGAAGAAAAAAAATTCTGAACATCTAAATCAGGGGTTCCCAACCTTTTCAAGCCAGGGGCCGGGTCACACTCTCTCAGTCAGCTTCGGGGGCTGGACATCCATTTTGCCTGCCTGCACGATGGGGTGGCCATTTTGTCCCAACAGCTTCAAAGGGTGGCCATTTTGTTTCTAGAAACCCCTTGGAGGGGTGGAAAGCCACATGAAATGGCGTCACAGACCGGATCCGGCTGGCGGGCCTTAGGTTGGGAACCCCTGGTCTAAATATTAAACCACAGGAGGCCAAGCGAAACCTATGTAGAGGAAAAACAATGAATCCTGCTTAATGGATGACTGCCAAAGAGTTTCTCTCCCAACAGGAAAAGATTCTGTCAAGACCATCTGGAAATCTCTTGATTGACTTTGAAGACAAATTGGAAGATCAAAAAAAAAAATCAAGTAAAACGGGGCTACTTGGATACAGGGCAAATTTTCTGCAAATGTGCAGAAATTCTATCACTGTACCATTTATGTGCATAGAATTTAGGCCCGTGACTTGTACAAAAGAAGAGCAAATAAATGGCTGGAAAAAATACCACCGAGGCTGCCTGCTTCAGGGTCAAAGACAATCTAATAGTCAGTGCAACCCTCTGATAGAAACACTCTGAAATGAACCCATGACTGTGAGAGGAGAAAAACGCTTGCAAAGAAAACAACTTACAGACATTCAGCACAGAGAAAAAGAGCATCAAGTTCCTACCTCAGTGCATCAGCCCCATAGGAGTCCACAATGTTTGTTGGGTCCGGATAATTCTTTTTCCGTTTGCTCATCTTTTGTCCATCGCTATAAGAGAGTTAACATTGGTATTGACAATGTATACCTTGCTGGTAAAATTCTCATAAGCAATCCAGCTACACTTTAGAAATTAATACAGGCAGAGAATCATCACAGCATTTGTGACTCATATTTAACTTTTCAAATTTGTGGCTGTACAGTGAAACCCTAGGTTACAGAATCAATCCGCTCCGAGACGCAATTTTTCTGTATTTCGAAGCATAATTTCCCACAGGAATGCATTGAAAATAAAAAACCATTCTGGAGGTTAGAAAAGATAAAAAACAAACCCACCACGTAATTTTTCTGTTCCAAACTCTTCCTTGAGTTGTGAAAAGACAGAGAAAAATTGCAAAGTGAACTTTAGAAAGAGTTTGGAACATAAAAAACAAGTTTTGGGGACTTTTAAGTGAGCTTCGGAGTGGATTTTTCCCCCCAAGGCATATTTGTCACCTTTCCATCATTGCCATCTAGTGGCCAGCCTGGTAATTACAGGAAAAGTTCCCTACTACCAAGCTGATCGGGCGGGGGGGGGGATGGATTTACAGCACTTCCTGGTTCCGGGGAGAGCTTCTGCCAAAGCCAAAAATAAAGGAAAAGTTTCAAAAACAGAGCAGAAATGCTCCAAATACCTTCCCTAGGCCAAAAAGCCATGGGAAGCATTGGAACACCCCAAAAAACTTTCCATATTGCGAGATTTTCCCATAAATCGGGACACCATTTCCTCAGAATTTCCTTCCATAAGTCGAGTTTTCCGTTGCCTGAGGCGTCCATAGCCCGGGGCTTTATTGTATTATGAGGTTCTTACCTCATTCTACTTCTCGGTCAATGTAAAGGTTACCCTTGCTCGAAAGCCATTCATATCCGACTCTAGGTCAAAGAGCCATTGCTGTCTGTGTCTGCAAACATTTCCGTGGTCATGTGGCAGGCATGAATACACTCATGCTTGAAATGCTATACATATTTAAAGTAACTAACCTAAGAAGGTCATGAGCAATCAAATCAACACATGGAATGCTGTTACCTTTCTCACCAAAGTAGTACCTTTTTATCTATTTGCAATTTCTTGCTTTTGAACTGCTAGGTTGGCAGGAGCTGGGACAAATGACAGGAGCTCACTCGATCATGCAGCACTCAGGTCTCGATCTGCGGACCTAATGACCTTCTCATTGACACATTTAGCATCATAACCACTAGGCCACTGCAATCCCTTATTCTACTTCTACCCAAGGATAACTAAACCTGTACCTTTTCTAAAGAAATTGGGCTTTTCAGAGTAAAATTAGGATGGTTCAGCCATCAAAAACCAACAAGGATTACAAGAAAACCCTTAAGAGCTACAGTTTAGAAGTTAAACACTCAGGGAGTGGTGGTACCAATATAGCAATATAAATATCATACTTGCCTGGCAAGAACTAGGCCATTTACAATGACATTCTTGAAAGGAGGCTTTCCAAAAAGGGCTGAGGACAACACTAGCAAAGTGTAAAACCTGGAGAAAAAAAGTGATAGCAACTGATTTTAGGCTGACTGATTTTTAAAATAAAATGCTTTCAGCCTTTGTATGCCATCTACTTTTTACTTAAACAAAGTTGTCTATTTCCAGCACTTTTAAAAACCTCAGACTATCAAAAAATCAGAAAAATAAATGATATTATTATTACTATTATGCAAGATCTCATGCAACATATTAACTTGTATTTTTACCACTTGACTACTAACTTTTAAACTGTTTCAGCCACAAGTTTTGATCATACTGTGCAATTTAAAGGTATTGTATCTGTCATAAATATGCAAAGACAATCTTTAAATTGAGATCTACTCCTGTTCTCAAATAAGTTACTATACTTTTCATGACCAATGATCATTGGCTACATAAAAAGACTGAAATCCAGAAACAAGAAATTAAGGCTTCACAAGTCTAATAACATTGTCATCCATAACTATATCCTGGTATTTAGACATTTCCTATCCCTCTCTCATGGCTCCCTAGGATCGCTTAGGACAGTGGTGGCGAACCTATGGCACGCATGCCAGAGGTGGCACTTGGAGCCATCTCTGTGGGCATTCATGCAGTCATCCCAGCGCAGAGTTCGCCCCGCCCCTCTGCTCAGCAACCCAATGTGAGCGCTTCCTCCTCCCCCAGCACAGAGTTCACCTCACCCCTCTGCCAGCAGCCCAATGAGAGCGTTTCCTTCCTCCCCTGTTGCTGTGTTGGCACTTTACAATAAATAAGTGGGTTTGGGGTTGCAGTTTGGGCACTCTGTCTCTAAAAGGTTCACCATCCCTGCCTCAGGATGTTCCTTTCAATCCTGGTGAAACCTCTGGGAACCACGTGACAGGGCCAGGAATTCTTAGATATCTGAAAATTGCTATTACCTGTCCTGAGGGCCAAACTGAGTTTTGCCCCATCCTAAATCCTAAACCAGGAAACAACTACTGAAAATTCTATTCTTGTGTCCATTTATCAGCAGAGAATTTTGATTAAAGTAGAAGCGAGATTTCGTCGTGCTTTTTGTATGAATCTTTAGCAGCTACTGCCTACATGTTCTGCTATAGCAATATGCTAAAATCATTTTTCATAAATTTGACATTTATTAATTTACAAATTTATGCCTGTGAAACTTTATTCGTTGTGTGGTTCCTACAAATTATATAAATGTTAGCCAAAGTCAGGACAACCATGCTGACATCTAACCTCTGGTAGGAAAGGAACAGAAAGCAAAAAAAGAGGATTAGCCACCGGAAGAGGATTGTGAAATGATACTATTTTAGGTTTATTCTGATTGCTAAATGCTCTTTGTCAAATCTCACCCATGTTACTTCAAAAACCTTACCATCCTCTGGTTTGGTCAATGCCCTCAGCAATGAAGTCAGCAGGAAAAGCATCTTCAAATTCTCTTTTGTTCTCAAATGGATAATGGACCTGGGCATATGGCATGCTTCCACTCTCAAACCAGCAGTCAAATACTTCTTGTACACGATACAATACACCTTTTCCACAGCGTGAAGGGATGGTTATATGATCAACACTAAGGAAAAATATAAGTCAGCAACTGCAAGTTCCATTCCATAGCAGTAAATTAACGTTGAGTAAGCAGTTGCAGAGATAGAGTACTTGGTGACAAATACTGTATCCAGAATATTTGGGGTACTTTTTCACATATAGTAAAACCTCGGGTTACGATGGAGGTCCATTCCAATAGCCTCCGTTGTAACCCAAAAAAATTGTAAACCAAAACATCTATAGGGATGCATTGAGGTTTTTTTAAAAAGCAGTCCTGAATTGTTGTAAACCGGGCAAAAATACATTAAAAATTTGTAAACCGGGACGGCATTTCCATAGGATTTGCCATTGTAAACTGCAGCAAACTTAAATTGAGGTGGTTGTAACCCAGGGTTTTACTGTATTTGCGTAACAGTGTTTCATTAGTTAATTCACAAATTAGAGGGATTTTGTGATTTACCAAAGATTTGATGTCCAAAGCTAAAATACTTTGGACATCAAATGAGAAGGGAGGATTCACTTGAGAAGGCATTGATGTTGGGAAAGGTGGAGGGCAAAAGAAGAAGGGGGAGGCCAAGGATGAGATGGCTAGATGGTATTATAGACACAATGGGCACAGAGCTGGGAGGGCTGAGGGGGATGGTAGAGGACAGAGGCGCCTGGAGGAAAATGGTCCATGGGGTCGCAAAGGGTCGGAGTCGACTGTGCGACTGAACAACAACAACAACAACAACAAAGATTTTCCAAATCTCAAGTTTTTATTGTTACTATTAAAATTCTTTTATTAAATGATTGCTGAAAGCCTAATTTATCTTTCTTAATCAAATTACGATAATCTATAGACAGATAGCTAAGACATGTCCTATGTTTCCCCATCAATCACTGCCCCCTAAATCATAAGAACTGCTCTTATGAATAACTTTACAGTTAATGTCTATCAGACAGAGGAAAAAACTACAGGTGAGGCACTAACAAGGTGATAAGACAAAATCCTGTTGTTTAGTGTGTACCGTATATACTCGAGTACAAGTCAATCCGAATATGAGTCGAGGTACCTAATTTTTGGATCTCTAAAACTAGGAAAATAGATTGACCTGAGTATAAGTCTGGTGTGGAAAATGCAGCAGCTGCTAGTGAGTTTCAATAATAAAAACCACGAAAATACAGTAAAATTAATTTATTTAAACATAAACTGTATTTGCACCATCAACCAGTGGTGGCGCTGCAGGAAAAATAGGCGGGTAGGCCAATTGCACTGAGGCAGGAAGGGATGCTCTAACCTAGCCTCTTGCTCTCCCTGCAAGAGGGAAGAATGGCTTTCCCCTCCACATGGAGCAGGGACAAAAACATGAACCCTTTCTTTTTATGTACAGGTTTGGTTTCTTTCCCACTGAAATGCATTGGAAACAAACAAACAGAAAACTTCAGAATACAAGAAATTAATTTCTAATGCATTTACATGGGAAATCGTGATTTGCGCCCTCTTGTGTCTACCTGTGGTAACGGCCCACGGAACATATGTTTTCCTTTTGCCTTCTCCTGAAGCCAAAAGCCCCGATTACAACCTGAACTGCACCTAATCCAGCATGGTTTTGGGACCCTCCTGGTTGTTGACCCGTGTATAAGTCGAGTCACCTTTTTGGACCTCATTTGGGGGGCTAAAGAACTCAAATTATACTCGAGTATATACGGTAAATCATATTATATCTGAAGGGCTTACTGGATCAATGGGGTTTAATTCAAATGGGGCTGCTTCTAACTCCTACATGGTAAAAGTGGTACTTCCACCTCCTAAAGAAATCTGATTACTATTAAGGAATAAATTATTTTGTTTTCCCTCTCTTAATATATCTATTTTTCCCTTCACTCCATCACTAATTACTTCATAATCTAGACCAGAGGTGTCCAAACCTTTTGGGCCATGGGCCAGTCATGTGGCTCAACAGGCCGATCTAATGGTTCCTCCCACCAGAAGTGGAAGTAAAACGCACCTGCGCATGCACAGAACACCACCATAAATGCACCCAGGGCTGTCATAAACGCATTTACAACCATGGGTGCATTTACGGCAGTGCTCTGCACACGCGCATTTTACTTCCACTTCGGGAAGTGGCACAGGCAGCGTAAGCCAGATGAATTGGTGTTGGGGGCTGGATCCAGACCACAGGCCATTGTTTGGGCACCCCTGATCTAAACATTTGGATTTGACTGCATACCTATATTTTGACAAGTCAAAGATCTTTTCCTTGCATGCAGGAACACATCATCATTCCACATGCTTTGACTTTGGGGAGATCTGGGAGAAACTAATTTAGCTTGCTCACTCTGTAGTGAACGAGACATGAGCTTTTTCCCTGACAGGCTGAAAATTAAGAATCAACTCTGAAATTTTCTTTCACTCATGGTTTAGGATGAATCAGCAGGTTGTAAATGGATTCTTCTGCAGGAGAATCAGAATGCTGCAAGGTGACCACAGTGTCACAAACATTGATTGAGATTTGGCAGGAGTGCCATAAGACAGCGAGTCAAACAGAAGCCGACCTGTGCTGAAAAGTTGCTTTTTCCATTGGACAAGCAACATTTCTAGGTTCTAAGAGTAAGGCTGTGTTTTTATAATGGACTAGCATAGTTTGCCCGGCGGTGCCAAGCTGTTTTAAATTGTGTTGGAAGGTTTTTCTTTTGTTAATGTTTGTACAAATGAGGTTAGTCTGTAATTGTGATTTTTAAAATGTTTATTTATGCACACGGGCTGTTATAAACTGTGATCAGATTTTTTGGGTTTGTTTTTGTGGATTAAAAAAGAGGAAAGGATGATATAATTTTTTACAATTATTTTATTTAACCAAATAATGTTTTAGTATGTGAATTTTTAAAAAATAGTTGTATCTAGGATAATAATTTTAAAAATGTGAAAGTACTTTTTTGTACATTCAATGTTTTTAAACTGTGTTAAGATGTTTGGGGGGGTTGAGTGAAAACTCTACACAGTATTTTAGATTTTTTTTATTTTATTTGTTTGTGATTTGTGTGAATGTGTGATGCAATGTTATGTTTTTGACTGTTTTTTCTCTTGTGGCCTCTGGGTGGGGCTGTTGATGCCTTGGCCCCCGCTAGAAAGCGAAACTTTCCTTTCCGCGGCCTGGGCTTGCTGGCCGGGCCGCGGGGACCTGACCGCTGGGGTTTTTTTCCTTCCCCCGGCCTGGGCTTGCTGGCCGGGCCGGGGCAAGGCCAGCGGCGGGGGCGTTGTGGCGGGGGGTGTTCCTTCCCGCAGCCTTGCCTTGCTGGCTGGGCCGCGGGAAGCCATGGGGCGCAGGGGGGTTTCCTTCCCACGGCCTTGCCTTGCTGGCTGGGCCGCGGGAAGGCCTGCGGCGTGTCTGTGAGGCGCTGCGTCCGCCTGTGGCGGACTTGCCCTCACACTGGGGTGTTTTTTTTCGCGCGCCGGCTTCCTCAGCGTTCTACAAGCTCATGGCGTGCAGGACACTGGGGCTTGTAGTTTTGCGTTTGCGTTTTCCGTTTCTGCAGTGTTTTTTTCCCTGCGGCTTCATTTTGATTGGCCGCGGCGCATTTCCGAACATTCCTTTTGCTCGCGCCCCTCAGCCTGATTGGCTGTGGTGTGGCGCGGCCCAAGGAACATTGGGAAATGGAGTCCTTTTCCTTTGCTTGCGTTCGGGGGGCTCCTGCCCCACTGGCACATTTCTCAACACACACCCCAGTTACCTCCATACCCAGTTCGGGCAGGTGCACGAATGCTCGGTCGGGGCTAGTGGGGCCTGGCTAAACATCCTTTGTCAAATCACAATGGTTAACGCACAGATTTATAGGTATAGATTCATCATAGACATGAGAGCACAAATATTATTAAGTCATTATCTGAACTTGGCTTGCTTTTGCCTGACATCACTAACCTTTCTCTATGGAGATCAGTGACTTTTACTCCTGATAGTTCTTCCAGTTCTGCTACTGATCCAACACATACCACCTGTTAAACATTCAACATATCAAATTACAGTTGCTGAATATTTTTACTAACAAAAATTATTATAAAATTAGACAACCCCCCCCCATGAATTCAGACACACATTACAAAGAGCTGCTTGATGCTGTGCTTTCAAATAGAAAGTTGAATGTGTATTCTAATTTTAAAAGTGAAAAAAGGACTACAAAAAGATTTAATTCCAAATATTAAATGGAGACTAGAGACCTCCTTTTTGATACATTTTATACACTAGCTGTTTAGAAAGCAACATCATCTCCTAGAATTATGTAAAAGCAGGATAAGACACATTCGAAACATCAGCAGATGCATCCAAAGGAAGAGATCCATACGAGATGCAGAAGGCACCTCTTAGCAACATGAAAAGTGCTTGACTAATTAGACATCAATATTTTGACAGCAACAGTCCTCTTTCAAACCCAGCATACTAGTAGCCAACAAGATATTTATAAAGGTTGGTTTTAAATCCAGTTCCCCATTAGCTGCTCATACATTTTGAAATGCCACAAAACAATCTCTCATATAGCAAGAGAACTTGGCTTGTTTTGATGGTCAACATGTCTGGAGTGGGCTTTCCTCCTACATACCGTATTTATTCGAGTATAAAGTTTGGGTGCACGTTATACACGAGGACTGGGTGCGCGTTATACACGAGCCTCTTTTAAACGAGCCTCAAGAGCACGCCGCGGCCCTCCTCCCAGGCGGCGGCAGGCGCCCAGGTCCCGCTGCCGCCGCCGCTCACCTCCACGCGCCCGCCGGGTCGAGAAGGGAACCCTCCGGGGGAGGGCCGCGGCGTGCTCCGCGCTACCCGGGCCGCGCGACTCCAGAAGCCGGCGCCGGGTAGGCACGGAGCACGCCGCGGCCCTCCTCCCAGGCGCCCAGGTCCCGCTGCCGCCGCCGCTCACCTCCACGCGCCCGCCGGGTCGAGAAGGGAACCCTCCGGGGGAGGGCCGTGGCGTGCTCCACGCTACCCGGGCCGCGCGACTTCAGAAGCCGGCACCGGGTAGGCACGGAGCACGCCGCGGCCCTCCTCCCAGGCGCCCAGGTCCCGCTGCCGCCGCCGCTCACCTCCACGCGCCCGCCGGGTCGAGAAGGGAACCCTCCGGGGGAGGGCCGCGGCGTGCTCCACGCTACCCGGGCCGCGCGACTCCAGAAGCCGGCGCCGGGTAGGCACGGAGCACGCCGCGGCCCTCCTCCCAGGCGCCCAGGTCCCGCTGCCGCCGCCGCTCACCTCCACGCGCCCGCCGGGTCGAGAAGGGAACCCTCCGGGGGAGGGCCGCGGCGTGCTCCGCGCTACCCGGGCCGCGCGACTCCAGAAGCCGGCGCCGGGTAGGCACGGAGCACGCCGCGGCCCTCCTCCCAGGCCCCCAGGTCCCGCTGCCGCCGCCGCTCACCTCCACGCGCCCGCCGGGTCGAGAAGGGAACCCTCCGGGGGAGGGCCGCGGCGTGCTCCACGCTACCCGGGCCGCGCGACTCCAGAAGCCGGCGCCGGGTAGGCACGGAGCACGCCGCGGCCCTCCTCCCAGGCGCCCAGGTCCCGCTGCCGCCGCCGCTCACCTCCACGCGCCCGCCGGGTCGAGAAGGGAACCCTCCGGGGGAGGGCCGCGGCGTGCTCTGCGCTACCCGGGCCGCGCGACTCCAGAAGCCGGCGCCGGGTACAGTAGGCACTGCTGAGATGCGCTGTCTGCACCCTGATTGGGTGGCGCGGGAGACGAGGCGTGGCCCGGAGGTACGGTAGCTCGCAGTTCGAGCGAGGCTCCTGGGGGTCGTTTCGGATTGCATTTTCTGCAACAGGTGGGCCTGATTATCCCCCCCTCCCTCAATATTTTAAGGCGTGCTCATTTTCACTGATATACCGGTAACTGGTTCCCCTTTAGATGGCATCTCAGGGTATCAAGCGTAAACGTTGTGCATATGACGCTGCGTTCAAGCTCAAAGTTGTTGATCATGCTGAAATGCATGGAAACCGAGCAGCTAGCCGAGAATTCACTGTACCAGAGACGAATGTTAGAGAGTGGAGAAAACAGAAAGTCATCCTGAAAAATATGAATAAAACAAAAAAAGCACAACGAGGGAGACAAGCCATGTACCCAGACATGGAGAAGGAACTTTATGAATGGATCATTGACCAAAGAAGTAGTGGGTACATCGTCACATCACTCCACATCAGACTTCAAGCCCAAAAGTTTTGCAAAGATGCAAACTTCAAAGCCTCTAATGGATGGGCACAAAAATTCATGAAAAGGCATGCTCTTGCTATACGCCAGAGAACAAAGATAGCACAGAAGCTGCCTAAAGAATTAGAAGATAAGATCGCTTCATTCCATACCTTTATAATAAACCAACACAAGAAGATTGATTTTGAACTATCACAGATAGGCAATATGGATGAGACCCCCATGTGTTTTGACATACCAGGCAACAGGACAATTGACAGCAAAGGGAAGCACACAATCCAGATTAGAACCACAGGCCATGAGAAAACTCATTTCACCGTTGTGTTATCCTGTATGGCAGACGGATTTAAACTTAAACCAATGGTGATTTTTAAAAGAAAGACTATTCCAAAAGGAGTTAAATTTCCACCAGGTGTCGTGGTCCATTGTCATCCTAAAGGATGGATGGATGAGAAGGGCATCATTTTATGGTTAAATAGAGTTTGGAATACTAGACCAGGCGCACTACTGAAGAAATCCATGCTTGTATGGGACCAGTTCCGCTCACACCTGACAGACACTGTGAAAGACAAACTAAAAAGTCTAAAAACATTGCAAGCTGTGATTCCAGGTGGACTAACCTCTATTCTTCAGCCACTAGATGTCGTTGTAAACAAACCCTTCAAAGACAGAGTCAGGGAAAAGTGGATTACTTGGATGAAATCCGACGACAAAGAATTGACTGCTAAAGGAAACCTCAAGAAACCTGACCTAGCTCTCGTGACATCCTGGGTTAAAACATCATGGGAAGATATTCCAAAAGAAATGATCATCAAGAGTTTTTTGAAGACAGGCATCAGCAATAAAATGGACGGCATAGAAGACGACTTACTGTGGGATTCAGACTCAGAAGAAAGCGAAGAAACTGGAGAAACAGATTTTCCTGCCAACTGGGACACTGATGAAAAATTAACTCGAGAAGAATGGGAACAACTCTTTGGTGTATCTGATGATGATTCTGACTTTGATGCATTTTAAAGTAAGGGGAATGAGTGGAGCTCTCTCTCAGTGGTCGTAGGTGATGTGCTGCGGCCAATCCTAACAGCACTCAGGATATAGTCAGTGGAAAAGAGTTTGAAGCATTTTTAATGCTTTTTGGCATTGTGCTTACACCAGTTTACGTTGTTAATAAATGTTTTTTTCATGGCCGCACGTGTTCAGCAACGTTTTTTATGTCAATTTCAATGCGTGGTGTGAAAAAAATTTTATACCGAGATTTCATGGAAAATTAGGGGTGCGCGTTATACACGAGTGCGCGTTATACTCGAATAAATACGGTAGTGTTTTCAGATTGTATCAGCTGGAGGCATGGAAGGAAAGAATGTTCAATGGAGGGATGGATCAATGGATCAATCAATTGGGAAGTGTAGCATTTCAGTCTTCTTCTTCCTCCATGTCTAGACCAGTTGTGAAACTGCCAAAATGAAGGCACCTTTTGGTGAGTTCATTCTGCAGTTCCTTTCACCTGACCCAGAGTGAGAAAGATTAGCCGTTACCAGAGTAAGCCTGATTGTGGTTCAAAAATACCACAATCTTTGAGGAGGCTCTTTCTGTGTATCCCTAGCATTTCAGTTAAAACCCCTAACAGTTTATAATCCCCCAGAAGAGAATAAGGGTCACAATCCTGACATTAGGCATTTAGCATTATATAGTCAGAAGCGGCAGCTGCAACTCGTGTCCGAGTATACATTTTTTCCTGAGAATGTTTTCAGGGAAAATACCATTGGCATGAATTTGTTTAAGGTGGATCCCAGCTTGCCATGAAGTGACCCACACACTGTGATCACAGAGCCATCTCCTGCAGCACATACGAAATGAGACATGCAGGATTTAACACCGGGACTGTAATGGACTGCCGTAGCCTTGAGAGTATTAACAAAGTGCACCTTCACAGCCAATCCATCTGGCATGGCCTCTTCCGCCTCCATGACCATTGGGAATCAGAATAGTGATTCCTCCGCTCATTTCGCCGTTGGGCCCAATATGATGGTTTCCAGTGGCATTTCCTCCACTGAGGGGACCATCATCACCACCTGAAGGGGCTCATCTGCTTTGTAGCCACTTGTAGCCGTTGGCCCTTTTAGGAAGTCAGGTCATTTAGCACCGCCCAACACTTGGCATTGAGTCGCCGGCTGTAGGGTCTAATAATCCATTACCATAGTGGGATGCCCGGCCAGACAGATGCATTACATAGTACAGCTCAAGATAATCTCAAGGGGCAGGAAAGAAAAGAATTGTCTTGTACGAACTTTAGTATGAAATGTCTGTTTGAAACTCCTCTTAACATTTAGTAATGCACTGCAACATTTTAATTGTGGGATTCTGTACTTCAAATTTAACAAAAGCTACATTTCAGCTGCTAATTTATTATGGACTGTTAAAATCTTTTAACCTTTTGGACTCCTATACTGCTCAGTTTAAGTCAGGGGTGCCTAAACTACGGCCTAAGGGCCAGATCCAGCCCCTGGGCCACAGTGACCGGCTCCCTGAACCACGTGACTGGCCCGCGGCCCAAAAAGTTTAGGCACCCCTAGTTTAAGTAGTTTCTTTGTCCTTATGCTATATGGCCAAACTCCTACAACAGCTCTATTTTCAGCAGGAAGAAAAGGGCTGACGCATGAAACTGTCAGTTAATCTCCTTCCATGTGCCAAAGCTGCAGCAGAAACTAAAGCCCTCAAGAGTCACATCATTTCTCAAGCTCTTTTGATCTATAATGTTTTACATTCAAAGCACTGTCTAGCATAAGCAAAGTGTAGCAGATCAAACTTCATTTATTCAAAAATTATTCTTACACCCACCTCTTCGAAGTCGTCACTGACCCACAACGGGATGGGAGTCCCCCAATATCGGTTTCGTGAAATAGCCCAATCATGTGCATCTCTCAGCCAGTTTCCAAACCGTTTCTCTCTCACAAAGTCAGGAACCCTGGTTTTTAGAAAAATAAAATTCGGTTACTGTACATTCAGTTGAAGCAACAGAGAATAGTAACATTTATAGATTCATGATTGTATTATACCTCAGAATGTGACATGTTTGACTAAAAATAATGCCAAAGAAAAGGAAAAGTTATTTCCTTCCCAAACCATGAGGAGGGGGCAAACGATTAACCAGATAGAGGGCCTTAGCACTGAATAACCTTGGTTGTCAAGGGAAAGACAGGAAGAATAGTTCCTCTTGACCTTAGTGACTGCTTTTTACTAAGTCTGTCTGGTTTATGAGCTATAGCCATTCTTGGCCAGAGATTATCTTGCCATACTGCATCCTGTTCTAGATTACTACATGTTGTAAATTCATTCTCTGATGATTTGTAGGATCTATCACAAATTAGTAAGCAAGGCTATGGAACCAGGTGGCAGCCACCATTCAGCATAAAAGACACAGGGCAGCACTATAAGTCTCCATGTTTAGGAACCAATTCCTTAATACTTACCTTAAAAGTCACAAACCGGTAAGATACCTTATTATCAGCCCTTCATACTTTAAAGTGAGCAACTGCAAGGCCATGTCCCCCTCTCCCCCCCCCCCCACACTGCATCCCGCAAAACGTTGTTCCCTTCAAAGACTGCTATTTGCAGCCTAGATGGGAGTATGGTAACCTTCAGACATAACTTGGGTCTTCCATGCCATGTGGTGTTTTTGCTCTAAAACAGGAAGTGAATGCATATAGCAATAAATCATAATAACTTTAATTTATTGCATTTTATATAATAAATCATTTAACTTAAGTGGCATTATTATATCTAAATTACATATAAATGCCACCCTTGCTCAAAAGCCAGTCACATCCAACTCTAGGGTTCAGTGCTGAAGCTCTCTGTTTCATAGCCAAAGAGCCAGGGCTGTCTGTGTCTACAGACATTTCTGTGGACATGTGGCAGGCATGACTAGACACCGCAGCACATGGAACACTGTTTGCCTTCCCAGCAAAGTGGTACCTCTTTATCTACTTGCAATTTCTAGATTGGCAGGAGCTGGGACAGAGACAGGCGCTTACTCCATCATACAGGACTCAGGTCTCAAACTGCTGACCTTCCAGTCATCAATTTCCATGCCTTAACCACTAAGCCATTGCAGTTCCCACATATGACATGTAAAAGTAAAGGTTTCCCTTGCTCGAAAGCCAGTCGTATCCGACTCTAGGGTTCAGTGGTCATCTCTGTTTCAAAGACGTTTCCATGGTCATGTGGCAGGCATGATTAGACACCGGAGCGCATGGAACGCTGTTTACCTTCCCACCAAAGTGGTCCCTATTTATCTACTTGTAATTTCTTGTTTTTGAACTGCTAGGTTGGCAGGAGCTGGGACAAAGACGGGAACATGCACTTAATTTAAAATAAATCTGCATTATTTGTATAAATATAAAATGCTATATTTTATCTATACGTAGATAATTGAACATTTTATTTGTTCATTTACATTCCAACTCATGGGGCAAAAATCATATTAAAAGGTTCTGCTGCCTAAGGCAAAGAACAAAATTATGCTTTCTTCCATTTCATACCCGACTAACAGGGCTGGCACTCTAACAACAGCAACAAGATAATATATGCTACAGCATCTGAACAAAGCAATTAGCTTACAGAAAGCAGAACAAGCCATTTGGCAGAGATCTGACACTGATGTATCTCCATGCACCTGAGGCAACCACCTCGTTTTGCCTACTTTCATTTCTCCTGCTCTGATGGAAAGTCCAATGCAAGGGATTTTTGAACAAGGCTGCCATTACACAAACCTTAGTCACTACTACACTTACCCTCAACTACTAGTTGAACCTGCCGGGGGATATTTTAAGGATTATTAAAATAAATAATGTGGAACTGGATCAGTACAGGTGTCACACTGCGATGCAGAAGGCAAATGGAAGGCATTATACTGTTCCCAGGACAATCTTCATGGCTGATCACCATGACGATAGCCAATATTCAAAAAAGGATAAGGCACTGGAAGAAGGGCCCCCACTTTGATCAGTTAGGAAAAGCAATACAACAGTGCCAAGTATTATATACGGGACCTGCCATGCCCTTAGCCTCAATGATGCAGTCACTTCAGGCAGAAGGATTATGAGGGCAACAACCCTGTTGCCTTTCACTACCTCTCAGACGAGCCCTTCCACTCTGGAAAGATGGTGCTGCTGTTCCCAGTTTCCCAGTGATTACTGCTTCGTAAAGAAAAAGCACTGCAGATAGAGCTGAGGCTGCCCTCTTCCTGAAAAGTCATGAAGGCATCAGAGGCATACCCTCCTCATCTCTGAACAGGAGCAAACTCTATCAGCAGTCCACCACAACTCCTTCCAAGGCAAGATGAGGACAAGGTTGGGTCGGTTGTGCTGTACACAGATGGTCTGCACCTGCTTATGCTTACCTGACTCCAAAGGTACTGAGAGTCTGGACCTATGGGATGGATGACTAGCATAATTGGTACCATCTGTTGTACGAATCACACAGTAGAGCCAAGGCGCACCTCATCCTTATCCTCCCTGGAAAAAGCAGTGCACTGCGATGCACTGCTACCTCCTTCCACTATCATCTTAACTTTTCTTTCAAGTCAAGGAGGACAAGACCTGATGTGACTCTTCTGCGGCATGGGTGGGTGCCTTTTTCTCTTCTTCTCCAGATGGCACATGAGGTGCCCCTGATGCTTCCACACTATTCTTTCTCAGGTGGTGAGGGGAATCGCACCTGCACCCATGGCCCTCTTTCTTATGTGCTACTGGTGCTATGTTACCATGTTGGGATGCAGCCCTTTGTCTTCTGCCCTAAGCAGTAAAGAGCTCAGACTGGCCATGATTACATATCCTGTACTCTTGTGGAGAAGATAGGGCCATTTCCACCTGTTTTGAGGATTTCTATAAACCTGTCGCCATGCTTGAAATTTGTCATACATGTTCCAAATATAATTGCTATTGTTTTATGCTATGCTAAGCATGTATTCAGTGCCTTGGTTGAGGATTTTTATTTGTAAGATTTTTTGTATGTGTGGCTTTTAAAAATACCGACAAATATTAAGAGACAACAACGGAGCAAAAGTCTACCACTAAATATAGGTCCCAACTGGCAAAATTCCAGTCTGGAAAGAAAGTTTGATGCACTGGATGCCACTATCAAAGAACGCAATTCCTGGTGACTCAGCTCATACCTCTAAGGAAGCAGACGGGCAAATTTCCAAACTACGCTTGTGAAAATCTCTTGGTCTTGAGGTTCTTGTGTTTGTCCACACCCTATATGCATTTTTGCCATCTTGGTTTCATATTGGGTTGTAGGACAACAACACACACTTTCTGGAAATAATACTATAAAAGTTCAAAAGGAAAACTGAATGGAAATGTCACAGAATGAAGTCCAATTGTACAATTTCATTTTTAGAAGTTTTATTCAAGAAAGCTCTGTTAGAATTTTATACTACTTTGGGATAAACATAATGCAGAGATAGGACATGCCTGGCCCACCAGATGCTGTTGTTACCCAATGCCAGGCATTACCCTCCATAAGCTTAGATGGGGCCACATATTGCCTATGCCAGATCTAATGGGTTCTTGATTTTGAAACTGTAATTAGTGGGGAAGAAAAAATAAGCTTCCACAATCACAAGCATTTTTCTCCTAGCTCTACATTTTTAAACCTTCATTAGAGATTTACTCAAAGAAAGACTAAATACTCATAAATATTTATTGAATGAAGCCACTCAGAATAGAAATAAACTGCAAATCTTACTTTCCAAATCAGGACTCAAACATAGCAGCATTTGTACACAGCTTTAAGTTGTTTTAGACTGCAGGAAGTACATATAATAGGAAATCAAACTCTTGGCAAAAAAAAAATCATGTTCAGGTAATTTTAAAAAAAACCTGAAGTTTAGCTTTACAATAATATTAGTCTCTTTGGTATAAAAGAATGTAATTGCCTTTAAAAAATTTAGAGTGTGGACTTATCATACTTACATTCTTTGCATTGACCTTGAAGGACCTTACCTATCCCCAAATGGGAAAACTGAATTAAGATAAAAGAGCATTTGAACAATTCACTAATGTGAAAAATGAACTCTGTAATCTTACCGTTTTATCCAAAAGCTAGCAGGACCTGTAGCGTAAAAGCTGTAGGAAGCATTTTATCACAGTTGAAGTAACTAACAAGGGTTTCAATAATCTAAGAATTACTGTATTATCTTGTCTACATGCTTATATCATTTCAATTTAACTCAGAAACTGAGCATCTGAGGGTGGTTTTTTTTTTTAACTGAGACTGAACTACAGTGCAAGAATACCATGAAAGGATATCTAGGGGGCCATTCAACAATTATGTGATCCTTGAGGGGGGAGGGGGTCTGCCATCGGAATTACGGAAAATTACAGGGGGGTCAGGTCAAAGATTACGTAATCCATTTGGGGCTGTCGTGGTTTCGAAACATGGCACTTTTTTAGGCTTAAAAATTATCTCTGGGAATTTTGATCCGATTTGAGATTATTGAATTGCTTGTGCAGTCTGCATTAGGCACCAATAGTGAAAAGCTCTAAAAATTAGAGTTTTGATACAAAAGCTGTGGATTATGTAATTTTAAAGGGAGGGGGTTCGAAGCAAAAATTGCAGTCACATTACATAGGGGGAGGGGGTCAATTTCCCCCCAAAAAATGGATCACGTAGTTGTTGAATTGCCCCTAAGGAAATTTCACAGCCTGCCTTATAGGGGTGGGGTAGGGGAATATCAGGCTTCTGTCACATAAAGTGTGCTTTTATGGAAAACCAAGTACAGTACTACCAGCCATACAAAATTTTAACTTAAGAGATTTGCATAAATAATATGACCTATGTTAGAAATGGATCTCTTCAAGAACAGTGAATGGTTGTAGGCAACACCCGTGGTAACACAAACTATTTGAGTGTGGTTTGGTCTTGAGTGTGCAATTAGGAGTCAGGAACCCTGTCACTACTGATATGGACTGATCCAGCTACTATGGGCTCTCCTTCAGCTGGGCAGCAACAGGGACCATCAAGTTGTGTGCCTCTGCTTACAAATTTACCACTGCACCATCTGTGGTAAAGGGGAAATTGTGCCAATATTTCAGAAGCCTGCTATTCAGAAACCCTGTCAATTGTTTACGGTTAACTAAGACTGAACCACATTGCCTTCTCTCCTCAGAAATTGACAAGGTATTTCACTAATACTATTAAACACCAAGATGTTTAAATCTGAGCATGCACATTTACTCAGGGCTCAACATTTTACACAGCACACCAGAGTTTATTTAAGTGAGATTCCATGGGAGGACTACTAGCTCCAAACCAGTGGGTAGGAATCAACACTGCACCAGTTTCAGGGAATGGACAGAGTCTGATGTTGATGTCAGCTCTCTTCACAGTTTCAAGACTGCCCATGAAAAGACTTCTTATGGATCTGAATTCCTGCTGAGTAGCTGGCCTGCGGGACAGGAGTGGCTAAGAAAAAGAGACACCACCACTCCATTCAAATTGAGTGGTGGCTTCCTCCAAAGACTGGGCCAATTTGACCCCATACCACAGCCCATGCCATTCAGGAAGGTTTTCTAATTTTCAAAATGAACTATACGGCAGGCTCTAAAGCAGGGGTTTCCAACCTTTTCAAGCCAGGGGCCAGGTCACGCTCTCTTAGTCAGCTTCAAGGGCCAGATGACCATTTTGCCCTGCCTGCATGATGGGATGGCTATTTTGTCCCAACAGCTTATGGCCATTTTGTTTCTTGAATGCCCTTGGAGGGGGGCACATGAAATGGCGCCATGGGCCAGATCCGTCCCACGGCCTTAGGTTGGGAACCCCTGCTCTAAAGCCTACCTGCTGTTGCTACAGTGTTCATTAACGCAAACATTTGGTTTGGCCACTACCAGATGTGGGGAGCATATCAAAGCATCGGCATTCACAAACCTCAAGGATAATTATAGTAATGCAAATGACCCTGATTTACAATGGCTCACTTTACAACTCCATATTTATAACCACTCCAATATTAACGAGTGCCCCTCCTAGCAAACAAACTTCTATAATCACTGTAATTGGCATTGTAAACTGGCAAGTTGGTATCAAACAGCACAGTGTTGGGCTTGCTGCACTATGTCTGAAAATCATATCCATATACACAACAGTTACCCACTTTAATTCCCATTAGTATTGGCATCTAACCTTTCCTACTTGAACAAAAAGTTAACAAATGAATTTTATATACATAAATATATATATGAAAATATTAACTGTATAATACAAACATATACGCATACAATTTCAAAATAATACATTTGTTCTCTGTTTTGCTGAAGTAGAAAAACTATATACAGAGTTTCCCAAAAGTATGTATGGCGATACATAAGCAAAATTGCATAACAGATATTGGAATGTGAGTCAGGAAAAGAAAGAGGTGGCCAACGTACAGAGAATATTTTGTAAAAATTAGGGATGAATATTTTTGTACATAAAGGTACATTTAGTTACAACTTTCCATTTTTCCTATGTGTGGCAAATTTGGGGACACTTTGTATATACTCTGTGTGTGTGCACGCGCGTGTCTACTAACTGTACTTTTTATTGTTACAACACTTTTACCCCTTCATTATGTATTATGCAATATACAACGGTAAAAAAGCCCTAAATTTTTCACAACCAAGCAACACAAAAGGTGGTACAGTATTAGCATAAAACAAAACTAGTTTCAAGTCATGCTTCTCAAGAAATGCTAAGGAACAAGGTTCATTTCCCTCACAAATCAGAATATTCCACAGCAGGAAACATTTGATGCCTTGGCCGTGAACCCTGCAAGATCTGTTGAAACACTGGCTTCCCTACTCAGTCAACTGTAAGGTCTTACATAACTGTTCTTGCTGTATATAGCTACCTTGAGAATGTAGACTTCAAAGTTATCCTGTAGAAAGAAGATTGTTTTGGCATCTACAGTCATAATCTCATTTGAAAATTCATCTCCCCAATCTTGGAGAATAAACTTCTACTTCACACAATCCAAAGTACTGTACAACTACTCCTAGTTCCTCGCTGCAATAAAGCTTCCAGGTAAAAGGCCCCAGCACAGTAAGACTAGAAAAAAACATGTTTACCAACTTGCCAATCGTCTATAATTTTATGTTTGCATCCAAACAACAGCATACAAAATGTGCTCCTGCTCTCTTTGGTATAAAATAGTGTTTCCCAAACTATGTCCAGTGGAACACTGGTGGACTTCAATTCCCAGAAGCCTAAGTCAGTACATTGGCTGATCAGTGCTTTGGGGAATTGACTTAGGCTTCTGGGAATTGAAGTCCAAAAACCAAAGTTTGTTAAACACTGGTATAAAGAACTATCACATGCTGAAAAGTTACCATTACTGAACACTCTTCAGCAGTAACTGAAGAAAATAGTGGTGTATAGACAAGCAGTTATTTGTATTCACTATATAAATCTTGCAAATTACAGTAGTCTTCAAAGACATATATGGGAAATTACTGTGCATCTCGGCTTTCTTATTCCAAAGGGAATATTGCAAAGCATTCACATTATTACTTACTCCAGTCTACATTGCCATCTAGCTTTGCAAACTTGTTATGATCCTGTTTACAGGAAACAAAGATCTGATCAAAATTACAACAGTAAGAAAGCCTGTCAAATTCAATAATACTGTATTCCCTCCCAACCTAGAAAAATAAAAACATAATAAACATAATAATAACCCATCCCACAAAACCCAGTTTACTATTAGCTGGCAAGTCAATTCTACTCCAATCCTGTCAACTAGCATCAGACAAATTTTGCATATTCAATATACTTGTTCCTAGACTTAGGAAGGACCAAAAAATAAAAAATCCTTACCCAAAAAGAGACAGTTGTAAATACCACATACTTCTAAAATGTATTATATCTTGGGATGCTAGTTACCCATTTGAGGTAGTGGTAGTCACATACAGATCAGCTGTGCTCCCCCCTCCCCCTTTCACAAGAAAGCTAATTACAATCAATATATTTGACTCCTGCAGCCTCTGCCTCTTCTTGCTCTATATTAAGGTTGTGAACATTTGGCTGTTGATGCCCTCATTGGACTGAAGCAAAGTTTGATGCTTCGGACTGATGCAGACCCAAGACTGAGTGAACTCATAGGCCCGTGATGGCAAACCTTGGCACTCCATTCGTGTGGATTCACAGAGACTTGGGCTTCTGGGAATCAAAGTCCAACAACATCTGGAGTGCCAAGGTTCACCATCATGCATGCATGGACATTAAGACTGTTGAACAAAAGAAGGTGGAACACAAGGTATTTGTGCATTCTCTTATTTTATTTTATTTTAAAGTCACGGAAGACTTCATGAATCAGGCACAGGCATGAAGAGTTAATCCTGCAACTCAACAACCCAAGATGAATGCAATTTACCCCTCATAGAAGCCACTGCATAGTGGACATTTATACTTGCTTACCACACTTTTCTCTCATAAAAAGTTCCCTCATCAATTTAGAAAGTATGTTCTCAGATTCAGGTAAAGGTTTCACTTGGTCGAAAGCCAGTCGTATATGACTCTAGGGTTCAGTGCTCATCTATGTTTCAAAGCCGAAGAGCCAGTGCTGTCTGCTTCTGCAGATGTTTCCATGGTAGTGAAAAGCACACTTACATGATACTTACAATCATTTACTACCCGCTACTTTTTTTTAATTCAGTTCTTGAAAAATCAGCAGGATCATTTGCCAAAATTAATATACACTGTTGATAGCTCTTAAAATATGCCAGTTCAAAAGTATATTAGCATTTAGTTCTCTCATTAAAAACTAATTAGGAATTCAATTAAGTTATAAAATTTGTCAAACCATGTTTAATTTGGTTTATCAGAAGCAATGCCCATAAGGAGCTGAGAATATCCCTAAGAGGCATCTAGATGTCACACTCTGCAATAATACTAAAGATGCATCACATCGCATTTCAAAGGCTGTGATAGCCTGACATGCATTTTCTCCTCCAACATCCATATATTTAGAACAATGTAAATTCTACAAGAACCCTTACAGAAAAATTAAAAGTTACCTTCAAGCTCAACATAACACCAATGCAGACAGATCTGCAGATACCATATGCTCCTTAATGAACATAACAATCAGGAAAAGCATTAGTATAGTCATATACAATGAGAATATTTATGAAATCTTTCAATCTTGTGAAGGTCACTTTTTTAAAGCAGTCCAAACTTGACAATTAAACAAGGTGTTTTTTTGCAGAACAAGCATAACACATACAATATTGTATGTTTGGTTTCTGTTACTTTTAAAGATGTAAAATCATCCAGAGTGGGACAATAACCTAGTTGGGTGGTATATAAATAAATTAAATAAATAAATGAATATGCATTTGTCCTACTTGTAACAATATTTAGCTATTCCAGCTGCCTAACATGAGCAAGAATTTTAAATTTTAAGATACTGGAAAAATTATCAGCTAATATTGACTATGGCAAGTCCAAAGTATATCAGACAAGAAACAAAACTAAACTAAAAACTAAACTAAAAATTAAGACAAAAATGTTATAGTATCTTATAGACTAATAGCTACAACTTACAATTAATCTTTAAGGCACCACTTTTTGTCTTCATTATTATTTTTTTGTTTTACTTTTACTTTTGTTTTGTTTTTTGTCTGCACAGACTAATATGATCACCACTTCAAAAAGTCCAAAGTGATAGTCTTCTAAAAATAATCAAAATACCCTGCCAACTGGATTAGCTTTTATAATCTTAGTAATAACAGTACTGTATCTGTTTAATTTTTTTCTAACAGATAATACACTAAGGATAATAAACAGCAAAATTTACAGCTCTCTCTCTTGCTGGAAACAGCGATGAGGGGATACACAGAAAGAGTCTCCTCTAAGATTGTGGTATTTTTTAACCATAATCAGGCATACCCTGGGCATTGGCAACCTTGTTGTGCTGGCTAATCTTTCTTTCTCCAAAAGTTGGACTCATTTTGGAAATTTAAAATCTGACCTAGACATGAAAGAAGAAGAATGGAGATGAAAATTGCCCCCTAGAATCAGAGATGACTGGCTTTGGAACAAGTGAGACCTTTACTGTTACCTATACATTCTGAGCACGAGGACCCAGAAAAGATGGATATCAGGCATGGAAAATTACATTTCAAAGTGATGTCAGCATTATTCATACCTGAAATGAACATAAAAACCCTGGCCATTACTGAAATTACTGCATGACGTTTAGATAAGCACAAGTTAGTCTTTGGAGTGTAAAAATGCTAAACTATAAAGTGAGTTTTTATTTTTGTTTCTAAATCTACATCTGATGCTGACACCAGAGTCAAAGCTATAGGCATATGAAAAATTGAAAGAAAAATTGATCATTGGTATATGAAGAATGAATTAAGAATTCTTGGTATTTAATTAACTAAAAAATTTAATGAAATAAGGATGTAGAGATATGAAAAGGAGTAAAACATTGGTGTCCATTCTCACTGCCATTTTTCAATTTGTAAGACAATAATATTGTCAGAGAAGCATTTTGATTGTACTGTTGCAAATAAATGATTGTACTGTTGCAAATAAAGAAGCTATCAGCAATACCTAAACAATGTTACTAGCTGACAAATTAAGGGGTAATGAATAAAGTCAACAAAGAAAGTAATGACATGGTCTATAAATGAATGTTTTTTTAAAAAAACTAATCTACAGTAATGAATAAAAAGCAAACAGGCCAACAAAGCCAGTTAACATCTAAAATAAAAGTGTGGAGCATGCTAGCAAAGATTAAGCACAGTATCTTGGAATTTAGTTGGAAACATCTAAAAAGAGTTTCTACGCATGTCTGGCTAGACACACTAAGAAGCTTCAGCATACTTAGCAATCCTGACAAAGAAGGACTCCACAGAGAGTTCTATGTATATATGGCCAAACCAGCTTTGAAGCCTTTACTGATTCATGCTCAACACAAACAATTCATGCTCATAAAAGAGCTTATGAATACTGAAAATGTTGCATGTATGACTCTGCATTCTACAAATACCTGTACAAGACTACTATGATAGCTAATCTCCTGAACAAAATGTTAGACCAGTTGAGTTGAGTTTGCACAGAACTGTGTGATCATCAACAGTTTTCCAATTGTAGGAATGTATCTGGATTCTGTCAGGCTGTCTCTGACACATTTTGTAAACTAAGGCCTCTTTGCTTGCATGAGAGACAACGCTCCTTATCTCTCCTTATTTGGGTTCTGACATTCTGATTGATTATGTAGCTTAAGTTTCGTTTCTGGGATACTCTGCTTGAATAAAGAGTAGGAGTAGTATCCTTTGTGCAGCCAAAGACTGTAGTCCTGTTTTTTGTCTCTCTCTGTTCTTTCCTTACTCTGAGCCTAATGAAGCTGGACTTCGTGGACTCTTAAGTTTCTATCTTAAAAGATCTGAGGATATAAACTGCTGCTTCATGAGACTGAATGAGAAGAATGAGAAGAGATCTTTACATGAATCAGATTTCAACACCAATTACAATAGACAATATCCAAGTGGAAGAAATGTTATTCAAGGGAAATTTCTAGCCTTCATTCTCAAAGAAACCTAAAAATGTAAGTCATGGAATGAGAGCTTTAAAAACAGACATAATGTAAAACTTCATGTGAGTTTTTCATTACAAATGCTTTTAAAAACCACCCTTGTGGAGTCCACTTGCATATTCTTTAATACAGTAAGCAGCTAGAGTGAGACTTGCAAATTGATTTTGGAATGAGCTCCTGCTGTTCAAGATATTCAGAAAACACAAATGATTCTCCCACTCCTCTCCTTTCAATCCATACCCTCTGAAATCATTTCTTGATTTCTTAAGCAAAGTAACTCAACCTTCCTTAATTAAACATTAAAGTTTCCATTTTCAATCAGTCTATACAAATACTGAGTTACCTAGAAAGTATTTATTTTTAAAAACATACTTGAAAATGTCAGAGTGAATCTATAGCAGTGGTTCCCAACCATTTCCCCCCTGCCATGTCCCACTTAAGCGTCTCTAAAATCCCGATGCCACCACCACCCCATGACATAATTCTTATTATTCAAAAATTGAACTCCTATTCACATGGAGGAAGCCTAAAAGGCCATTCACTGTTCATAACTCACTCTTGAATTGCCCCCCTTAAAAATCAAATCCCCCCCCCCCCGCCCCTGTGAGGCATGTGCCCCACGTTGGGAACCACAGGTCTATAGTGAAGTACAGTAGCTACTAAGTTCATTATGAAAGCAGGAGAACAGCCGGCACCTACTGACTTGCAATTATAAAAATAAAGGCAACAGAAAATATTACCAATAACACTGGGCATTGTTCTCCAACAGCTTGTCCACCATGTGCTCCACACGAACGAACCAGCTTGGCACAGCTTTATATATTAGAGGAGTATCTGATCTATAACAGAGTGTATAAGAAAAATTAAATCCATACCTGTATTTAATTATCCCACAATGTTTAAAACACCAGCTTTGGCAACTGCACTTCCCAAAAATGCAACAGCAAAACACTTTTGATTTTAAGTGGAGCATGAAATTATCTTCTTGCCTTCTAATTTTAACTATACTGACATGAAATGTGTCATTTATTACATCAATTTCTTTGCCATTTATGATGACTAACTGTATTTTAAAGCAAGTTTAGAAGAACTCATGCTACATTTTTGCACAGATTTATGAAGTAATTACCCGTCATAATACTTAAAACTTTTTTTTGTTGTTTTGTTTACTCTCTGATACATTTTTCATTTGGTTCTGTAATAAGAAATTCCACTGATTTCAAAATGAAATGCAAATCTCAAGAGCAGAAGTAGGGTAAAACTGGGAACATTACGTATTAATTTTGTATGTGTCACACATTAAACTTAGAGGTGCCATCTGTCGAGAAACTGGCAAAATGGAGGATGGGTTCCAAGAAAACTGTTAGCTGGTGCCTCAGAAATATGGGCAAAAAAGAGAGGGGAAAGCTGTTTGTTTGCCTGTCAATTTGGGAAGAATCGCTACAGCAGGGTGTTACCTTGCTGGGAATGGATAAGAGCCAAGGTCATAAATCACTCTGATCCTGGTGTCCTGGGTACCACAATGCTAATTGTTAATTAAGTGGACTAGTTTCAGCTAGAGAGAAAGGAGGGGGAAGAGTGAAGTTACTGTAAAGAAAAGTTGTTCCCTTCTGGGCGGTTTAGGGTAATTTGAAACCTGAGCAGTGGAGCATTCTGGAAGGTGGAGAGTGGGTATAAATATGGTATTGAAAAATCTTTATTTTAGCTTAGTTTCTCTTAAGAAACAATTATGCTCACTTGCTGTTTTGCCAATTAGCTTACACTCCGTGGATGCTCTGAAATTATCCTTCAGTCTGCTGCAAAGGGTCGGACTCGACTGTGTGACTAAACAACAACAAAAATTCACTTTCTTGTTTTCCTTGGGAATTATTCTTAAAGTTTTTAAAATATGGATTTGTTTCACCTCTTTGTGATTTCAAATTTCTTTTTGAATTTGAATTTTTACCACAATTTTTATATTTACTTTAACCAATTAATAAAAAAATAAACTTCATTTGGTCCCTTGGGAAAAATGGGTTTGTTTGGCACTAAGTCCAGTATTTATCTTAGATGTTTTGTAGGTGTTCAGCCTTTCTACCTGGGTTGGGGACCAGTTAAAATGTGCAACCTTACAAGTTCTGGTAGTTTTCCCTGCAACACTGAAGGGTCAACTGACTGAGAGTGTTGGAAGGAAACCTGACAGGAAGATTTTCCGTGGCTGCAACACATGAGCCCTCCTGGGAAATGTCTGGCTTTGTGTGAACCTCTCTGTCACGTGGAAATGCTACCATTCAAGCTGCACAGACTTATGGTGCTGTACACTACAGTGCCCTTTTTCTCAATACAAAGATCGAGAATTTATACTGCACAATAAATAGCCTCAAATTTCAATAATTTTGGAATTCTTTACCCACAGGTCTCACTTTATTTTAAAGAAAAGAATCTCTGGGCAATTGGAGATGGCCACTGTCTTCCTGCCCCCCCCTCCCTTACAACTGGCAGGCAAACAGGAAAGGCTGCTGCCTGCCAGTGTGTGCCGCTACGTAAAAGTTGGCACACACATCACTTTAATCTTTAAAAAGTTTACATAAACCAAGAGTAGCAGTGAGCTTGGCAAGTGAGGTGCAGCCTTTTGGCGGGGGTGAGGGGGAAGCAATCAGGCTTTAAAAGCACTGAGAAAGTTAGACCTGGCTTGCCTCTTCACTGTGCCAGTGTATGGCTGTTTTAGATACATAGGACTGTGCCAAATTTACTAGATTCCCTGTCATTCTTGTTCTGCGGGAAGTAGTTTCACCCCCCTAGTGGGCTGTTACCCATGGCTACTGTTCTTTTGACATTGCCTCCTGGGCTGCCCTAGTCCATGTGGCTTTGGATATCACCCATGGAGAGGCTATGATAATGGCACATTAGACGGAAGACTTCATCTCAGTGAACAAATCAAATGGAAACTGGCAGAGACCGCCTCGATTTGAACAGCCAACTCTGAACTTGCTTGTTTATTCACTGACAGCTGGAGGAAAGCATACAGTCCAAAGATGAATTCCACTCATTTTAAATATTACGGGCTCCTATTTTCTCTATGAGAGTAAGTAAAACAGAACATATTTTCTGAGAACAAATCAGTCACAATCCTATTTCTAAATGTGCGCTGTGTTAATCTTCATACCTCCAGCAAAAAGGATAGTTGTGCTTGAAAGTGCTGACATGGACCAGTCTTCCTTTCTCTTTTAGGGTCTTGATAATGTTCTTATCTGCATCCTAAGAAAAATAAGGCAATGGTCTTAATTCAATATTAATCTGCACGAAGAATCTCGAAGCATCTTCCATGCTAACAGTTGGCTAACTTCTTACCTTAAGAATAGCGAAATATTTTGGACTTGAAAGAGATGTTACAATAAATATTTACTATTACTTTAAAGTATTACAGTATTTCTCTTATAATAGAGATGCTATCTAACAACTGTGATCTAAGATTCTTGAAAGAATGTAAGACATACCTTTCACCCCACCCCAGATGTTCTTTCAGACGTAGCCAAGAATCACTTCTGAAGCTACTATTGGTAGGCACAGAGATCCTTTAAGTTGGTCTTAGAAGGAAAGAACTCAAGAGCTGAGCACTCTAATGGTAACCAAGGCTTGCATGATGTTGACCAACAGGCTTCAATTCATAGAATAGAGCCATCTTATCTTATATCCTATGCAACATGCATTCCTCACCCTTTGGAATAACTATTCTAAAGTGTTTCCACACCTTTTTTCCCCAGGGATAATAGTAAGGTACAGTTGTCAAATTAATGAGAATTAGGACAGCTTTTGCCTCTCCCACAACATGCCTTCATTTTGCCATGGAACATGGATACATTCTATCTTCGGGTTTGACAATATACAATTGCTATAATGAAAACAGAATTCTATTCGCTCATCCAAAAGACTGGTTTCCCTCTTTTTTTAAAAAAAACAAAAAACCAGAATTTACTGAAATACAGTTGAAAAAAGATGCAACAAAAAAGACTACCCCATATAACAACACTACTGATTATCTCAACAAACAAAGGAAATGAAACTGATGAATTGAGATTCTTATTATTATGAACATCTAGATGGGCAAAAAGGAATGAACTATATAAATATAAATATAAATATAAATATAAATATAAATACAAATACAAATACAAATATAAATATAAATATAAATAAAAAGGGCAAGCAAGTAATATGAGAGCCTGAAAATAAAGCCAACTCAAAACAAGTTATTGTTAACTGTAGAAATGAGCCCCACATCACAGTTATCCAGGAATAACACTGACGAATAAGCTAGTCCAATAATTAGCTGATTCTGATCAGCTATTAATCCCTATTTGAAATCTTATCCAAATAATCTTTGTGCAATTAGTCCATTCATAAACTTGCCATAAATTTCATTTTTTAATTGGGTGCCCACTGATATGGCAGTAAAAGCTATATACAAATGCAATAAACTTCCAGTTAGCTGTGTTTCTGAGGTGGAGGAGAGACCAAAACTGAAAGTGAAAATGGGTGAGTGTAAATTTTCCAAATCTGAAAGTGCCATGACAGCAACTGTATCATACGGGGGTGTGAGCAAAGGACACACAGTGCTTCAATTTCTAGATACTATTTCAAGCAGACTCTCTCTGGCTTCCTGAAGACAACCCACCTTTACATATTGTCCAGCAAAATCTGCCACTTCTGCTGTAAAACAGCCTGATGCATCAACAGGACAAACTGGCACAGAATCTTTTTGAATGATATTAAAATCCATGCAGACTCTGTAGTCATCCTACAAGACAGAAAGAGAAAATATGAAATCTCCTATTGATTTCCAGAGATCAAAATTCAAACTAAACCCTGCAACGCTTTTGAAGTTTCATCACCGGTAAATTATTCTGTCATCTTCTGACATGCCCTGCTTCTTCAAAAAAATACAAACCTGAAACAAGAACTCTTTCCTTCCTAGGAAGGTAACGCTCAACTACATCTTGTCACATTGAGGGCTGCATCACATATGTTCCAACTCTTCATGGCTGAAACAGCAGCGGATGACTCATTGTGTGATTGATCTAATGTCACTTTCTAACAACAAACAACTGCTTCTCAATCATATCTTCATGCCATTGTGAATCAAGTAATCCATCAGGAAATTTACATGAGATATAAACCAATTCTGATTCATTAATGAATCCCATTACACAGACATACATGTTTATATCCTCATTTTTCTAAAACATTATGATGGAACCTGTGGCACTTCAGATGTAAATCGGAAAGTGTAGTTTGAGCAGCATATAAAGCAGCCTCAGACTTTCAAGGTCTTCCCCTTTTTTCATAGTCTCTCATACCTTTCCTGAAAATGAGCAGACATACTTTTAGACCAGTGGTTCCCAATGTGGAACATACACCCCACAGGGGTACTTCAATTCCCAGAAGCCTAAGTCAGTACATTGGCTGATCAGTGCTTTGAGGAATTGACTTGGGCTTCTGGGAACTGAAGCCCAAAAATCAAAGGTTGGGAAACACTGTGTTAGAGAGATAAGCTATCTTAACTTGGAGAAAGATATGTTGGACAAAAAAAGTCACAATATAAACCCTGATGCTATTTCTGTACTGCAAGAGACAACCCCACCCCTGTCCAGCAATTAGCTGCAGTACTGCAGCCAAAACCTTGCTCACAGTCGGAGTTCGATCCTGACGGGGATCAAGGGTGATTCAGTCTTCCATCCTTCCAAGGTCGATAAAATGAATATCTAGGTTGTTGGTCGCAAAGTGCTAATTAACTTGGGACCTACCCAGATAATGCTCTAAGTGCTATGGGAGAGCGTATAAGTTTAATTGCTATTGCTTCTGTATGTAACAGAAAAGAAATGGATAGATGCAAGAACACATTCTTTGACATAATGGTGTTTGTGCAACCAATTCCTAAACTGAAAAGGATTTTGAATCTCAATTAAAAGAGTCAAAGGAAGATCTTGGATGCTCTACATGATCTACAATAGGGTCATGAGTAACTTGAAACTTACAGCACCAAAATAAGGAGCCTGATGTACAACTCCTGTACCTTCTTCTTCTTTCACATAGTTGTCAGTCACTACAGTAAAAGCACCACTTTCTTTGCACTGGAAGAAAGGATTTATTTACAAAACAATTGTATGAACAATATCGAAAGCTGGAAACTAAAATCAAGATACTCAAAGAGGAATATCTTCGTTAAAACTGTGGCTACCAATATGGATCAGAAATTGGTAGCTCAGCAGAAGATTAGCAGGAACTGAAAAATGCCTTTTCTCTGAGGCACAGCAGTTGGACAATCTGGCCTTATATACTCCAGAGTTGTGTAACAATTCAGATCAAAGGCAACCATTTTGTAACTACTGGACAGTGGAATGCATTTCTATATAGCAGGGATTCTCAACCTGTGGCCCATGGGCCAGATGTGGCCCATGGCACCATTTCATGTGAGGTCCCACTGCTTCCAACACAACAGGAAGTGCCATGTGGTGGAGGAAGGGCAAAATGGCCATCCGGCCCCCAAAGCTGTCTGAGGGAGCGTGACCTGGCCCCCGGCTTTAAAATGTTGAGAACTTCTGCTCTATATTGTAATGCGCTCTACATGGGGCTGCCCTTGATGACCATTCAGATGCTGCAGCTGGTTCAAAATGCGGCTGCTCATGTGGTGATGGGGTGTGGATGTTATGCCCATGCTTCACCCCTACTACGGGAGCTGCATTGGTTGCCAGTGTGCCTCCGGGTGCAATTCAAGGTGCTGGTGATGACTTTTAAAGCCCTACATGGTAGTGGTCCAGGGTACTTAAGAGACCGCGTCCCCCCAAGATCATCTATCCATCCCACTAGAGCGGACTGGAGGGGCTCCTTAAAAGTCCCATCAGCTAGAGAGGCTCGGCTCTCTAGCACTAGAATGAGGGCCTTTTCGGCATCTGCTCCGGCCGTGAGGAACCTCCTGCCGACTGAGCTGCGTCTCTGGACAGAGCTGGAAATGGGCGATAGAATGAAAGAATCATTCTCCAAATACACTTGCAATGGCCTTTCTTCGCTCAAGAGGTCTGTTTACTTTTCCTTTGTAAATCGCTTACTTCCAATTTGCAAATATATCTGTACTTCTGAACTTACTACAAGAATTACTGGTAAATCACTGCTGCTTACCTTGATAAAATACTCAAAAAGGGGTTTATATCTCTTCCCTTTAAGTGTAACACCAGGAAACCTGAAATGTATTTGTCAAGTTAATAGCTGTAAACAAGTTTGAATACTTCCAATAATTAAAAACTGCTTTTCTGACAAAAAATGACCCAAACCAGCACACAAAATAGTAAAATAATCACAATAAAACAGCCATTAAAGGATACATTAAAATTGCAGAAACATTACACACACAATGAAGTATCTGCAAGCTATCATTAACTACAAGTTAAAAGCAATAAAAATTATTTGAAGCTCAAGAACGTACTAAACCTACACAGTTGCTTCTGTGAACTATATAATTTAATGTGTCATAATAACTTCCATTTGTACAATGCACAATAACATATATTTCAATTGGAACGAAAGAGGTAAACATCTGTAACATATAACTAAAACAGATTATCTGACACTAGTTTTGTAGAATAAATGGAAGTGGTGGTAGTGGGGAAACATACATAATTTGTGTAAAATATAGAAGCAAGCAACATGTTCACCAAGGTTTTGGTGTGTTGTTACTTGTTTGTTTAAATTCTTGCTTTATTGCAGCAGAGAAAGTATGTCTGGATCATCAAATTTATTTTGTAGATGCTGGAGAAAACTGCAGCAGAAAGGCAAATGTGTGGCAAGACAACAACATTAGAAAGACATTTTTGAAAGCTTATAATGCAGTCCTATCTCTTAAAAAACTTTGACTGTCTATGTCATCAGATAATTCTGATTGGTTGGCAAATGCAAATTATTGCAGTTCTAATTCTCGAGGACCAATGGGAACTTTGTTCAATATTTTTATGCTCCATTAGTCTTCCATTAGAAACTATGATGCCAATAAGACTATAAGAATGTCCAGAATGCTATTATACAAGACACATTCAAAAGTGTAAATCCTTTTTTTCCTCCTATACTTTCAAAAGCAATTTCAACAGCTGAAGTTCAATACCATCTTCAGTGGCAGATACCAAAACCTTTGAGAGACTGTAGTACAAGGGTTTCCAACCTTTTAAAGTCAGGGGCTGGGTCAAGCTCCCTCAGACAGTTGAGGAAGCCGGACTGGTCCCCACTCCCCAGCTGAAAACACTGCCATAAAACACATCCGCAACTGTTGTGGACACTGTTTAAGGCTGTTTATGGCACTTGCGGTGGCAGCAGCAGCAGTGGGGGGCAGATGATTTGGGCCTGTGGGCCGGATCCAGCCAAAGGGCCATAGGTTGCCAACTCCTGCTGTAGTACATCCAAGCATTCTGATAGGTTAAACCACCACACAAAGAAGAAATAGTGATTCTTTAGTTCGTTTATCTTTTACACAGATTTGTTTCACTGTAAATTATTGCATTCAGTATGTGTGTAGTAATTTACTTGCCTGTCAAGAATTGTATATTCACTGTCAGATTTGTAGAGGGCCACCAATCTAGCTTCCATCAAAATGAAAATTCTCCCTGTGCTTTTTTCTGGGGAAAAAGTCAAAGAAATTAATATTCTTGTGATGCACATATACAGAAAAGGCTACAACTAAATGGCATCAACAATAAGATACTAATCTCAAAAACTGTAAGTAAAGTAAACTATATTTTGACAATACTACGCAGATTACTGCTAAAGAAATCAACCGAAAATCTGTACTGGAGCAGATACAATAAAGAGCTTGATACAATATTTCACCAAACTTTAGTGAGGTAAACGTTGCCCTTGTTCGAAAGCCAGTTGTATCTAACTCTAGGGTTCAGTGCTCATCTCTGTATATAGCCAAAGAGCCAGTGCTGTCTGCGTCTGCAGATGTTTCCGTAGACATATGGCAGGCATGACTAGACACCAGAGTGCATAGAATGCTGTTTACCTTCCCACCGAAGTGGTACCTATTTATCTACTTGCAATTTCTTGGTTCAAACTGCTAGGTTGGCAGGAGCTGAGACAGAGACAGGCGCTCACTCCATCGTGCAGAATTTAGGCCTTAAACTGCTGACCTACCGACCTTCCAGTCACCAAGTTCAGCATCTTAACCACTAAGCCACCACAGTCCCCTAAAACTTTAGTTAAGGATACTTAATTATGATTAGGTATGATGTCCAAATTAATGAAACTGTGATCACGTTCTCACACCATAGTTTGAAGCAGGTTTTCATACTAACTGTGACACATGACTTAATCATTTGGAGACAAACCAACACTGAATTGATGAAGCTTGAAAGCACACAAACAGCTTGGGCTTGGTGTATGTACACTTGCTTTTGTGACCACAAGGAAGCTTCTGGCAAGCTGATAGATGTAACTGTTAAACAAAAGCCTTAATTAAAGAGATTTGTATAACAACCTGTACTGGTAATAAAAATGTGCAGAAGAAGTTGAAGGTCAGGTGCCAGAGGATATAGAGATATGGCAAGGACTATGGGAAAGATAGATATTTTCTGCACTATTTTTTAATTTATACTTTAGCAACATCACTGGAGAAGTCTTTTGATTGATAAAGAGGTTCTTCCACATCATCTAATATGCAAATACAGTAATAGCTCATACAAAGTCCACTTCATACAACTTCGGATTCATACAACATCGCCTAATTCCTTGGAAAAAGTTGCCTCATACAAAGTTATGTGACGTTATATGAGGCATTGGGGTTTTCCCCAGGTGCATTGTGCCTGGGCAGTATAAAAGGCAGGGCACATGCGTGCATTGCTCTTCTGGGTTTTGCATGAGGGAAAGAGTGTTTAGGAGTGGTTTTGAGCGGGATTTTGGATTTTTTTGAATTTTTTCATCAGAATTTTTAGAAGCATTCCTGGGATTTTTGCAGCATTCTTCAGGTTCTTGGACAATCAGGGTTGTTTGACATGTTTTTGTAATGTATTTAGCCTTTAGACAATGTTTTCTTAAAGTTCTGTCAGTTTCCTGTCTGTTTCTTTGACTTTGCCCTGAAGTCTGTGCTGTTACAGTACAATGTATCTCTATGGAAACGACATTGTATGAGGCATCGTGGCAAGGATTTGGATGTTGTATGAGGCATCGTGGCTAGGATTTTGCATGCCTCATACAAAGTCCAAATCCGTATAAAGTCCAAACTTGTGGAACCAGGTTTGGACGTTGTATGAGGTATCACTGTAATAGAATCTCACTAGCTGACCATTTACACAATAGTGCAGGGGTTCCCAACCTTTTCAAGCTGGGGACAGGGTTACGCTCTCTTAGTCAGCTTCGAGAGCCAGACAGCCTTTTTGCCTTGCCTGCATGATGGGGGTGGCCATTTTGTTTCTCAAATGCCCTTGAGGTGCTGGGGGGCCCATGAAATGGTGCTGCAGGCTGGATCTGGCCTGTGGGCCTTAGGGAACCCCTGCTATAGTGAGTGTAAGGGCAACTTTATTCATATTTTTAGACCCCAAATCTCGCCCTTATCCCACAAAACTCCTAAAACACTAAAGAAAATAACCAAAAATATGAGGAGGTGGTCACAGGAGCAAGTGTGAGCATAGCCCTCTGGACAAGGAACAGGCATATGCAGCCTTAGGCTCTTGGAAAGTTGCCCACAACTTTGACAGTGTGATAAAGTTTCTTTATGAAATTAATGCTAATCAGTGAAAGGCAAGCAGCCAAGAAGTACAGGGTAAAATCCTATTGTTCCTTACACAGATGCACGCGATACAGTGTAGAGAGAGAAGCAAGCTTCTACAGGCTGATGAGTTGCATGTTGCACCTTTTAGGGGTGGGTTTTTTAACTTTTAACTTTGTTTTATCATGTGTCTTTTATGTATTTACTGTCTGCTATGTAAACCGCCCTGAGTTGGGTTGTACCTGAGTGGGCGGTATATAAGCGTGAAAAATAAATAAATAAATAAATAAAAATAAACTGCAACACAATGAGGGACAGACTCAGCATTTCACCACTGCAGTTACACTGGTGTAACTAGCATCAAAGATTTCAGCCACAGTTGAAGACCCAAAAAGGAAGAATGGGGCATGCTGGCAGATTTTCACTGAGTAAACAGTGAAATCATAACCACACAACAAAAGCCAGCAGAAAGAGTGCCAGGGACAACATCAGCCTTAAGATAAAAACTTAAAACTAGCATTCACGGTGCTGTGTATTCTTGCTTCTATTGTCTGGCACAAAACTGTGAACTTCAACTATTTTTAGGCAACTATGAAAGAGATGGTAATGTTTAATAGAAGCATCCATTATTCCACCACTCCTGCTGCCTCTGTGAGGGTCGGGGGACCCGATCTGCGCTGTTTCTGACATCCCCCAACCTTCCCAGGTGGTACTGCAAGGCAAAACCTGCAGCCGATGAATAAGTCCCCCCCCCCCCCCCAACCGGGCCTTTTGCCTTGCTGCACCACCCGGGGACCAGCCGCCTCCCACCACTGCCACGATAAGTCACTTCTTGCGACTTCCAGTGGTGGAGTCGGGTTGATCTCTAAAGAATTGTGTCAGGGTTTTGCCAAATTTCGTAAATCGGGGCATTTTCGGAATTCAGCACAAACCCCTTTTGTAAGTCAAACCATTCGTAATTCGAAGCATTTGTAAGTCGAGGTTTTACTGTATTTCGTACAGAGCAAACACTTGTGTGTTTTTAGAATCATCCTGCCTCATGAACGGCCATGTCTTTAAAGAATATAAAGAATATAAGAACTGTGACACTGGACACAGCTGACATCAGGCCCCTCTCTCCCATGGCCGGGGAAAAAAGCCGCCGCAACACACGGACGGCCAGAGATGCTGGCCACAGCTGATATCGGACCCCTCCCTCCCATGGCTGGGGAGAAGAAAAGCCACCGTGGACTTTCATATATTGTTATGCTTGTTGTTGCTATTATCAGACCTCTAAATGATGGTTTTCTTTTCCTATTGCAATGCTTTATTTTAATTTTTAATTTAATTTAATTTAATAGTCATATCTATATATATGCCGCCCACTCAGGCAGAACCCGACTCAGGGCGGCATTATAACAAGTTCTAAAAACACATAAAAACACTTTAAAAGACCCATATCCCACCCACCCATTCCACCCACTATAAAAAGAAGAAGAGAGAGTTCTTAATTGTTTACATAAGCCAGCAGGCGGGGACCGTGTTCCCATTAGGGCCCCACACCTGCCCTGCCAGCCAGGTCTTCAATCCTCTCCTGAAGGGCAGCAATTCTCTTTGAAGTCTTAGATCTGTTGGCAGGAGGTTCCCGAGGGTCGGTGCGGACACGGAGAAGGCCCTCCTTCGGGTGCTGGATAGATGTGCACCCCTACCTGATGGCACTATTAGAGAGCCTCTCCGGTCCACTCTGGTTGGATGGGCAGACACTCTTGGGACGATGTGGTCTCCAAGGTATCCTGGCCCACTGCCAAATAAGGCTTTAAAGGTCAAAACCAGCACCTTGAATTGCATCCGGAGACAAACTGGTAACCAAGTGCAGCTCCCGAAGTAGTGGTGAGGCATGGGCATATCGCCCACATCCCATCACCACCCGGGCTGCCGCATTCTGGACCAGCTGCAGCCTCCGAATGGTCGTCAAGGGCAGCCCCATGTAGAGTGCATTACAATAATCTAGTTGGGAAGTGACCAGAGCGTGGGTGACCATAAGCAAGGAGCCCCAGTCCAGGAGCGTGCGCAACTGGTGAATCACCCGAAGTTGGGCAAAAGCCCTCCTGGCCACAGCCACTACCTGTTCTTCTAGCAGCAGCCGCGAGTCCAGAAGGACCCCCAAGTTGCGCACTGGGTCTGTCGGGGGCAAAACAGCCCCATCCAGTACCAAAGTTGGTAGCTCCCTGGATAACACGGGGCCCCTTATCCACAGCCACTCTGTCTTGCTGGGATTCAGCCGAAGCCCATTGGCCCCCATCCAGACCCCAATGGCCTCCAGGCATCTGGATAGGATTTCAACAGCATCACTGGGGTCCCCACGGGCCGAGATGTACAACTGGGTGTCATCCGCGTACTGATGGTACCACACCCCGTGGGAACGAATGATCTCACCCAGTGGCTTCATGTAGATGTTAAATAGGAGAGGAGAGAGCACTGAGCCCTGATGCACCCCATACTTGAGGAGCCTAGGGCTGGACCTCTCACTCTCTAACACACCGACTGGGTACGGCCCTCCAGAAAAGAGGAAAACCAGGACAACACAGTGCCCTGGATCCCCAGTCCTTTGAGCCGTTCCAGAAGGATACCGTGGTCGACGGTATCGAAGGCCGCTGAGAGGTCAAGAAGAGCAAGGACGGATGGATAACCCCCGTCCCGCTCCTGCCATAGATCATCCATCAGTGCGACCAATACTGTCTCCGTACCATACCCGGGCCTGAATCCTGATTGAAAGGGGTCTAGATAATCCGCTTCCTCCAGGACACTCTGCAGCTGGCGTGCCACCGCCTTCTCCAAAACCTTACCCAGAAAGGGCAGGTTGGAAACCGGCCTGTAGTTGTTAAGGACAGCTGGGTCAAGGGATATATTCTTCAGGAGGGGGCGCACCAAAGCATGTTTTAGTGGTGCAGGAAATACCCCCTCCCGTAATGATGCATTTATTATCGCCCCCACCCAGCCACCTGTCACCACCTTGGAGGCTTTCACCAACCAGGTGGGACAGGGGTCCAAAGGACATGTAGTGGCACGCGCAGCTGCAAGGAGTCTGTCCACTTCATCAGGGACAACAGGATCAAACCGATCCCAGATCGTACAGAAAGACTGTGCTCCGGTGCCCCCCCGACCCTCCCCATCCATGCCGGGATTCAGCCCTGAACGAATCCAATCGATTTTCTCCAACAGATGGTCAGCAAAGTCCTCAGCCAAACCCTGCCAACCGGGCACCGATCTCCCCCTACCGAGGAGGGACCTGGTTACCCGGAACAGGGCGGCTGGGCGATTATCAGCGGAGGCAATAAGGGTGGTGAAGTATTGTCGCCTCACCACTCCCATCGCCACTAGGTAGGCCCTAACAGCAGCTCTAGCTAGTGTCCAATCGGAGTCATCCTGGGTCTTCACCCAGCGGTTCCCGCAGTTCATCCGTGAACCACGGGGATGACCTAACTCCACGGGCGCAGAGAGGCCGCAGGAGCGCGATTTCATCCAAGGCTGCTGCTGCCGTCCTGTTCCACAGGTCGACAAGTGCCTCGGGTGAATCGTGTAGCCGATCCAGAGGAACATACCCCAGTTCCCTCTGGAATCCATCTGGATCCATTAGTCGCCGAGGGCAGACCATTTTAATAGGCCCTGCTTCCCTACGATGAAGTGTCGCCCCCAGAAAGTCAAGAGTCACCAGATAGTGATCTGACTATAGCACAGGTGAGATGACTAAATCCTGTAATCTCAGATCACTCTGCCACTGCTCTGACAAGAAAACTAAGTCTGGCATGTGACCACTGCCCCTGGTCGGACCCCGAACTACCTGAGTCAGGCCCATGGCTGCCATGGAAGCCATGAACTCCCTTGCCACCTTAGAAGCCATCCCCAATGATGGGGATATAATGTGTATATGCTCTGTTTGTTGTTAGCCGCCCTTGAGTCGCATTGCGAGTGGGTGGCATACAAATTAAATATGATGATATTGATCCAACTGAGGATCCCCAAGTTGTGGAAGTAAGGGATTGTGGTGGCTTAGTGGTTAAGATGCTGAACTTGATGATTGGAAGGTCAGAAGATCAGCAGTTCAAGATACAAATGCTGCACGATGGAGTGGGCTCCCATCATCTGTCCCAGCCCCTGCCAGCCTAGCAGTTCAAAAGCAAAAAACTGCAAATAGATAAATAGGTACCACTTTGATGGGAAGGTAACAGCGTTACCACTTTGATGGGAAGGTAACACTCCGGTGTCTAGCCATGCCTTCCACATGGCCACAGAAACGTCTGCAGATGCAAGAAAGTGCTGGCTCATGGACTGCAAACAGAGATAAGCGCCACCGCCTGGAGTCGGATACAATTGTCTTTTGAGTGACTGTTACCTAAGCTGTGGAAATTATGTCATCATAACCTATCAGTTATATCAGTTCGGAGGCGGAAGGTCAGCCGTTCGATTCCAGAGTACTGCAGGACGGAATGAGCTCCTGTCTTTGTCCCAGCTCCTGCAAACCTAACAGTTCAAAAGCAAGAAATTGCAAGTAGATAAATAGGGACTTCGGTGGGAAGGTAACAGCGTTCTCTGCGCTCTGGTGTCTAGTCATACCTGCCACATGACCACGGAAATGTCTGCAGAAGCAGAAAGCGCTGGCTCTTCGGCTTTAAAACAGAGATGAGCACTGAACCCTAGAGTCGGATACGACTGGCTTTCAAGCAAGGGAAACCTTTACTAACCTATCAGTGGGGTCAATGAACTCTGCACTTATCCAAAGGTAGCTAACATACTCTTAATTTATGCCTTCCATTGTATAAACTGGCCAATGAATACAGAAGATAGAATAAACTGTTAACCCAAATCAAACCCTAACAGCTGACAATGCATGTTTGACATCCCACCCCATGAGTATTTTAGTGGAAATGCATACAATTGTGTTTGAGAAGAAGCTTCAACACCCTTGTTGCTGCCTACCCTTAGCCATGTCAGCCTCTGAATAGAAAAGATTATGTCTTTCGACAGAGAAGATGGAGCATTGGCTGCAGCACAAAGCTTAGCAGACAATGCACCAGGAGACAAATATTCCCTTATAAGCACATCTACCATTATCCCTTCAGCATTAGAAGACTTGAATCATCCTGCATAGGTAAATCAAAGGGCAAACCAATTAAAGACATCATAATAAATTAAACAAAAGCTACAGGAGTTTGAAGGAAAGCACTTTATGTAACCATTGTACTCTCCATTATCCTTCCTTTCTGAGATTTATTATGACAACAACATGGTTACTTTGAAGATTTTTTTAAAATGAAGATGACAGACCAAATGCGCAAAAAAACATATGCTTTACATATACAGTCATCTGGCCATTTGCCTGACACAAAGTTTTCCTCCTCTTCTTACCAGACAAGAGGATCTGTTGTTCCTGCTCTTTTGGAAAATAGCAGCACATGCAGGTAGTCAGAATGATAAAAACGCTTTGTGTGCTATGAGCCATCAAGTCACATCTAATTTACAGCATCTCTAAAAAGAATTTCAAGGTATTTGAGATACTGAAGGAATGGGTTTACCACAGCTATCACATAGTGAGTTTCCATGGCTCAGTGCGAATTCAAACATTGATCTCCTGAGTACTAGTACAACCCTCATCAATATACCAGGCATAAAAAAAAACTACAGAGGTTTACTAAAATCGTGGCATTCAGAAGGTAGAGATTAGAATCCTACAAACTCTCACCTGGGATCAAATCTCACTCCACCAAGCAAGACACACTTTCAAGCAAACATGTCATCTGTGCCTTTAGAAGACAGCATTAATTGTATGTCATGTCATCTTTTGCACTTGCCTTTCACCTTCACATACTGCAAGTCTGGGTTAACACACAGGGCCAAGTTGCTTGGCAGAGTCCAGGGGGTTGTTGTCCAAGCAACCAGACAGATGCTTTCATCTTCTTCTAAAGGGAAGGTGACAATGACTGATGGGTCTTGAACATCCTTAAATAAAAAAAGGAAATCAAAAAGATTCACTTATGCAATCAAGGTACACAACAGTGAGCAAGTCACAAAAGCAAAGGAATTGCTATGGTTGATAATATTCTGATACATTATGATTCATTTCTCCTATGGGTTTGCTTCGAGTTGCGTTAAAAAATAATTTTCCTATGGGTTTGTTGCAAGTTACAAAAAAATTTGATTTAAGCAAAAGCCTACGGAGCAGACTTTTTTTGTCCCATAGGCTTTTGCTTAAATCAAATTTTTTTGTAACTCAAAACAAACCCAGAGGAAAATTATTTTTTTATGTAACTCGAAGCAAACCCATAGGAAAAAGAATCTTTATGTAACTCAAAGCAAACCCATAGGAAATCGTGTAAATCGAGACATGGTTTTATTATAAAATCATTATGTAAGTCGACTTTTATGTAACTCGAGGCATTTGGAAGTCAGGGTTTTACTGTATACAGAACTTACTATAGCAATACTCCAAGAAATGTTTCTAAACACCCTAGCTTCCACAAACTATTAGAATAAACTAATGGATGCCCCTTCTTTACTAAGTATGCAGGTTACCAAAGGGTTTAACATTGAAAGTTCAATTCAAAGCATGAAATCCATCTAAATTAGCCATTGAATAAAGCTTGAGTAAGTAAACACATTTTAAAATCAAAGTAGGTTGACAGGTACCTTCACTTATTTAGCCCCTTAAGCTTCCAAAGTGATACTACAGACTTGCAGTGATGGTGAACCTTGGCACTCCAGTTGTTGCTGGACTTCAATTCCCAGAAGCCCTGATCAGCAGGTGTGCTGACTTGGGCTTCTGGTAACTGAAGTCCAAGAACAGCTGGAATGCCAAAGGTTGGCCACCAGGGCTACAGAGGCTCTGATACTTCTTGGCTGACCAGTCTCAGAAAAGGATATTGATAAATTTCTACTCTGCCTCATAATGCCTGGCAGATGAAACACCACAAACCTTTATCAACCGTTAGATGTAAGTAGTGGATAAAGTCATCAGAATTCTGGCTACATGTTACACCAGTTGTATACCAACTACACTGGTTGTCAGCGTATTTCCAATATGCTTGGGCTGACTTTAGAAAACCAAAATGGCTTGAGTCAAAATGATTTGAAGGAATAACTACATCTGAATAAATCTATGTTTTAATTTCTTCCAAGAGCCTACTTGCTGCCTTTCAACTAAAATTAGAAAGCTTGGCAAGCACTACACAATTAAGTGAAAGGAATGTGTTATGTCGTACAAATGTGAAAGAGGATTTTAGATTTGCAGTCTGACAAGTGAAGCAAATTTCTCTTCCTCTTGCCTGGCAAGTAATTCATACAGCAAAACATGTTCATGCCTTTCAACAGCTGCCAATATCCTGTACAACTCACTCCCCAAAGATTTTCAGCTGATTTATTTCAGCTGCTACTAAGAGGGCTTTCAAAAATTATTTATTTACTTAATACACTTTTATACTGCCCATTTCAGAGATATTCCCACTCTGGGTGATTTATATTTCTAAAAATATAAATATTTCTAAAACCAAATACATAACAAGCAAATAATCAAACATACATGTAAAATAACAGCAAATAAATGTTTTTTTTTGGCTTTTAATTGATAAGTGACCTTGTATTTCTAAGAATAATATACTGCTCAAAAAAATAAAGGGCACACAAAAATAAGGCATCCCACGATCTAAATGACTGAAATACTGTATTCCTATTGTTGTTCATATACTGCAGTCGAATGTGCTGACAATAAAATCACACAAAACTTAACAATGGGAATCAAATTCATCAACCCATGGAGGTCTGGATTTGGAGTTACACTCAAAATGACAGTGGAAGAAAACACTACAGGCTGATCCAACTATGATGTGATGCCCTTAAATCAAGTCAAAATGAGGCTCAGTAGTGTGTGTGGCCTCCACGTGCCTGTATGACCTCCCTACAATGCCTGGGCAGGCTCCTGATGGGGTGGTGGATGGTCTCCTGAGGGATCTCCCCCCACACCTGGACTAAAGCATCCCCCAACTCCTGGACAGTCTGTGGTGCAACGTGGCGTCGGTGGATGGAGTGAGACATGATGTCCCAGATGTGCTCAATCGGATTCAGGTCTGGGGAACGGGTGGGCCAGTCCATAGCATCAATGCCTTCGTCTTGCAGGAACCACTGACACACTCCAGCCACATGAGGTCTAGCATTGTCGTGCATTAGGAGGAACCCAGGGCCAACCACACCAGCATATGGTCTCACAAGGGGTCTGAGGATCTCATCTCGGTACCTAATAGCAGTCAGGCTACCTCCGCCGAGCACATGGAGGGCTGTGAGGCCCTCCAAGGAAATGCCACCCCATACCATTACTGACCCACTGCCAAACCGGTCATGCTGGAGGATGTTCCAGGCAGCATAATGTTCTCCACGGCATATCCAGACCCTGACACGTCTGTCACATGTTCTCAGTGTGAACCTGCTTTCATCTGTGAACAGCACAGGGTGCCAGTGGCGAACCTGCCAATCTTGGTGTTCTCTGGCAAATGCCAAACATCTTGCATGGTGTTGGGCTGTGAGCACAACCTCCACCTGTGGTTGTCGGGCCCTCATACCACCCTCATGGAGTCTGAGCAGACACATGCACATTGGTGGCCCGCTGGAAGTCATTTTGCAGGTCTCTGGCAGTGCTCCACCTGTTCCTCCTTGCACAAAGGTGGAGGTAGCGGTCCTGCTGCTGGGTTGTTGCCCTCCCTCGGCCTCCTCCACATCTCCTGATGTACTGGCCTGTCTCCTGGTAGCGCCTCCATGCTCTGGACACAATGCTGGCAGACACAGCAAACCTTCGTGCCACAGCTCACATTGATGTGCCATCCTGGATGAGCTGCACTACCTGAGCCACTTGTGTGGGTTGTAGGCTCCGTCTCATGCTACCACTAGAGTGAAGGCACCACCAGCGTTCAACAGTGACCAAACCATCAGCCAGAAAGCAAAGGAACTGAGAAGTGGTCTGTGATCACCTCCTGCTGAACTACACCTTTATTGGGAATGCCTTGCTAATTGCCTCTGATGTCCACCTGTTGTCTCTTCCATTTGCACAACAGCATGTGGAATTGATTGTCAATCGGAGTTGCTACCAGGGTGGAAGTTTGATTTCACAGAAGTGTGATTGACTTGGGGTTACATTGTGTTGTTCAGGTGTTCCCTTCATTTTTTGGAGCAGCATATAAAATGCCTATTAAATTTTTACTGTAATAAGGAAATACACTAAATACAGTGGTACCTCGGATAAAGTCCGATTCGAATAAAGTCCGTTTCAGGTAAAGTCGCAGTTTTCATGCACACATGATGCATCGCATAAAGTCCAAAACCACTAAAATGGACGTTATCCAAGGTATTTGGTATAGGAACCTCGGATAAAGTCCATTTTTGGACTTTATCCCATGCATCGCCCATTTGATTTGGATAAAGTCCAAAATTGGATAAAGTTCAAACTTGTGGAATGGAGTTTGGACTTTATCCAAAGTTCTACTGTAGTAGTATTATTTACCATATTTAAGACAGCAAATTTGAAATTTCTTTGAGTTTCCTGGGCACAAAAACAACATTGCTTTCCTTCAGCTGATAATTTGCAACATACTGGTTTCCCCCTGCTCTAAGCAAGTCATGCAGCAAAAAATATGCTTAGAAATCATCTAAATCCAGTATCCAACTTACTTATAGTGACATTTAAGATATAACAGGGCTTCATGTTTATGAAGTAGGATAGATTACCTGATCTATACACACATATATATTCATGTGACAGCTTGCCTGTGCAACTCCAAAAAATGTTATTAACTGAGACTCTATGGAAGTAATTAAAAGCTTCCTATTCCCCCACCCCTCAGTTCTGGGTTCCTTTCATCCTAGGGAAGCCTTTGGGAGCTGTAGAACACAGGAGAGAACTCTAGTGCATGAAAATGGCCACTATCAGGACTAAGCAGTGGTTATTTGCAAACATTAAAAGTATTCTTCCCCCCCCCCTCCACAGATTCCAAAGCTTCCCGGGACAAAGGGGACCCCCAGGGATCTTCTGAAGTAGAAGGGAGGGGGAACAAGAAGTTACTAATTCCCCACAAGCAGCTGTGGTTTATGATAATCGCACTACACATCAGGATTCTCGCCACTACTTCTATACTTATTTCTACTTGGCAATCACACCATTCACTGGTTCTCTGTAACACAATCACACAGAACTCAGTGGGTCTAATTTCCAAGTGAACATGCACAAAATCAAGCTGCAAATCTAAGATCAACTTTTTTATACTTGTATGACACGCAGGTTTTTATCATATCTTGATGGTGTGGGCTAGATCATTTATAAAAAGATCTTATTTATTATTTATTTATTTATTTATTTTATTCAATTTATATCCCGCCCACTCAACACAAGGCCGACTCTGGGCGGCTAACAACATAAAAAGTAACCCCAGGGCAACCCAAGGAGTTTACAGACAATATTAATAATCCTAAAAACAGTTAAAACAGTAAAAAAGTTAAGACTACCCACCCCCTAAAAAGCAGGGGCTGCAGGATCGAAAAGGCACCATGGGGAAGAGTTCCTCTACACCAACCACCCCATGGTGGTTACCCTTCCACCTGCACCCCACACTTGACCTGCCAGCCAGGTTTTAAGATCCCTTCTGAAAGGCAGCAACTCCGTCCGAAGACGTAGCTCTGTTGGCAGGAGGTTCCAGAGGGCCGGTGCAGACACGGAGAAGGCTCTCCTCCTTGTGCCAGAGAGGCGAGCCCCTCTGGCTGATGGAACAATTAGAGAGCCCCTCCGGTCCGCTCTGGTTGGACGGACAGACGTCCTCAGGGCGATGCGGTCTCTTAGGTAACCTGGCCCACTACCATATAGGGCTTTAAAGGTCAAAACCAGCACCTTGAATTGCACCCGGAGACATACTGGCAACCAGTGCAGCTCCCGGAGCAGTGGCGAAGCATGAGCATAACGCCCACACCCCATCACCACCCGGGCAGCCGCATTTTGGACCAGCTGTAGCCTCCGAATGGTCGTCAAGGGCAGCCCCATGTAGAGCGCATTGCAATAGTCTAGTCTGGAGGTAACCAGAGCATGGGTGACCATGAGCAAGGAGTCCCGGTCCAGGAGTGGGCGCAACTGGCGAATCACCCGAAGTTGGGCGAAAGCCCTCCTGGTCACAGCCGCCACCTGTTCTTCTAGCAGTAGCCGTGAATCCAGGAGGACCCCCAAGTTGCGCACCGGGTCTGTCTGGGGCAAAATAGCCCCATCCAGAACCAACGATGGTAACTCCCGGATTAACGCAGGACCCCTTATCCATAGCCACTCAGTCTTGCTGGGATTCAGTTGTAGCCCATTAGCCCCCATCCAGACCCCCACAGCTTCCAGGCATCTGGAAAGGACTTTGACGGCATCACTGGGGTCCCCATGGGCCGAGATGTACAACTGAGTGTCATCCGCGTACTGATGGTACCGCACCCCATGGGAACGAATGATCTCACCCAGCGGTTTCATGTAGATGTTAAATAGGAGAGGAGAGAGCACCGAGCCCTGAGGAACCCCCCATTTGAGGGGCCTAGGACTGGACCTCTCACTCTCCAACCACACCGACTGGGACCGACCCTTCAGAAATGAGGAAAACCAGGACCACACAGTACCCTGGATTCCCAAACCTCGGAGCCGTTCCAGAAGGATACCGTGGTCAACGGTATCGAAAGCCGCTGAGAGGTCAAGAAGAGCAAGGACGGATGGATGACCACCGTCCCGCTCCCGCCAGAGATCATCCATCAGTGCGACCAATGCCGTCTCGGTACCATATCCAGGCCTGAATCCTGACTGAAAAGGGTCCAGATAATCCGCTTCATCCAGTACCCCCTGCAGCCAACACGCCACTGCCTTCTCCAACACCTTCCCTAAAAAGGGGAGGTTTGAGACAGGCCTATAGTTAGTTAGGACAGCTGGGTCGAGGGAAGGTTTCTTCAGGAGGGGGCGCACCAAAGCATGTTTTAAAGGTGCAGGAAACACCCCCTCCCGCAATGATGCATTGATCACAGCCCTAACCCAGCCACCTGTCACTGCCTTGGAGGTTTTCACCAACCAGGTGGGACAGGAGTCCAAAGGGCAGGCAGTGGCGCGCACAGCTGCAAGGAGCCTGTCCACTTCATCAGGGGCAACTGGATCAAACCGGTCCCAGATGGCATGGCAAGACTGTGCTCCGGCTCCCTCCGGACTCTCCCCATCCACGCCAGGATTAAACCCAGAACGAATCCGATCGATTTTCTCCACTAGATGGTCAGCAAAGTCCTCAGCCGAACCCTGCCAACCGGGCACCGGGGTCCCCCTACCAAGGAGAGACCTGGTAACCCGGAACAGGGTGGCTGGGCGATTATCAGCGGAGGCAATAAGGGTGGTGAAGTATTGTCGCCTCACCACCTCCATCGCCACTAGATAGGCCCTAATAGCGGCCCTAGCTAGTGTCCAATCGGAGTCTCTCTGGGTCTTCACCCAGCGGCGCTCTTGGCGTCTCTTTGCCCGTTTGAGCTCCCGCAGTTCATCTGTGAACCATGGAGATGACCTAGCTCGATGAGCTCTGAGAGGCCGTAGTGGTGCGATTTCATCCAAGGCCGCTGTAGTCATCCTGTTCCACAGGTCGACCAGCGCCTCGGGCGAATCGTGTTGCCGATCCAGAGGGAAATCCCCCAGTTCCCTCTGGAATCCATCAGGATCCATCAGTTGCCTGGGGCGGGCCATTCTAATAGGCCCTGCCACCCTACGGTGCAGCGTCGCACCCAGGAAGTCTAGAGCCACCAAATAGTGATCTGACCATGGCACAGGTGTTATGTCTTATGTCTTAACAACAAGCATTTTTTTCCACCATGTTCAGAATTGTATTCATCAAAATTTGAATACCAAGATGTAACGATAAATAGCTGGGATGGAGAACAGAAAAAGTCAATTCCAAGTTGTAGCAAATAAACCCCTTCACACCTGAAGTTTTCTAATAACAAGTCTTTGGATGGTCAGGTGCAAAAGACCACAGGAGTATCTATGTGTTTGTTCGCACCTAGTTAACACATTAAGTCTTCCTAGTTCTCTCTCCTTTTCCCATGTGTAAATTCTGGCACTGAGTGTTTGCGGATATTTAAATCAGTGCTAAGGATTATTCCAAAGACAATTTATTCAGCAAACATAAAGCTCAATCATCAGTCTTTGAGCAATTTTCTACATGGCTAGCCACCTTCCCGGTTTCCACAACTACTGTACTAAATATAGTTAGAAAATTTAACTGAACATTTTTATTGGCATTTTGTAGGGTGAACAACTTTACACTTGCACAGCATTGGTGAGCTATTTTTTGCTCTGCCTTGCCTTCAAAAGAAATTTGACTTTGATGAAAACAAGCTTTGTGTGAGAAGACGATAAGAGCCATTTGTGCACCTTGCGTTGTGATTAACAGGTATTTTAGAGAATCCTAGGAAGTTTTAGGACATCACTCTTTTTTATGGCTGAATAACTTGTTTGAGTATTTTATTAGTTCAGATAAAGAATGTAAGCTGCTGCTTTTCTCTCTTCTTTTTTCTTTAAAGAAAATGCCTTCTGATGCTACTTTTAGTTCTCTTAAAAATGAGCTGTAGCCCATTTTCAAATGTCTGCGTCAAAGGCTGTATATAAACTCCAGGCAGCTGAAACACTCCAGAGCTCCTCACAAGAAAACAGGCAAATGAAGAGCACATTTTGTTCAACGCAATGAATCAGAAAGATCTCCTTTTCTACACTTACTCTCCAAACCAATATAATGCACTACTCACAGTACAAAAGACAAAGACAAGTTATTTCTAAAATTGATTTAGTCTATCCTGACTTTTCAAATCAAAACCTGCACAGCATTAAGAAAAACCTTGAAAATACAATTTTAAAAACTTTAAATATGTGTTTATTTAAACCTACTTTATCGCCCGAAAAGTAATGTTCTAAATTTCAACCGGACGTGTACACAATTCAAGTAACAATTAAATGTTCATTGCTGAAAGCTTACCTAAATCATACATGCAGTTGTTGAAATGGTCACCATGTTATTCTCCATAGGCATATCAGACAAGAAACAAAACAAAAGTAGAAACAAAAATAAGAAAATAAGAATGTTGTAGCATCTTAACAACTAACTGCTATATTATAATGTGAGCTTTTGTGGAACAAGTTCACTTCTTCAGCTCACATTAAGTTGAATCAGTTAGTCTTTAAGGTGCCACAACATTTTTGCTTTATGCATTTTTAAATTTTGTTTTGGTTTCTGGTCTGATAAAGCATACATTTGACCTTTCATTTACTGAATTTATTAAAGTACTGTACAGTGGTACTTCATACAACGATTTTAATCCGTTCCATGGCGCTCATTGTTGTACGAAGCAATTGCTATACGATACATGCATCGTATAGCAATTTTCCCTATGGGATGCATCGTACAATTTTTTTTGCTGAGTGGTTTTTCCCATTGAAAAATTGTTGTACGGTTTTTTCCCATAGAGAAAATTGTTATGCGGGACGCTATTTCCCACCCAAAACCTAATTGTTATGCGATTTCGTTGCTATACGGGTCGAGTGTTGTATGAGATTCCACTGTATTTCTAAACTTCCATATATCAATAGATCTCAGAATGTGGCAACATCAATGAAATTACACTGAAATAAATTAATACATTTTAAATATTTTTAAAGCGATTGAAATATTATTTAAAATACTTCAGCAATTTAAACAATTTAGACAAAAGCAAAGCATTTGCCAACCCTACACTCCTGCTTGGAAAGGCTCAGGAAAAGCAAGCCATTAGGCACCACTGAAAACAAACTATATAAAAAAAATTCTATGAAGACATTGGCCTAAATCCAAACATTACTCACAAATATAATAGATTGTACATTTGGTAAATTGGATTCAATGGAAACTTATATTTCAACATTTACATAAGTTTCCGTGATTCTGTTGGTCTATTCTTAGTTGAGGTTAATAAGGAAACGTTTTCTGGAAACAGTTCAATTACGTCACTTTGTCCAAAATAGAGCTGCTAGGCTATTTCCTGGGACTCTTAAATAGGCCTCTGCAAGATTCTGTCAACTGCACTAATTTCTAGCCTGTTTTCGACCCTGACTAGTTTGGAACCAGAGTATGTAACAGAATTGTTTCCTCCCCAAGCACCCACCTCGAAAGCCAGTCGTATCCAACTCTAGGGTTCAGTGCTCATCTATTTACAGCCAAAGTGCTGCATCTGCAGATGTTTCCCTGGACATGTGGCAGGTATGACTAGACACTGGAGTGTACTGAATGCTGTTTACCTTCCCACTGAAGTGGTACCTATTTATCTACTTGCAATTTCTTGCTTTCAAACCGCTAGGTTGGCAGGAGGTGGGACAGAGACGGGAGCTCACTCCGTCATGCAGCACTCAGGTCTCCAACTGCTGACCTGCCAACCTTTCAGCGTCTTAACCACTAAGCCACTGCAGTCTCTCCCAGATCTTTAGGACCTCTTTAAAGACCTGCCTTCAAGTACACCTCACCAAGTAAAAGATAGGCAGGTTTGAGACAACTTTCTCAATTATGTAGCAACTTTATGAAATGCCACCCCCCAACCATGTAGGTTTGCCTGAAATGTAAATTCTTATCTTTTTAATACCCTTTACTTTCACCTAATCATTGTACACCTTCTATGCTCTAAAGATGGATGTTCATAGTAAAGGTAAAGGTTTCCCTTGCTCGAAAGCCAGTCGTATCCGACTCTAGGGTGCAGTGCTCATCTCTGTTTAAAAGCCGAAGAGCCAGCGCTGTCTGCTTCTGCAGACGTTTCCATGGTCATGTGGCAGGCATGACTAGACACCGGAGCACATGGAACGCTGTTACCTTTCCACCAAAGTGGTCCCTATTTATCTACTTGCAATTTCTTGCTTTCGAACTGCTAGGTTGGCAGGAGCTGGGACGAAGACGGGAGCTCATTTCCATCCTGCAGTACTCGGGAATCGAACTGCTGACCTTTTGCTTCCCAGTCAGCGTCTTAGCCACTTGAGCCACTGCAGTCCCATCATATGTTCATACTGAATTTAAAAAACAAGTACTAAGTGGTTAAGAGCCTGATCAGACACATGATGTGTCAGAAATTATGGACTGAAATACATAAGACCCGAATAGATTAAGAATTTATGGATAAGTAGCAACACATAAACAAATGTTAAATGTTTATTGGTGTAACATTTTCCATTCTATGCTTTAATGGTTCCAAAAATGGTTCACAATAAAAAATTTAAGCATAAGATGTTTTTGTTTTCTGATATGCCTGAAAGCTAAAGAAAGAACATAGTATTTTATTTATTTAATAGATTTATATACCACCCTAATCCCGTGGACTCTGGGCGGTGTACATAGGCCAGCGAGCACCTCACTGACCATATAATAAAACAAGTTAAAACCAATATAAAAACAATTAAAAATCCTTAAGAACATTTGGCAATATTGCCCACCGCTGTGCCATAATAAAAAGCATCTAATTAAAACTCCAGCAATGAAAATATGGAGAGGGAAATAAAGGTCTCCTAAAAATAAGATCTTTGTTTGTGGCTTTAAAATGGTTGCACCACCACCAAAACAACATTTTTTTCCTATTCCTCACCTCCCTTTCTTTGGATAGTGAGGACACTATCCTCACTATCCTACCTAACAAACAGAAAGCACCTACTGAAATCTTGCAGCACTAAAATGAGATTTTTCTAGATGTTCAGCTGAAAGGATACAATCCATTATATGTATGAACAGCTTCAGTACAGATAAGTGCAATATGTGTAAGAGTGAGGATAACAAAATACTAGCAATAAATTAAAAATCTACATGTCTGTAAGGTATGTGTAAAGCCAAGGAGAACTCCTCAAATGGGGAACTATATGACCTGTAATCCAAGAAATCCAAAAAACTCATCTCTAGTGTGATTCCAAGTGAGGGTCACTAATAGCACATGAACTAAAGAATTCTAACACAGAAGCCTAGACATGTGAAATGCTTATTTAGTTCAGAACTAGGTTGACACTTCAAAACAAACTGATTAGCTCCTGGTCTGCCTTTAGATCAGAACAGCAAGAATGGCAATCAGCCTCCACTCTGAAAGAAGACATCAACTGTGATGCAGTTCACCAACTCTTCATTCGATTTATCAGCAGACCAGTGGTTCCCAATGTGAGCCCCATGCCCTACAGGGAGGCTTCGATTCCCAGAAGCCTAAGTCATTACACTGGCTGATCAGTGCCCTGGGGAATTGACTAAGGCTTCTTGAAACTGAAGTCCAAAAACCAAAGGTTGGGAAACACTGCTGTAGACAGAATAGCCCGATGGTGCATTTGCATTAGCTGCTCTGGTGAAAGGTGAAAGTAAACACATAAAAGACACTTTGGGAAATCAAGATATTCAGGTCATTACTGATTCTCAATCCTGCTCTTAATACTAACAATGTTCCTTAATACTGAATTTTGGTGAGCTTCCACTCCAGCCTCACAGAGCTACTTGTACCTGTACTTGTTTCAAAAGTACAGGAGTACATATAACGCGGTGCTACTGAAATGTATTTAATATACAACACAACATACCTTATAGTTCTGATGAGATTCAAAGTTAGAAAGGGGTGTGTTGCATGCAGTTGAGAAAGGCATGACTTTAACTCCTCGATATACAAGTCCTTTATCATACAGCTGCTTGAAAACCCACCTGAGATAAAGCATAAATGCATGTTTAAATGTACAAAATATGTAAGTTTTATTAAAATCTGAAGGTTGTACTAGAGAAACAAATTCAAAAAACCACATGCAGAAAGCAAACGTAAAAGTTCTGCCCAACATCTGTTTATTTCTTGTTGGATTTATAACAAATGCCTTCTTTAAAAGGTCATTTTGTACTTTTTTTGCAAGCTGTATCATAGAACAGGTGTTCTCAACCTCTTTAAACCAGGGGCCGGGTTACACTCCCTCAGACAGCTTTGGGGGCAGATGGCCATTTTGCCCTTCCTCCACCACATGGCACTTCCTGGTGTGATGGAGGCAGTGGGGGGCCCACATGAAATGGTACCATGGGCTGCATCCAGCCCATGGGCCGCAGGTTGAGAATCCCTGTCTTAGAGGTTTGGAGTACATAACACAAGCAATTATGTCGCAACACATTTACATGTAATGAAAAGTCAAGTCGGCTCTCAGCTGTTATATTATCCAGATATATTTCAGACATTTCATTTTACAGACGAAAGATCTCTAAATAGGTTGGAGGTAAGTTTATAGGATATGATGAGCAACCCAAAAAATAATAATAAAATACAATAGTCATGCTCAAGCCTGGAAATTATTCATTGTACATCAGCTAGCTCTACAGCTTGTCAAGCACCCATACAGCTGCATTGATCTTGACTCTTGCAGAAACAAAAAGAACTCATTACATAAACACTATAAGAGAGCTTGACAAGGCAGAAAGCAGCCAGAAAGCCTGAAGACTACTGAAAAGACCCAACAAAGATCCAAACTAAATGACACTGCATGTAAATATAACCCCAAACTAAACAGCACACCAACGGCTTCTGACAGGGAAGACCAACCAATCTTAACCTATAAAACCAAGTGTTCACCGTTGGAATGGGCTATGGGCTGCTATACGTCGCCTTACTTACCCGTTCCCTCCCTTCGAGAGCACGGGCTAAGTGCCTACGCAGGTCAACGAATGGTTTAAAAAATCGCGATTGGGGCATCAGCCCCACTAACGGCAAGAAACGTAAAGAACTTCACGTCCCGAAAGTCCTTGCGCCGCGCCGCGCAAGAGCCAATCAGGCTGAGAGGCTCTCGCACGGAGCAGCGTTCGAACACGCGCCGTAGCCAATCAAAAGAAAAGGATTTTAAAAAAACGCAGCACAAACACATTACTACAAGCCCCAGCGTCCTGCGCGCAATGTGCGAGCAGAACGAGGAGGCAGCCGGCGCGCAAAAACAAAACTAAAAAAAAACGCCTCCGCAACCATTCAACCCCACGGGCGAGCCAGCATGGCCCGTGTGGGGGGGGAGAACCCGCCGCCGCTACTCTTCCGTTCGAAGGGCCGGCGCACGAAAAATAACAGTTAAAAAAAAGCCCACCGCCGAGCCAGCAGTAGGGGAAACCCCCCCCCCACCGCCACCATGGCCCTTCCGATCGAAGGGCCAGCCGGCGGGCCAAAAAAACGAGAAACAAACAAAAAAATAATGCACCCCCGGCCGCCGCTGCCCTTCCCTTCGAAGGGCCAGCCACAGCACCAAAACTTAAAGCAAAAAACCCACCCACCCACCCCCCGCAACTGCCCTTCTTTCCCACCGGGCCAGCCAGTATGGCCCGCGGGAAAAAAGAATGAACACCCCACTGCCTCTGCCCTTCCTTCCCATGGGCCAGCAAGTATGGCCCGTGGGAAAGAAAGCCTCCCCGCAAATGCCTATCCTTCCCACGGGCCATCCAGCATGGCCCATGGGGAAAAAAAACATCCCCGCAATTGGCCTTCCTTCCCACGGGCCATCCAGCATGGCCTGCGAGAAAGAAAGCCACCCCCCCACACACACACACACTTGAAAAAACACAAACAATCTCAAAACAAAACCATTCAAAAACACACCAAAACCAAAACAATAAATACACAAACAGCCAAATATGAGGAAGATAAACACACACATACACCCCCCAAAAAGAATCAACCCCCAACCCCTCACCCCAAAAAAACCCCCACATACCTTACAAAAAGACGTCTTCCTACTACGAGAACCAGAACACAAATGAGAAAGAGGAAACTTACAGCTCAAAAGCTCAACACCACCACCCAGTGGCCAAAACAGAAACAACATTCTACAATATTTAAAACATAATAATTCTACATTTAATCACATAATTTATACAAACATTCAAAAAAAAACCACACTAATCTCAAAAATTACCAAAATAAAGCCACTTTTCACTATGAAAAACCAAAACAAAAAAAAGAACATTTTAAAAAACAAAATTAAATTTAAAAATAAATAATATTATTCAAAAAAAATACACCACCATTTAAAACAGCACATCACCATTGCTTCAACAAATAAACGAAAGCCTTTAGTATCCAACACGATAGGACACACTCCCTCAGACAGCTTTGGGGGCCGGATGGCCATTTTGCCCTTCCTCCACCACATGGCACTTCCACGTGTGGTGCAGGAGTGTTTATTAAAAAAAAAAACCCAAAAAGGCATTGTTTTATTTTAAAAAAAAACCCAAAAAAAGCCCGGCATCGCCGGGCAACCCATGCTAGTGTATAATAAAAATAAAACATGAAAGTCTATTATTTGACTGGCATTGCCTTTCTGGAAGTAAGTCGAGAGCTGCTAGGAAATAATGAACAAAGTAAGATAATACAGGACTGAACCTATCCATTTCATGAACCCCAGCCCCCAGACAATGACTACCAATTCTCAAGGGCACAAAGGTTGCCTACAATTATTATTTATTTATTTATTTATTTTTTGGGGGTGGATCTTTTATCTTTTGTTATGTAAGTACTCAAATAATGCTTTTTGTTGCTTTTAGCATCTCTTGCTAACCTCAGCTCTTTCTCAGCTTTTGTCTTCCTAACACAGTGATAGCAAATCTATGACATGCGTGCCAGAGGTGGCACTCGGAGCCCTCTCTGTGGGCACCCATGCAGTTACCCCTCTGCCCAGCAACCCAATGGGAGTGTTTCCTTCTTCCCCTGTTGCTATGTTGGCCCTTTGCGATAACTAAGTGGGTTTTGAGTTGCAGTTTGGGCACTCGGTCTCTAAAAGGTTCGCCATCACTGTCCTAACACCATCCCTACAATTCTTTGATACTTTTCTGTTCTTTTCCTTCATAGCCTGGCCTTCTTTCCACTTCCTGTGTGTGTCTTTTTTTCTTTTAGCTCCACTCTGAGCTTTTTGTGAGGCCACATTGGTCTCTCTCACACACACACCCTGCATTCTTCCATCATTTTTCTTCTTTATTTATTACATTTACATGCCACCCATCTGGGAGATTATCCTGCTCTGGGCAGTTCATAACATTAACACATGACACTAATTATAATTAATTTTAAAAGTATTGCAAGTATTTCTAATTCACCTTGGTGGCTAAGTCTTAACTTAACCACTTTAACCAGTCTTAGACAAAAACTAAGATCCAGAGAACAAATAAACAAAAGAAATCCTGTTGGACATAACAACATAACTTAACTAGAAGAAAGGGATATGCAGAAAGAGCCTTCTTGAAGATTGCGGTATTTTTTAGCCACAATCAGATGTGCTCCTTGTTTGGCTGGCTAATCTTTCCCACATTAGGTCAGGTGAACATCTGACCTAGACACGAAAGTAAAAAGCTAGAAGAACGAAGGTCTTAAAAACCTCCTTAAAAAACACCAATTCCGTGTGGGAATTGTTTGTAGTTGTGCCTTTAGAATTTCCTTGTTTAGAAACTCCCATCCATCTTGGACTCCCTTTCCTATTAGAATCTCCTGCCATGGGACTTTACCTATCACTGAATGCCAAAAGGTGTCTCCCATCAGAACAAGATACTAGCTGGATCATCCAAAAGTCACTTAATAGACTTCAAAGTGAGAAGATCAAAAAATAATCAAGTAAGGTGGAGCTACTCAGATACAGGACAAATTATCTGTGGAGAAATTCAATCCATGTGGTTGTTTATGTTCATGCAATTCATCTCCCACCAAATATACAAAATATGTATTTTTGAAATGGTAGCCGTGTTAGTCTGTGTTTTAAAGCATATCAGAAAGTAAACAAGGAAAAAACACATTGTGGCACTTTAAAGACTAACTGCTGTATTTTAATGTTAGCTTTTGTGGATCAAGTCCACGTCATCAGAATAAAAGTGAGATTTGATGGTATCAATTTATACACATCAGGTACAGGGGCACAGAATGGTTAGCATAACAGATAAGTATACAAACCAATGTGGTTTTTTACAGCTGGCAATCTGAATAATAGGTACTGTACTGTATTAGCTGTAAGTGGCCAAGATAGCCCATTTTTGCTCAAAAATGGTTTAATTTAATATTTTAATTCAATTTGAATTTTACCTATACTGTATTTTATATACATCCATAAGTTTAAATTGAGCAACACTTTGATGCGAATAAAGAAAACTCTTGACTCATTACCTGGCTAAAGTCTAGAAGTATAGAATTGACAGAATCTACTAATAAAACAAAGATGATTCCTGCCCTATGAGGCTTTTGATCACAACAGGACCTTTTCCTCCTTGGAGATGTCTTGTGGAACTGAAATGCAGGGTGTGACTATGTCTCCTATACAAATACCTTTATTGAACCAGAACTTTACAGCATTAAGAAAAGAAGACAAAGCATGAATGCATATGTTTGGGAGAGATGATTACAAAGTAATTATCTAACCTTTGTCTGAAATGAGTAGAAAATATCAAACATGCTGCCAGAGGTGAGGCCGGAGACCATTCCCCATCAGAAGCAGTCTGTAGCCATAGTTTGAATTCAACTCAAGCAGACTGATACAAATGTCTGCCATTAAATTTTGGGATAAATCTTCTGCACTATCTATAAAAATATAAGACTAAAGGTACATACCCCGTTAACCAGAAAATAAGCCATAGCACGATTTTTCATATAAGCCCTACCCCCCAAAAAAACCCGTTAAGATCGTCAGCCAGCCAGACACATTTAGTACGTCCACCGCACCATAATATGAATTTTCATAATTCAATATGCCGTGTGTTGTAACACACACACAAAATAAGGCATCCCCGGAAAATATGCTCTAATGCGCCTTTTGGATCAAAAATTAACATAAGACCTAGTCTTATTTTTGGGAAAATACAGTAAGACTGAAAAAGTGGGCTTTTAGCCACAAACATGTGCTGATTGTTTGATTATTATTATTTTGTGGTCTAATAAAGGTATCACCCTTCTCCTGCATTTGCACCATATAAGGATCACATGTCTGATGTTTTTTCTGTATCTCCTCTTAGTTCTGATGCATAGAGATGGAACCTGGTTATCCTTACCACCAAGACCTGGGGTCCCCTTTCCCACCCTCACAGGTGTTTATGAAACCCAGCATATAAGAACAACAATTCAGTTTCATCTACCCTTCCCGACAGATTTTGCTTGTACTATTTCTCTGTAGAGGCATACACATTAAGGTGGCATCCTACCACCTGTTGATACAACAGGAGGTCTGGCATATACTGTATGGCCAAACCTAGAATCATGAAATACATTTAAAATGCCTTCAAGGTGAATCCAGGAGATCAGGATGCGATTGTGGTCCAACTCAGTGAGCAGTTTCAGGAGAACAGTTTCTTCAAGACTACAGCAAGAGAGGAAAGGGTCGCATCTCTCACCTACAGCTGGAATCTTTGTTATTACCAACCTACAGTGGCTCAGTGGTTAAGAAGCTCACCTTGTTATCTGGAAGGCCGGCAAGTCAGCAGTTTGAGATCCAGGTACTGCATGACAGTTTGAGTGCCCGTCTCTGTCCCAGCTCCTGCCAACTTAGCAGTTCGAAAGCAAGAAATTGCAAGTAGATAAATAGGGACCACTTCGGTGGGAAAGGATCTTGAAGACATAAAAGGAGTCTCATTCGGCCGTCCCGAGCGGAGCTTCTCCAACAAAAATCCTTTCAACCCAGAATAATTTCTGACATTAAATTACTATAATACAAGCTGATGCTATTGCAGTCTTTAAAACCCTAAATGATAAATGTAAAGACACATTTAGCAATGACAATGGTGCAAGAGCACAGAGACAACCATGTGTTTAGAGAGTTGGATTTCTACACTGTACACACTAAAATGTAAACGGTCAAATTTAACAAGTTCAACAAATATGAAGATGCTATATGTCAGTGATGGCAAACCTTGGCACTCCAGGCTTCAATTACAAAAATCCCAAGTCAACACTCCTGCTGATCAGGGCTTCTGAGAATTGAAGTTCAAGAACATCTGGAGTGCCAAGGTTCGTCATCACTGCTATATGTTATATTTATCTTCAAAGTATATCACACAGGAAAGCAAAAATAATCAGAACACTCTGAGTAGACAGACACATATCCAGGTACTGCAACAGATATCCAGGTGCACTGAGAAATAAATGAAGCAGAAAAAACAAATTCAAATCAATGATTCCCTCTTGTGGAAATTTCTCTAAGTGCAAAGGAAGGACACAGCATTATTCATTGACACATATTTTCAGTTTAAGAATTCAAAAATGTTTGTAGTGGCATTAGAGTAAACAAAGTTTGGAAGAAAGCATGTTATATTTATGAAAAACTACCTGTTTGACAAAATAATCTTAATAATTTGTATACAAGCGACCATACCTGTCAACCTTCCCGGATTGGCTGGGATTTCCCGGTTTTCGGCGACAATTTGCACCATTTCCCGCCCCACACTGCCGAAACCCCGGAATTTGGCAGCAGGGGAAAGGAGGTACTGCACAGCCCTTCTGCGCAGGTCGCCTTCTACGCTTGCGTAGAACCCTTCTACGCATGCTTAGAAGGCTACGCATGAGTAGAAGGGGTCTACGCAAGCGTAAAACCCTTCTACGCATGCTTAGAAGGCTACGCATGAGTAGAAGGGGGCTATGCAAGCGTAAAACCCTTCTACGCATGCGTAGAAGGCGACCTGAGCAGAACCATTCTGCGCAGGTACCGGATTGGCCGGAGCCGCGGTTGACAGGTATGTAAGCAACACATGAGGTATCTCGGAGTACTGTGCAGGGAGCAGCTTATCACTTTTATGCTGCTAAATCTGTAATAGGTACTAGGAGCTAAAGTCAACATTACTTCTCTTTAGCCTTACACCAAAAATATACCCCATAAGTTTATCATCCCTACAGAGTACATGGACAAACATGTTATTGTAATACTTCTAGAATTTTTGTATGTAATTTACATATAAGTCATGAATATTTTTTCCAATTTTTTACCTAGAAAGTTTTTTTTCTTCAATTTTAAATGCTTGTTCTGCTACCTCCAACCATAACTTATTTTAATGTTATCTGACATAATGGCTATGCATAACTACCAGCCCAGTTTTCCTCAATAATATAGCAGGCTGAGGAGGAACCGCTGTAGAATGGAAGGGACAATCCCCAGCTAGTCCCAAGATTAAGGAAAGAACGTGTTGTGATTTACAGGAGATAAATGTGGCACTTGCCATGGGAAGCAAAGGAAATGAACACATGCAAGTCTGTCTACTGCAAAAATATGCAACTGCACTGAACATCACAGAGACACTACAGAACAGAACGATGTGATGATACTGTAATACAGTAAAACCTCGCATAAAGAGCGCCTCGCTTAGAGACTAACTCGCTTAAAGAGCAGAATTTTCTCTGAATGGTCGCCTTGCTTAACAACTAAAACCAACGAAAAACTTGCATAACAACTAAATCAGGGTTCGCAATCTCCCCGACCCCCCCCCCCCCGGAAATCACAATTGGTCACTTACAATGGTGTTTCGCTTAAAGAGCAAACTCGCTTAAAGAGCAATCCCATGGAACGCATTATGCTCTTTAAGCAAGGTACCACTGTATTGTTCTATAGCAGGGGTCCTCAAACTTTTTAAGCCGGGGGCTGGGTCACACTCCCTCAGACTGCTTAGGGGCCAGACTGGTGGTCCCCCCATGTCACTGCCACCCTAGTCATCAGCATTGTCCACCCCAAGCCCACCTTACAACATCCGCCCTGCGCTGTTAGGGACAAGCCAAGCGGATGAGACAAGGATTGAGGCTGCAACAAGGAGCGGTCTGATTTGGTGCCATGGGCCAGATCCGGCCCATACACCGTATGGTTATGGATCCATGTTCTATAGCCGTGATGGTGAACCTTGGCACTCCAGATGTTCTTGGACTTCAATTCCCAGAAGGAATGGATTTACTGTGATTCATCTGCCCCCGCGCTGCCCTCGCCGCTCCCGGAATTGGAAGTAAAACACGGCCGAAAGCCAATCATATCCGACTCTAGGGTTCAATGCTCATCTCTGTTTCAAAGCCAAAGAGCCAGCGCTGTCTGCTTCTGCAGACATTTCCGTGGTCATGTGGCAGACATGACTAGACACCGGAAGGCACGGAATGCTGTTTACCTTCCCACCAAAGTGGTCCCTATTTATCTACTTGCAATGTCTTGCTTTTGAACTGCTAGGTTAGCAGGAGCTGGGACAAAGACGGGAGCTCATTCCGTCCTGCAGTACTCGGGAATCGTACTGCTGACCTGCCGCCTTCCAGTCAGCGTCTTCGCCACTTGAGCCACTGCAGCCTAAATATTAACAACAAATTAGGACAGCAATCAAATTTATCTATCAGCTCCACTGCAGGTTGGCGATCTTTCCAGTGAAGGTCTTCACAAAAATACTGCATTCAATCTACTGTCCCTAGTATTCAGCAATGGAAGAGATGGCAAAATGAAGTTTCTCTTCTTGAGAGTTGCTTCTGTTACTGCACTGTTCAAGGCTCCTTATATGCAGAATCTCACAAATGCTCCAATCATAAAATCATGCTGCTTCATTCACTTGATGAAATATGATAGGACACCATCTAGTCAAATGATCAGCAAAAGCACATTACAGCCCACACCATGGGATTCAGTGTCTAAGCTGGTAAAAGGGCATAACTCACAATTTCAGTTCATCATCTACACAGTATAAAGCACCTATTTTGAGATTATCTAGATCTGCTTTAAAAGAAAGTTTTAAATCTGTTTTAAGACATTTTCATTGATTTTTAATAATAATCAATTATAATATGATTTACGAGCCCTGCCTGGCAGAAACATGATAAGCAAATCATGGTAAGTAAATAAAATAAAATAAAAATGAGCATTCATAGCTTTATTAAGTTATATCTACCCTGCCTTTTGATTTTAAAAATGCCCAAGGCAGCTTTCAGCATTCTAAAAAAATCAATACCATATTCATTTCTAAAATGAAGGCTAAGAGGCAGCAGACACTCACAACAAACCCTGTGATGCTGTGAGTTTAAAATCACAGACAGCTCAGATGTCTATCAGGAAAAACACAAGATTCATGAAGCAACACGCTCCAAAGAGGAAATAAAGTAGAACTCCCTAGAGGCAAAGAAATTCAGCATGGCCCAAGCATGTCCATTAAAAAGCCCTCTCACACATCCTGATCAAAAGCTTGTTTGTTCTTTGCTGGTTGCAAAAGGGAGCTCCCTTGGTTAATTTGAATGGGCTTTCAGAACGTTTTCTTGGGGTAGAAGGGGCGGGGGGATATCCAAGAGCAATTCATAACTTTCCAGTACAGAATTCAGGACCACTCCAGTTTCAACTAGCATGTGGGGGGAGAGGGCACACATACTGTAGCAGGCAGCAAAGAACAGCCATAGCTACATAATGTTATTTTAACCAAAAAGGCTTGGCATCCCCTTTCACCATCAGAACCAACGGTCATGTCAGAAAGACAACATGATCTGTGTGCGCTGGACTTTGTGAGCCTTACCAGCAGGAGCAACTGTAAACCAAAAGGTTCCAGGAATGTCCCAGAAAAGCAAGGACCCATTCCAGGCATCGAAAGACAGTGGAGTCATGTGGTGGAACCACTCAGTCCTGATTTAAACTGCATACAGCTCATTTACATCATAGCTGGCCAGTATAAGAATGGTATATTAGCCAACACCATTAATTTCCCCTCCCAACAGCACTTTCCCATTTCACCTCTCCTTCCCATTCCGCTTTATCGTGCCTTTTAAGGTAAAAACCTTGAAAGTGGAGACTTGCTTGTTTTTATCCTCTGAACGCCTTTCTAGCTGAAGAGGAGCATAAATGTCTTCAGTAAACAGCACTTTGTTACATAAGGACCATCTAAACCAGGGGTTTGCAACATTTTCCCACCATGGGCCAGGCCCGCCGCAACACAGCTGTGCAGGCTGAAGGCATGGTTGTTCCCAGTGCTTATGTTTTCAGCAATGGCGGCAGGCACAATTGCGCCGTTATTATTTTTTCGGTTTTCAAAGCATTTTTGCTCCGTTATTGGGTTTGTTTTTTTTTTGCAGAGTTTCCACAGCGTTTTGGCAGCTAAAACATGGTGGTTTGGCACTTCCGGGTTCCACTGTGAGAACCCAGGCACTGTCGGAAGCTCCCACCACCACTGGAAGTACCCAAAATGCTGTATTTTGGCTGCAAACGTGCAGCAAAAATGTGGCAAAAAATAACCAAAACACAGCAAAAATGTCCCCACCGCATCCTCCGCCATGGGAAGCACCAGAAGATGCAAATGCAGCCAAAAAATTGAATGATTGTGCCCCCCCTCCCGTCGCCGTGGTTTAGCACTTCTGGTAGGGGGGAGCTTCCGGCAGTGCCTGGGTTCTCACTGTGGGCCAGATTTATTACTGTTGTGGTCCAGATTAGGCCCACGGGCCATAGGTTGGGAACCCCTGATCTAAACTGTTCACCCACAAGGTACACACACATAACAGTCACTGTTGGATCAGTTAATGTTCTGATACAATTAGTGTAGTACATTATAGAAGGGACTCCTTTTGAGAACATTTCAGAAACTTTATTTAGTTTAGAATACAGTCATAATGCTGCTGAGAGCGCTTCCTAGAAACACAAAAATGTCAGTGCTCCCTGACAGCTGCCAAAGCTATGCCAAACATAATTCTATCCACTTATCTTTAAAGTCTAAATGATAAATGTTTTTCCTTAAGGATAAGCCCAAGGGTTGAAATCTCTTTTGGAAACCACTTTGTCATATACCTCTTCTTTTGAAAGTTAGACAGCCATGGAAAAGGCATGTGGAATACTCTCGCCAGAGAATATTCCCGGTGCCTACTTCATATCTTTTTGCCACCTGACAAAGATCTTTTTTATTTTCCCAGGCATTTTCAAACAATCCAAATGTTCTCATCAGTTACGATTCTATTGTTAAGGGGGCAGCAGTACTTTTTAATTATGTTTAACTTAAAAAATTAAAAATGCAAGATCATAAGCATTCACTTTTTTAATCAGACACAAGATTATGTTCATATAAGAACCTGGGAAACACCATAGCATGTAAGAGGAGAGGTAGATAGTCATACTTAGCCAAAGAGTGATATAAAAATACCACAATCAAGAATTAAATTTCAGTAAATTGTCTTCCAACTTTCAGGTTGAAAGAGATCGGTCACTTAGTAATTTTATTCCAACATATATGTAAGCTTTTACTTGCTAGTTAACGATCTACCACATCTATGTTATATTACATTTAAAGGGAAACACGTGCATTAGCCTTTTTGCAAGAATAGCCTCGTGGGATGAGATCAATGGAAAAGAGCCCTGCTGAGCCTCGTCTCCATGGCAGGGCTTGAAAAAGCCAGCACTCCGGAGCCGCCCGCACCATCTTCGGCCCCCTCCTCTGGCTCAGCCGGTCAACGGAGGGGGAAAGAACCCAGCTGAGCCTCATATCCATGGCGGGGCTTGAAAAAGCGGCCGCCAGCACTCTGGAGCTGCCCGCACCATCTTCGGCCCCCTCCTCTGGCCCAGCCGGTCAAGGGAAGGGGAAAGAGCCCAGCTGAGCCTCATATCCATGGCGGGGCTTGAAAAAGCGGCCGCCAGCACTCTGGAGCCGCCCACACCATCTTCGGCCCCCTCCTCTGGCCCAGCCGGTCAGGGGAGGGGAAAAGAGCCCGTCTTCGCCGCGAGGCTTGAATCCGCGAGGAGGCCACGGAAGGGACATTTCTTTTCCTCAGCTGGACTGGTTTCTTTCCTTGGCCCCATTATGGACTTGTGAGTCAGGGGCACCATTAATTGATGTTTTTTGTATTTAATATTGTATTTTTTCTTGATTTGTAATTTTGTAACTCAATGATATTATTGTATTATTATTGTATTATTGACTGCATTGAGTTATATTTACTTGTGTTACTGTATTATTGTGATTGTGTACACCGCTTTGAGTCACCTGCTGGGTCGAGTAAGCAAATACCTACAGAAAGCTCTCAAACAGGACACGAGGGCACAGGGCAGTAGCCCCTTCTTGCTGCAGCTAGTATTGGAAGCAATGTATATCTAATCCTAAAGTCAGTATGTAGCCTTCACAACTAGCAACCATAAGCACTGAACAAGATGCCCTCATGTCACAGCAGATATGCACTCACACAACCAGCAAATGACTTACCATACAGTCTCCATGAACTCTGGATATAGAGTCTTATAATCATTATCAAAGTCAATCCACCGTCCAAGTCTTGTAATACTGGTCTGCAAAGAAGCATCAAATGAAGCATCAAAAATCAGCGTAACTAACACTTAACTTTTTGTTTGTGCTGAGAGGGAAAAGAAGGCTGGTACAATAAAAGAGGCAATATCTTGATCTTTATGTATCAGCTGTTTTGGATAAACAAAACCTATGAGCGTGGTCCAACGTGGTCATTGAGCCCAGCCCTTGTTATGGCCCATTTAAGATCGCTGAGCCTTGGCTCCAACCCACCCCCCACCCCCCCACCCCTTGGATCATTGTGCTTTTTTCTGATTTGTAATGTGTTAATTATTACTGTAATTGTATTGCATTTTCATATTGCACTTTTGATATTGTACCTTGATATTGTATTTTCCTTACGGTATTTTTGTACATTGATACTTCATACAACGTCCAAACTTAGTTCCACAAGTTTGGACTTTATACAGATTTGGACTTTGTATGAGGCATGCAAAATCCTAGCCGCGATGCCTCATACAACGTCCAAATCCATGCCACGATGCCTCATACAACGTTGTTTCCATAGAGATACCGTATTTTCCGGTGTATAAGACAACTGGGCGTATAAGATGACCCCCAACTTTTCCAGTTAAAATATAGAGTTTGGAATATACTTGCCGTATAAGACTACCTCTCTTCCAATGCACACCAAATAAAATTTAACCCACACTCAACCCGAAGACGTGCAGCCCTCCGAGTCGAATGGGCAGGTTCTGGTGGAGAGCCAATCCATGCTCACGTTCTCCTCCTCGAGGTACAGGAAGATGTGTGCAGCTTGCTTCCCCTTGCTTCATACTCCCCGCACAGAGCAGGGACTCGGCCGCGGCACCCCCCACCATATGCGCCGGACATATGAAGCAAGGGGAAACAAGCTGCAGTTAAGTACCTGTCCTATAAGACGACCCCCAACTTTGGCACAGATTTTTCGGGGTTAAAAAGTAGTCTTATACGCCAGAAAATACAGTACATTGTACTGTAACAGCACAGACTTCAGGGCAAAGTCATGGAAACAGACAGGAAACTGACAGAACTTTAAGAAATCATTGTCTAAAGGCTAAATACATTACAAAAACATGTCAAACAACCCTGATTGTCCAAGAACCTGAAGAATGCTGTAAAAATCCCAGGAATGCTTCTAAAAATTCTGGCGAACTCCAAAATCGCGCTCAAAACCACTCCTAAACACTCTGCCTTGTGCAAAACCCACAAAAGCAATGCACACGTATGTCATGCCTTTTATACTGCCCAGGCACAATGCAACCTGGCGGAAACCCCAATGCCTCATACAAAGTTGCAGCGACTTTGTATGAGGCAACTTTTTTCAAGGAATTAGGCGATGTTGTATGAATTTGATGTTGCATGAAGCGGACTTTGTATGAGGTATTACTGTACTGGATTTTTTGTATATGTATTTAATTTTAATATGTTGTAATTGCCGCCCTGAGTCGGCCTTGCGCTGAATAGGGCAGGGTATAAATCCAATAAACAAACAAACGAGCCTATGTAGTTTGCTGAGCCACCTTATGTTGTTGCCTGTTGGTGTTCTGCTTCCTACAATTTCAAGAGGACCACACTGAGCCATACAAGCTACCATCAATGCAAAATGGTATTAGCCTCATGGTTCTCAGGGAAACCCAAAAAAATGTCAGATAACAATAGCAGCCAGCTCTTCCAAACATCACTGATTCCTTTAATCTAAAACATTAGCTTGAAGGACTAAGGGAAGCAGCCTGCTTTTAAGGTCTTAATCTTTAAGTCTCCATTATCTGCAAACTAGAGAATAGAAAGGTTTGCCTTTTGGACTACATCCCTTAGAAGCAGCCATGATGACTGTGGCACTCAAATCTGAAAATGTAACTTTTGCAACTCTGCTGCAAGCCAGAACCAACCTAAGAATATTTTGTTAGTACATGTTATTGGGTGAACCGATACAGTACATTAGAAAGACGAACAATCCTTGGTCAAGGTTCAGTCTACAGACACTGTGAGGGTTTTTTGTTGTGTGTTTTTTTTTGGGGGGGATGTCACCTGACTAGCTAACAGTATAGAAGCTGATGCCCATAAAGAATGCACAGCACATACAACAACTTTCATTACAAAAATAAATGATACCCACCATTTGCCCCTTTAATGCCAAAAGATGCATGCACCTTCTTAGAACTTGCAACACTATTTTTTTGGACTGACATTCAAAGAATCATGGAAATAATTGTGAGAGACAAAATTGTGGGTTACTCTATGTTGCTGATTTTAAGCAGTCCATCATCCCACACGGCAATCCACTGCTCTGCATTCTGAGATAATACATGTGTACATAAACACACACACACTCATACCTTCCATTCCTGTGAATACCTCATCACAATTCCTCTGCAGTTGTTATTATATTCTGCAATTCCCATTTTTGCAACATCTTCTGGTCCTTTAATACCTAGTGCTTTGTCAATTTCATATTCCTGAAAAGGACAAAGTGCATTATAGCAATCATTAATTCTTCATAATGGCAGCACACTATTAATTTTAATAATCATAACTGAAAAACGTTAAGCCCAACTTTCAAACAAAGAAAGCCCATAGCAAAGGACAGCTCAAGGCTCCTGTACCAAAGAACAATTTATTACACTGGAGGTGTCCCTCATTTTATTTCATAACCCAAAAGATCCCTCCCCCACAACACTGAATTGCAAGACACAACCCTTCCAAACCAAAACCCCTGGCCTTGTTGTTTATGTTTTATGAATTAACTCTTTACAAGTCATTTAACATTATACAAATATGGAAAACATTAGCTTGCCCCACTAAAACCACTGCTTTCATTTCCTTCATAGCATATACTTTCTCTTTTTCAGGGTTCCAGAATTGCAATCAGACATCCTGATCCACAAAATAGTGGAAGAAGCTGGTACCCAATGCTTGGCACCACCCAAGGGGATCTGAGACCACTGGCAAAACAGTTTGCACTTTCCCTACTTGCAAACACCTCAAGTCTATTCCAGAAAGCCAGGAATCCTTACCAACAAATTATACAGGGAACAACAAGCAGACTATTCACATAACACTGTACCCACATTTAACAAGCTATTGTTTATGACATTAGAAATGCTGCTCACAAATATCCCATTAACAAAAATCCCTTTCTTCAGGTCAATTGCATCATTGGATTGTTTAACGTCTATTTATTTATTAGCTACTAGCAAGGGTTGCCCGGCGTTGCCGGGCTTTTCCCCCCGTGTGTTTTAATAAAAAATGAGCCAATTTTATTTTTGCAATAGTTTTACATTGTGTTGGAAGGTTAAATTGTGTTTATTTTTTTAAAAAATTGCTTAGTCTGTAATTTTAATTTTTTAAATATTTATGTAAAATTTGTTTGGCTTGGCTGTTATTAACTGTGATCTGCTTTTTTGGGTTTTTTTGAGAATTAATAAAAGAAGAAAGTATGATATAATTTTTTCAAATTGTTTTATGTAAGCGAATAATGTTTTAGTTTTTGAATTTTTTTAATTAGTTGTACCGTAGGTAATAATTTTAATAATGTAAAAGTAAATGTTTTTTACATTCAATGTTTTTAAAATGTGTTTAGATGTTTTGAGTTTAAATTTGAGTTATAACTCAGCACAGGATTTTTTAAAGTTTCTATTGTATTTTATTGACATATATTTGTGATTTGTGTGAAAGTGTGTTTAGTGTAATTTTTTTTACTTGTTTTTATTGGTGTGACCTTTTGTGTAAAATTGTGAATTTGTGTTTTGTTTGGGGCTGTTGTGTGTTTTTGAATTGTTTTTACTATTGTGGCCAGCAGGTGGTGCTGGTAGGGGTTATTGTATTTTGACTTTTTTTTCTCTCCTGGCCTCTGGGTGGAGCTTCTTCTAGTAAGTAGGGTCTTTCTTTATTCATTTCTTTTCCAGTCCTGGTGGAGGTAGCACCTCTTTTGGTAAGTTTGCTTGTTTTCTTTCTTTTGTGTGTGTGTGTGGGCGGGGGGGGAGGGGGGTTGGAATTTGTATTTTTTGTCTGTTTGTTTTGTTTTTGATTGTGTCTTTGTTTACTTCGTATTGTTTTTGGTGTTTTTGTTTTTGTGTATTTTTGGATGTGTTTGAGTGTTTTTAGTAATTTTTAAAAAATTATTTATTTGGTGGTGGGGAAGGTACGTGGTCATTGGGGGTTAGGAAGGGTGGGCTAGGTGGTGGGGAGGGGGGCATGGTTGTTGGGGGTTAGGAAGGGTGGGCTAGGTGGTGGGGAGGGGGGCATGGTCGTTGGGGGTTAGGTAGGGTGGGTTAGGTGGTGGGGAGGGGGTCGTGGTCGTTGGGGGTTAGGAAGGGTGGGCTAGGTGGTGGGGAGGGGGGCATGGTCGTTGGGGGTTAGGAAGGGTAGGCTAGGTGGTAGGGAGGGGGGCTTTATTGTTTTATGGTGCTTTGTGTGGAGTCGTGAAAGTAGATCGGGGTTTCCCCTTTAATATCAGTGGGTGGGAGGTTGCGACCCCCCTCTCCGCTGGCTCCCCTGGGGTTGGGAGGTTTGTGGGGACAAAAGAGGTATGTCCCCCCAACTCTTCTGGACCCAGTAGACCAGGCAGAGTGGATCAATTCCCTCCCCCCCTCCTTAAAACAACTCCGTTTTTAAAGAGAAGAAAAGACGGAGTTGTTTTAAGGCGGGGGGTGGGAATCGATCCCCTCTCCCTGGTGTCCTGAGTCCAGAAGGGTTTGGGCAACATACCCCTTTTGTCCCCACAAACCCACCCACTGATATTAAAGGGGAAACTCCAGTCGGGACCTTCAGTCGCCGTGGGTGAGGGAAAGAAAGCCGGCTGTTGTGTGTTTGGCTGTGAGGCGGTGAGTTGTTTTTCTTTTTCTTGCGCCGGTTTCCTTAGCGTGCTGCACGCTCATGGCGCGCAGGACGCTGGGGCTTGTAGTTATGGGTTGGTGCTTTGTGTTTGTGCTGCGTTTTTTTAAAAAAAATTTCTTTTGATTGGCTGCGGCGCGTTTCCGAATGCTGCGCCGTGCGAGAGCCTCTCAGCCTGATTGGCTCTGGCGCGGCGCGGCGCAAGGAATGTTGGGAAGTGAAGTTGTTTCCCTTTCTTCGCGTTTGTGGGGCTGTTGCCCCACTGCCGGTTTTCTCAATCCTTCGTTGACCTGCGTACCCAGATCGGCCGTGTGCACGAAGGGTGAGTGCAGGCAAGTAGGGTGAGGCATAGCAACCTATAGCCAGTTCCAACGGTTAACCCTTGGATTTATAGGTTAAGATATCTATCTATCTATCTATCTATCTATCTAGATAGATAGATAGATAGATAGATAGATATAGATATAGATATAGATATAAACACACATACACACACTGTATTGTTATTCTATATTTGTATGAGGTTTTTGTTTTGTTTTTTTGTGTGGTGTATTTTATTTTTCCTCTATCTGTTAACTGACCAGAGTAACTGTTCAAGTACATGGGCAGTATGCAAATTGGAAAATTAATTAATTAATTAAAATCAGGATATGAAACATACATTCAACCTCTATAGCTGCACTGTTGCCAAGGCAACTTAAACTAAGCTTTTTCATGGTGTAAAGGAAAATCAAACAGAGTTACCCATAAGCATAGGAGAAAGTTGCTGATCAAGAGATAGCCAAGAAAAAACATAATAAAACATTCAACATACTACAGGCAAGCCATGGCAATCCCAACCAAATCTTCTATCCACGTGAAATCCACTCTGGTGAGCAAATCTCGTTACTACGTCTTTAATGGTTCCTGCAAGTATGTGTCCATAATGTGGAAGCCCAGTGGCAAAGGGAGGACCATCATAGAATGTAAACCTAAGTAACAAATAAAAACAGGTTGAGTACATTTACAAACAAAAATCTCTCATGCAGAAGAACAGGAGTGAACATTTTAATCCTTTTAAAATTTTATAACTCCTCAAGAAGTTGTAAACAATGTCATTTTTATAGAGTTTTGTTTAAAGACCTACAGTTCCAACAAACATATTTTCACTACAAATGAAAATATTAGAATTTAGTCATAGTGACAGGCACCTCTTTTGCAACTTTGGTATTCCTCAAACATTGAAGGAAAAAAGTTGTGACAAAAGGTATCAGCCATGGCCAATTTACAGGCACAATGAAGAACTAAGTTAGGAACAGATCTTCTTACCTAGGTCTGCTTTTAGACTGTTTTAGGCATTCTTGAAAACAATTCAGTTTATTCCAAATTTGCAATATTTTCTCCTCCTCCTGTGGGAAGTTTATGTTTTCTGCAACTTGGTGAACCATCTTTTTCCTGCATGAAACAAGGCAACATATATATATATAAAACAAAAATTAAAACTCTTTTTTCAAATGGATTTATGTTGCGTGGCAATGTTCTTTGTAGTATGTACCACCTAAACAGGGATCCGAGTATGAATGATCCAATTAAGGTCTCCAACTGCTATATTCCAGCACATTTCACAGTAAAGGGGGAGAAGCCCAAGGGTTACCCCCAAATACTTTTCTTCACTATTGTCAATTACCGATATATAGTATCCTGACAATTACTTCCAGTACAAGTCCCCCTGCATTCAGTATATATCTACTAAATGTTCAGCATACAGTAAAACCCCGGGTTACAGACACCTCGGGTAACGGAAAACTCGACTTATTGAATGAAATTCTGAGGAAATCACATCCCGATTTACAGGGGAAACTCGCATTACAGACAGGTGTGTGCGTGCGTGCGTGCGTGTGTTCTGATGCTTCACATGGCAGTGGGAGGGTGTTTGGAGCATTTCCGCTCCAGCTTTGGAATTTTTTATTGCATTTTGGCTCCAGCAGAAACTCTAAATGCAACCAGGAAGTGCTGGAAATTCCACCACCACCACCACGACCCATCAGCTGTTCAGCGGCACTTTTCCTGCAATTACCAGGGCTGGCCACTAGATGGTGATATCAAAAAATGTGACAAATATGCATTGAAAATAAAAAATATCAGCTCCAGAGCTCACTAAAATGGCAAAAATAAAAACGCATATTTTTTCTGTTCCAAACTCTTTCTAAAGGACACTTTATACTGTGGTTTTCTGATTATTTATTATTGTAACTTATATGTATATTAATCCTGTTGTAGCCACTCTGAGTGATCCTTTGGCTTGAGTAGAGTGGAGAATAAATCTAATAAATAAATAAATACATAAATAAATAAATAAATAAATAAATAAATTTTTCACTGTGTTTTCGCCACTTTAGAGAAGAGTTTTTAACAGAAAAATTATGTTTTTGGCTCTTTTCTAACCTCCAGAACATTTTCCCCTAATGCATTCCTATGGGAAACCATGCTTCGCTTCACAGAAAAATCGCTATAAGGAAAAACCCATCGGAACAGATTAGTTTATATATTCCTCTGTTTTTTTAGGTTTGCAATCCTGCTTCTGACAAGCTGTTAATAGTCATCTGTGATAAGCAAAAAAAGAATAGAAAAATGACCCAGAAAATTTGAGAGACTAATGTCCATTACACTTCATCTCAATGTGGCTGGTATGTATACAATGGAGATGAGAGTAAGGAAGCATTGTGTTGCTGTGGGACCAAAAATTTTCCGTATCACTCCTAAAGGACTGTACCGGGCCAAGAAATGTCAGAAATAAAATATATCTGAAGTGTCCAGACATTTGCTACCGGTTTTGGTAGGAAATTACAGAAGTTCCCCCGACCCCTTTATGTAATAACAGCTATTCCTAAAAGTCTCCAAAAAGAGAGAATCCCCCGTATTTTTTCCCCTCAGGTGAGGATTTTTTCTGGCACTGAGGTCACAGATGGCCATCCAGCTCACAGGCTGCAATTTGTCCAAGCTGACATAAATGATGAAAAATATAGGCCAAGCTTTAAATGTAACTGAAAGTTTATCTTCCTTTGGCATTTCTCTGCTACAGCTCTTTGGCCTTGTTCATTCCTCAGCACTTTGACCAGCAAGAACTACCAAACACTAATAAAATGTAACAGTGACCGGGCTATGAAGGCTGTTATAGTAACAGACCCCATGCGTAAGTCAGAGTATTATTTTTGGCCCATTTCTAACAACTGAAGCACTGCACTGAGATAACAGTGTTCAGTAACCACAGGGCACACATTGTATTGCAACGCACAGCACTTGAAACAGCACAAAAATGAAAATTAATGGCACTCTTACATTGCAGAGCCCCTTACGCTGTAGGTCTAAAAAGTTTCTGAAAAGTAAATTGAGTCTTTTGAGTCATAAAAACTACCCCACGCATCCCCCTTTCAGCAATGAAGAGCAAAACCTTGGCTATTTTAGTCCCTCAGGCTTAGGTTCTTCAAAGGATGAAGTGTGAAATGGTCTCCCTATAGGGACACTTGCCTGATGCCATCTCTGAAGCCTTCTCAGAGCCACTCTCTGGTGTTTATTTTCATGTCTCAATATTTCAGAGCTAATTATTCTACAACCATTTTACCACCAAACTTTCATCCATCCATGAAAAGATATGGATTCTGAATATTATTGTTACCTCTTTATGATTTGAATAGTAAAGTACTCTGAAAGTTCTCAGACCAAAGAAAATAAATTAGAATGATGCAAGTTTGTGTTGAAACAAGCTATCCTGATTTGTTTTAAAAAAAACATGTACTCTTCGAGGGATAAAACAGGATTTGGGGGAAATGTCACTACTAAGGTAAGACAGACTTAGTAATGTTTTTATCCTATTTGACACCTTTCGTAGACAGCTAGACAATTCAGGAGCTGAACATTCCCCTAAATTTTAGACATGAGTTACAAAGGAATTTTATTTCCAATATTGTTATCCAACTGATCATTAAGGCTGTCCAAGAGAGTGAGTAGGGGGTTTCCAGCTTCACAGGCCACAACTGTTCAAACCAATTTGTTGTTGTTGTTCAGTCGCACAGTCGATTCTGACCCTTTGCGACCCCATGGACCATTTTCCTCCAGGCACCTCTATCCTCCACCATCCCCTTCAGCCCGCCAAGCTCTGTGCCCATTGTGTCCACATTTGATGTCCAAAGTACTTTAGCTTCATCTTCACTATTTGTCCCTCCAATGAACAGTCAGGGTTGATTTCTTCCAGTATTGACCTATTTGTTCTCTTTGCTGTCCATGGGACTCTCAGGACTCTCCTCCAACACCACATCTCAAAGGCATCTATTCTTCTGTGCTCAGCCTTCCTAATGGTCCAGCTCTCACACCCATACATTACCACTAGGAATACCATTGCTTTGACTATGCAAATTTTTGTTTTCAAGGTGATGTCTCTGCTTTTCACTATATTCCCCAGGTTTCTCATAGCTTGTCTCCCCATAATCAGTCGTCTTTTTATTTCATGGCTACAGTCGCCATCTGCAGTGATCTTAGATCCCAGGAAAGTAAAATCTGTCACTGCTTCTACTTCTTCCCCATCTATTTTCCAGGGACTGATGGGACCTGTTGCCATTATCTTTGTTTTCTTGATGTTAAGTCTCAAGCCAGCTTTTGCACTCTCCTCCTTCAGCCCAATCAAGAGATTCTTTAGGTCTTCCTCACTTTCTGCCATTAGGGTGATATCGTCTGCATATCTCAGATTGTTGATGTTTCTCCCAGCAATTTTGATCCCATATTGTGATTCCTCCATCCCTGCATTGCACATTATGTGCTCTGTGTATAGACTGAATAAGCAGGTTGATAAAATGCAGCTTTGTCTTACTCCTTTTCCTATTCCAAACCACTCTGTCATTCCATATATCAAACTAATTATATCCATTAAAACCTGTAATTTTAAATGAGGGACATTTCACATCTCCCTTCTTCTGAATTTTCCATAGTTACCAAAGAGCTTTGACAGGTGAAGGTATTTCCCCATGCCTCCTTTCAATTCACCACATTACCTGGAGGGGAAAAGGTCATCAGCAAATATGCATTGGGCTTTGGACCAAAGGGCATCAAGATAAGTAATGCTGATTCTACCTGTCCTAAAGCTTACCAAAAAGAAAGCTCTTCCTAGTTCTCTATGTATGCATGCTGGAACATTCATGAAACGAGCTGATAACCATCACAAATAATGACCAACTAAGGCAAGGGATAATTTGTAGCCTTCTATATATGATGCAACTGTTAATCAAAAGGGACAGCTTTCCTATCTGGTTACAATGTCAAAGCAAGAAAAGCACTTGAAAGAAATGCAACAAGATGTCAAAGCGGCACTACTGTGTCACTATGCAAAACTCTGCCTGGATAATGTAATTGTGACACAAACTGTGGGCAGGATTTCCTATTAGGAGAGAGCAACTGTATGGACTAATCTGTCCAACTATTTCAAAGGTACACATTCCTTTAAGTATCTCAAAAGAATGTCATTAGGTGACTAGGAATAGGTTTTTATCTTTCTGACACATATGTATAAACCTCTTCCTTTCCATCTTGGAAGAAGTCAATTCAAAAGCAACTTCTATGAAGAAGTTACGGGAATATGGGATAGGGAAAGAAAGCATTTCTTGACATCCATGTTGCTTTTATCTGTACAGCCTGTGAATATTACTGAGAAATCCTAATCAGAAACTTACTAGCCAATCTCCTGTGCACACAATGCCCATAGCTTGGGCTGGTCTCCCAGCAACCATAGGTTTTGGCCTACATTTCTAGGGTTGGGGAAGTACCATGAAAAACAAAACACCTGTACCTACTTTTGGCTGTAATCAGGTGTAATGTGAGACAGTGCTCTTTGACACAAAGGATTAAGTCAATTTTAACCCTTGCTTGAAAGCCAGTCATATCCAACTCTAGGGTGCAGTAATCTCCATTTACAGCCAAAGAACCAACACTATCTATAGACAGCGTCTGCAGACATCTCCATGGTCTTGTGGCAGGCATGTGGCTGGAGCACACAGAGTATTACCTTCCCACCTATTTATCTACTGTACTTGCAATTTCTTGCTTTCAAACTGCTAGGTTGGCAGGAGCTGGGACAGACAATGGGAGCTCACTATCATGTAGCACTTGGGTCTCAAACTGTTGGCCCATTGACCTTCCAATCGTCAAGCTCAGTACTGTATCTTAACTACTAAGCCACTGTGGCCATAACTCATCCTAAATACTGTGGCCCTCATTTAGTAATCAGTCACAAGACCAACTGCCAATTTAATTCTTTGAGTCTCCCAGTGGGAGAAAAAAGCGGTATAAAAATCTAAATAAAAAATAAATAAATAAATAAATAAATTCAGAAAACTGAAGGCTACAAATCAAAGCAATGGTTCTTACACCCTCCATATGTGTCAAACTTCAACTTCCAACTGTTTCAGCCTTGAGGTGATGGGAACAACAGTCCAATGCATTTGGAGGTGCCAGTCTGAGGAATCAGGCACTCAGAATAATGGAATGTTTTGAAGTGGTAACCTTGTTAGTCTGTGCAAGCATATCAGAGTAAAAAAAAATACAAGACAAAAAATGTTATGGCACCTTAAAGACTAACTGCTGTATTTTAAATCCATGGATCATGAAAGCTCACACTAAAATACAGCAGTCTTTAATGCGCCACAATTGTTTTTATCTTTTTGTTTTGCTTACTCTCAGAATAATGGGAATGCTTCTTAAACCACAAGACTAATATCAGCTGCATGTACTAAAAACATTTAAATATATACCTTTTGGAAATAAGGGGCAATTATATATAGTGATGTGGTGTTCTGATAATAGGTTGAAGGCATATAATGTCCCATGGGTGATGGGTGTGCATACTTGTTATTGTAATGATGTTTTTTAAATAATTCTTCTTCTTTGCTTCCTCTTTTACCCCTTTGGGTGTGGAGGGAGATGAAAGGTTCTTGCTCTGGCATTTTTGCTGCCTCCACCAGCATTATTTGGTGTCCTTCTCTTTCCACATACGGTATGGAATTCCAAGACATTCTCTCCAAATGGGCAAACTACTTTATTTCTTGCCTCTGTGTGTGTAATTTTAGATTGGTTGTGTTCCAACTCTTTCCCTTATAACCTCATTCCTGATTTAATCCCTTCTAGTCATGCCAGCAGCCTCCCTCGGCCGTCTCATTTCTGTGGTGACCAACTTTCATTTCAGTTTTGTTGTTAGTGTCCATGTTTGGCACTGGTAACATAACGGGGTGGGAATGAATAAGCTCTGCACGCGTGGGTTCGTATCCCATCCTCGTCGGGCGGGGAGAGGCCAGCCAGTCGCCCCAACGCGAGCCCTCCTAAGCCGGTCCCCACCATCTCCAGCCGGGCCGGCAAGGGAGGAGGAAGACCAGCCGGGCGGGGAGAGGCCAGCCAGTCGCCCCAACGCGAGCCCTTCCGAGCCGGTCCCCACCATCTCCAGCTGGGCCGGCAAGGGAGGAGGAAGACCAGCCGGGCGGGGAGAGGCCAGCCAGTCGCCCCAACGCGAGCCCTCCTAAGCCGGTCCCCACCATCTCCAGCCAGGCCGGCAAGGGAGGAGGAAGACCAGCCGGGCGGGGAGAGGCCAGCCAGTCGCCCCAACGCGAGCCCTTCCGAGCCGGTCCCCACCATCTCCAGCTGGGCCGGCAAGGGAGGAGGAAGACCAGACGGGCGGGGAGAGGCCAGCCAGTCGCCCCAACGCGAGCCCTCCTAAGCCGGTCCCCACCATCTCCAGCCGGGCCGGCAAGGGAGGAGGAAGACCAGCCGGGCGGGGAGAGGCCAGCCAGTCGCCCCAACGCGAGCCCTTCCGAGCCGGTCCCCACCATCTCCAGCTGGGCCGGCAAGGGAGGAGGAAGACCAGCCGGGCGGGGAGAGGCCAGCCAGTCGCCCCAACGCGAGCCCTCCTAAGCCGGTCCCCACCATCTCCAGCCGGGCCGGCAAGGGAGGAGGAAGACCAGCCAGGCGGGGAGAGGCCAGCCAGTCGCCCCAACGCGAGCCCTTCCGAGCCGGTCCCCACCATCTCCAGCTGGGCCGGCAAGGGAGGAGGAAGACCAGCCGGGCGGGGAGAGGCCAGCCAGTCGCCCCAACGCGAGCCCTCCTAAGCCGGTCCCCACCATCTCCAGCCGGGCCGGCAAGGGAGGAGGAAGACCAGCCGGGCGGGGAGAGGCCAGCCAGTCGCCCCAACGCGAGCCCTTCCGAGCCGGTCCCCACCATCTCCAGCTGGGCCGGCAAGGGAGGAGGAAGACCAGCCGGGCGGGGAGAGGCCAGCCAGTCGCCCCAACGCGAGCCCTCCTAAGCCGGTCCCCACCATCTCCAGCCGGGCCGGCAAGGGAGGAGGAAGACCAGCCAGGCAGGGAGAGGCCAGCCAGTCGCCCCAACGCGAGCCCTTCCGAGCCGGTCCCCACCATCTCCAGCTGGGCCGGCAAGGCAGGAGGAAGACCAGCCGGGCGGGGAGAGGCCAGCCAGTCGCCCCAACGCGAGCCCTCCTAAGCCGGTCCCCACCATCTCCAGCCGGGCCGGCAAGGGAGGAGGAAGACCAGCCGGGCGGGGAGAGGCCAGCCAGTCGCCCCAACGCGAGCCCTTCCGAGCCGGTCCCCACCATCTCCAGCTGGGCCGGCAAGGGAGGAGGAAGACCAGCCGGGCGGGGAGAGGCCAGCCAGTCGCCCCAACGCGAGCCCTCCTAAGCCGGTCCCCACCATCTCCAGCCGGGCCGGCAAGGGAGGAGGAAGACCAGCCGGGCGGGGAGAGGCCAGCCAGTCGCCCCAACGCGAGCCCTTCCGAGCCGGTCCCCACCATCTCCAGCTGGGCCGGCAAGGGAGGAGGAAGACCAGCCGGGCGGGGAGAGGCCAGCCAGTCGCCCCAACGCGAGCCCTTCCGAGCCGGTCCCCACCATCTCCAGCCGGGCCGGTGAGGGAGGAGGAAGACCAGCCGGGCGGGGAGAGGCCAGCCAGCCGCCCCAACGCGAGCCCTCCTAAGCCGGTCCCCACCATCTCCAGCCGGGCCGGCAAGGGAGGAGGAAGACCAGCCGGGCGGGGAGAGGCCAGCCAGTCGCCCCAATGCGAGCCCTTCCGAGCTGGTCCCCACCATCTCCAGCCGGGCCGGCAAGGGAGAAGGAAGACCAGCCGGGCGGGGAGAGGCCAGCCAGTCGCCCCAACGCGAGCCCTTCCGAGCCGGTCCCCACCATCTCCAGCCGGGCCGGTGAGGGAGAAGGAAGACCAGCCGGGCGGGGAGAGGCCAGCCTTTTCCAAGCCCTGAAAACAACCAAGCGCCGAAGGAGAGGTCCAATTGGCAGAAGGGAAGAAGGCAAAGGAGTTAAACCAGGGGGTGATACTCAGAGCCCCATACAAAGGATAAGTAGTTAAATATGCAGAAATGTTGATGACTTAATATAGTAACTCACATAAAGACTTTAAAATGACTTAATATAGCAACTGACATAGAGACTGTGCTTTAAAGTGTGATAATATGCATGATAATATGTTGTCTTAAATGTTTTTAAACTTTTAAAAACTGTGATAAAATGTATGAGGAGAGAAAAATGGCGCAGACACCGGCAACCACGCCATAAATCTTGCCAAGAGAACCCTATTGACCAAAACAAAAGGCAAAACAAAAGGGCAGGCTAGATGATACAGGATGCTTAACACCACAGAGTGGAGGAAGGGGAGGGACAGGAAAGGGGGAGGGGAAATGCAATGTTGTAAGGAGCAATACTGCATAGGGACATGGAATGTGAGATCAATGAACCAAGGTAAACTGGAAGTGGTAAAAAATGAGATGGAAAGAATAAGCATTGACATCTTGGGCATCAGTGAGCTAAAATGGACAGGGATGGGTGAATTCAGCTCTGGAAACCATCATATCTACTATTGTGGACAAGAAAACCTTAGAAGGCATGGAGTAGCCATAATTGTCAATAAGAGAGTAAGAAAAGCAGTAATGGGATATAACCTCAAAAATGACAGAATGATGTCAGTCAGAATTCAAGGCAAACCTTTCAATATCACCGTAATCCAAGTCTATGCACCAACCACTAGTGCAGATGAAGCCACAGTGGACTAGTTCTATGAGGACCTAGAACACCTCATAGAACAGACACCAAGAAATGATGTCCAAATTATATTAGGAGACTGGAATGCCAAAGTAGGAAATCAAAAAGTGGAGGGAATAACAGGCAAGTTTGGTCTTGGAGTACAGAACGAAGCAGGGCAAAGATTGATAGAGTTCTGCCAAGAGAACGCACTGGTCATAGCAAACACTCTCTTCCAGCAGCACAAGAGGCGACTTTACACATGGACATCACCAGATGGCCAACACCGAAACCAAATTGACTACATACTCTGCAGCCAAAGATGGAGAACCTCCATACAATCAGCAAAAACAAGACCTGGAGCAGACTGTGGCTCAGATCACAACCTACTGATCGCAAAATTCAGGTTAAGACTAAAGAAAGTAGGGAAAACAAGAAGACCAGACAGATATCACCTAGACAGCATCCCTAAAGAATACAGATATCACCTAGACAGCATCCCTAAAGAATACACGGTGGAGGTGATGAACAGATATAATGGCCTGGACGCAATAGACAGAGTGCCAGAAGAATTATGGACAGAGAAAAAGGACATCATGCAGGAAGCAGCAAAGAAAACCATACCAAAAGAAAAGAAGCGTAAGAAAGCAAAATGGTTGTCTGATGAGGCTCTTAAAATAGCAGAGGAAAGAAGGAAGGCAAAAGTCAAAAGAGAAAGGAAAAAATACAACCTTCTGAACACAGAATTTCAAAGAAAAGCAAGGAGAGATAAGGAAAACTACCTAAAAGAACAGTGCAAAGAAATGGAGGAAAACAACAAAAGAGGCAGGACTAGAGATCTCTTCAGAAAAATCGGGGAAATAAAGGGAACATTTAAAGCAAAAATGACCATGATAAGGGACAAAGACGGAAAAGAGCTAGCTGATGCAGAAGAGATAAAGAAAAGATGGAAAGAGTACACAGAGGAACTCTACAAAAAGGACCTCAACACTCCTGATAACCACAATGATGAAAAAACTGAACTCGAGCCAGACATCCTGGAGAGCGAAGTTATAAAGGCCCTAAAGAGCACTGCAAACAACAAAGCTAGTGGATATGATGGTATCCCAGTCGAATTTTTCAAAGCGCTAAAAGATGATGGCGTCAAATTACTGCACTCAATATGCCAGCAAATCTGGAAAACAAAACAGTGGCCACAGGATTGGAAAAGATCAGTATACGTCCCAATCCCAAAAAAGGGCAACGCCAAAGAATGCTCAAATTACCGAACAATTGCACTCATCCCACACGCCAGCAAGGTGATGCTCAAGATAATACAGGACAGGCTTCAGCAACATGTGGAGAGAGAACTACCAGAGGTGCAGGCCGGTTTCAGAAGAGGCAGGGGGACTAGAGACCACATTGCCAACATACGTTGGATCATGGAGAAAACAAAGGAATACCAGAAACAAGTTTACTTTTGTTTCATTGATTACACTAAGGCATTTGACTGTGTGGACCACAACAAGATGTGGCAAGTAATTAAAGAGATGGGAATACCAGAGCACATCATATGCCTCCTGAGAAATCTGTACATGAACCAAGAAGCAACAGTTAGGACAGAACATGGAATGACAGAGTGGTTTGGAATAGGAAAAGGAGTAAGACAAGGCTGCATTTTATCACCCTGCTTATTCAATCTATACACAGAGCACATAATGCGAAATGCAGGGATGGAGGAATCACAATATGGGATTAAAATTGCTGGGAGAAACATAAACAATCTGAGATATGCAGACGATACCACCCTAATGGCAGAAAGTGAAGAAGACCTAAAGAACCTCTTGATTGGGCTGAAGGAGGAGAGTGCAAAAGCTGGCTTGAGACTCAATATCAAGAAAACCAAGGTAATGGCAACAGGCCCAATCAGTTCCTGGAAAATAGATGGGGAAGAAGTAGAAGCAGTGACAGATTTTACTTTCCTGGGATCAAAGATCACGGCAGATGGGGATTGCAGCCATGAAATAAAAAGGCGACTGATTCTTGGGAGACAAGCCATGAGAAACCTGGGGAACATAGTGAAAAGCAGAGACATCACATTGCAAACAAAAATTAGAATAGTCAAAGCAATGGTATTCCCAGTGGTGATGTACGGATGTGAGAGCTGGACAATTAGGAAAGCTGAACGCAGAAGAATAGATGCCTTTGAAATGTGGTGTTGGAGGAGAGTTTTGAGAGTACCCTGGACAGCGAGGAGAACAAATAGGTCAATCTTAGAAGAAATCAACACTGACTGCTCATTGGAAGGGCTAATAGTAAAGACGAAGCTAAAGTATTTTGGACATCAAATGAGAAGGGAGGATTCACTTGAGAAGGCCCTGATGTTGGGAAAGGTGGAGGGCAAAAGAAGAAGGGGGAGGCCAAAGATGAGATGGCTAGATGGTATTGTAGACACAATGGGCACAGAACTGGGAGTGCTGAGGGGGATGGTGGAGGACAGAGGTGCCTGGAGAACAATGGTCCATAGGGTCGCAAAGGGTCGGAACCGACTGTGCGACTGAACAACAACAACAACAACAACAACAACAACAAAGTGTAGGATTTTTTTATTTGTAGGGTGTTTTTTTCTTCATCTTTTTATTTCAGTTATCATCGTTTTTTTAATTACTGCTACTCTTTATGATTCGTATGTGTATTTATATTTTGTATCTTTATGGTTTGAAAATTTTAAAAAGTAGCCAACAGATAAAATAACTTTTTTTTAATTACCCTCAAATACCTGAAAGGAGGAAAGAACAGAGTGAATGTTTCAGAAAGGCACACCCACCCCACCCCGCCACCGCCCCTCTATAACAGCTGTTAGAGAGTCCCAGAGAAGGGGCTGTTGGGCTAAATGTCTAACTAACACTCAAGTGGCTAAGATGCTAACTGGGAGGCGGAAGGTCAGCAGTTCGATTCCCGAGTACTGCAGGACGGAATGAGCTCCCGTCTTTGTCCCAGCTCCTGCCATCCTAGCAGTTCGAAAGCAAGACATTGCAAGTAGATAAATAGGGACCACTTCGGTGGTTCTGTGCGCTCCGGTGTCTAGTCATGCGTGCCACATGACCACAGAAACGTCATGAGCACTGAACCCTAGAGTCGGATACGACTGGCTTTCGAGCAAGGGAAGCCTTTACCTAACACTAGCCATAGGGGCGTACGGGATGGGAAAGGGGACCCCCGGCACCGGCACCCACCCCACCCCACCCCCGTACTTGCCTTCCCGGGACAAGCCGGTCTCCTCACCCGCCTGCAGGCCCAGCAGGATTCCACACACACCGTCCAGCCGGCTAGAAATGATGCAACCTGCGATCAAGAGAAAGCATGACAGGAAGTTTAACCAGTAGGCCGGGGAGGAGGAGGGAGCGAGGGAGGCGAAAAAGACACACCCACTTACGGCGACCACTCAGAACACTCCATACTCAGGCTGTCAACATGGCGGGTTCCCATTGGTTGGTCCGGTCTCCCAGCAACCGTATGTTTTGGCCTAGGTTTCTAGGGTTGGGGAAGGAAACGGCCCGCTTCCTGGCCGAAGCGGAAAAATCTAGGACTACATCCACCCCGCGCAGAAACAGTGTGGGGGGGGGGGTAGCTATGTTAGACTCCATTCCCCAGAAACCTCTATGCTGTTCTACTATTGGTTAGGCTGGGATCCCGGGACACGTTAACCCACCAACCGTCTTTTCCGACCCCTTTACGGCCATTGCGTGAATGCGTGCGCACAATGAATGGGCAACCGCCGCCATTTCGTGGCGGTGAGCGGGGCGGGGTCGGAGGCCGCCCGTCATTGATTGGTGGCTCTGGCCTGGCTAGTGTGAGGCAAACATGAGCAAGACGAAACTTAGCTGCCGCTTGAATTTTATTTATTTATTTATATCCCGCCCATCTGCGATATTTTCCCATTCTTAATAACATATTTTTAAAAATCTTTACAATGTAAATTTTAAAAATTGAATAAATTATAAATATCAACAAGAACAAAAACTATATATGTTCGGGAAGGGTTTCAAATGGGCTTGGGCTGTGTTTTCAATTAGTGGCGTGAGTTAAGTCAGGAAGGAGAAGACGAGAATAGGTATTCAGTCTTCATTAGAAGAAGAAGAAGAAATAATAACAAATTATTCTGGGTTGAAAGAATTTTTGCGAAAGAAACTCCGCTCAGGGAACGCCCAAATGAGGCTCCTTTCATGTCCCCAAGATCTTTTCCCATCGATGGAGACAGAGACGGGTTCTTAATCCGTCATGAAGTACCCGGGTCTTGAACTGCCGACTTGCCAACCTTCCAGCTAACAGCCTTCCAGCTAAATACACCAACACCACTTGTCTTCATTAGTGAAAATTACGTGCAGGAGACAATCAGAAAGCCTGGTTTTTTGTTTTAATTGTAAGAATATAACCGCACGGTTTAAAGCGCCGCCGTGAACCGCAGACATCTAGTACAAGGATGCAGTACGTTAATAAAACCTCACAGATTGATATAGCATGACTGCTGTTCTGTGCCCAGACCAGTTTACTTAGACACGAGTTAAATAAGCTTACGTTGACTTCAGAACAAGCTTGACCTTCATAGAGTTTCCTTCTGCAGGTTTAAAGCCTGTGAAGTACACTGAAACATATCATCTTGCAATAAAAAAAACCTCCAGTTTAACAACCTGAGATATTGGGTTTCTCTGTCAGGGCTGTGCTGTCAGCAAGAAAATGGATGCCAAACTTTGCATAGTAAAGGCAATAGCAATTACATGTATATAATGCTTAGTGCGCTCTCTGGGCGGTTTAGAGGTAATTAGCATTTCACCCCAACATGCTGGGTACTCATTTTATCAACATCAGAAGGATGGAAGGCAGAGTCAACCTGGAGCCACATTCAGCATTCAAACTCAATGTTTTGGCTGCAGTAGAGCAGTTTAACCCATACCTGTCAACCGCAGCTCCGGACAATCCGGGACCTGCGCAGAACGGTTCTGCGCAAGTCACCTTCTACACATGCATTGTTGTGTTCCTAATACTATGCCTTTGCAACAACGTAACACCTATCAACTGTAACACTGTAACCTTCTGTAATAGGACGCGAGCTAGCAACCACTAGGTGGCAATAGCGAGCGTCCAGCTCATATGGTTCCAATTACGCAATAGCTCCAGCGCGGGAAGATTCCCGCCACTACCTCACCTGGACAAGAAGGGCGTGACCAGGGATGACGTCACACGGGCGATAGCCAATGGGCTATCGTAGAGCCACATTCAAATGTATAGCCACTGTATATATTGAGCTGTTCGTCCACCATTACCACATGTTCCCCCGGACCACCGTGCAATAAAGATGTGTTAAGCCAATCCTTCGGCTGTTCCTGTGTCTTGTTTCTCATACACTAAATTGGCGACGAAGGTGGGATATGGCTTCCCACGAGATCAAGACACATGCCGGTTTCGATATCAACAAGCCGGAAGACTGGGAGCTCTTTGAAATGGACTTCCAAGATACGCTGGTGGTGTCCGACATTACGGACGAGGGAAAGAAGAGGGCCATCCTCACTCGGATGCTTGGGAATTCCGCCAAAAGAGTATTGGTGGACCTAGTATCACCGAAGAAAGTGAGCGAGCTGACGGCCAAACAGCTTCTAAAAGTGATGCGCGACCATTTCCAGCCCTCGGTCTCAATGTTTTCGGCTCGAGACGCGTTCTGGAAGAGAGTTCAAGCGCCTGGTGAGTCCATCGCCGCTTTTGCAGCGGCCCTGCGGTTGGCCGCCGGCCCATGCAAGTGGGAAAATCTGGAAATCGCCCTCAGGGACCGCATGCTGTGCGGCCTGTGGGATGAGGAGGTTCAGCGAAAGCTGATGAACCAGGAGCCACCCCCGACGCTGCGCGAGGTCGTGAAGGCGGCCCAGGCCGCGGAGGCCATGAGGGCCGGAGTCAAGGGGTTCCGAGAAAGGCCCCCACAGCCCGACAAGGCAGCGGGCTCGGTGCAGGCGGCCAGGCGCACGCCGAAATCGTCCACGGAGAGCAGCGACGATGAGGACGTCCGGAGGGTTCGGAAGGACGGCCGACGCTGCGACGGCTGTGGAGCGGCCCATGACCACATCAAGTGCCCGTTCCGGAAGGCCGAGTGCCACAACTGCGGACGCCGGGGACACATCGCCAAGGTCTGCAGACGGCGGCGCAGAGACCAGAAAGTCCCGTCAGACCGCTCGCCGAAGACCAAGGAGGGCGCCCGGCCCGCGAGGAAGCAGGACGGCGTGGGCCGCATCTCCGACGACAGCAGCGACGAAGCCCCCGTGTATAGCGTGTCCTTGGGACACCCACGTTATTTTGTTGAGTTACTAGTGCAAGGGGCCCCTGTTAGAATGGAGATAGACTCGGGTTCCTCCTACTCAATTATGTCCCAGCGGGAGTTCTTGGGCATTTCCCCCCATGTGCGCCCTAAGCTCAAAGTGTTGAGGTCCACGCTGCGGGACGTACAGGGAAATAGCATTCCGGTGTTGGGGGTTGGAAAATTCAAGGTCCAATACAAGCAACACGCCGCGGAACTTCCCCTGGTTGTTCTCAAAGGGGGAAGTTGCAGCCTCCTTGGGACTCAATGGTTTAAGCCCCTGGGTTTGTTCATTGGGGGGGTGCATGCCGTTGGGACTGACCCAATACAGGAGGTGTGTGACGCGCACCCCGAAGTCTTCAAGAAAGGACTCGGAAAATTCAAGGGACCCCCAGTAGCGTTCAACCTGGACCCGGAGGTCCGCCCTATAAGACTCAAGCCGCGCAGAGTGCCTTTCGCACTAAAGGACAAGATAGAGGCGGAACTGGACAAATTGGTGGGCCAGGGGATTCTTGTTCCTGTTGATTCCGTGGAGTGGGAAACTCCGATTGTAACTGCGCTAAAGGCCAACGGGGAGGTTTGCATATGCGCTGATTATAAGTGTACCATTAATAAGGCGATCCGCCCGAATGCGTATCCGGTGCCGGTAGTCAGCCACCTGTTGGCCAGGTTACATGGGGGAAAGTGTTTCGCAAAACTTGATCTAGCGCAAGCCTATCAGCAACTCTCAGTGACCCCAGCTGCAGCTGCTGCGCAAACGATAGTCACTCATAAGGGGGCGTTCCAGGTGACGCACCTACAGTTCGGCGTGAACTCGGCGCCGGGTATTTTCCAGTCGCTCGTGGAACGCCTCTTAAAGGGGCTGGAGGGGGTCTTACCATACTTTGATGACGTGTTGATAATGGGGGGGGGGAGCGAGGCAGAGTTGGCTGAAAGGCTGGACAAAGTGCTGGCCGTGTTTGAAAAGGCGGGGTTGAGGTTGCGAAAAGACAAATGCATTTTCTTCGCAAAAGAGGTTGAGTTCTTGGGTTTCCGGGTAACCCCTGCGGGAATCAAACCCTCCAAATCAAAGGTAGCCACCATTCAAAATGCCCCTCGCCCCACCTCCAAGCCCGAATTGCAGTCGTTCCCAGGGCTCTTAAACTTTTACCACTCCTTCCTGCCTCGGAAGGCATCGGTAGCAGAGCCACTTCACAAGCTACTCAAGAAGGACGAGGCGTGGAAGTGGGGCGAGAGCTAGGAGAGGGCATTCAGTGAACTGAAACAACTCCTAGCGTCTGACGCCATTCTCACCCATTTTGACCCCAAGAGACCGGTGGTCCTGATATGTGATGCATCCCCAGTGGGGGTGGGGGCGGTGCTGTGCCACGTGCTGGAGAACGGGAGAGAGGCCCTGGTAGCATTCTACTCCAGATCCCTGTCCCAGGCAGAGCGAAACTACGCCCAAACAGACAGGGAAGCGCTAGCAATAATCGCGGGGACGAAAAAGTTCCACGATTTCCTTTATGGCCGCCCTTCACCATAGTGACCGACCACAAGCCCCTGCTAGGCATTTTCACTGCGGATAAGCCCACGCCTCAAATCCTGTCCCCTAGGATGTTAAGGTGGGCCATTTTCTTGAACGCGTATCAGCACGCGTTGGTGTACCGCCCAGGGAAGGACATAAGCCACACGGACGCCCTGTCGAGGTCCCCCCTCCCCCACGTTAGCAGCATCGTGAGCGAGGAGGAACAAGACCACCAAGTGCTCTTAATAGAGGTCTTAGATTCGCCCCCCATTGTACCCGCAGACATCGCCAAGGCGACCGGCAAGGACAAAACGCTAGCCCTAGTCAGCTCCTGGGTGCAAAAAGGGTGGCCAGCATCCTCCCCGGCGGCAGAGTTCACCCCGTTTTTCAGGAAGAGGCTAGAATTGTCGATTGAGAGGGGGTGCCTTCTGTGGGGCCAGCGGGTGGTAGTCCCCGAATCCCTGAGACCTAGGGTGCTCAAACTGCTGCACGTCAGCCACCCTGGGATTGTCCACTCCAAGGCTCTGGCCAGGAGCTACTTCTGGTGGCCCCAATTAGATGCCGACATCGAGCACATGGTGGGCACTTGCGAGAACTGCCAATGCTCCCGACCCGAAGAAGCGCGTCTGCCGCACAGGGAGTGGGACGCGGCAAAGGGGCCATGGTCCCGTGTGCACATCGATTTTGCGGGCCCGTTTAGAGGGACACTTTTTCTCCTAGTGGTGGATGCTTACTCCAAGTGGTTGGAGGTAATCCCAGTTACGAGCACCTCTTCAGCGATGACAGTAAAGCAATTGCGGAGGGTTTTTAGCACGTTCGGTATACCCGACACCCTAATTAGCGATAACGCTAGTTGTTTCACGTCCACCGAATTCAGGGCATTCACCGAGATCAACGCCATTCGGCACATCACCTCCGCCCCTTTCCACCCGGCGATAAACGGCCAGGTAGAGCGCCTCGTGCGTACCACCAAAGACGTGCTGAGGTGCATGGGCCCCGGGGACCTTAACCTGCAACTGTGTCAGTTCTTGCTGGGCTACAGGGTGACTCCCCTAGCTTCAGGGTATTCACCCGCGGAGCTCTTAATGCGTAGGAAGCTGACCACGATTCTGACCAGGCTAGACCCAACGAGGGTGGAGGACACTGGGAGGAACATAGGGTTAGCGGACACCAAGAGTTTCGAAGTAGGTGCCCCGGTGCATTGCAGGAACTACGCTAGCGCGGGGCCAGCATGGGTCCCGGGCGTCATCATTGGCCAGATGGGTCCCGTGTCGTACTGTGTAGAGACCAGTGCGGGTCTACTCTGGAGACGGCACGCAGATCAACTCCGGCGCCGGGTTCCGGACAGCCAAAGCGCGGACGGCGCACAGAAGGATTCAACGTTAGGGTTCTCCCCCACCCGTTCAGCCCAAGGGGGAGGAGAAGGGGGCCAGTGGTCCCCACCAAGGGGGGAGGGGAAGGTGTCTGTCCTCATAGATAGCCTGAGGGATGTCCCCAATGACCCAGTAGATGATTTTGAGTTTCAGTTACAAAACCGGGGGGGGTTTGGAGTGGTCCCCCACCCATCCAAGAGAGAAGCGGGGTTTTTCGTTAGCCCCCAGTGCCCCCGGTTTTTCCACAATGGAGTTTGTCCCTTCCCCAAAAGCCACAGAGCCGCGGCAAGTCACTAACGAGTCTCCCTCTCCCGTTGCAGGACAAGAGACCAGGGGACAGAGAAGCAGTAGCGCCCCCGGGACAAGCCAGCCAGCAGAACGCCCAAAACGCGTTGGCAATAAACCATATTGGATGAGAGACTTTGTCTCATCCTAGGGGGGAGGGATGTTGTGTTCCTAATACTATGCCTTTGCAACAATGTAACACCTATCAACTGTAACACTGTAACCTTCTGTAATAGGACGCGAGCTAGCAACCACTAGGTGGCAATAGCGAGCGTCCAGCTCATATGGTTCCAATTACGCAATAGCTCCAGCGCGGGAAGATTCCCGCCACTACCTCACCTGGACAAGAAGGGCGTGACCAGGGATGACGTCACGCGGGCGATAGCCAATGGGCTATCGTAGAGCCACATTCAAATGTATAGCCACTGTATATATTGAGCTGTTCGTCCACCATTACCACATGTTCCCCCGGATCACCATGCAATAAAGATGTGTTAAGCCAATCCTTCGGCTGTTCCTGTGTCTTGTTGCTCATACACTAAATGCATAGAAGGCTTTTACGCTTGCATAGAACCCTTCTACGCATGTGTACCCTTCTACACATGTGTAGAAGGGTCCTACGCAAGCGTAGAAGGGTCCTACGCAAGCGTAAAAGGGTTATATGCATGCGTAAAAGGGTTCTACACATGCGTAAAAGGGTTCTACGCATGCGTAAAAGGGTTCTACGCATGCGTAGAAGGCGACTTGCACAGAAGGGATGCGCAGTACCTCTCCCCCCCCCCGCTGCCAAATTCCAGGGTTTTGGCAGCTCCGGGCGGGAAATGGCGCAAATCGGCGCCAAAAAACGGGAAATCCCGGCCAATCCAGGAAGGTTGACAGGTATGGTTTAACCACTTCGCTACCAGGGCTCATGGCCAGTTTACATGTTGACAACACCAGTGGCAGCAGTTAGGGTGGTCTACAGAACACTACCATTTGTAAAGAGACACCCAGTAGGGGAAGATCCCAGAACCTGACTTCTTTTCCATCTATTAACCGTGTCTCAACCAAACACAATGCAATTTTCAGGCTAGTTGTTTAGCTATAGTACACATATCATGTCTTGAAGCGGTTTCTGGCAATCCTGTATCACACAGGCTTAGAGTTATAACAATATTGTGCACTCTTCCATTCGAAAGGCTTTTTGAGGACCAATATTTAAGCCTCTACTCAGCCTGAATTCTTTCCAAATTAAAAAAAAATGGGTAGAGCCAAAACTTCCCTTATAAAATAAGCAGATTCATATTTTCAATTTATGTGAGCTGTTTTAAAATTGAAGTACTGTACTTTTAAAAAGTAATAACTCTGGTGCAATGGGGCCAAATCTGGTACTGATGCAAAGCCCAGTTTAAAGTTAGACATTTTTGTTTGGGCTGCCCCTATTTTTAGATTGTCCTAGTATAATGTTGATTTGTAGTGCTTCACAAAACAATTGCTGCATTCTTGTGCAGCAATAATTACCATGTAAACTGCTGGGGAGGTAGCAGTTTCTATCTGATCTTAATTTTCCAATTCTATAGCAATGAATCACAAGCAATATTGAAATTTTGCCCATTCCAGGTTTACTGTATGGGACCAAAGACAACAGAACAGCCGAAGGGTTGGCTTAACACAGGTTTATTGCATGATGATCCGGTGGAGCATGAGGTAATGGCGGTGATACATCTCTATATATACAGTAGCATTATACATTTGAATCTTGTAGCACGGTAGCTCATTGGCCGCTACCGGCGTGGCCTCACCCCGGCACGCCTCTCTTCAGTAGTTCTTCTTCCTGCTGCTGAATGCGGGGAAGGTTTTCCCGCGGCTGTCCGTGATTGAGCAATGTGAACCATGTGAGACTGAACGCTCGCAGCTGCCCTCTATGGGCTGCTTGCTCGCGTTCCTTTACAGCTGAGATACATTGTAAATGGAGTGGTTACATTCTTATCAGTACAGTGAACATGCATACATAACATCCCTCCCCCCTAGGATGGGACGAAGTCCCGCAACCAATGTGGCTTGCCGCACGTGCGCTTGGGGCGTGCTTGCGCCTGACCTAGTACCGGGGAGCCTGTGATCCCTGACTCCGTGGGTGCTTGTCCTGCAACGGAAAACGGGGATTCATTAGTGGCTCTGTGGGGCGTCCGTGCCTGCCTTGCGCTGGGGGATGGGAATGGAATGAACAACTGGGAAGTGAACCCCTGCCTGTTGCTCTCGGACCCCGGGGACCCTCCTATTGTGAACCGCGGAACCGATGAGGATGCCCTTGTGGTTCTGCTACCTTCTGTTCCCCGCTCGGGGGACCTTGAGACTGTGGTGGGCGGACTCGCCGTTGCCTCCTGTCTTGGGGGTGTCGGTCTCCGGGAAATTGGCGCTATGTTGCATTCTAACTCACAGGGGCTACTGGGGCTGGAAGTACCAGGGGCTGAACTGAAACCCCTCTTTTGACTAGGACGGGTGGGGGACCACTCCGCTAACTCCCCCTGGTACTGTAAATCAAGGTCTAAACTTCTTGGGGAATCTGTGTTTTGGGGGCGCTCCCGGGGGATGTGTGTGAGATCGGGGCTCTTCCTTTCCGCCGCCAGCTCCCGCAAAAGATCTCTGAGGATCGATTCCCTTTCCTCCCCCCTTGGTGGGGACCCATGTCCCCCTTTTTCTCCCCCTTGGGCTGAGCGGGTGGGGGAGTACCCTAACGCTGATTCGTGGCTCTTTTCTTCGTCCTGCTCTCCGGGGACCCTGCGCCTGAGTTGATCCGCGTGCCGCCTCCACAGGAGGCCTGTATTGGTCTCCACGCGGTATGAAACGGGGCCGGTTTGTTCTATTACGATGCCAGGCACCCAGGCTGGTCCCGCGCTGGCGTAGTTCCTGCAGTGCACGGGGGCACCTACGCTGAAACTCTTTGAGGAATCCATCTCTACATTCCGCCCTTTGTCCTCTACCCTTGTGGGGTCTAGTTTGGAGATTACCGTGGCCAGCTTCCTGCGCATTAACAACTCTGCGGGGGAGTACCCTGACGCTAGTGGGGTGACCCTGTACCGTAGCAGGAATTGGCACAGTTGTAAGTCAAGATCTCCGGGGCCCATGCGCCGCAGCGCATCCTTAGTGGTACGCACGAGGCGCTCTACTTGGCCGTTGGTGGCCGGGTGGAAAGGGGCGGAGGTGATGTGCCGAATGGCGTTGAGATCCATGAATGCCCTGAACTCGGCGGACGTGAAACAGCTAGCGTTATCGCTGACGAGGGTGTCGGGTAAACCGAACGTGGAAAAGACCCTCCGTAACTGTTTAATTGTTGTGGCCGAGGAGGTGCTCGAGACTGGAATGACCTCCAACCACTTGGAGAACGCGTCCACCACAAGGAGGAAAAGTGTTCCCCTGAACGGGCCAGCAAAGTCTACGTGTACCCGGGACCAGGGCCCCCTTGCTGCGTCCCACTCCCTATGTGGCAAACGAGCCTCTTCTGGCCTGGAGCTTTGGCACGCTTCGCAAGTGCCGACCATGTGCTCGATGTCGGCGTCTAGCTGGGGCCACCAAAAGTAACTGCGGGCTAGTGCCTTAGAGCGGACGATCCCGGGGTGGCTGACGTGCAGCAGTTTAAGCACCCTCGGCCGGAGGGACGTGGGGATCACTACCCGCTGTCCCCACAAAAGGCAACCCCTCTCTAGGGACAATTCTAATTTCTTTTTGAAAAATGTGTCGAATTCCGCTGCTGGGGAAGACACGGGCCACCCTTTCTGTACCCAGGAGCAAACTGTAGCTAACGTTTTGTCCTTACCGGTCGCTTTGGCAATGTCGGCCGGTACTACTGGAGGGAAGTCTAGGACCTCTATCATTAAGACCTGGTGGTCCCTCTCTTCCTCGCCCACGTGGCAGCAATCCCGGGGAATGGGGGACCTCGACAGGGCATCCGCATGGCTGATCTCCTTCCCGGGCCGGTACACCAACGCGTGCTGATACGCGTTGAGAAAAATGGCCCACCTGAGCATTCTCGGGGACAGGATTTGGGGTGTGGGCTTATCTGCGGTGAAAATGCCTAGCAAGGGCTTATGGTCAGTCACTATGGTGAAGGGGCGGCCATACACAAAATCATGAAATTTCTTGGTCCCCGCAATTATCGCTAGTGCTTCCCTGTCTGTCTGGGTGTAGTTTCTCTCCGCTTGGGACAAGGACCTGGAGTAGAACGCTATCGGTGCCTCCCTCCCGTTCTCCAGCACGTGGCATAACACCGCCCCCACCCCCACCGGGGATGCATCGCATATCAGGACCACTGGGCGTTTGGGATTGAAGTGGGTCAGTACAGCATCTGATGCCAGGAGTCGCTTCAGGTCATTGAAAGCCTTCTCATGGTCATCGCCCCACTTCCATGCCTCGTCCTTTTTTAACAATTTGTGTAGCGGTTCCGCCACGGCTGCCTTCCGAGGAAGTAAGGAGTGGTAGAAGTTGAGCAGCCCTAGGAACGACTGCAGCTCGGGCTTGGAGGTGGGGCGAGGGGCCTTTTTGATGGCGGCCACCTTGGATTGGGATGGCCTTATTCCCTCGGGAGTAACCCGGAACCCTAGGAACTCAACCTCAGTTGCGAAGAAAACGCATTTGTCTTTCCGCAACCGCAACCCCGCCTTTTCAAATTTTGCAAGGACCTTTCCCAACCTTTCTGCCAATTCGGCCCGGCTCCCCCCTGTAATCAATACGTCATCAAAGTAAGGTAACACCCCCTCTAATCCCTTCAGGAGGCGTTCCACGAGTGACTGGAAGATCCCGGGCGCCGAATTCACGCCGAATTGGAGGCGCGATACCTGGAACGCCCCTTTGTGGGTGACTATGGTCTGCGCAGCAGCTGCGGCGGGGGTCACCGGGAGTTGCTGGTAGGCTTGGGCCAGGTCGAGTTTAGCAAAACATCTCCCCCGTGTAACCTGGCCAACAAGTGGCTGACTACCGGCACCGGATACGCATTAGGGCGGATCGCCTTATTGATGGTGCACTTGTAATCAGCGCATATGCGGACCTCCCCGTTGGCCTTGAGTGCTGTTACAATTGGAGTCTCCCACTCCGCAGAATCAACAGGAACAAGAATCCCCTGGCCCACCAATTTGTCCAACTCCACTTCTATTTTGTCCTTTAGTGCGAAAGGCACTCTGCGCGGTTTAAGTCTGATTGGACGTACTCCAGGGTCCAGGTCGAAAGTCACTGGGGGGCCCTTGAATTTTCCGAGTCCCTTTTTGAAAACCTCGGGGTGCGCGTCGCACACGCTCTGTATTGGATCAGTCCCGGCGGCGTGAACACCCACGGCATGCACCCCCCCAATGAACAACCCCAGGGGCTGGAACCATTGAGTCCCGAGGAGGCTGCATTTACCTCCCTTGAGGACGACTAGGGGAAGTGTTGCGGCGCGCTTTTTGAACTGGACCTGGAACTTCCCAACCCCCAACACCGGGATGCGGTTCCCTTGCACGTCCTTCAGCGTGGACCTCAACGCTTTGAGCTTGGGCCGCACGTGGGGGGCTATTTTTAGGAACTCTCCCTGGGAGATGATAGAGTAAGACGAACCCGAGTCCACCTCCATCCTAACAGGGGCCCCTTGTATTACTACCTCAACGAAGTATCGGGGGTGCTCCGTGGATACGCTGAAAACCGGAGCGTCGTCCTCGCTGTCGTCGGAGATGCGCCCTACTCCGTCCCGCTTCCTCGTGGTCCGGGTGCCGTCCTTGGGCCTCGTGGTGCGGTCCTGCCTCACCGAGCGGTCTGGGGAACTCCTCTTGGCCTCGCGCCGTTTTCGGCAGACCTTGGCGATGTGCCCGCGCCGGCCGCAGTTGTGGCACTCGGCCTTGCGGAACGGGCATTTGGCGCGGGCGTGGGCGGCGCCGCAGCCGTCGCAGCGCCGGCCTTCCTTGTGGACCTTCCGGACGTCCTCGTCGTCGCCGCTCTCCGCGGACGAGTTCGAAACTCGCCGGGCCGCGCGTACCGAGCTCTCTGCCTTGGCGGGTTTCGGGCGCCAGTCCTGGAGCTCTTGCACCCCAGCCGTCGTGGCTTCCGCGGCCTGTGCCGTGTCGAGGACTTGCTGCCACGTGGGAGGCGGCTCCTGTTTCATCAGCGCGCGCTGAGTCTCGGTGTCCCTCAGGCCGCAGAGCAGGCAGTCTCGGAGGGTGACTTCTGGGGTCTCCCACTTGCATGGGCCAGCGGCCAGCCGCAGGGCCGCGGCAAACTCAGCGACCGATTCCCCGGGCGCCTGGACTCACCTCCAGAACGCGCTCCGAGCGGGGAACATTGCTATCGCGGGCCGGAGGTGGGTGCGCAACACCGCCAGGAGCTCTTTGGCTTTGAAGTCGCTCACCCTCCTCGGCGCGATCAGGTCCACCAAGGTCCTCTTGGTCTCGTGTCCGAGCATGCGGACGAAGATGGCCCTCTTCTTGTCCTCATCTGAGACTTCGAGCTCCACCAGCGCTCCATTGAAGTCTATCTCAAACAGCTCCAAGTCTCCCGGCTTCCTGATCTCGTAGCCGGCGCATGTCTTGGTCCCGTGGGCAGCCATGATCCCACCTTCGTCGCCAATTTACTGTATGGGACCAAAGACAACAGAACAGCCGAAGGGTTGGCTTAACACAGGTTTATTGCATGATGATCCGGTGGAGCATGAGGTAATGGCGGTGATACATCTCTATATATACAGTAGCATTATACATTTGAATCTTGTAGCACGGTAGCTCATTGGCCGCTACCGGCGTGGCCTCGCCCCGGCACGCCTCTCTTCAGTAGTTCTTCTTCCTGCTGCTGAATGCAGGGAAGGTTTTCCCGCGGCTGTCCGTGATTGAGCAATGTGAACCATGTGAGACTGAACGCTCGCAGCTGCCCTCTATGGGCTGCTTGCTCGCGTTCCTTTACAGCTGAGATACATTGTAAATGGAGTGGTTACATTCTTATCAGTACAGTGAACATGCATACATAACACCAGGATAGGCAGTACCTATGCAATGGGTGGTCACTAAATACAATAATGAGATTATACTAGAAATGTCTTGACTACAAATAATAGCCATAACATTGTTCTATACTTTTTCTCCAGCAATAGCCTACATTAAAATTGTGGGGATTTTCATTGTTTTTTAAGCAGCCATTTGCCAAGTTTACCCTTAAGCAAACATTTATGTGATATGAAAAATAACGAGGAAATTTAATTTTTAAAAATTTAATTTTTAAATTTTTATGCCACCCAATCAGGCGAACCCAACTCAGGGCAGCGTACAACAATTAAAAACATATAAATAACAGGTTAAAAACCCCAAATCACCCACCCGCATACCCACCCTCCTCCCCCCCATTTAAAAATGGGTAATAGGAGGAATAGGGAGAAAGCCCTATTTCCAGACAACATAACTGTTATTATAATTTTCACCCATATGCATACATACTCTCTCAGCCTCTCTAACACACAGCACACATTGGGGAGCACATGGCTGTTTGTCTGGGGAAGGGGTATTCTGCACTTCCTATCACCCAAAACCATTCAGATAATTCATTTTTCCAGCTTCATGCTGCTGATTCTCTACTCTTAGTAAAAGAAGGAAGGAGAAAAAGATGTCATTAAATATGATTTCCAGAGTTACTTTTTTAAAAAATCCATAATGTTTGCATTTTTAGGGGGCAGAGTCCAGTTTTTAAAACTAGCCACTTGCATTTTTTTATTGCATTATGCAGTGTTTAATTTGAACCAGTGATAATAAATGTTCGGCTCTGGGCTCTATTTAGTTCCTGGCTCAATTGAAATAATGAGTGTTTGAACAAATGCAGAGTATCTTTCTGACAAAAGATTCACTTGGAACTATCCAAGATAATCTTGTTCCCTCATATCTGAGATTAGAGGGAAAGGCCTCCCAGGCAGAGGTTGTACATTCTAGGCCGGACCGAGTTCCAGCCTCTTTGTTTCAGAAACTAACTACTAGCTCTGTGATTCACAATCTAATCCAATAGGCTGTAGAGTTTAAATCTTTTACAGACCGAAGAATGGTGGCATAGTTAAAAGGGCAACCCCAAGTACTTTGGAGAGTTTTGAAGGTAATCATTCTGGACAACCATCTGAACTAGCATTACGAATAGATATGTGTCTTGGTTGGGATGCATATGGCAGTTGTGAATACCAGTAAGTATGTATCTCAGTAATGTAGTGGGAGTGAATACAGACACCTCCCCAGATATGTTACATGATAGATTCTATTGTCTTTGTTGCAACAGAGTTAACACAGCAATCTTATACAAAGTTTACTTTATGGACTATGTAGTTTCTCTTATTTAATTTATTTAATTTAATTCTTAGATTTTTATCCCGGCCACTCGGGCAAACCCGACTCAGGGCGGCATACAGCAATTAAAACAAATAACAATACAAATAGATATAAATAAAACAGCTTAAAACCCTAAAACAACCACCCAGCAACCCACCCTCCTACTCCCGCCCCATTTAAAAGACTAAAAAGGGAATAGGAGGAATACAGAAATACAAGATACAAAATGAGGGACAGTTGGACTCTAGCTGGAAATAAGCCAACAGGACCCATTAGGACCCCATACCTGACCTGCCAGCCAGGTTTTCAATCCTTTCCTGAAAGGCAGCAATTCTGTCTGCAACCTCAATTCTGTTGGTAGGAGGTTCCAGAGGGCTGGTATGCCACGGACATGGAGAAGGCCCTTCGTATGCCAGAGAGGCGAACCCCTCTGGATATATATTAGCATGTCTGTAAATTAATGCACTTCCAGAGCTTTCTAATAGATTTTACAGTCAAATAATAAAACAGAGTTAAATTTTTAAAAAATGTTTACCTTAACAGTTGGAAATGGGGTGTGCCTTTGTACCTTTAGTGTGCTGGCTGCATAACTCAATGATTTAGGTACTGTATGTGTCTGTGGAGCCAGATGTTGGGAGTTTGATTCCCCACTGTGCCTCCTGTGAGAAGAACCAGCCTGTGTTGTCTTGGGCAAGCTTCCCAGTCTCAGAGCACCCACAAGGAAGGAAATAATAAACCACCTCTGTGTATACTTTACCTGGAAAACCCTGGAAAGGGTTGCTATAAGTCATAACTGACTTGACAGCATAAATTTATTACCTTTAGTGCAATATTCCTGTGTTTTCAGAGAAAGACCAACAGAGGGCACCATTTCCCCAGGATAGTTAAGGTAGGGCCATTCAATTCAATAGATGGGACTTTATATTCATTTATATCAAATAGCACAGTAATATCAGGAAAGATCCTACATGTGAAATTACATCCCTATATTTGCCTAAGATAGATTTTTCATATATCCTTATTTGGAATTCTGCCAACAAAATCAGTTTTATTAAATATTTTCAGGCTGTTGGTGAAAATACTTCATTTTTGAAACATGGAGCAGTTAACTTTTTCAAAAATATGGAGAAAATTAGACTATGTATAACACTATAAAGAATTGTTACTTAAACTTAAATTTGATTGCTAGCTGCATCAATGGGATTTATAAAAGTGCTGACTTGAGCAACTGATCTCATATTTCTACACTAGTTGGAACTATAAACTGGGAACAGGCCATAGTTATTATCATTAATAATACTATTTCCCCTCTTTCTTGTGCAAATCATAGAGACTTTATTCCTATTGTATATTTCTGCCAGTGTGTACCTTGCAGTGGCAAAGTGTAGTAAATTAAGAAGCCAGTGCAAGCCAGTGCTGCCGCCGCCAAACTGGGACTGCTGCCTGAGCCACTCCCAGAGCCCTTGCCACCGGCTACGGGAGGAGAAACAGCTGCGCCCAGCGCCCCTCCCCTTGGCCATCGGGCGGGGAGTTTAAAAGGCGCTGGAGGCACCAGAGATCCTGCTGCTGCCGCTGCCACCTCAGCAGTTTTTGGCAGGCGGGGCCCGCAGTGAAGATGCCGAATGTCGCCACCGCTGCACCTCGGGCCCACCTTTCATCACTCGCCTCCGGCCAGGACTTTAAAAAGGCTGTGTGAGGCACTAGAACTTTCATTTTTGTATTTTTATCTGCTGGCGGGGTTGGATTGAGTGTGTGTGACAGTTGATGTTGTTAGTGTGGCTGTAGTGCAGTCACACTTTATATTGCCTATATTGTGTTTTTGTATTATTGTATTTTGTAACTGAGAATTGCCACTTTGTGGAAATTTCTATTGTACCTGTAATTTATTTGTGTTTCTGGGTTTACATTGTATCTTTACTATTTGTTTGGGACTGGATCGTCCTCTTCTTTGGCTTTGTTAGGGACCTATGAGCTATGGGGTTATGTTTTGGGGACATTAGTAGTTGAGGGATCGTGTTTATGTTTGGGTCTGTATTAAACGCGATAATGTTGTATTGTTAACATTGTAGACATTGCCATTTTGTAGAGAATTCTAGTGTAATTTATTTGTATTACCTGTATTGTACTTACTGTTGGTTTTGTTTATATTTTGACTGTATATTGTGTATTTGATTATGTTGTAATGCCGCCCAGAGTCGGCCATGTGCTGAGAGGGGCAGGGTACAAATTAAAATTATTATTATTATTATTTATTTTAAAACAATTGTTCATTTTAAGACATCTACTGAGTGTGAAATAGTTGTCTAGACAGTGAGATGTATAATCTGCATTTATATCTTTAATTCTCTTTTCAGCTTTGACTCCTTTCCTCTTGCCATCAGTTGACTATTCTATTTTGTTTTCAATCATGCCAGAAAAAGTTACCCTTAAAACTAATGTTAATTTTATGATGTGGTGATGATAAAAGTAATATTTGTGCACTGTCAAATCCATTCCAAGTTATGGCAACCCTTCTCAGAGTTGTCTACCTAGAACAGGAGTTCTCAACCTTTTTAAGACGGGGGGCGGGTTCATGCTCCCTCAGACAGCTTCGGGGAGCTAGATGACCACTTTGCCCTTCCTCCACCACATGGTACTTCCTGGTGTGGTAGAGGTGGTGGTGGGCCACATGAAATGGTGCTATAGGACGCATCCAGCCCACAGGCCACAGGTTGAGAATCCCTGGCCTAGAAAATGTAAAATCAGGTCACTTTCCTGTATCTGCAAAGGATACATTTTGAAATCAACTGCAGATAACAGCAAACTTTATGTTTTACATAGAAAAACAAGGAAGATTAGCCATGTGAATCATATTCAAATTGTAAAGATGCAAAAGATGCAGGAAACAGGCAATACCTTTATTGGATCACTAGGAAAAACAAGTATTGCATGAGCTTTCATGGTTCAAGACCACTTCTTCAGGCATGTATTAAAGTGTTCATGACATGGTGGTATGCCAGTTTCATGAAGTGGTATTCTGACAGGCTCTCTTCTTAAGGACAGCAAAATATTAAGAAGAGAGCCTGGCAGAACACCATGCCATGAACACTTTAATATATGCCTGAAGAAGTGGTCTTGAACCATGAAAGCTCACGCGACGTTTGTTTTTCTTAGTGATCTAATAAAGGTATCACCTGTTTCCTGCATCTTTACAATTTGAATATGGATCACGTGGCTAATCTTCCTTATTTGCCTATGGAACTACTGGATACCATAAAATAGCCACTTAACATGGACTTTTTGACACCAGGACAGCACCACAAATTGAAGGATAACCACATCACTAGGTAATAATTTTGATTGACTTTAATTTGACTGCATTTGGCTTGCCTAGTATGTATACCAAATTGAAGCCTTGCTCCCTGCTGGGAAGCACATGGCAACTGTATTCCTTTGTCTGGCCACAAAAGGAAGCTATCTATGCTTCAGAGAGGTTCAAATGGGCAGAGAGCAAATGTCCAGCTTCCTGTGGGAGTGGCATCCTAACTCCATGAAATATTTTGTTGTCCTTAAGAAGAGAGCCTGACAGAACACCATGCCATGAATACTTTAATTCATGCCTGAAAAAGTGGTCTTGAAACACGAAAGCTCGTGCAACATTTGTTTTTCTTAGTGATACAATAAAGGTACAGTATCACCTGTTTATGGTTTCCCCATGCCCACCGGGCATGGAAACGGCTCTGGCAGAGGCCGCTTCGGGAGAAGGCTCCTTGAGCCGCGGGCTCTGCGAGCAGACAAATTAAGGGGGGTGGATAAATGATAGGGTTTGATTCACCCAATTCCTTTGACCTGACCAACGGACCTGCTGAGAAAGCGAATATCTAACCTGGTTACCCATTAGAGTAAATCACTCATCTCCGTGTTTCCGTGTAATCCCCGGCACAAATAGATGCCATGTTTACCCCCGCCTAATCCCTGAACAATGGGACTCCTAAGTCTATGTTTGCCCCAGTTAATTAACTTCCCCAAAGAGGTTCCCAATTAACTTGAGTACACAGGTGATGTAATTTCTGTCAGATGACAGTCTTGCCACCGTTGCGTTTTTCCTTCTATATATGTTGCAGCCTTTTCTCAATAAAGTACTGATCTGATCTCGCTCCTGTTGCCTCGTGTTGTCATTGATCAGTCTCCTCCGGGACCTAACGCCGCCCTAGCGGCCAATCATCGCTACAGCTGGTGACCCCGACGTGATTCTACTCGTGAGTAAGAGACCCTGGAGAGGTCTACTCGTGAGTAGCGATCCACGCGGTCCGGTTCCGCGCTTGAACCGCGACCCGTCAGCCCGGAGGACAGCACGGCGCTCCAACCGGCAGCCAGCCGATCGGAGAAGTGGCCTGCAGCGAGGCATTCCAGAGAGACATTCCTACAGCTTGCTCCTAGCTTTCGAGGAGGTTGCCATAGAGGGAAACGCGTTCCGCTCAGGGCAGGCTGTGAGTCCCTGACATTGCAGAGGCCGTCGAAGGGCCCGTGGCAGAAGATCCACGCTCCGAGGTCTACCCCAGACACCCGACGCCCGAACCTGTTGCCTGCAAAGACGCGTCGAACTCGTCCCAAGGAGGAATCTTCAGAGGACCCATCGCAGGTAATATGGGGACTTGTTCTCATAGACCAAGTCCGTCCGCTAGCCAAAGAACTCGTGAGGAGGAGTTCAGAATCCTGGCCAGGGTTTTTAAATTACGCTTTCACAGCAGGGAATTAGCGAGACTTTTGGTGTATCTCAGGGAACACTGCCTACTTTACCCAGAAGTAGGTACGTTAACCCTGCAGCTCTGGGATCAGATAGGAGACTGCATTCAGCAACCCCCGAGAGCTCCAGGAGGGATAGTTCGTACTTGGAGAAAGTGTAGGAGACTCTTGGCTGAGATCGAGCCAGTCCGGGTAGAGGCCAAAGAACCCCCGTTAGTCGAGCCATCAGGCAAGCCAGTCGAACCGACTGCGCCCACGGCACTCTATCCGTCAATTAGCTATCGGCAGAGTAGCGTAGGGAGCCTTCCCGCGGTGACAGCTGCAGACGTCACCGAAGGAACGCAAGGAATGAGAAGCGCTGGCGCTTCTCTGACAGCTCCAGGTTCCCTAGTCGTGAAGAGTGCCCTTCAGCGCACAGCTGAGATAGAACTCAAGAAGGGGGAATTGTCAGTTGAACAACTAGCTGAACTTAGACAGATTTGTCCAATCCGCATGGAAATGGACACGCTCACGGGCGCACAGCAGATAGTACACTCCCCAGTCCCGTACAAGCTTCTCATGGCTTTACGGAAAGCAATTTCAGAGACAGGGCTCCAAAGTCGTTTTACTAGGGGCACGCTTCAGCAAGTGTGCGAAACCACCATGTGGATTCCCCATGACTGGAAAGCCGTCATGAGGATGATGCTAACCCCTAGCCAGTACATGATCTGGGACAGCGAGTTTCGCCTAGAGGCTCAAACTCGAGCTGCCAGGATGGGAGGCGCGGTAATTCCTGACCAGCTGTATGGTTTAGGTGCCTTTGAGCCCATCAACGCTCAAATCAACTTGCCTCTCGCCACTCTAGAGATGTCAGCCGAAGCTGCCTATAGGGCATACTTCAAGGTCCCAGCGTCTGGCAAAACGGCCAAAAATTACACCGCTATTAAGCAGGGAGCCCAAGAGCCCTACATGGACTTCATCAATCGCCTGGAGGAAGCAATTAGCAGGCAGATTGATAATGAGCAAGCCCAACAAGAGCTCATGATTAAGCTAGCAAAGGACAACGCCAACTTGGACTGCCGTAAAATCTTGCAGTCCCTGGGCAATCGCCCTGACTTGACCTTAACGGACATGATCCGAGCATGTTCCGACATTGGCACAGACTCTTACAAGATGGGTCTACTAGCGGCAGCGGTGCAGGGGGGGAAAAGACATCAGGGCAATGCCAAGATCAAGGGAGCATGCCACGCTTGTGGCAAGGTCGGACACTTCGCTAGGGAGTGCCGATCCAAGGGAGGCGGACAAAAGTCCGGCCGTCCCAAGGCTCCGAACACCCCCTGCCCGAAGTGCAAAAAGGGCTATCATTGGGCCAGGTATTGTCCGAGTTCGGGAAACCGGAATCCGGGCACGTCTCTGGCCCCAGTCCAAACAGAGGCTTCCTTCACCCAGATCCAGAACTCCCCAGAACTAGACTAGGTTCCAGGCACATTCCAGGCACTGCGAGGGCACAGGCCAGCCCCAAGGGTAGCACAGGGCTAGAATTGGCTTGCCAGGCGGACGTTACATGCGATCTGCCGGGCACAGTCTATCTAGTCGACTCTCAGTATATGGGACCCCTACCCAAAGGCTTTATAGGTTTAGTTTTGCCCCGTAGTGTAGCTGGAGCACGTGGAATTTTTATAATTCCAGGAGTCATTGACTCGAATTTTTCAGGCGTTCTCCAGGTCCAGCTTTGGACACACCTGCCCCAAACAATCCACAAGGGAGACACCCTAGCGCAACTGATCATGGTTCCTTGTCACTCGCCAGCAGGCAGCCAAAGAAGGCTCAGTGACAGCTCAGAGTCCGGTTCAGCAGACCGCTTGAGCGCGAGTGAGGCAGTGCAAGGATACCAGGTCTTAGCGACAGTGGAGACCAACATTGAGTGGAAGCAGCGCCCCGTTATCGAGGTATTTTTGAACAAAAGAGTGTTCTCAGGGTTACTCGATACCGGAGCGGATGTGACCGTGATAAGCAGAAGCCAGTGGCCGAGGGAGTGGGCCATTGAGCCGGTCTCCGATGTGTGGGGGGTAGGCGGTGTTCAGGAAGCGTTCAGAAGTTGAGAGTGGGTAGAAGTCACAATCCCAAGGGCTGACGGCACGGCGGTGATTCGGCCGCACATTCTTGACGTGCACGTCAATCTTTGGGGGCGAGACATTCTACAGCAGTACGGTGCCACCCTTACCTTCGGGTAATGGCGTTGCCACTTAAATGGCTCACCGATACTCCGGTCTGGGTAGAGCAATGGCCGGTAGTGGGAGAGAAATTGGTTGCTCTCAAGCAGCTAGTTAAGGAACAGCTAGACGCAGGACATATAGAACAGTCCACGAGTCCTTGGAATTCGCCAATTTTTGTTATTAAGAAGAAGTCGGGGAAGTGGCGACTCCTCCACGATCTCAGAGAGATCAATAAATGTATTCAGCCGATGGGTCCGCTTCAATGCGGCATCCCAAATCCTAACATGATTCCCGAGGGGTGGGAGATTCTAGTCGTAGATCTCAAGGATTGCTTTTATACAATCCCCTTAGACCCCAGGGACCGGGAAAGGTTCGCCTTTACAGTGCCGGTTGTGAACCACAGTGAGCCCACGCAGCGTTACGCGTGGAAATATTTGCCACAGGGCATGCTCAATTCGCCCACCCTGTGCCAAATTTATGTTCACGACGCACTGGCAAAGTTCCGAAGCCTTTACCCTAAAGCTATTGTTTGTCACTTCATGGATGATATTTTAGTAGCGTTGCTGCAACTCGGTAGCGCAGTGTTTTCCGACCTCCAGGCCAGCCTGGGAGACAAGGGCTTACTCATTGCCCCGGAAAAGGTGCAGAGAACCGAGCCCTTCTCATACTTGGGTCATCGGCTTCTCCGTTCCTTTGCGGCACCGGTTTTGCCTCAGATAAATTTACAAGATTCAGTCACCGTGGTAGAATTACAGCAGGTTTTAGGGAATATCAATTGGGCCAGACCGTACTTCCGATTGGATACGGATCTTCTGAAACCGCTCTTCTCGCTGCTAACCTTAGGTAAGCAGCCGGCAGACCGGATAAAAATTTCTCGAGACGTGCGCTTGGCGCTCGAAAAAGTGAACCGAGTTCTCAGCCAGAGGTGGGTGGATAGGATCACCCAGGGGCCATATGCCCCGATCCTGAATTTGTACATCGTACGGTCGGGATCCATGTTCACTGGGGTGCTAGGAGTAGACTCAGAGAAGGGAGCGAAAATTGTGGAGTGGGTGTACTTGCCTAACACTTCTTCACGGAACATCGTTCCGCCCCAGGAGCTAGTCTCCGCGGTGGTTTACCGCGGCAGGCTGAGAGCTAGGGACATTTCAGGGAATGATTTGGCCAAAATTGTAGTCCCGTTCACCAAGGAACAAATTCATCAGTTAATGCAGCTAGGTGACTCGCTTCCGATAGCTTTGGAAGGTTTCACTGGAAGTTTAGCGTACCACTTGCCCAAAGACCCCAGACTTGTCTCACTACAGACAGGAACAGTCAGCTTGTTCGAATTGCTTTCGCTGGTCCCACTTCAGGGGGCCAAGACAGTTTTTACTGATGGAGGTTGCACTTATGGTGTTCTGACCTGGCGGGAGGGCGAAGCTTGGCGCACGCTGTTAACTCTTCCACAGAAGTCCGCGCAGCGGGCATAGTTGGCAGCCGTGAACCTTGCCTTGCGCACCTTCGCCCAGGAACGTTTAAATATCATAACTGACAGCCTGTATGTTAGGAATTTACTCCACAGTCTACCGGGAGCTTACATTACTCCCGCGATAGACAAAAACTTGCTCAGTTTGTTTCTCACTGCTCAATTTCATTTGCGAAACCGCACGGAGCCGCTCTATATAGCCCACATCCGCATTCATCAAGACCTACCGGGTCCAATTTCCGCGGGCAATAGCAGAGCGGACGCGGTGGCGAAGGAAATTCAGCAACGTTCAGTTTTGGGAGTTTTTACTACTCCAATCCAAAGTCATGCCTTCTTTCACCAAAATGCCAAAGCTCTCGCAAGACAGTTCAATCTGCCACTTTCTCAGGCCCAAGGAATAGTCCGCTCTTGCCAGCATTGTGCAGGGGCACCGGGGGTCCCTCGTGGGGGGTCAACCCACGGGGGACAGAGGCTAATCAGGTGTGGCAGATGGATGTCACGCATGTGCCACAGTTTGGTAGATGGCAGTACATGCATGTATGCATTGACACTTTTTCACAGTTCGTTTGGGCCACGGCGCAGAAAGGGGAAACTGCTTCCCACATGGAGCAGCACCTCCTTTCCTGCATCGCGGCGATGGGCAAGCCGCGGCACGTGAAAACGGATAACGCCCCGTCCTACTGCTCTAGGCAGTTGGCCGCCTTCATGGCTACTTGGGACATCAAGCATACCTTTGGAATTCCCTACAATCCGCAAGGGCAAGCGATTGTAGAGCGGGTCAATCGGACGCTAAAGTCCTACATTGACAAACAAATAGAAAGGGGGGAGCCACCAGCCCTCCCCAAATCACAGGGAGAAGCACAGTTTTGCCTGAATAAGGTATTGTTCACATACAATCACCTTAATGTTTTTTCGGATTGTACGCCGCAGGAGAGGCATTTCCGCCGTTCGGAAGCTCTCCCGCGACCTATGGTCCGGTACCGAGTGCCACCAGACCCTTCTTGGAGGGGCCCGGTGCCGCTCATAACCTGGGGAAGAGGGTATGCTGCAGTTATGTCTCCTACAGGTGTCGTTTGGATTCCAGCTCGGTGCGTCAAGCCTCATTTGGAGCCTCATGGCGTGGACCCAGACCGACCCGAGTCCGATCCCGGAGATGGAGGGTCTCACTCTGACCGACAAGACGGCCACCGACAGCGCCGAGGGTCACCTGGGGAATGGTCAAGGCTCTTTGCAGTGAGGCCGAGGGCACCCTCCAACGCGAGGAGAGGGAGCCGACACCGGAGAACCTCGTAGCAGCAGTCCTTGCCCAGATTCACGCCAACTCCATGGCAGTCACCATCATCCTGGCCCTCTCCCTGCTTTTGGGGGGAGGCGTTCAGGCCGCTTCACTTCAGGCCAACGGCCTGCCGCCTGGTGAAGACCTTTCAGCACGGATGCACTACAATTTGTGGGCAAGGTTGGCGGGTCTCGTCAACCAGTCCGATTTTTGCCTGAAGCAGGACATTGGTTCTGCCTCGATCCTTAGCACCTGTCTCATCCCCGTGTGCCACACTCTTGACGCACGGGCCAGGGATGGCGACTGGTTACTGAAGAAGATTTTCGGACCGCATCTCCCTGCGAGCTTTGCAGCCTACGCTCGCTGGGGGGGCTTGTGGCTCACCATGACTTTGCCGGCTGATGCAGCCACTCTTCACACCCCGCGAGTGGCGGCCAGCCCGAACTCTACTTGTGCTCGAATAGTCGGCTGCGCTGCAGTCGACCGAACCCAGCGCCGCTGCCTCGATACCGGCAGCAGCAATTGGACTTGTGAAGACCCAGAGACGATTGGTTCATTGCCTGCTCATGTCACCCTACCCTCGGGGTGGTTCTTCACATGTAATCAGTATACCTTTAACTATATCCCCGCAAATGTATCAGATTCTACATGTTGCCTTAGTCGGTTGACACTGTTGCTCCCCACTAAGGATATGGTTACCCCAAGCACAAATGTTTCACATGTTTCACATGTTCCCGCACTCATACGGCACACTCGCACCACCCAGTTAGATAGCTCATGTGACAGCAGCTTTAGAGTCCTCAGTCCAGCCGAATATGTCTCGCTGTCAGTCAGCATAGTTGGCGTGCCAGGCTTAGCCGTCGGCAACGCACGAAGGATTGGTCGCTTGGCTTGCGGCTTGGCAAAAGCCATCAACCATACCTCCTCAGCGATAGCGCTCCTCAATCAGGAGCAGGCGGAACTTCGCCATGCTATCCTCGATAATCGAGCAGCTATCGACTATCTCCTATTGCTGCAGCACTTGGGTTGCGAATCCCTTCACGGTATGTGTTGTTTCAATCTTACTGATAATTCCCGCAGAATCCAGACCCAGCTCACAGATCTCCACACCATAGTTGCGGGCATCACAGAAGGCTCTGCGTGGGGGGCTTGGTGGAGTTCATTGTGGAACTGGATGTGGTCGTGGATCCCGTGGGGGTGGTTCCAGACGGTACTCAAGGTGGTGGTGGGGGTGATTATACTAGGCATTGCCATGTGCTGCTTTGCACAATGTATTCCCTCACTGATCAGGGGGTACCGCCCCAAGAGGGAACCCCAAGACGTCATCCCCGCTCAACAGCTGATGCCGCTCCTACGCAGGTTCGCCGGTCAGGCTCTTAAATAAAACAGAAAGGGGAAAAATGGTTTCCCCATGCCCACCGGGCATGGAAACGGCTCTGGCAGAGGCCGCTTCGGGAGAAGGCTCCTTGAGCCGCGGGCTCTGCGAGCAGACAAATTAAGGGGGGTGGATAAATGATAGGGTTTGATTCACCCAATTCCTTTGACCTGACCAACGGACCTGCTGAGAAAGCGAATATCTAACCTGGTTACCCATTAGAGTAAATCACTCATCTCCGTGTTTCCGTGTAATCCCCGGCACAAATAGATGCCATGTTTACCCCCGCCTAATCCCTGAACAATGGGACTCCTAAATCTATGTTTGCCCCAGTTAATTAACTTCCCCAAAGAGGTTCCCAATTAACTTGAGTACACAGGTGATGTAATTTCTGTCAGATGACAGTCTTGCCACCGTTGCGTTTTTCCTTCTATATATGTTGCAGCCTTTTCTCAATAAAGTACTGATCTGATCTCGCTCCTGTTGCCTCGTGTTGTCATTGATCAGTCTCCTCCGGGACCTAACGCCGCCCTAGCGGCCAATCATCGCTACACCTGTTTCCTGCATCTTTTGCATCTTATATTTTACGTTACAGACAGTGTCTTCTAGTGGCTAGCTCTGGTAATGCACCATAGAAATACATATACAGCGGTACCTCAGATAAAGTCTGATTTGGATAAAGTCACAGTTTTCATGCACACGTGATGCATCGCATAAAGTCCAAAACCGCTTTAAAAAATGGACGTTATCCAAGGTATTTGGTATAGAAACCTTGGATAAAGTCCATTTTTTGGACATTATCCGATGCATCGCCCATTTGATTTGGATAAAGTCCAAAATCGGATAAAGTCCAAACTTGTGGAGCAGACTTTGGATTTTATCTGAGATTCTACTGTACTGTACATACAGTACTGTAGATCAGGGATTCTCAACCTGCGATGCGGCCTGCAGCACCCTTTCATGTAGCCCACCACCACCTTCACCACACAAGGAAGTGCCATTAGCTATTTCTGTACTGCAAGAGACAACCCCACACCCATCCAGCAATTAGCTGCAGTACTGCAGCCAAAACCTTTCTCACAGTCGGAGTTCGATCTTGACAGGGATCAAGGGTGATTCCGTCTTCCATCCATCCAAGGTCGATAAAATGAATATCTAGGTTGTTGGTCACAAAGTGCTAATTAACTGTTATGTATGTACAATGTTGCTTTAAGAAATGTATGAATGTAACCTGACCACAATTACAATGTAGCCCAGCTGTTAAAGGAACGCGAGTTAGCTGCTCATAGAGGGCAGCTGCGAGCGTTCAACTCACATGGTTCTCATTCCTCAAATCACCGTCAGCCGCGGGAACTCTCCCGCACGATCAAACAACTACAGAAGAGGGGCGTGACTTGGACGACGTCACGCCGGTAGCAGCCAATGAGCTACCGTGCAGCAAGATTCAAGTGTATTGTGCTACTGTATATAATGTGATGTATCTCTGCCATTACCACATGTTCATCCTGATCATCAACCAATAAACCTGTGTTAGTCCTTACTGCGACTCCTTCTTTGGCTTCCGTGCAAGACACCAAATTGGCGACGAAGGTGGGATAGATGGCGAATCCCAAGGTCAAGCCTTACCAGTTCGATGTCAGCGAGCCCGAACAATGGGAGCTCTACGAGTGCCAGTTTCGGCACGCGATGGAAGCCGCGGGCGTTGACGACGACGTGAAAATGCACTCCCACTTCCTGGCCCAGGTGGGGCCGGCCACGCTGCGTATCCTGATGAACCTGGTGGCCCCCCGGAAGGTGGACGTGGTGCCCATCGACCGCATCCTGGAGCTGCTGGGCGAGCATTTCCAGCCTCCCGTCTCGATCTTCCCAGCCCGGGTCGCGTTCCACAGGCAAGACCAGCGACCGGGCGAATACGTGTCCGCCTACGCGGCGGCCCTCAGGCTTGCAGCGGTGCACTGCCAGTGGGATGACCTGGACCAGGCCCTCCGAGACCGCATGTTGTGTGGCCTGAGGGACGAGGAGCTCCAGAGGAAGCTGATGACCCGCGACCACCGCCTCACGTTCAACGAGGTACTGCGGGAGGCCCAAGCGGCCGAGGCGGCCATGAGCGGGGTCAGAGTGTTCAAGTCCCGAGGGGCCATGTCCGAGAGGGCCAAGTCACCAGTACAGGCGGCCCGGCGGACATCAGCGAAGACGGCCTGGCGGGCCCCCAAGCCGCCCGCCAGCACACCAACGTCGTCCGAGGAGTCGTCCACGACGGCGGACCCCTGCTCCAGCGAGGACGACGATGTCCAGAGGATCAGGAAGCGAGGAGAGAAGCGGCAGACCCGCGAACGGCAGGACCGCCGTTGCGACGGTTGTGGGGCGTCCCACGACCGCACGAGGTGTCCGTTCCGAAAGGCCGAGTGTCACAACTGCGGCCAAAAGGGACACATCACCCGAGTATGCAGGCGCAGGCGAGTCGAGGGCAAGGGCAGTTACAGCCATCCCCAGATGCACCAACGGAAGGCAGCCGGCACCAGGAAGGTCTCAGCAAGCTACAGCGAGGAAGGCGTGAACCGCGTGGGCCTGGAGCACCGGCGGTTTTTCATAGAGGTGCTGTTGCAGGGGTTCCCAGTGAGGATGGAGATAGACTCGGGGTCATCTTATTCCATCCTGTCCCAAAAAGAGTTTATGCGTATTCCCCCAGATAAGCTGCCCAAACTGCAGGCCATGAAGTCACACCTACGGGACGTGCAGGGAAATGGGATCCCAGTGTTGGGGGTGGGAAACTTCAAGGTGAAGTTCAAGAACTACTCCGAGAAATTGCCCCTAGTGGTCCTCAAAGGGGGGAGATGCTGCCTTTTGGGAATGCAGTGGTTTGCTCCCCTGGGAATCGAACTGTCCGGCATTAACGCCATCGAGACCGACCCAATGCAGGACGTGTGCAATGCACACCCGGACGTTTTCAAGAAGGGGCTCGGGAAATACAAGGGGCCCCCGGTTTCCCTTGAGCTGGACCCAGAAATCCGGCCCATCCGCCTCAAGCCAAGGAGAGTGCCCTTCGCCCTCAAGGACAAGATCGAGGCGGAACTGGACAAATTGGTGGGGCAGGGGATTTTGGTTCCAGTTGATTCGGTGGAGTGGGAAACGCCGATTGTTACTGCCCTTAAATCAAACGGGGAGGTCAGGATTTGTGCGGATTATAAATGTACGATCAATAAGGCCATTCGGCCAAATGCATATCCGGTGCCCGTGGTCAGCCACTTGCTGGCCACGTTACATTGGGGGAGGTGTTTTGCCAAGCTGGATCTGGCGCAGGCATATCAGCAGCTCTCTGTAACCCCGGCTGCTGCCGCCGCGCAAACGATTGTGACGCACAAGGGGGCGTTTAAGGTAACGCGCCTGCAGTTTGGCGTGAATTCAGCCCCCGGAATTTTCCAGTCCCTCGTGGAATGCCTTTTAAAGGGGCTTCCCATACTTCGACGATGTGTTGATAACGGCGGGGAGCGAATTAGAGTTAGCAAAAAGGCTAGATGGGGTCCTCTCAGTGTTCGAGAGGGCAGGACTCCGACTGAGGAGGGACAAATGTGTATTCTTTGCGAGGGAGGTTGAGTTTCTAGGTTTTAAGGTAACCCCGGACGGAATCAAACCCTCTGAGTCCAAGGTTGCGGCCGTGAGAAACGCCCCTTGCCCCACCGCGAAACCGGAGCTGCAGTCATTTCTAGGGCTCCTAAATTTCTATCATTCCTTCCTGCCTCGGAAGGCATCGGTCGCGGAGCCACTGCACGCTTTACTTAAAAAGGACGCGGTTTGGCGGTGGGGGGACAGGCAGGAGAAAGCGTTCAAGGAGCTTAAGTCACTCCTATCCTCGGACGCTGTACTGACCCACTTCGATCCAAAAAAGCCAGTGGTTTTAGTCTGTGATGCGTCCCCAGTGGGGGTGGGGGCAGTTCTGTGCCACGTGTTGGAGAGCGGGAGGGAAGCCCCGGTGGCGTACTACTCAAGGTCCCTCTCGAAGGCCGAGCGCAATTACGCGCAAAAAGATAGGGAGGCCCTGGCCATAATCGCGGGAACGAAGAAGTTCCACGATTTCCTATATGGCCGCGAGTTTACGGTAGTGACGGATCACAAGCCACTTCTGGGGATCTTCACTACCGGCAAACCCACCCCACAGATTCTATCCCCCAGGATGCTGCGTTGGGCCATCTTCCTCAACGCCTACCAGTATGAGCTGGTCTATCGCCCAGGGAAGGAGATCTCCCATGCGGACGCACTGTCCCGATCTCCCCTCCCTAGTTTAGGGGACCCCACGTGCGAGGTAGAGCAGGACCACCAAGTCCTGCTGATCGAGTCTCTCGACTCACCCCCCATTGTCCCGGCCGACCTCGCCAAGGCCACGGCGGCCGACAAGATACTGGCCCAAGTTAGTTCCTGGGTTAGCAAAAGGTGGCGCACTACTCCCCCCGAGGAACATTTCAAGCCATTTTTCAGGCGCAGAGTGGAGCTTTCTCTGGAAAGGGGCTGCTTACTCTGGCGCCAGCGGGTAGTTATCCCAGACAAGCTAAGGGCCAAGGTACTGAAGCTACTGCATACCAGTCACCCCGGGATCGTGCGCTCCAAGGCTCTGGCCAGGAGTTTCTTTTGGTGGCCCCAGATAGACGCAGATATAGAACATTTAGTGGGCACATGTGAGAGCTGCCAGAGCTCTCGGCCCGAGGAGTCCCGGTTGCCCCATAGAGAATGGGACACGGCCCGCGGGCCATGGTCCCGGATTCATGTCGACTTCGCTGGCCCCTTCCGCGGGTCCATGTTTCTGCTGGTAGTCGACTCCTACTCCAAGTGGTTGGAGGTAATCCCCATGAACAGCACTTCCTCTGCGGCAACCATTAAACAGTTGCGCAAGCTTTTTTCCTGTTTCGGCCTGCCAGACGACCTCGTTAGCGATAACGCTAGTACCTTCACGTCTGCAGAGTTCAAGACGTTCATTGAGAGAAACGCCATCAGGCACATTACCGCTGCCCCGTTCCACCCTGCCACAAACGGTCAGGTAGAGCGCCAAGTGCGCACTACGAAAGATGCACTGCGGCGCATGGGTCCCGGTGAGTTGAACCTTCACCTGTGTCAGTTCCTCATCTGCTATAGGACAACCCCCCTAGCTTCAGGATTTTCCCCAGCCAAACTCCTCATGAGGAAGCGTCCGGTAACACTTTTTGACCGGATGGATCCGTCCAGGGTGGAGGATGAAGGGAGAAATATAAGCATAGGGGGAGAGAGCTCCAAAAGTTTCTCGGTAGGGGACCCGGTTCACTGCAGGAACTACGCAGCCTCGGGGCCAGCGTGGGTACCAGGGACGATTATTGAGCAAACGGGGCCGGTATCCTACAGGGTCGAGACTAGCTCAGGTCTACTCTGGAGAAGGCACGCCGACCAGCTCAGAAGGCGAGTCACCTGTGAGGGGGAATCAGCGTTAGGGTCCTCCCCCACCCGCGTTACCCAAGGGGGAGACACGGCGGCACCCGCGGATACAAATGCATATCCTCGGTTCTCAGCCGCAGAGGAGGATACCTTGGAGGAGAGGGATGAATTTGATTATGAGTTGCAGTACCAGGGGGGTGTCGCGGAGTGGTCCCCCACCCGTCCTAGCGAGAAGAGGGGTTTCAGTTCAGCCCCTGGTACTTCCAGTCCCCCCAGCCCTTTTGTTTTAGAATATACCATAGCTCCAGCTCCCCGGAGACAGACACCCCCAAGACAGGCAACAGGGGGGAGTCCGCCCACCACAGTCTCTAGAACTCCCGGGCAGGCAACGGGGGGTGGCGAGGCCACGAGGGCCTCTTCGTCGGTCCCGAGATTCGTACTGGGGGGGACCCCAAGCCCCTCAGACGGTAGGCAAGGGTTCACTTCTCAACTGTTCATTCCATTCCCGTCCCCCAATGCAAGGTTACCGCAGAGTCCATGCCGAGTCACTAATGAATCCCCCCTTTCCGTTGCAGGACAGGACTCCGCGGAACCAGGAGCCTCCGGCTCCCCTGTGTTAAGTCAGGCGGCCGCACGCCCCAGGCGCACGTGCGGCAAGCCACAATGGTTGAGGGACTTCGTCCCATCCTAGGGGGGAGGGATGTTATGTATGTACAATGTTGCTTTAAGAAATGTATGAATGTAACCTGACCACAATTACAATGTAGCCCAGCTGTTAAAGGAACGCGAGTTAGCTGCCCATAGAGGGCAGCTGCGAGCGTTCAACTCACATGGTTCTCATTCCTCAAATCACCGGCAGCCGCGGGAACTCTCCCGCACGATCAAACAACTACAGAAGAGGGGCGTGACTTGGACGACGTCACGCCGGTAGCAGCCAATGAGCTACCGTGCAGCAAGATTCAAATGTATTGTGCTACTGTATATAATGTGATGTATCTCCGCCATTACCACATGTTCATCCTGATCATCAACCAATAAACCTGTGTTAGTCCTTACTGCGACTCCTTCTTTGTCTTCCGTGCAAGACACCAAATTAACTTAGGACCTACCCAGATAATGCTCTAAGTGCTATGGGACAGCGTATAAGTTTAATTGCTATTGCTTCTGTATGTATTAAAACAGAAAAGAAATAGATAGATGCAAGAACACATTCTTTGACATAATGGTGTTTGTGCAACCAATTCCTAAACTGAAAAGGATTTTGAATCTCAATTAAAAGAGTCAAAGGAAGATCTTGGATACTCTACATGATCCTCAATAGGATCATGAGTAACTTGAAACTTACAGCACCAAAATAAGGAGCCTGATGTACAACTCCTGTACCTTCTTCTTTCACATAGTTGTCAGTCACTACAGTAAAAGCATCACTTTCTTTGCACTGGAAGAAAGGATTTATTTACAAAACAATTGTATGAACAATATCGAAAGCTGGAAACTAAAATCAAGATACTCAAAGAGGAATATCTTCATTAAAACTGTGGCTACCAATATGGATCAGAAATTGGTAGCTCAGCAGAAGATTAGCAGGAACTTAAAAATGCCTTTTCTCTGAGGCACAGCAGTTGGACAATCTGGCCTTATATACTCCAGAGTTGTGTAACAATTCAGATCAAAGGCAACCATTTTGTAACTACTGGACAGTGGAATGCATTTCTCTATAGCAGGGATTCTCAATCTGTGGCCCGTGGGCCAGATGTGGCCCATAGCACCATTTCATGTGAGGTCCCACTGCCTCCAACACAACAGGAAGTACCATGTGGTGGAGGAAGGGCAAAATGGCCATCCAGCCCCTGAAGCTGTCTGAGGGAACGTGACCCAGCTTCCAGCTTTAAAAGGTTGAGAACTGCTGTAGATTATATATTCCAAGATTTTTTAAATTGAATATTTATAGACCAGGGTCATAGCCAAAGGGGCCAGGGGGGGGGGCGAAAACCCTCCAGAGCTAACAGCCTGAAACCCCCCCCCCAACCCACTCCGTGATGCCAATGTTATATATGTGGGTGTGACATTGTTGCCACTCCTGATTTTTTTTTTGCCCCTCCTGAACCCCCCTCCCCCAAATCTAGAATCCTGGCTACGACCCTGTTATAGACTCACAGGTAATTGATACTGCAGATACTTAACCTGCAGGTATGTGGAGCAACCTGTACTCCAAAGCAGTTTACCATTCCCTTCTTTTACTGTTGCTCTGGGACTGTGTATGATCAGAAAATTGTAGGGCTGGAGGAAACCTCCAGGGCCATTGAGGCAATTCTCTTGCTAGTGTAGGAAATCCACAGCTAAAGCATCTCTCCTCTTCCTCCTTCTGTGTCTAGGTCAGACATTAAACTGCCAGAATGAAGTCACCTTTGGTGAATTCATTCCATAGTTCTTTTCACCTGACCTAGTGTGAGAAAGATTAGCCAGCATAACAAGGTTGCTGTTGCCCAGAATACACCCGATTGTGGTTGAAAAATACCACAATCTTTGAGGAGGCTCTTTCTGTGTACCCTAAAGCATCCAACCTCTGTTTTAAAATCTCCAGCAAAAAGAGTCCACACCCTTGAGGCAGTCACTTCCCAATGCTCATAGACTAAGTCTTCTCAGATAAGTGGGGACATTGGGATTCAACCAACTGACCTCTAGTTCCCTAGCTAAACAGCTAGCAGAAGTGAAAGAGACATTATTTTGGCTTGTGAAATCAGCCTATGTTTTGATCACAGTTCTGTTCTTTTAAAATTCAAGTTTTTTAAAACTGACAAAAAACCCATTTTATGGAAAAAGTCCATTCTGTAACTTTTTCTGTAAAATGGTTTTTCTGTAAAACAAAGCACGATTTCCCATAGGAATGCATCGAAACATTTTTAAAAGGTCCCGACTGGACTAAAAATAATAATAATAAATTTATGCAAAAAAATCCCCAAAAAATGCCAGACACAACCCTCTTCCACTGGTGAGCAGCTGGGGTGGAGAAGAGGGGGTGTTATTAGAGCATTTCCCTTTTTTATTCCCCACCTCCATACCTTGATCGAGGTATAGGGGTGTGAGATAAAATGGGGAGAAAACAGCACAAAGAGAACGACGAAGCAATCTCCCTACCTTTCTCATGCTACTGCTGTTTCCTGAGTGTGTGTCCAGCTGTCGGGGGAGCCGCCGATGCCGCTGTTTTCACAGCCTCCACTTCTACTGACACTGGGGGACTGCAGGGTCATATCTGTTCTGCTCTTCGTCCAAGGTCTAAAATGGTGGGGCCACCATTTTAGATTCTCCCAGACAGATGGAGTTCTGGGAAAACCCGTTCCATAAATTGAATTTTTTTCCATAAAATGGGACATGATTTCCCCAGAATTTCCTTCTGTAAAACGATTTTTCCATAAAAAGAGGCGTCAGTAAAATGGGCTTTTACTGTACTAAAGATCCTCTTGATGTTCACATGAGGTGTACATAACTTACTAGGTCTATTTCATCCAATTCACAAGGGAGCATTTCAATCTGGGTCCTTAATTTGTAGTCAAGAGGCATTAATTAGCCACAATTAGCCATGAATGTTTACACAAACCTTACACAAACACCAATAGGATTCCATCCTCTTCTTTTAAAATGGGTAATAAAAAGTAACTTTCAGAAATTGCATCTGTAACCATAACTAATTGTTTGAGGAGGGTTTAGAACTATTCTTGTTTTACCCAGAGTGGTATAGTGGATAGAGTGGCAGACTTGGGCTCTGGAGACCTGGGTTTGAATACCCACTCAGCTACTGTTGTGTTCCAAATACTATGCCTTTAAACAATGTAACAATCATCAGCTGTAACAATGTAACCCATTGTAATAGGACGCGAGCTAATGACCACCAGGTGGCAATAGCGAGCGCCCAGCTCACACGGTTCCAATTCCCCAAAGAACTACAGCACGGGAAGATTCCCGCCACCACCTCACCTGGACAAGAAGGGCGTGACCAGGAATGACGTCACGCAGACAGTGGCCAATGGGCTATCGAGGAGCCACATTCAAATGTATAGCCACTGTATATATTGAGCTGTTCGTCCACCATTACCACATGTTCCCCCGGACCACCATGCAATAAAGATGTGCTAAGCCAATCATTCGGCTGTTCCTGTGTCTTGGTTCTCATACACTAAAGCTACAGTATTGAAATTCACAAGGGATGACACTGGAATAAACAACTCTTTAGAAATGTCATATACTTAAAAACTCTATTAATGTCACTGTACCTTGGGTCCAACTTGATACCACATAATATACAAGGTATTTTGTTGTTGTTTTTAAAAATAACTTTTCAAGCTGTGAAGTGAATGTATTTCCTCTAGGCTGAACTAATTTGGCAAAAACAGTTGTAGACTCGTGAACCAAGTCACATGTTACACTTGCAGGAAAAAGTTTTTCTTGTCACTAGTATAACAAGATAATGAAATATAAAGTAGGATCTATTTTTGGAGCCTCTTGTGGAAACATATTCTTTGCCCACTAGCAATATCCCACTCATCACAAGGTGAAGAGTAGCTAAAATGTTACAGATTAGAATTAGCATTGCCTGATTCAATGATGTTCATCATCATTAGGCTAGATTACAATGATAAAGCATATTACTTTTATTGAAGATGAGACTACACTGCAAACACACTGGAAGTATGAATTTCCCAAAAGTGAGAACTAATTTGGCAAAAACAGTTGTAGACTCATGAACCAAGTCACATGTTACACTTGCAGGAAAAAGTTTTTCTTGTCACTAGTATAACAAGATAATGAAATGTAAAGTAGGATCTATTTTTGGAGCCTCTTGTGGAAACATATTCTTTGCCCACTAGCAATATCCCACTCATCACAAGGTGAAGAGTAGCTAAAATGTTACAGATTAGAATTAGCATTGCCTGCCTCAATGATGTTCATCATCATTAGGCTAGATTACAATGATAAAGCATATTACTTTTATTGAAGATGAGACTACACTGCAAACACACTGGAAGCATGAATTTCTCAAAAGTGAGAAATCAAGCCTGAATTCAACCAACATACTTACATAGCAGCCAATATTAATACTGTCAAATGCGTGCTTCAAGAGGCAAAGGTGTGTCTGCAACTTTCCCAACTTTTCCCTCTTGAATAAATTTTTTGGGGTGGGGGAAGAAAAGTAGTTGGGAAACTGTTGTGTATGGAAACACTATATCCTTAAGAATGGATGTAACTACTTCAATGTAGGAATGTAACCTTGCAATGAATACAATGTTTCTCAGCTGTAATGGAACAGCTACCCATAGAGGGCAGCTGCGAGTGTTCAGCTCACATGGTACAAATTCCCCAATTACTGTCAACCGCGGGAACATTCCCGCCACGGCTACACCTGGCGAAGAAGGATGTGAGTCAGAATGACGTCACGCAGGCGGTGGCCAATGGGCTACCATGTATCCATATTCAAATGTATTGTTGCTGTATAAAAGGAGTTGTACCTCCGCCATTACCACATGTTCAGATTGCATACCACCAAATAAAGATGTGTTTAGCTTTGTAACTGCTGACTGCTGCATATCAATCTGCCAACATCAAACTGGCGATGAAGGTGGGATAATGGCATCCCAGAAGGTACATGTACCTCTATTTGACATCAAGCACCCCAGAAAATGTGGGTTGTTTGAGATGCATTTTCGGCATGCAATGGACGTTGCCGACATCACCGACGAAGCCGACAGGAGCTGGGCAGCATCCGGTTCGGGAAAGTGTGTACTTGAGTAGTGAGGAGGATGCAAAAATTACTGAGCAGAGCAAGGAGCTAGTCACCAGCACTCTAGCAGAAGGATGCAAGAGGCAGTCTAACAATGCAACTGGACTCAAAAGACTGTATCAGGAAAGCATATATAAATGTTTGTATACAAATGCCAGAAGCTTCCGGAACAAAACAGGGGAGCTGGAATACTTAACAATAGATAAGAATATTAATATTATTGGTATCACTGAAACCTGGTGGACGGATGATAACCAATGGGATACAGTTATCCCAGGCTACAAACTGTACAGGAAGGATAGGAAGGGGCACACAGGAGGTGGTGTAGCCTTGTATGTCAAAGAAGTGATAAAATCATATGAATTGGAATATCTAGGTGATTTAGAGTCACCATTAGAAGCTCTGTGGGTAAGAGTACCAGGCCATAAGGATGGTCTAACAGTAGGCATATACTATCAGCCTCCGACCCAAACTCTTGAGGGAGATTGGCAGTTGGAGAATGTTGTAAAGGAGGCATCCAAGAAGGGAAGCCTGGTTATAATGGGGGACTTCAATTACCCTCACATAGATTGGGTGAACTGTTGTTCAGCACATGATAAAGAGATAAAGCTCCTAGATATGCTAAATGATTGTTCCCTGGGACAGATGGTTGAAGACCCAACTAGAAGTACAAGAATCCTTGACTTGATCCTAAGTAATACTCAGGATCTGGTGCAAGATGTAAATGTGACTGATCCAATAGGGAACAGTGACCACAACTCAATTATGTTTAACTTGATCATAGACTGCAAGTCACTGATAAAATCTAACACAGAGACCTTAAATTTTCAAAAAGGAAATTTCCGAAAGATGAGGAAACTAGTAAAAAAGAAACTGAAAGGGAAAATTGAGAGAGTCCAAACACTCCAAGAGGCATGGAGGCTGTTTACAAAAACAATAACAGAGGCCCAATTGGAATGCATACCCAAAAGGAAAAAGGGCACTGCCAGGTCCAAGAGGACTCCGATGTGGCTTACAGGAGCTGTTCGGGAAGTGATCAAGAACAAGAAAAGCTCATTTAGAAGATGGAAGGCTTGTCCAAATGAGGACAGCAGGCAGAAACATAAATTCTGGCAGAACAAATGCAAGGCAACAATCAGGAAAGCAAAGCAAGACTTTGAGGAGCGTATAGCTAAAAATACTCAGAGAAATAACAAAGACTTCTTTAAGTACATTAGAAGTAAGAACCCAACTAGGAAGGCCATTGGACCATTAGATGACAATGGAAGGCAAGGGGTTATTAAAGAGGAAACAGAGATTGCAGAGAGACTCAATGAATTCTTTGCTTCAGTATTCACTGAAGAAGACAGAGACCACATGCCCAAAACAGAGCCTATCTTCGTAGGGAGGGAAACCGAAGAATTAAGCCAGATAGAAATAACCAGGGAGGAGGTCCTTGCATGTCTTGTTAAGCTAAACACTAACAAATCACCAGGACCAGATGGCATCCTCGCCGCTGCCTCTCCCCGGCTCCTGTCATCGGCCTGGGGATGTGAGGCACCTGGGGCTGCTCTCCTCTGCGCCCGCCTTGGCGGGATAAAAAAGGAAGACGCGCCCAACGCCGCGGGACCTCGCCGCTGCCTCTCCCCGGCCCCTGTCATCGGCCTGGGGATGTGAGGCACCTGGGGCTGCTCTCCTCTGCGCCCGCCTTGGCGGGATAAAAAAGGAAGATGCGCCCAACGCCGCGGGACCTCGCCGCTGCCTCTCCCCGGCCCCTGTCATCGGCCTGGGGATGTGAGGCACCTGGGGCTGCTCTCCTCTGCGCCCGCCTTGGCGGGATAAAAAAGGAAGACGCGCCCAACGCCGCGGGACCTCGCCGCTGCCTCTCCCCGGCCCCTGTCATCGGCCTGGGGATGTGAGGCACCTGGGGCTGCTCTCCTCTGCACCCGCCTTGGCGGGATAAAAAAGGAAGACGCGCCCAACGCCGCGGGACCTCGCCGCTGCCTCTCCCCGGCCCCTGTCATCGGCCTGGGGATGTGAGGCACCTGGGGCTGCTCTCCTCTGCGCCCGCCTTGGCGGGATAAAAAAGGAAGACGCGCCCAACGCCGCGGGACCTCGCCGCTGCCTCTCCCCGGCCCCTGTCATCGGCCTGAGGATGTGAGGCACCTGGGGCTGGTCTCCTCTGCGCCCGCCTTGGCGGGATAAAAAAGGAAGACGCGCCCAACGCCGCGGGACCTCGCCGCTGCCTCTCCCCGGCCCCTGTCATCGGCTGACAGATTGGCTGCAGTTGCGAGGTAGCCCGGTGCGCCCATAAGAAGATCTGCCATGCCGGGGAGCCACCAACGTTGCCGGACGCTTCCCCTTGGTGAGAGCAGGGGTGGCGGGAGCGAGAGACTGGCTGCTGTTGCGAGGCAGCTGCGAATTGTACTGTTAATTGCTATCTTATAATTGTAAGTCGAACAATTAATTGTATTATTGTTCTATGATGTGTATTAATTGTATTATTGATTGTGATTTGATATTTTTGTAAAGTTTATTGTGATTCTCATTATGATTGTATTTTGCACTGTATTTTCCCCTCCCCCCTCCTCCTCCCCCTCCCCTCCCCCTTATGTTGTGTTTGTATTTATTGGATTGCTCTGTAAACCGCTTTGAGTTGTCAGTAGACAAGTAAAGCGGTATATAAGCACAATAAATAAATAAATAAATAAATAAATAAAATCCATCCACGAGTTCTCAGGGAACTTAAAGATGAAATTGCTGATCTCCTAGCCAAAATATATAATCTTTCCCTCAAATCAGGCTTTGTGCCTGATGACTGGAAGGTAGCAAATGTAACACCAATTTTCAAAAAAGGATCCAGGGGTGATCCAGGAAATTACCGACCTGTCAGTTTGACATGTGTCCCAGGTAAAGTAATGGAAACCATCCTAAAAGATAGAATTAATAGGCACATAGAAGAGAAGGCGCTGCTAAAGGAGAGCCAACATGGCTTTTACAAGGACAAATCATGCCTCACTAATCTGTTGGAATTTTTTGAGAGTGTCAACAAGCATGTGGATAAGAGGGATCCAGTTGACATTGTTTATCTGGACTTTCAGAAGGCTTTTGACAAGGTCCCACACCAAAGGCTCTTGAATAAACTTACCAGTCATGGAATAAAGGGACAGGTCTTGTCCTGGATCAGCAACTGGTTAAGGGACAGGAAACAGAGGGTAGCACTAAATGGACACTTCTCCAAGTGGAGGGAAGTAAAGAGTGGGGTCCCCCAAGGTTCAGTACTGGGACTCCTGCTTTTCAACCTCTTCATAAATGATCTAGAAGTAGGAGTAAAAAGCAAGGTAGCCAAATTTGCTGACGACACTAAATTATACAGGGTAGTGACAACTGTGAGAGATTGTGAGGAGCTCCAGAGGGATCTCTTGACACTGGGGGAGTGGGCAAAACAGTGGCAAATGAGCTTCAACATTAGTAAGTGCAGAGTGATCCATGTTGGGGCAAAAAACCCCAATTACATTTATAAACTGATGGGGTTTGAACTCTCTGCGATAAACCAGGAAAGGGACCTTGGTGTCCTGGTGGACAGCTCAATGAAGATGTCAACCCAGTGTGCCTCAGCAGTGAAAAAAGCAAACTCAATGTTAGGGATCATTAGGAAGGGTATAGAAAATAAGTCAGCAAGTGTCATTTTGCCTCTTTATAAATCTATGGTGAGGCCCCATCTGGAATACTGTGTACAGTTCTGGTCTCCATACCTCCAGAAGGATATTATGGAGTTGGAGAAAGTACAGAGGAGGGCAACCAGAATGATTAGGGGATTGGAACACCTTCCTTACCATCTGAGGCTGCTCTCAAAACAGTGGTGGGGGTAATACAAAGGCAGCAGCCAGCAATCCAGCAAGGAGAGCACATCACCTGACGAATCACTGGCTGATGTCTTTGTTTTTTCCCCTCAACTTACCCTAGGGTGGCGAAGCGCTGCGTTTGCCTTTGGTGTCCTTGCGCTCCCGCTGCGTGAGGCTTTTTAAAATTATTTTGTGCACACCGGCTTTCCCGGCCTCCTCCGCACTCGCGTCCTTCAGCCTGATTGGCTGAGGGGTGGTGCAGCACAGAGGACACGGGAATGCAAAGGGGGGGTTGTTTGTGTTTGTGGGGCGTGTGCCCCACTCACTGTTTCGGGACCCTTGCGGCGATACCTTTTGGGTCTTAAGGTAAGTGTGGGCGGCTCAGTACAGGATGGTTGGGTCAGGTGTGGGCGCTAATGCCGGACACTCACCACCCATCCACCTTCTTATAGGTATAGATCCCCAGGTAGTGGCTTGGTGGTCTGTAGTCTTGCAAGGAAAACAACAAGAATCTTCCAGTATCTTCACAAGTTTTATTTAGAGAAATACTTCTAGACTGAGGGAGAATAAGAACCTCTGTTTTCTATAAAGGTAAAGCCTAAGCCCCCCTCCCCCAATGATTATTTACCACTAAGCAACAAAGTAAAGATTTATCTAAAATCCTGAATAAGAAGCTGAGGTTTTATCAGGGCACCAAACAAGATTGGAGGTGGGTGAGAATCTAAAACAAAAAAAGCACTTAAAGACTTTGAGCAAATGCTATAAAAATTCTAATATGGAACCATACAAGGCAAAAATCCATATTAAAAAAAATCCACTGAACAATTGAATGGGGAATAGTCGAACAAAACTAAAGAACCACCAGAATACCTTTATTCAGGATAAGACATGAGGTAGGGCTTTCTAACATGTAGCACCCCACCTAGGTAATGCTCTCTCCTTAGGCCAGTGTTTGCCAACCTTTGGTTTTGGACTTCAATTCCCAAAAGCCTAAGTCAATTCCTCAAAGCACTGATCAGCCAATGCCCTGAGTTAGGCTTCTGGCAATTGAAGCCCCACTATGGGGGCTTGGCCCCACGTTTTGAAACATTGCCTTAGAGGCTCAAATTTTTGCAAACCTGACTTTGGCACTAAGGACTTGTCTAGATATCACTGTACTCCTGTATTTGTGTCAGGTTCCCTATGTTTTAAATCAATGTAACACTGGCCTTGGGCTGTAATAAAGAATTTGTTGTTGTTTAAATCAATGTAAAGATCAGGACTATGTTATATCTACGCTGCATGTTTAAACTTGTCTTATTTTTAAATCTCTTTTAAGGGTATCACTTTTGTGCTGTGCCAGATAGGGAGGAAATTGGAGGGGGGGGGTTATGAAAAATAATTTGCAGGCAATAGAGACCATGCTGTTTGCCGTGAAGAGGAACACAAACAGAAAACTTCAGTGATTATTTCAGCCAGCCGAGCTGCGGAGCCACAGCAACGTTACCAGGGTTGAAAACTGAGCAGGAGTCTCACTTGTTTTTCTCTCCTGTCAAATGCTCTTGCCAGTTACCAAAAAATAGGGGTGGGGGAAATCATGTAAAATCTTACAAAGAGAACTGGAACTACACATGCTGTTTGACATGAGGAGGGACACAAACAGAGCACCAGGGTGACCATTTCAGGCAGCAGAGCCAGTGCTGGAAACTACAAGTGAGAAACATCATTCATTGTTTATCTCCCCCCCCCCCACACACACACACACACACACACAATTCTGGAGCACCAAACTGTCAAATCACTTCCAAATGCTGCCATTTGAAGCCCTGGATAGTTCCCTGCACAGCTTTCAACCAACCTACAAGTTGTCCCATTAGGAAGCTCACACTGACACAAAGTCCAAGTGACATGAAACTGAATTAAAAATCAACAACAACCAAGCTTGCTGCCAATTTGTTTCAAGTGTAGATGAGCTCTAAGATCAGAGGTGGTTATTTACCAAACACGTTGGGGATTAAGGTAATAGATTGTGTGTACTGTATATGGTTTTTAAAATATAGAATTGTTTTAATATTAAGACACTGACTGGGAGGTGGAAGATCAGCAGTTCGATTCCTGAGTACTGCAGGACGGAATGAGCTCCTGTCTTTGTCCCAGCTCCTGCCAACCTAGCATTTCGAAAGCAAGAAGTTGCAAGTAGATAAATAGGGACCACTTTGGTGAAAAGTGTTCCGTGTGCTCCGGTGTCTAGTCATGCCTGCCACATGACCACGGAAACGTCTGCAGAAGCAGACAGTTTTTAAACAGAGATGAGCACTGAACCCTACAGTTGGATACGACTGGCTTTCGAGCAAGGGAAACGTTTACCTTTACTCAGCTTTGAGATCCTAGGAAAGAATGAAAAGGTTCTAAGTAAATAAAATACACTTCTTCTTCTGTGTCTAGGCCAGACGTGAAACTGCCAAAATGAAGGCACCTTTAGGGGTGTTAATTCAGCAGTTCCTTTGGCCTGACTTAGTGTGAGAAAGATTAGCCAGCAACACAAGCTTGCCTGTTACCAGGGTATGCCCAATTGTGGTTTAAGAATACCACAATCTTCAAGGAGGCTCTGTGTACCCTAATAAATAAATAAATGCGTTTTGATCTCTGGAAGCTGTCTCTTGATCTCTGGAAGCTGTCTTTGGTTTGTTTACATCTCTTTTTTGTGGGGAGAGGCGCTCCAAGTGATGGTTATAAACCAGGGCCGCCCACAGCAGAACAGGCTTGGAGCACGTCGCTTCCCACCACAGGCCCTGCCTCGTTGTTGGCCCTGAGCCGAATTGGAGCATGCTGGCCCCACGGCTTCTCCTCTTCTTTCCACGTTTGCATTGGCGCGAAAAGCCCCAGAATACATAGGCTGCCTGAGAAGTCCCATTCCTTTTCATCAATGGGGTTCAAAGACTAGTTAGGCACATTTGGGCCCCTTTGGACGTCAAATGTTATTCCAAGAGGGTCAGCGCAAGCTTTTTATCCTTTTCCTTCCTATTGCATTCGGTGAGACTTAGAGCAGCCTGCCTTGCCTACCTGCCTGCCTAGGATCGCGTCCAAAATAGTCTGACACTGCCTGTTTAGTTAGAGAATAAGCTGTACAATCCTACGCTTGTCCTAATTTGGATAGACAGCTGCAAGAGACTGAAAAATAGGAAGAAATCGACTTTGAGTAAGGTTGAACTTGGGGAAGGCAGGAGAGCCTCGTTTCCCAACCCGAGGGAAGAAGCACAACCTGAAGGCCTTAAGGCTCCCTCATCGGTGTGCTCAGGTTAGGTTGAACACGTCGGGGCAAATATATCCACCGCCAAGAAATATAACCCACCATTTTCTCTCCAGGGCAGGAAGAGAGGCTGACAGTCGGAACCACCAAATCCCAGCCATATTTCGGACAGGCCATTCATGAGACGCAAGAAGCATCTTAAGCAGAGAATCCAATAAAAAGCCAGATGTAAACGGCCACTTGACCACGGAAACGTCTGCAGAAGGCAGACAGCGCTGGCTCTTCGGCTTTGAAATAGAGATGAGCACTGAACCCTAGAGTCGGATACGACTGGCTTTCGAGCAAAGAAAACCTTTACCTTTAAATGGCTCTTATTGGATGTCACAGAGATGACCCTTGGCAAGACAAGGAACCTTCCCTCGCAAGGGAGGCTGGATACACCCCTCGACGGGACCTTTCCCTCTATTGCTGTTGTGTTCTAATGGTTTTATCTTCCACATGGATTACAATGTATCTGAACCAATGTAACCTTGCCTATAGCAACAATGTAACCTTCAGCTGTATCATATGAACCCTGTAATAGGACGCGAGCTAATGACCACCAGCTGGCAGCAGCGAGCGTCCAAGCTCTCTTGGTCCAAACTCATCAAAGGCAACAGCGCGGGAAGTTTTCCCGCCACCACCTACACCTGGACAAGAAGGGCGTGACCAGCAATGACGTCACGCAGACAGTAGCCAATGGGCTACCATGCAACCACGTTCAAATGTATTACTACTGTATATAAAGAGCTATTGATCCGCCATTACCTCATGTTCCCTCTGTCCACGATGCAATAAACCTGAGTTAACCCAGCCCGAGGCTGTGTCCTGTGTCTTGGTTTTCATATACCAAAATTGCCCAGATTCCCCACGCACTCTTTACTTTTGCTCGCCCGCTAACCATTTTACCCACGTACCCTATATGTGCCTGCCACATGACCACGGAAACGTCTGCAAGAAGCAGACAGCGCTGGCTCTTCGTCTTTGAAGCAGAGATGAGCACTGGACCCTAGAGTCGGATATGACTGGCTTTCGAGCAAGGGATACCTTTACCCTATTTGTTTACCAATCTATCTCCTTTTGAGCACTTTGGGGAAGACGAGACAGGGGAAAGGGGGCGGGGAAATCTAGTACAAAAAAAAATATGCCGTATAAGTGTGGTTTATGTATAGCTCTCAAGCGGACATTACTTGCCCGGGCGGTTTGGTCCAATCCAAACCACTGTTTTGTATTTCACCCACTTGCCATACCCAAATGGGACAGGAAGTGTGCAAGAGTCACAGTACTCTCTTCCCCGTGGGATAGTGTCGGGTGGTTGTCCTTTGCCTCGTTTGCAAAAATAAACTGGGTTAAAAAATAATAATTTCTACGGGAAATAATGCACCCCTCTGGAGAGGCCGCTATTGGATTATTCCATGCTGTATATGTATAAGTGGGCGAGTCGACGGTGTGATGAGCATTATTGAGGCAGAGAGTTAGCCAGTCGGTAGGTGGTGTGTGTGTGTTGAGGCTCGTTGTCTTCTCAGCCGTAGTCTCTCCCCCTCCCCTGTTTTTCCCAGTGTGTCTCAGGCACAACAACCCCCGTTTCCTTCAGCCACTTCCTGCTAAGAGGGTCTGGGGGGGGGCCCTGAGCAATACACAAAGGGGGGCGTCCTGGGGGGGGGGGGTCTTTAGTCTTCCGCAGCCCCAGGGAAGCCTGAAGCTGGTCAAGCTGCCCCCCAGCCTGCAGCCTCGTCCGCTCCGCCGGGCTATGCACTGTAAAAACGCTCTGGTCAACGCGGATTGTGAAAAGGTAGGACCGAGAGACGAGGGGATTCTGGGCTGGAAGGGGCTTCCCGGAGCCGTCGAGGAACCCACCCGAGGAGGAAGAAGAGGAAAAGGAGACCACCACCAGCCCTGCCAGAGGGAGGGAAGCAGCAATCCCTAGAAGGCAGGAGGGAAGGCGAGGCAGCCACAAGGGAGGGAATCCCGTCGGGGGTGTTCTGGCCCTGCTGGACGGCCGGGGCGAGAGCATGTGAGCCGAGCGGTCCGGCGATGCTGAGAAGGCGAGAGCTGCTGAGAGGGGGCGCCCGAGGCTGGGACCCCCCCGGGCGGGGATCGGAGACGGCGAAGGGCCCGTACGCGCCCCCGGGGCCGCCCCAGCTGAAGGAGAGGCAGCCGCCGCCGCCGCAGCAGCCCAAGAGGGCCGGGGTCAGGGGCGGCTGGCAGCACCGGAGGCGGGGCAGGACGGCCAGCCTCTCTAGGGCGCAGGGCCGCCCCCACCACGACTACTACTACTACCACCAGGAGCAGCATCCGCCCGCCAAGGCTTGGCCCCGCTGCCAGCGGCCCCGCCGGGTGCTGCTCTCGCTGCGCCCGGTCAACCTGTCCGGGCAGCGGGCGCCGCGCAACACCAACCAGTTCCTGATGGGGGAGAAGTACCAGCTCATGCACCTCCGCTCGGACTCGGTGGGCACCGAGAGCGGCGGCTCGGACTGCGAGCTCGACCCGCTCGACATGGACTCGTACTTGGGGGTGCTGGAGAACGCGCGCGGGGCCCTCCTGGACGGCAGCGGCGACGCCGCGGGCTGCTCGCCCCCACGCCCCCCGCCCGGCGACGGCGAACTGGCCTCGGACCGCCCCTGCCCGCGGGCGGCCGGCCTGGCCTTGGGCGGGGGCTCGACGGGGGGGCTCCTCCTCCAGGAGGAGAGCCTGCCGTACTTCCCCTCGGAGCGCGACGTCCTCCAGAGCGAGCTCTTCATGGAGAGGGACTTCCACGAGTTCTGGAGCCGGATCGCCTGAACAGCGGAAGAAGAGCCTCCTGTCCTGTGTTTACTTGCTTGTGTGTGCGGCCTTTCCTCCCTTGGGCGCCCTTCGCCCGACCACAGTTGCGGAGCCGAACTGGGGTTGCTGGAGGGGGTGGACTTGTATGAGAGAGAGAGAGAGAGAGAGAGAGAGTGTGTGTGTGTGTGTAAACCCTGGGTATAGTGGTTTGCTGACTTGCCTTCCTGTTCGTTGCGGGTTTGTTTGTTCCTTTTGTCCATATTGGCACCTGTCATCTACACAAATGCCCTGACTTTATCTACCACAGAGTGACATATCAATCTGTCGTGGATCCCTTTAGATCAGGGGTGCCCAAACTACGGCCAGTGGGCCAGATCCGGCCCCTGATGCCAATTCATCCAGCCAGGGCTACCATCAGGGCAGTACTGCCATATAGGGCCCGGAGCTGACAGTGGCCATACCTGTCAAGTATCCCATATTGGCCAGGATTTCCTGCTTTTCCTACTTTCCCGCCCGGAGCTGCCACCATCCCATAATTTGACGGCGGGGGGAAGTAGATACTTCGTATTCCCCTCTGTACAGAACCCTTCTACACATGCGTAGAACCCTTCTACGCATGCACAGATCCCTTTTACACATGTGCAGAAGGGGATGCGCAAAAGGCTTCTACGCATGCATAGAAGGGACTTGCGCAGAACCGTTCTGCGCAGGTCCCTTCTTTGCATGCATAGAAGCCTACGCATGTGTAGAAGGGACCTGCGCAGAATGGTTCTGCACAGGTGACGGGCCCTGCTACACAAAGAGTGTGGCGACTGAGAAAAGTATGTGTCTGGGGGATGGCAACAGGATTGATGGCAGCCCTGCTTCTGGCCCACACTACTCTCATTGCTCCCAGAAGCAGAAGTAAAACACACCCATATAGGCACATTTAACTTATGGTTCTGGGAGCAACGAGGGTGGCATGGGTCAGATGAATTGGTGTCAGGACCCAGATCTGGCACACGGGCCATAGTTTGAACACCCCTGAACCATGTGACTAGCCTGCAGCCCAAAATGTTTGGGCACCACTGCTTTAGATCTTTCATTGGTTTTCTGTTTCAGGTTCAAGGGAAGGTGGGGGGGATTACTGGGAAAGAAATGGATTAGGTAGAATTCATTCTCCAGGAAGTTAAAATTATTTCTGTATTTTCCATCTGCATTGGGCACAAAACCCACATTGCTGTTAAAAATAAATAAACGGATAGGTAAATGAATTTTGAACTGGGCACGGAGAGGAGGGAGGGATCAGGTTATTGTGCCCAGACTCTGATTTGATCTCTCTTTCTCACTCTTTCTTGCTGAATTAATAGGTGTTTCTGGTACATGCATGGGAGCTACCTGCGGTTCATATTCATACAGCAAAATCTGCTTTGTACAATCAGTAGCATAGGAATACATTTAGAGAGGGATGCTGAGAGATTGACGTTTAGACTACAACTCCCAGAATCCCCCAGCAAATGTTGATAGCTGGCAATCTTGGGAGTTGTATTCCAAAAAGTAGCATTTCCAAGCTCAGGTTTATGTCCAACATAATCTTTGAATGCTTGTGTACTTTGGTTTGCATTGATGTAACCAGGATAAGTGCAGCTATGGCCCACTTCCCTTTAACCTCCATTTAATTTGGTGGTAAGGAGGAGGAGTGATGAAAGAATGAGGCTCTGTTTTGGGGTCACTCTAAAGCCACTTCCCTGCAACCCCTTTGCATTTTTGCCAAATGGGGCCAGGTCATTTAATATGCAAAATGCTGTGGATATCACTCCAAATGAAACCCATTTTGAATAATAAAAGGAAATTAACTGGATTTTGGTTATGTTCTCATTCTTTGTGGAGAAAACTTTTGGGTGGTGGGAATGGGGAATGGATAGCCTTGAAGAGAAAGAAGACTTGAACAATTCTTGCTTGTTGAGGGCATAAAATAGAAATGGATGGCAGAGCTTGCAAAGGCTTTGTCTGTGAAATGGTGTAAGCTAAGTCCATATTTTCTGTTCTTGTGTTAAACAAGGGACTGCTCTTTAAATGCTTGGTGCTCCAGCTGTTCTTGGACTTCAATTCCCAGAAACCCAAGTTAGCACATCTGTTGATCAGGGCTTCTGGGAATTGAAGTCCAAGAACAGCTGGAGCACCAAGGTTGGCCACCCCTGCCTTGACCAAACCACTCAGGACCTACCAAATGTGAGAGAAAGTGTCGTTGAAGACAAATATAATCTTCATCCAGCACCTTACATATAAACTAAACTAGCTACTTTGGATATCTGTGTGTTGATATCTGTGTGTGCTGTTGAAATTTTTACCAATATCTTAGAATTCCATATTATTTAGAGGATGATGATGATACAATAACAACAACAACATTAATAACATTAATAATAAGCTAAGTCCCTACGTTCTGTTCAGGGACTGCTCTTTAAATGCTTTTAAGGATACAACCTATGCCTGTACACCTTTAATAACAGGTGGCTGAGAAGTATAGACACATCTCAGTGTTTGCCTCTGTCAAAACGGTAAAAAGCGGCATCACTGTGATTTTGTTTTCTGAACAGTATAGAAGATAAAAGCTATGAAGATGCAAGAACAGGGAGCATGGATGTGTATTTTTAACTCTGGATGTGAGTGAGGGAAAGAGTGATAGGGAAGACACCACTGTCAGCAAGGTATAAAGAAGTGTAGCCTCTCATTTGTTAATCTGCTTGACTGTTTCTGTTATAAGGTAACTAGAGAGAAATTGTAAACCTCAGAATAGGAATATTCTCATTCGGCCATTTTTAAAACTGTGACTCCTGCTAAGCACTGTTGATAAAATGGAGGGGATGAAAATAAACTGGCATTCCAAGAACTAGCTTTGAACACTAGAGGGAGGAACAAAATCTCTGAAATGAACTTCCATAGCCTTTGTCACACATAATCAGCAACCAGGCATGTACTAGAAATTACTTGGGCCTTGTAGAAGAATAAATAGATAAGAGATACCTCAGTCTGTGCTTTGAGATCACAGCAGCTGTCTACACACAGAGAGAGAAATGCAGATTATAACACTGTTGTGTGCAAACAAGGAAAAAGCTGGGAAATTCATAATTACTTCATAGTCTCTCGGTAAGAAACATTTCAAAAATCAGAGCCAATAAATGTGGCAAAGGAATTGAAAATAAGAATTTGTACTCAGATGCCAAAATATGCAAGAGAGACTGTCAATTCTGTGAGCTGGGAGCAAGGGGAAAGTGGTGGAAACTGTTCTTTAAAATTCCAAATGTCACTAAAGAGTAACATACTATATGACTGCACACAAGTTTTCCCCCCCAAGCTTTTTGGGCACTGAATACTTTCCTGTGCATTGCAGACAAACCAAAATGTTTGATGAGCAGCAGCTGCAGTGAAACAGTGAGGCCTTTGATTCACAAGCTTGAGCGGCCATGACCTGCTTCTTGCAGAACAGCCTTAAATACAACAGCATATGACAGGAACTGCTAACCCTTGTGTTTGCCATTTTGCTAACCCTCTCACAAACTTGACAGCATTTATTTAATTCTGTTTGACCAGCCTCTCTAAAGAATATAGAATCCTAAGGTATTGGTAAAAATTTCAACAGCTTTAGAAAGGGTTCGCTCAACAGATATCCAAAGTAGCTAGTTTAGTTTATATGTAAGGTGCTGGATGAAGATTATACCTGTCTTCAACAACATTTTCTCTTACGTTTGGTAGGTCCTGAGTCAAGGCAGGGTGGCCAACCTTGGCGCTCCAGCTGTTCTTGGACTTCAATCCCCAGAAGCCCTAATCAACAGATGTGCTGACTTGGGCTTCTGGGAATTAAAGTCCAAGAACAGCTGGAGCACCAAGGTTGGCCACCCCTGAGTTAAGGCATCATTGGCAACATTATAAAGGCTTGAAAGTAGGAACAAAATAGAATAAGGAACATCTTGGATATGTCTTATGTTTATGGAATGTATGGTCATACAACAATATACACAAGCTTTTTCAGTGGACTAATGTGAAGTTGTTGGGTTGGTTTTTTTTACAAGTAGCAGAAACAGTCCAGTCCAGTCCAGTCCAGTCCAGATATTACTTATTACAATAGAGAATTCCTTAGTTCAATAAGTGTTGTGACTGCACAGCAGTTTAAAGTTTCTTGTGTCACCTAATTTGCAAATAAACTTTCTTTTGTGATCACTCTTCAGGATCTAAGCACAAACCTCTATTGAAGTTTGAGCTATCAATAGTTTCTCTAACTCTAAAATGGTTTCAACTTTAATCTCAAGCTATGTGTCATGCCTGCAAAGATTGTTAGGAAGATGACAGAAGGATATAGTAAGGAACACTGACATTCACTCTCTCAGGAAGTCACCAAAGATCAGGTAGTGATACATTCACTTCAATGTTGCATTTTAATTGTTGCCAATTCTTTCAATTCTTTGTGAGGTGCTTATACAGTACAGTATTAACATTTTGTTGAAATACAGTTTTTTCTATATTTTAATACATTCCCCTCCTCTTAATGTAGTTCTCTTTCATTTATCTATATACTCTTAAGGCTCTTTCTGTCCTTCATGGACACAATTTAAAATATGTGAAATGTACAAAATATTAACCATTAAGAGAAAGAATATATGTATCTAAAACATACATCATGTAAAACATTCTAGAGAAACAACTCACACTCAACTGACCTCTCTCCTAAACTCTTTGAGATATTATGTGCTGATGAACTTTGAGGCGACTTACGTTAGCATTTCTTTGACCCACATTTTATGGTCCGGGGAGATTTAAGCTTCTAGTACTTGGATACCTCACTTTTACCAACTGAAAAATGGCTACATTAACTAGAGTTTCTGTTTATGTGTCTGGGTAGAGTCAGCTTGGGTCCATCTTAACTAAATATTACATGCATCTCTGGAAATTTAAGTAAGTTTAGAATCATGTTAGATCTGGCTCAAACATCATCCTCAAAGGAATTTACCCTTCATGCTCTTGAACAGACATTCGTTCTGGAGGCATATCAGAGGACTTAGTGAATGTAGGCCATTCCCAAACCATTGCATTTTCACCTCACCACCTGCTAGGCAGCTATAGCAGTAGACTTTTCTACAACTGTCTGGGGTAGATTTCCAGTGGGAAACTGGGGTGCAAAGTTTCCAGAGCCAGGGTGCCACATGAGTGGAAATGTGGGGATCTCTGACTCTGCTCACAAGCCACTTATGAATGCCATTAATCAAATCAGCCTTTTGTCCATTCTTCCAAGGACCACAGAGATTATGTCTAAACAGAGGAAGAGTTTCATGTTAACTAGTGTACTTGAATAATGTGTCAGAATGTTTTTCACACTTTCACAATAGAGAGTGGATATCATGGAATATTCTTCATTGCATATTACTTAAATCTTTCCCTGTTTCCATAATGTATTATTCTTTGTGTTTTGTAGCAGATTTGTACTTGGGTTTGATCATGACAAGTTTAGGTTTCCATAAATATGCTTGATGTATGTCAAAGGTGCGGAATAAATTGTCCTCAGGTATGGATTGTGACTACCATGATCCTTCACCAGTGGCTATGTTGGCTATGGTGGGTAAGAGTAGTAGTAACCCAGTTACACCCAGAGGCTATGTATACATGCATTGTTAAAGGTGTGAAAAATAGCAAACTCATGCTATATGAGGTATCGCAGTAAATTTTTAGGTACAAGCCTGGGAAATATTGTGTGGGCAGGAACTTGCTTTATGCCTGCTCCAGCCTGTTGTTGTTATTACTTCTCAAGTGTTGACTGCAAATCTGAACTCTTTAAAGAGCAGAGGTATGGGCAGAATGCAGATTGCTTCATTCATGAAGCAATGAATTTTAATACTGTAACTTTAAATTAGATGAAACAGATTTGGTGACTTCCTTCATATTGCAATAACACTATTTTTGTAGTACAATCAAGATTCTTTGAACATTTAATCATACCTAAGCAAAACTCTTCTATGTTGTATTCAGTACAATACATATAAGTGTACATATAAGTGATGTACAAGCATTAACAGCTTTTAGTCCTGACAGTATTTTTAGCCTTCATTTTGTACAATGATATTAAGGTGACATGGTTGGCCTCTTATTCGTCATTGTCATTGGCTGCAACTCGATCTGAGTATACAATTTTTCCTGCCCCAGGGTGCCAGGATGCCTTTATTTGATTGATTGACTGACTGACTGACTGATTGATTTCTACGTGCCCATCTGAGTATTGTACCTACTCTGGGTGGTTTACAAAATAAAACACATATGCACAATAAAATAAAGTAACATAAAACAACACACACACGACTTTATGATGGCATAATAATAAAATCATAGCCAAGATAAAATTTCCCACCACAGAAAGCAAAGTAGGTCCAGGAAAATAAAAAGGTTTAAATGTTACTTAAACTACACATTAAACTGAACAGAGCAGCATTAATTAGCTATGGGAACAGATGTTTAAAAGTCTCCTGGTATATGATTCTTGTCAGATTTTTTTAAAAAACAATCACCATGGATGTGGTCTCATGTAGCTCCTCAGGCAAGGAGCTCCATAGTGATAGTGCCACTACAAAAAAAACCTTGATTCTTCATTAGAGTCTTCTTAGCCATTCTTGGTGTTGGCACCAGGTGTTGTACAGTTTGAGAAGAGCAGATGATGTAGGCAGCTGTTCTTTGGGAGATATGTTCCATTAGGTAACATGGTCCTAAACCATATAGGGCTTTATCAATGTTAATACCTTGTGCCTAATGTGGAAAGGAGCAGGTAACCAATGTAACTGGGCCAAGGCTCGGGTGATATGATTGAATTTCTTGACCCCATAAATTAATCTGGCCTCAGTGTTCTAGACCAGCTATAATCTCCATATCAGGGTCAAGGGCAGCATCACATAAGGTGCATTGCAGTAGTCAATCGAGACTACTAATGTGTGGACCACATTTGTCAGGGATCACTTGTCAAAGTATTGGTGCAGCTGGGAGATCTGGTGGAGGTTATTTTAAAAAGAGCAGCTTAGATACTGCCATAATCTGTTGATCTCATTTAGGTGCCGGATCTAATGGCCCCAATCAATGAACCGGTTCCCTCAAAAGAAGGGCCACTTCTTCCAAATTAGGGAAGAGGCTACCTAGTCATGCAGACGGTCCTACCCACCCACCCAACAACAGGACCTCTGTCTTGTCAGGATTCAGCTTCTGTGATTGTTCTTGTCCATTCCCTTATTCAAGACATGCAGTCATCAAGGCATCGGAGTGCATCCACTGCAGAAGATGTAAAGGAGACCTAGAGTTGTGTGTCATCTGCATTGATGATAACCAACTTCAAACCTCTGGATGGACACTGCTATGGCTTTGCCTCTTTTCTGGAGGGCTGTACCCAGTCGGTGTGGTTGGAGAGTGAGAGGTCCAGCCCTAGGCTTCTCAAGTATGGGGTGCCTCAGGGTTCGGTGCTCTCTCCTCTCCTATTTAACATCTACATGAAGCCACTGGGTGAGATCATTCATTCCCACGGGGTGCGGTACCATCAGTACGCAGATGACACTCAGTTGTACATCTCGGCCTGTGGGGACCCTAGTGATGCTGTTGAAATCCTATCCGGATGCCTGGAGGCCATTGGGGTCTGGATGGGGGCCAATGGGCTTCGGCTGAATCCCAGCAAGACAGAGTGGCTATGGATAAGGGGCCCTGTGTTATCCATGTTTTGCCCCAGACAGTACCGGTGCACAACCTGGGGGTCCTTCTGGACTTGCGGCTGCTGCTAGAAGAACAGGTAGCGGCTGTGGCCAGGAGGGCTTTTGCCCAACTTCGGGTGATTTGCCAGTTGCGCACGCTCCTGGACCGCTACTCCTTGCTTATGGTCACTCATGCTCTGGTCACTTCCCAACTAGATTACTGTAATGCGCTATACATGGGGCTGCCCTTGACGGCCATTCGGAAGCTGCAGCTGGTCCAGAATGCGGCAGACTGGGTGGTGATGGGGTGCGGACGATATGCCCACGCCTCACCGCTACTTCGGGAGCTGCACTGGTTACCAGTTTGTCTCCAGGTGTAATTCAAGGTACTGGTTTTGACCTTTAAAGCCCTATATGGCAGTGGGCCAGGATACCTTAGAGACCGCATCGTCCCAAGAGTGTCTGCCCGTCCAACCAGAGTGGACCGGAGTGGCTCTCTAATAGTTCCAACAACTAGGGGTGCACATCTATCCAGCACCCGAAGGAGGGCCTTCTCCGTGTCCGCACCGACCCTCTGGAACCTCCTGCCAACAGATCTAAGACTTCAAAGAGAATTGCTGCCCTTCAGGAAAGGATTGAAGCCCTGGCTGGCAGGGCAGGTGTGGGGGGCCCCGAATGGGAACACGGTCCCTGCCAGCTGGCTTATGTAAACAATTAAGAACTCTCTCTTCTTTTTTATAGTGGGTGGGATGGGTGGGTGGGATATGGGTCTTTTAAAGTGGGTGTGATATGGGTCTTTTAAAGGTGGTGAGATATGGGGTTTTTAAAGTGTTTTAATGTGTTTTTAGAACTTGTTGTAATGCTGCCCTGAGTTGGGTTCTACCTGAGTGGGTAGCATATATAAATATGACTATTAAATTAAATTTAAATTAAATTAAATTAAATTTGTATGCATATGAAATAATACCAGGGAGATGATCACCTCGGGGCATCCCACAACAGAGTGCCTACAGAACCAACACAGCCTTCACTTCTCCCAAACTATGTACACAGCAAGAATTCACCACTATCGTCACCTGTGACAAATGCACACACATTATTCCACTAATACCAATTGATGTAGAAAACTCTGCAGTACAATTAACCAAGGCAGCCATAGATTATCTTATTATTACCACCACCACCCCCCAAATAGCCAAACCAGACTTTGGATTACTCAGTTATACTATATTACTCCAGTATGAACAAATGCAATGTTCACTTATAATCATGGATATGCTTTTGTATGTACAGTATTCTTGTATATGTACTTATATGAACCAGGACCAGCCCTACTATTAAGCAGAGCTAGGCAGCTGCTTCAAAAAACAGATGTATGGGGTTATGAAAGGGTAGCAAATCCATAGTTCTTCAGTTACTTACTTTGCAAATTATATTTCTAGGCAGGAGAAGAGACGCTTGACTTGAATGGTAGATATGCTCTTTGTTGTTCCATTGCTAATAATGGGGCAGATTTAACCCAACAGGTCAATATACCTAATAGCCAAAGAAATTAATTGTATGTGGTTGTCAATTATTATACATTAATTACTGGCTGGATAGCTCACTAGTTTGGATATCTAACTAAGCTGCCAGAGGTTAGGAGTTCAATTCCCCACTATGTCTCCTGGGAGAAGAGCCAGTCTGTGTAGCCATGTGCAAAGTGCACAGTCCCATAGTGTCCCTAGAAGAAGGGAATGGGAAACCACTTCTGTGTCTTCTCTTCCTAGAAAACCCTGGAAAGGTTTGTCATAAGTTGAATGCACATTGTTGTTGCTGTTACCTTAGACTTAGCAGAAGAAAGTTAGAAATTACAACTGTACTGTTTACCATTAAGCTCTTAGTGCTCGGAATGTTGAGGAACCATTTCAAGATATTTATCCATGAGTTAGTAGCAGAAATGGTAGCTTTCTACTATTATCATTAGCAATATCACTTAGCCATGGATGTGTTATAGTAATAGAATCATTATTTGTTTTTTGTTTCAAGTAGCTACTTCCAACATTATTTCATTCCTGTTATCAAACATTGTTGTGTATGTGTGTCTCTAAACATAGGAATGTGGCTTTATTTTCAGTGCAGAAGTGAGAATTTTATGCCCACATGCTGGGAAATAATTTTAACAAAGAAATTCAGAAATAACTCTGAGAGATTATTTTAGAATCCCACATGATCAATAACAAGTGTGGTATTTTTATGACACAATTTAGGAGATGTGGGTTCAAGTTCCTCTCAGCCATGGAAACTCACTAAATGAATATCTGTATTGCAACTCAACAGGGCGAAGCTTCACAACTAATCTGAATAACAGGTATTACCAGTTGTAAATACCACATTGATTTGAATACTTATCTGTTATGCTAACTATTCTGTACCTCTGTACCTGATGTGTATAAATTGATGCCATGAAATCTCACTCATATGTCTGACGAAGTGGACTTGGTCAAATCTAATGTTAAAATACAGCAGTTAAGTCTTTAAAGTGCCACAACATTTTTGTTTTTTGGTTTTGTTTACTCTCTGATATCACTAAATGAAGTGAACTGATGAAATCCTCCTTAAATATATTACTTAACTTGAAAAACTATATTAGGATAATTATAAGTTAGATGCAACTTGCCAGTACATAACATGCATAGAAATCAGTAAATTAAATATTTAAGGATGCTGGCAGAGAGAGAGAGAGAGAGATCAAAATATTCTGATATTTGCAGCTGAAGACTAATATGAATATCTATATGAGACCTGCCACATTCAAAAGCTAAGTGAATGGAGCAGTGGGGGATATTCCAACTCTGGATACCTAACAGTTATTGGCTGAAATTCATTCTTACTTATTTGAGGGACCAAACAGAAAACATGCTGTGTGATTAAATTTCAGTATACAGTACTGTATTTCTAAAAGTATCAATAGCAATCATAGCTTTTCCTACCTAAACTACCTCCTTTTCCTTATGCTATTCTCCTTACTAAAACTCCTTTTTCCAGGCTACAGGAACTTTCAAGAGGAAAGCTACTCTGAGCTGTCTCTCTTCCAAGACAAATAATAGCTGGCAGGGCGGGATGAGTGGGTGAGAAAAAAACAGTGGGGAAAGTAATTAAGTATTCTCGTCTGCCAAGTCCCACACTGATCCAGCCTTCACTGCCAAAGATACAGAAATGTGATCATACCTTCAATGTGTGATCTTGACTAATACTGTACGTTACACACAAAACCAAAATCCTTTCACTTGCCTGGCTTTTTAATTAATCTTTTTAATGGTGTTTTGCATTACTATTTCTTTTTTTAAATACGGTGACTGTTGTTTTTATTAGTATGCTGACTCCACCATAATCATCCGAGAATATTTATTATTCAGAAACGGTATATATTTAGAGACGTTTCAAATACTTCTTCTTCCATGTCTAGGCCGCCAGATGTGAAACTGCCAAAATGAAGGCACCTTTTGGTGAGTTCATTCTGCAGTTCCTTTCGCCTGACCTAGTGTGAGAAAGATTAGCTGGCAGCACAAGGTTGCTGTTGCCCACGGTATGCCCAATTGTGGTTCAAAAATACCACAATCTCCTAGGAGGCTCTTTCTGTGCACCCCATTTCAAATACTGAAGTATATATGGAAACAATTTATGTTGAATTTATTTTTAAAAATTAAACATGGGAACATTTTAACAGCTACTTCTGCTTTAACATAATGACAACCTTAGTGATCCAGTGCATTTATCTGCAATAATATAGTAACACCCAGATCTTACATCCTTCCCCCTCTCCCCTGATTTGAAAGAGCAATGATCGACTCCATAAAACTTTGCCTCTTTGCCCAAATATAGTGTGACCTGCAGGCAGCACGTAGCACAGCACTTCTATCATTGAGGACAGACCCCTCAGCTGATCTATTTTTGGAGAGCCGTGACTTTGTAAGACGTAACAGGAGATGAGCCATGCTATTTCACTACCACCACCAGACTGAGATCTTTACATCATGTGGAAGGACTGTTGGTTAGGTCAATCCCTCTTCTCCTGCTTTCGACAAGGAAATGGGGCCAAGTTGGATATGTATAGAATATACATATATAGAGTATAGAGTGGGAGGAGGGTGGTAAAGTGGATGAGGAAGCATTTTGCTCCCCAAAACTCAAATATTGGAATCTGAGGTCATCTAAGGAACCAGAATGATGGAAGGTTCAGGACAGATAGATTGAAGTGCTGATAGACTGAAACTGCAAAGAAGCAAAAACCGCTCATGGCTGCTAATAAGGAAGGTGTTGTGATGTAATAAACTATAGCTTGATTTACTGTAAGCAATTCAATAAAGGCTATTGTTTTTTGCGTGTTTCATGTTATTGTTTTATTGGTTTAAAAGTTCACCGGTTTGGAACTTTTTCAATATTCTTCCTCAGAAAACAATATATTCTGTAACAACAAAAATACTCATAACGAGTTCCAAACTATACACATTATTTACAAAGCTATATACAACGTATTTACATAAATTCGCTTGATAACTGAATTGAGTTATACAACATTTACTTATAGTTAGCATCTACCCAAAATTAAAATGTACCTTTAATTTTTTGATATTTATTCTCTTTCGCTCTCTATGCCTCTGTAGCTATACTCATTCGGGATCACGAGCGTTAATGGAGTATGAGTGAAAGACATTAAATACTATTCTACAGGTGTATAAAAGCGGAAGTGCTAACTCACTCTATAACTATTCATGAAACAATTTAAAGGAAACTGGAGAGTTCTAATTCATTGTTGAGACCACAGGGAAGGTAGGTTTTTATTCTGAAAATATAAAACGCTTCTCTACGTAAGAGCATGTTGTCTATATTAATTGTCAGTGTTGTCTCTTTCACCAGTTTTCATTCCTGAGTTAAACCAGGTTTTCTTATGATATATTCTTTGTAAAATCTGAAAAGGTAGGGAGATAAAATGCACCCTTATCTGACTCCTTTGCCAATTAGCAACCATTTTGTATCTCCCTATTCTGTCCTAACAGTAGCCTCTTGTTCAGAGTATCTGGACATTCACATATTATGGCATATTTAATGCTTCAAAAGGCCCTAAGCAAGTAACATTTGACAGTAACTCATGATTAATGATGTGCATCTTACCACCAATAGTAATCTTGTACTATTGTTTTTATTCCTTGTTACCCTCAAATTAACCAGTTATAGGTAATGGTGTTAGTTGTAATTATATATATCCAAGCTCTGTTTCTGAGCTCTGTTTTTTTCTTATATTCTCTCCTAAATAAGATTTATTTTAAAATCCCATGCCATTTTTCTTATTTAATGTATTAAATATTTAATCTTGCAATATGGAAGTACGGTAATAGCTGAACTTAGTGGAACATCTGCATGGAGATATGCATGATTATGTTGTAAAATGTCCTTACATTTTTTCCCAACTCTTAAGTCTATTGCAGACAATATGTACAAGACAACTATTCAGCTACTGTTGCTGCCAGAGGTAGCATGGTGTTTTTTTAACCCAGTTAGCCTCCAACATACAAACAGGGGCACCATGAGCTCTGTATATAAAGGAGACAAGAGGAGATCCAGGCTGGCCTCATCTATTTAAATGCTGCCCTGATTTTTGAAACAATGAGCAGGCTAACCCATGCAGTGCTATTCATATGCTGAGCTCTTTCATCTAATAGCATATTCGAAAGCTGGCGCAAATGCCCTCAGACATCCTGTCTCCTTCAGACTTGGCCACCCTACCTTGGTGCTTTCTATGACCTACAACAGTACTGGAAGTGCTATTTCCCTCACATATAGGAAGCTGCCATTAGTCTCACAAGCCAGGAGACATGGAAGATACCTCTGTTTCTCAGTGATGAAAACAATATGGGCAATTGGTTTTCATATTGGAGAAAATCACGTATTTGAACCATAATCAAGGCTTCAGCTGTGGCTGCTGTATGGGCAAAATGTATCTTGCTGCTGTCATTTCTTTGTCCAGGCTATAGACCTTGGTTATTCAGCCAGAAGGCTTGCTTCCCCCTTACACTAAAGGTAAAAGTGACACTTGCTTGAAAGCCAGCCGTATCTGGCTCTAGGGTTCAGTGCTCATCTCTGTTTACAGCCAAAGAGCCAGGGCTGTCTGAGTCTGCAGACGTTTACATGGTCATGTGGAAGGCATGACTAGAGGTTGAAGTGCACAGAACACTGTTACCTTTCTCACTAAAGTGGTACTTGTTTATCTACTTGCAATTTCTTGCTTTCAAACTGCTAGGTTAGCAGGTGCTGGGACAGAGACGGCAGCTCACTCCTTCATGCAGCACTTGGGACTTGAACTGCTGATCTGCTGACCTTCCAGTCCTCAAGTTCAGTATCTTAACTACTAAGCCACTGCAGTCTTTTCCCCCTTGCACTAGGCACCTATTAATCCTAAAACAGCTTTTCTTGCCACAACCTGAGTATCCAGCGTTACAGTAAAGGAGCAGACAGTAATACAACCACCAGTAACAAATGGCAACATGGACTCAATTCTAAACCCACTCAAACCAGTTTTGCAACCTACCGTAGCAGCTAATAATAGCAGTAACAGAAATAATATTTTCAAACTAGATCCCATTCTATTAAATAGCAATGGGACTTTTGGGCTACTCCAAAGGAAAATCCATGAAAGAGGCTTCCCAGTAACAAGCATGTGAAATTAGGATTCCAAGTTTTAGAAATCAGCACCCATGGTGACTCACAACAATCCTTTGAAGTAGGTTACATGGGGAGATCTCTCGTTTACAAATGAAGGGACATGGTTATCTAGTATTCTTCATAGGAGAGCTTTCCAGTTCACAACTTTGAGAGAAAGTGAGTTAACGGCTTTCATAGGACCAAAAAAATAAATGCTGTATTCAAGGCCAATTGATGAATTAGTTACAAGGTGTTGAGGCCACCTCTGCTGAAAAACAGCATTTCTTTCTCCTTTGCCCCAGGCTTCAAATAACAGATGTAGGCCCCGATCCCATTAGCATGTCTCACTCAATCTGTGGTACCAACTGATATAAGAGACAATAAAATAAAAGAAGTATTAAAAAAATGACATTTACTGTTTGTTTTATTTCATACTAGCATAGTTTGCCCGATCAACAGAGGATGCTATATTTTTTATTATTTAACATATGTTTGTTATTTGTGTAAATTTTTGATTTATTGTTATGTTTTTGACTTGTTTTTACTCTTGTGGCCTCTAGGTGGGGCTGTTGTGTTTTAGAGTTGTTTTTACTATTCCGCCCTGCAGGTGGGGCTGTTAGTGGTTTTGTTTTCATTTGACGTGTTTTTTCTCTCCTGGCCTCTGGGTGGGGCTTCTTCCGGTAAGTAGTCTTTGTTTCTTCATTTCTGTTCCGGTTGTCATGGAGGGAGGACGTGGTGGTGAGTTCTCTGGTTTTCTTTCTTCTGGGGTTTTTCTTTGTTTTGTTTTCGTGGTGGTGGGCTGGGAGGTGTTTCTGTTTGTTTGTTTTTTGTTTTGGTTGAGTATTAGGTTTGTTTAATTGGTTTGGTTATTTCTGGTTTTGTTTAATTTTTGTTATATCATTGTTGTTTATTTGTGTTATTTGTGGTTGTTGTGTTGTTAGAGTTAGGTATTTTCATGTTGTAGTTAGGTGTTTTGTATGTGCTTTTGTGGTATTGTGGATGTTTTTGTTTGTGTATTTTGTGGTTTACTTTTTTGTTTTTTAATGGCTTTTTTAATTATTGATTTATTTTTGTTTTATTATTTTTTTATTAATTTTGGCGTTTGTTTTTGGTGTTTATTTTAGCATGAAGAACAGGCTGCCCGTCAGTTTCTCTTTTCCCCATTGCTGCTTCGAATTTTGGTTTCGATGCAGCAATGTGGGGAAAGGAGGAGGAGGCAGTCAGCCCATTCTTCCCCTGGCTGGTAAGGTTCGTTAGGTATGTCGGGGGAGAAAGGAGGCAGAGAAGAGCTATCTCTGCCTGACAATGGTTCTCTACTCTCTGTCTCCTTTCTCTCCCGGCTTACCTAACCGGAGATCGGCAGGCAGCGATCCGTAAGGGGTGGTGCTCTTCCTTGCGGATTGTTGGCTGCTGCTTTTGTATTACCTCTGTCGGAAGTACAAAGGCATCAGTCAATCATCCGCCAGGGAGGGTGCTTCCCCTGATGAACTGCTGCCTGTTTTTGAGAGTTTTTTTCCACCCCGGCTCAAATTTCCTTGAGGCCAGCAGTGGTCTTGCCATGTCTTTAGTGGGGTAGCGTGGAGGAGAGGGAGTCCCTCTTCTCCCCGTTGCTCCGGGAAAGAAGGACAGTGGGTGTCTCGCGGTGGAGTTTTGTGGCTTTTTGTTTTCCATGGCTATTGAGGCGCCGCGTCTGCCTGCGGTGGACTTGCGCTCCCGTTGCATTTTGTAATTTTATTTTTCTCGCACCGGCTTTCTCTGCGTTCTGTGCGCTCATGGCGCGCAGGACGCTGGGACTTGTAGTTTTGCGTTTATGGTTTGGGTTGGTGCGGTGGTTTTTTTCCTGCGGCTCAATTTTAATTGGCCGTGCCGCATTTCTCAATGTTCTTTATGCTCGCGCCTCTCAGCCTGATTGGCTGTGGCACGGCGCGGCATAGAGAACGTTGGGAATTGAAGTTGTTTCCATTTGTTCGTGTTCGTGGGGCTCTTGCCCCACTGGTGCATTTCTCAACCCTACGTTAACCTCCAGACTGGGTTCAGGTGAGTGCAGGAGGCTCGGTATGGGATAGGATGGATGGGTGCAGAAATGTATGGCAAGTTCCAACGGTTAACCCTTGGATTTATAGGTATAGATTCCACTTCTCCTAAAAGTTGTTGAAACCAGTATGCATGGTCCTTGCACCAATCAAGTGAAGTAGGCTATGTGGGAAGCTCTCCAATGTACAATTTCATGGGCAAAGTCATCTAGCTGTCCTCCTAGGACCTAGAACAGTGATGGCAAATCTTGGCATTTCAGCTGTTCTTGAACTTCAATTCTCAGAAGTTCTGATCAACCTGAGTACTGACTTGGGCTTCTGGGAATTGAAGTCCAAGAACACCTGGAGTGCCAAGGTTCACCATCACTGATCTAGAAGATAGGTAGGTAATGGGGCAGTTTGTTCAAGAGATTCATGGATAAAAATAGAAGGTAGGGTGATCAGCCTCTCACCACTTTGCCATATGTCTCTCCAACCCAATTACCAGCCAAAAGGAGTGTTTTTTTTAAATTACAGGTCACACACACTCCATATCTTCAAGTTCAGTATCCACGTTTTTAGTTATCCACGTGTCTAAACATACACAATTAAAAAATCAATTTCTATGGTTCATTATCAGAGCTGGCCACTAGCGGCCAGTGGTGCTGGCCAGGTTTAGCAATGCTCCCTACACCATTTCTCTGTGCTGTGGTTTTTACAACAGTGCTTTTGTCAGGCTGAAAGCTAGATCTGCAAAAGCTGAGAAAATCTGCAGGATGTTTCCATTTGGCAGTATATAACCTGACTCCCTAAAGGGGCCAACAGCTATGGGCAGATGAGCCCCTTTAGGTGGGGTGATGGTCCCTTCTGTGGAGGAAATGCCACTGGAAACCATCATATTGGGCCCAACGGCAAAATGAGCAGAAGAAGAACCAGTTCACTATTCTAATTCCCAATGGTAATGGAGGCAGAAGAAAAGAAGCCATGCCAGATGGACTGGCTATGAAGATGCACCTTGTCAATATCCTCAATGCTGCAGCAGTGTATTGCAGTCCCAGTGTCAAATCCTGTGTGTCTTGTTTCATACGTAAGGCAGGAGACAGTTCCGTGATCATAGTGTGTGGGTCACTTCATGGCAAGCTGGGATCTATCTTAAACAAATTAATGCCAATGACATTTTTCCTGAACATGATTTTTAGGAAAACTGTATATTCAGACATGAATAGCAGCTAATGACGAGTGCTAATTAAAAGATTCATATATTTTTTTTACAGTGGTACTAAAGTGCCATTAACTGGAAAAGCAGCATGTCTTTAATGGAACATTTCCAGATGGTGGTCTCCTCAAACTATTAAATAGACAGCACTGTGCCACTATTCTGTATTTTTATCTTTAACAAATGCCCAATGAAAAGAAATGGGGAAAAGATGAAATAATTCTGCAAGAACAACAACAATTAAAGTGTTGTGGCACCATAACTAGTGCCTTGTTAATGGTTGTACAAGTGGACATCACCAGATGTTCAATATAGAAATTTAATAGACTATGTAATTGTGAGCAGAATATGAGAAATTGTATTCTCTCTGTCAAAACAAGAGCAGGAGCAGATTGTGGTACTGATCATGAAGTGTTGATATCCAAGATTAGAGTAAAGTTAAAAAAGAACACTAGAAGAATCCTAGTGCCAAAATATAATTTTAACAACATTCCTGATGGATTTAAAATACACATAAGAAACAGTTTACATTACTAAATTCAATTGACCATGAACCAGAAGAACTGTGGATTGAAATCTATACCTATAAAATGGTGCGTTAACCGTTGGAATGTGACAAAGGATGTTGCACCAGGCCCCACTAGCCCGTAATGGGCCTCCGTTCACTCGCCTGAACCCGGTTCGCAGGTAACTGTCTGGTTGAAATTTTCGCCCGGGGGGCAGGAGCCCCCCGGACGCAAACAAAAAAAGGGAACTTCAATTCCCAACGTTCCTGGTGCCGTGTCGCGCCAGAGCCAATCAGGCTGAGCGGCGCGGCAAAAGGAACGTTCGGAAACACGCCACGGCCAATCAAAAAAACCGCAAGGGAAAAACTGCTGCAGTAAGCAAAAACACGCAGCCAAAACTACAAGCCCCAGCGTCCTGCGCGCCATTAGCACGCAGAACGCTGAGGCAGCCGGCGCACGAAAAATAAAAGTTAAAAAAACCGCCCGCCGCCGCTGCCATTCTTCCCCACGGGCCAGCCAGCATGGCCCGTGGGGGAAAAAATAAAAAACCCCGCCGCCGCTGCTCTTCCGTTCGAAGGGCCAGCCGGCGTGCAAAAAATACAAGAACACCCCCCCCCCGCAACTTCCCTTCTTCCCCACGGGCCAGCCAGTATGGCCCACAGGAAAAAAAAGGAAACCCCCCCACCGCCGCTGCCCTTCCTTCCCACGGGCCAGCCAGCATGGCCCATGGGAAAGAAAGCCTTCCCGCCATTGCCCTTCATTCCCATGGGCCAGCCAGCATGGCCCGTGGGAAAGAAAGCCTCCCCGCCATTGCCCTTCCTTCCCATGGGCCAGCCAGCATGGCCCGCAGGAAAGAAAGCCACCCCGCCCCCCTGAAAAAATAAACACAAACCAAAAACATTCAAAAACACACAAAAATCCAAAAATGAATCACAAAAACAATAAAAAAAACAAGAAAAAACACACAGACACCCCCTCCCAAAAAAATCCCACCCCCACCCAAAAAAACCCCCAGAGAACTTACCAAAAGACGTCTTCCATCTATGAGGACTGGAACTCAAATGAGAAAAGAAAGAGAAAACTTACCGGAAGCGACACCCAGAGGACAGAAGAGAACAATTGTAGAGAGGCAACAATTGTAGAGAGACAGAAAAGCTCACCACCCCCACCCAGAGGCCAAAAGAAAAAAAACATTCAAAAATATTAAAACTAATAAGATTAATTCCAAAATTAATCAAATAAGTTATAAAAACATTCAAAAATAAACACACTAATCTCAAAAATTACCAAAAAAAAGAAATCACTTTTCACTCCAAAAAAACAAAACCAAAAATAAAAATGCGTAAAAATAAACATTTTAAAAACCAAAATTAAATTTTAAACTAAATAATATTAAATTAAATTAAATTAAATGAAATGAAAATAAAATTTGCATAAACATAAAACAAAAACATTCAAAAACCAATTTAAAGAGCCCAGCACTGAGGAAGCCAGCACGCAAAAAACAAAAAAACAAAAAAAAAAACCACTGGGAGCGCAAGTCCACTGCAGGCGGACACAGCGCCTTGAAGCCACAAAATCACAAAACCTTACAACACCATTTAAAACAGCCCAGCACCATTGGTTCAAGAAAAAAACCGAAACCCTCTACTATCCAACACAATTTTAAAAAGCCCGGCACCGCCGGACAAAATATGCTAGTAAGATATATTATTAGAGAAAAATGCAAAAACCCAATCCCTCCAGTAGCAAAAGAAAAACCTAGATAGATGATGGAAGAAACACATAAAATTGTAAAGAACAGACAAGGAGCACAAATAAAAGGCGACAGAAAGAGGAACAGTTTTTCAGTGATTGTCACATAAAGGAAGCGATATCTATTGCAATCGCCAGTGTAAAGAAACAGAGGAGAACAACAAAAGGGGAGAACAAGAAATGTCTTCCAGAAGTTCCAAGAAATCAAAGGAAAATTTAATCTAAATTAGGAATGCTGAATAACCAATAAGGAAGTACTATTTGACGAAGGAAGATGGAAACACTACACCAAAAACTGTACAGAAGAGATAAAAGGATGACAGATTCCTATGAAGAGGAATCCTATGCTGAAGAACTTGCAGTTGTAGAAAATATTGTGAAAGCTGTTCGGTTAATAGTAAGAAGAAGTAAATCACTAGGGTTAAACTTTAATTACTTTTACTCAAAGTTACCCATGACAGATACTTTCCTACAACAGAATTCAGGCACATGTTGATCAAAGAGATTCTTCTTTCTCATTCTCTCTCTAGGATAATCTAGTTTATCATTTTCTCTTTTTTTCCTTTTATGTGAAAAGAATTGATGGCACAAACACCACATGACCATTGGGTATTGAATAGGTTTGTGCTTGCAATTGAGATGACTCAGAATCAAAAGAAGCAATTAGTGCTTCAGATATTTGCACATGCTCTTTTTTTAAAAAAAAAATCATCTGAAAGGGTTATTAGGACAGGTTTAGACTCTGAATGCAGGGTGTAATTATAACAACACTTCCACCAGGCAAATGTGTATTTATGTATTGCAACATTGCTCCATGCTGGTGCCTTCTATATAGCTTTGAATCAATTGCAATTTGCTATTTCCTTAAATGTTTTGCTATTTGCATGTCTGGCCGGACATCCTGCTATGGTAATGGAGTAGACCGTACAGCCAACGACTCAACAGCAAGTGTTGGGTGTCAGTAAATAACCTGACTCCCTAAAGGGGCCAACAGCTACGTGCAGATGAACCCCTTTAGGTGGAGGGTGATGGTCCCCTCAGTGGAGGAAATACCACTGGAAACCATCATATTGGGCCCAATGGCAAAATGAGCAGAGGAGGAACTCTGATTCCCAACGGTCATGGAGGCAGAAGAGGCAATGCCAGATGGACTGGCTGTGAAGGCACACCTTGTCCATATCCTCAAGGCTGCCACAGTCCATTGCAGTCTTGGGGTCAAATCCTGCATTTCTCATTTCATATGTGCCACAAGAGATGGCTCTGTGATCATAGTGTGTGGGTCATTTCATGGCAAGCTGGGATCCACCTTAAACGCGCCAATGACATTTTTCCTGCTTTAGGAGAAAAAGTACTTTCTAGGGTACAGTTGCAGTTGATGATGATGATTCATACTATTGTATTCAGGTCCAGCTAGTGGGAGGCAAAGCCTTGAAGCTAAGGAAGCTTTTATGTTAAGCTGTGTCAACTGTTCTCTCTTTGTCTGTTTCTAAAGCAACTGACAAATCTGGCTCCTGTATTTATCAGATCAAACTTTTGAAAGGGGAAGGGGTCAGATTTCTTGATCATTACTATGACTTTTAGAAAGAAAGCAGGATAGGAGGCCAAGGAAAGCCAACTTCCATGAACGAGTTTTGATGTTGGCAGATTGATACGCAGCAGTCAGCAGTTACAAAGCAAAACACATCTTTATTTGGTGGTATGCAATCTGAACATGTGGTAATGGTGGAGGTACAGTTCCTTTTATACAGCAACAATACATTTGAATATGGATATACGGTAGCCCATTGGCCACCGCCGGCGTGACGTCATTCTGGGTCACGCCCTTCTTCACCAGGTGTAGCCGTGGCGGGAATGTTCCCGCGGTTGACAGTAATTGGGGAATTTGTACCATGTGAGCTGAACACTCGCAGCTGCCCTCTATGGGTAGCTAGCTCGTGTTCCATTACAGCTGAGAAACATTGTATTCATTGCAAGGTTACATTCTTACATTGGAGTGGTTACATTCATTCTTAAAGATATAGTGTTTCCATACACAACACAAGTGTACTTGGCTGAGAACAGCTATCTGGGTCTAGCTCGCCAGTGTTCAGAGAAAGGGAGGGGAGGTTGTGCTCTTAAAACCTACTCTGCTTTTTATTTTAATGACGCATATGTGGGAGAACTGTAATTGCATCCTGAAGGCTTGAACACAGTCCCGCTGCTTCCTTTGTACCAATGTTGATTCCTGGAAAAGGCCAATGTTTTCTTAGAAAAGGACGGTGCTAGAGGCAGACAGCAAACGTTCAGAAAATATATCCACTTTCTTGGCAAATCAGCCACAGGATGGGGTGGGATGGGATAAAAGCCATGCCTGATGTGCCTATTCTTTTGTAGTGCTATCCCATCCCATAAGAGCCATCAGTGCTGTCTATTTCTGGTTTTGTATCTTACAGGGCTGGATTCCAGGATCTGGGTTGGTTACCAGTTATTGTTACCTTTACTTTGGGGGTGGGTGGAAATAAAGCTGATTAACTTGTTTCACTCTGTCAATTTACAAGTGCATTTCATGCAGTCTACATATGAATATTGAAGCCCTTGGTTTTTGAGTTCAGTCCTAGCCGCGGCCCACAATATATTGCTGTAGAAAACAGAAAAGTAAATAGTGAAGGCCCAGTACAGGTTGAATCTTGAGGTTCAACCTGCATGTCCTTGGGCTTGGAAGGTAGGTGTGTGCGTGCATGCGTGCGTGCGTATTTAAACTGAAGATGTTTCTTATACTGAGTGGGGCGAAAGGTATAGCCTCAAATTGTGAGTTATTTTTTTAAACCCAATTTTGGCATTTTTATTTTTAGAATCAGGGGTTGCAGGTGCTTTAGGAGTTCTGGAGGTTACACTTGGGCCCCTGTGCAGTTCATGGCCCAAATGTTTCACATGCCTGCATGACATACACAGAATGCCAAATAGAGAGATGGCTGAATCTTACCTTGGTCGGGCCATAAGGCAGCACCCACTGCTACATCAAAGGCATCAGGTTAGCTCAGGCAGGGAACCACAAGCAACTTAACACGGTCATCTACTGTCTTTCTGTCTACTGCTACAGGGGGCTGCCTTGATAGGCTTACGCGGAGTACCATCAGCTCCATCTCCTGTTTATGACACTATAGTAAAGTGAAGACAAAAATACTTTCTCCAAAGGTTGTGGATGGGAAGTAGGGAGGGTGGCTGAGATAGTGACAGAGCAAGATGCTGGCATGCTTGTAGCATCCAATGGGGCTGCTCTGTCATCCACTGTAGTCTCACGTTTGCCCTTTGTGTTGTCAGGCACCTGAGAAATCTGAATAATCAAAGTCCTTTTTAATAGATTGTGGAGGGCATGGCCAAGATGGCCGATGAGTAACATCCTGATCTGTGTGCTCGCGCTTATCAAAGTGGTAATTAATGAGAATAATGGACTAATGGAGTAAATTACTGAGATATTCTGTGGTGATAAGACTCCTTCTTGCCTGTTTGGAAAAGCTGTTGCAGGGCGGTCAAAGTTCGGGAGGTATCCTCGGCGGGAGAGGTGCACGACGGAAGCCGCGGTTTCTCTGGCTGAGGAGCCGAGAACGGGACCAGCGAGACGGCGGTGAATCGAAAAAAGTGGAAAAATCAGCAAGAAAGTGAGTTAAGTAATTGATATATCGATGGGAGCTAGAGGTGACAGTGGATTGCTTTGTTCTGAAGAGATTAGAGGTGGCAAGAGCGAGTAAAAGAGGATAGAAGGGTGGCGTACGAGGCGATAATGGCGGCGATCTTGGAATTCGAAAGTGGAGTTTGTCTTATGGACAATGGCTTTTGAGTGTTCCAGGGGAGCTGCGGAGTGATTTGGTGGGCTTGAAAGTGGCTATAGAAGAAAAGCGAATGTGTTTAAGGCACTGGTCATCCCAGCGTTTTTTGAAGTGGAAGCAAGGAAGAGCGGTCTTTCTTTTAAAAAGTTTGCTGTTTTGGGGAAGAAGGAGGAGGGGTTCCCCCCCGAAGCTGCCGCAGCCGCTGGGAAAAGGGAGTTTCATTTCGCTCTCTCCAAGAGAGGTTTTTTTTTGCTTTTTTACTCCTTCGCTGTGTGGATTATAGTTTTCATTTTTTCTTTTTTAATCCTCCTTTTCTTTTTTTAAAAAAGTTGGAACTTGGGATTTTTTTCTTTTTTTCTTCCCTGTGGAACTGATACAAGTGGATATATTTGGGCATCTGTCTCGCCGGAAATAATGCTTATGCTGATGGGATCACTTCACCTTTTTCAAAGAGGGAATTTCGTGCAAGATTGGAAGTCTTTAAAGGCAAACTTTATGAGTTTTTGTTACTCGGGGCGATTGGCTGATTTTGGTGACGAGCTTCCCATGGATTACAATACTTATTGGGTGTTTTTGGTTCCCGTCTCCTCATGGATTACAACAAATAATTTTTCGCTGGCCCTCCTCTCTCATTTAAGTTACACCACGTTTAAAGGAACACTGGTAACTTTGGCAGCATTGGAATAGGTTTAAGTGGAGTGTTCAACGAGAATATAGTGCACTGCAGCATTAAAATTTTCAGTGGATCCCATCATGGATAAGGGCACAAGAGGAAAAGCAAAGGAGGAGGAGCCGGTGGTGAAATCCAAGAGAAAGGAAAAAGCACCAATGGAAGAGGTCCCTCCATCATCATCACCACCACCTGAACCCTATGATCAAACTCAAATAATGGTGGAACTTGGTAAATTGTTTCAGAAGATTGAGAAGATAGAAGAGGCAAGAGTGAAGGATAAAAATGAAATGTTGAAAAAGCAGGATAAGGTGGTAGCAACTGTTGTGGATTTCACAAAAAAGTAGAATTAAGTTTGCAAAAAAATAGGAAATGTGAAGTTGGTTCAAAATGAGGTGAAGGCTATGAAAAAGGAAATAAAAGGGACTCAGGAAGGGGTGAGGGAGAATAAGGTGAAAATGGATGAACAGGAAAAAAGGATTGATGCTATAGAAGATATGATGAGAAAGCAGAATATTATGATACGTCATGTTATTGAACGGATGCCAGACCAGCTAAGAGAAAGAGTGGTCCAGTGGTTAAACAATTTGAACATGGGAAAGGAATTTGTACAGGAAGATATTGTAAGTGCATATAGGGTGGGTCCAAGAAGAGGGAAAGTGGTCCAAAGAAATGTTCTGGTTAAATTTGCAAATTGGGGAGATAAACTCAGAGTAATGGCTTTTTTAAAACAAGCTGGTTCTGGCGCCCTGTAAATCGATGGTTCTGATGTGGAAGTATACAATGATATTTCTATTAAGGAAAGAGTCTGGAGATATAAGATGAAACCGGTAACTAAATTGTTGATGAATAAAGGTGTAAGGTACAATTGGAGATTTCCACAGCAGTTGCGATTTTTCTTTGGGGAAAAAATGCAGGTTATTGATGAGAGGACCGACCCATTGGAGTATCTGAGTTTGCTTGATTTGGTTAAAGTGGGTTCGGAGGAGTGGGTAACCCTTAGAAAAGATTTGTTGGAATCGGGGGCCATAAGAAGAGATTACGAGGGGGCAGATGCCGGTGGTGCTACGGGTGGAGGCCCACAGGGAAGAGAAGAGGAGGAGTTGTCACTGATCATGGTGGAGGAGGAGGCAAGTAAGAAGCAGTGAGTAAAGGGTTATGATGTAATAATATTTTATATTATTTAAGAAGGTAGAAAGGTGAGGATGCGCGGCGCACTAATTTATACGCACATCTTACATGTTCCCCCTCTCCCCTCTTTGGATATCGAAGGCGGCTTTTTTTCAAAGAAAGTGGGGAGAGTGATATTGTGTGTTTTTTGTATATATATTTTTCTTAGTGGTAAGGGGTTTGTGGTAGCACACCTAATGGAGAGTTTGGAAGTTAGAGAAGGTGAAATTGTAACAAATTATGAGAAGTATTAAAGTATTAACCTGGAATGTAAAAGGTACAGGCTCTGTTCTTAAGAGGAAGAGGTTAGAATTGGCATTGAAGAAAGATAGACCCGATATATTGTTTTTACAGGAAACGCATCAAAAATCAAAGGACACAAACAAATTTTTTTTAGGATGGATACAACATTATGAAATGGCGTTTGGTACTTCAAAAGCGAGAGGAGTTGATCTCTAAAAGATTAGGATTTGAGACCAGGAAGGTAGATATCTGATCGTGAGAGGGAAAATTGACGATGAGGAAATAGTTTTAGTGAATATTTATGCTCCAAATGAGCATCAAGCAGAATTTTTAGAAAAAGTTCGTAAAATTGTGGTGTTAGAAAAAGTGGCAAAGATGATTGTGGTGGAGATTTTAATTTGATAAGGTCAAATTTAGACTGTACGAATTTAGCAAGGTGTGGAGCAGGTATTAAAGGGAATGTTCTAGATAATTGGATGGTTGCATTGGGGCTGAAGGATTCTTGGAGAGAGATTAAGGGCTCGGAAAGGGCATATTCCTATTTTTCACACGTTCATGGGTCCTACTCTAGAATAGATTATATATTTTTAACGGAAAACATGGTTAAAAATATTGAGGGAATTGAAATAGGAATTTTCAAGGAATCAGATCCTGCTAAAGTGTTTCTGGAATTGAGGACACAAAAGGATAATAGGAGAGGAAGAAATTGGAGATATGATCCTAATCTATTCAAAGATCAAAAATGTAAAGATGTAAAGAACAAATTAAAGTATAAAGTTGGCAAGTAACAAGTATAGAAAGTATAAGGTAGTACAGGAGGAGAAAGAAAAAGAAATAAAACAATTACAGGAAGAACACTCAAGAAGGATAATTTTTTTTGTCAAATTACAAAGATTGAAGGCAGAATTATTAGGTAAGGACATAGAAAAAGTAAAACGAGATTTGATATACTTAAATAGAGAGTAAGGGTAAGGTGTAATAAAGTTAGTGATAAATGTAAAATCGTGAAAGATTTTTATCAAGCACTATACGCCAAAAAAGAGATAGACTTGGGGAAGCTTAAAGGGACTTTGGAGAGGCAGTTAGTGAGTGGAATAAAGCAGGAACACCGGGACAAAATGGAAGAACAGGTTCCTGAAAAAGAGGTAAAGGAAGTAATTAGTGGTCTGAAGTTGGGGAAAGCCCCGGGAGACGATGGACTACCGACCGAGTTCTATAAGGAATTTAAAGACGTTGTGGTACCAAAGCTGGTAAAGTTATATAATTATATCTTAGATGGTGGACAAATTCCAACTTCATGGTATAGGACTACAATTGTTCTGCTGCCAAAATTGGGAAAAAATCCAGAAAAAGTGGAATCTTATAGACCAATCTCTCTTATAAACCAAGATGCCAAGATCTTCACAGCAATACTGGCTAACCATTTAAACAAATTCATGGGAGAATATATAAATGTTGATCAAGTAGGTTTTTTAAAAGCCCTCCTGGCTGATTTGACCAGGAGAGTGTTAGATCTAATTGATAACGTTAATCAAACGAAGGAAAAGGTGGGGTTATTATCTTTGAACATTTTCAAGGCATTTGATTTGTTACAATGGTCTTCGATTAAGGAAATAGTTAAAAGCTATGGATTTGGAGATAGATTTAGAAGGGTAATTGATTTGTTATATCAGAAAGGGATTGCTAAAATTAGAGTAAACTATGAGGTTACAGATGAGGTAAAGCTTGAGGCAGGTACTAGACAGGGCTGTCCTCTGTCCCCTATCTTGTTCATTATGGCAATGGAAATTTTGGCTAAAAATATAAGGGAAGATTCAAGTATAGAAGGGATAATGGGTAATAAGGTAAGTATGTATGCAGATGACACACTGCTAATGGTGAAGAATCCGGAGGGGGTTATGGATAGGATTAAAGCGCAAATAGAGGATTTTGAGGATATAACAGGGTTGATGATAAATTGGGATAAATCGGAAATGATGTTATGTAACATGGGGGGAAGAGGAGAAGGAATAGATGGTGGGGCTATCTAACATACAAATCAAAGATAAGTTGAAATACTTGGGGATAATTATTTCAAATAGATTGGAAGAACTTAAAAGATTGAACTATGATAGCTTGAAAATAGAATTTAAGACTAGAGTACAAAGTCTTCAAAAGTTGAAGTTGTCATGGTTTGGAAGGATTGCAATTTGTAAAATGATGTTGCCGAGAATTAACTTCCTATTTGATGCACTTGCAATTCAAATGAAGGAAAAGGAGATTAATGAGTTTCAAAAGATGTTTAATAATTTTTGCAATGGAGGTAAAAAATCTAGATTACCAAAGAAACTCTGGTACCTGCCTCAGAAAGAAGGGGGTTTGGGAATGCCAAATTTATTAGCGTATTATCGCGCATTTCAAGTTAAGAATGTTTTGAAGATTTTGGCAAGAGGAAAAGTAATTTGGGAGGAGATTGAGATGAAAGATTACAGGAATATTGGTAAAATGATTTTTTTGGGAGATAAGGTTAAAATGATAGCCACTAGTAATACTATGATGAGGGGACTCATGAATGTGTGGAAAAGATTAAAGAAGGATTTGGTCCCAGATGTCTCTCCAATTTTGGAATTGGCAGACATGGCGTGCTTTCCGATAAAAATAGATAAAAAAATAAAAGAAATACTGGATAAAAACGAAGTTTTCTTGGTGAAAGAGTGGTTAAGGACTTGTGAAGATGAAAACAAGAAGAAAAAATTGTTTGAACAGTTAAAATTGGATTGGTTTCAGAAAATGAAGGTTAATAACTGGAATAAAAAATACAGAAGAGAATTACGTATAGACAGAGAAAAGACGGAATTTGAAGAATTGGTTCTGAAAATTCGAAAAGGAGATAAAAGCATTAAGGGTCTAATAAGTAAACTTTATGCCTTAATAAACAAGGGGGGTGATCCACAGGAAGATCTGAAATGGAAGTGGGAACAGGATTTGAATATAAAGCTAGGAAATTATGAATGGAGAAGCAAGTGGAAAAAGAGGATAATGAGAACTATGTCAGTAAGAATTAAGGAACATAATTATAAAATGTTGTGGCAATGGTACCTCAGGTTACAAAGGTTACATCAGATTGATAATAAAAAGGACAAACTATGTTGGAGATGTAAAGATACTGTTGGAACTTATGAGCACATGTGGTGGAGCTGTAAAATGATAAATGATTTTTGGAGAAGAATAGAAAAAGAGGTTGGGGAAATAATGGGTAAGAAAATTAAACTGGCGTCAGGTACCATTATGCTAACAGATGTGGATGGTATGTGTTTAAACAAAGAGGAAAAAGAGTTACTAGAAATAATGCTAACTACGGGTAGACAATGCATTGCTAGAAATTGGAAAAATGATGTAACCTTACAGACGGGAGAATGGTATAAGGAAATGTGAAACCTAACATTGAATGATAAATTGACATGGGAGATAAAAGTAAAAAGGGATAAATTGAAGGAAAATAGATTTTGAAGTATTTGGAAGCCTTTTGTTGAACATTCCCTTATGGGTATGGAATGCTGTAGACCTGTATCATCTCAAAGTAGCTTTTGGAGACAATATTGAGACTGAACTCTCCGGGGCAATGTAAATAAACACTGGGTGAATTGTAAGTGTAAATGGAGCTTGATAGTTGTACCTAAATAATAGTATTACTGAAATGTTTTATGAATTGGTTATAGTTACAGCATTAATTCTCAAGTGGATATTCAACATTATGTGTAGTATAATAGATAATAGTTCAACTATCATCTATGTGGTTATTTTTTATGAAACTCATATATTTTTGTTATGTTTTATGATGTAATGTTTTGTGTATGTTTGTATATTTTTTTTGAAAATCAGTTAATAACAATTTAATTAAAAAAATAGATTGTGAAAACTCTCCTGTGCAATTGGTGAAGCACAGACTATAACATCTAGTCCCATATAATAAGTCTTGCAACTGTTTTAGGGTAGCTGCAGTTCCCATCCCAAACGCCTTTCAACACATTTTAGGGTGCAATAATTTTGGAACTGAAAGATCAGAATTGAGGAGCTGATGGAATGACTGCAAGAAAGAGGGGAGGGATCCATTTTGCAGGAACTGATCAGTATTAGATAAAACCCTATATTCTTTTAGGTGACATCATGACAAAATTCCAGCAAAGCTTGGGTTGATAAAGCTAGTGAACTGCATTGTCAATAAAGTAAATTCAGCATGCCTTTTCCACTATAGACAATTTTTGTTGTTTTTCCTGTTTATTATATTGGACTTTTCATTATTATTTTTTTGCATAGCACCCTAAAAAAGAGCAATACAAATTTTATTACTCCTCAGCACATATAGGTAAGAAGCTCTCAGAAAATACTTGATAAATTTTCACTTCTAGAAGCAAACTTGCTGGTATCTTTTATTGTGTGGTTGAGTCCTTACTATTTACGCTGGTAGTTTAATCGTTAACCTTTTAAGAAACTGAACTTCCTGCATTCTTTCCATGCAAAACAATTACAGAACGTTGGACTCGATGAACAGGAATTGCTATACAGACCAGGGTTGGGGAAATGTGAAGGTGACTTCTAAAAAAGGTGCCACTCTGAAATCCCAGCATATACACACGTTAAGCATGAAGCATATACTTATGGAAGCCTTGTGTTGAATAGTGCAAGGTCTACCTACGCACATGCACAGCTTACACCTGGACAAATGCTTTCCACTCTGAAGTCTCAGGACCAAATTAATTGTTGGAAATAACATAGCAACAGAAAATGAAATTGTTTTAATGTTTCAGAGATTTTTTTTTTAAAAAAATTATATCGGAAGCACACACAGGTCCTTTTTGGGTTGAAAGGATTTTTGCTAGAGAAACTCTGTTTGCGGGATGCCTGAATGAGGCTCCTTTCATGTGCCCAAGATCTTTCCCCTTCCAAAATGGTCCCTATTTATCTACTTGCAATTTCTTGCTTTTGAACTGCTAGTTTGGCAGGGGCTGGATCAGAGAGTGGCACTCAAACCGTCATGCAGTACTGTATTCGTGTCTTGAACTGCCAATTTGCCGACCTTCCAGCTTACAAGGCAAGCTTCTTAACCCCTGAGCCACAGCAGTCCCATTATTTCAGAGATGTGATTCTAACAGATCTATTAGTTTAAGCAATTATACTTCTCACCCACCTTTCTTGGTGCCACACTTTAATGCAGTGAAGGAGTTTTGTGGGTTAGTGAAGATGGGATCAATGTCCTCAGGAGGCCAGCCTGGACTCCTAGCAGGATCACCGAAAGCAGAATGGTTGTAGCAGAGACACCTGACTCATATGTATCAACCTCCTTCAAGGCAGCTACTGGATGGCAGTGGTAGTTGAAGGTGACACTGGCAGAGGGAACAACAGTGTTGATAGTCAACCTATCATTTCAAGATACCTTTTGAATGAAAGCTGGACAGTAAGGAAAACTGATGGGGTGGGGAATGGATGCATTTGAAATATGTGCTGGAGGAAAACTTTGGTTATACACTGGACAGCCTTTCTGGCTGACCAACAAATGGATCTCAGAGCAAATCACCCCTGCGCTATCAATCAATCAATCAAGGTAGAAGGGAAAGGTAGAAGACAGCAGGAAGAGAAGACAACCAAATGTGAGATGGGTTGACTCCTGAAGGAAGCCCCAAGCATTAGCTTGCAACATCTGAGCAGGGATGTTGAAGAACTGTAAAACTATACAAATAGTTGAAATTCATCATTAATTATATTTTGAAAAAATGTTTGTTGCTATTGTATGCCTTTGAGCTTTTAACGGAGAATTCAGCTTAGTCTAATACAGACAGAATGATAATACAAACAGGATGTCAAGCAACTAATAATGTTAGAAAATATATATTTGTGATAATATCTTTCATATAAAACCAACAAAATTTCATGTCTTCACTCATTTTTCCCCCTGCTGTCTTCAAATTGGACTGCAAATGTTCACTTATGATAAGACAGGTCCTACCATTAGATAGGAGAGAGGGAGGGAGGCTGATTTTGTTTGCCTCAGGTTTTCTTATACTACACAAATCTCGTTTATTGGAATGGCCTAAGGTTAAAAGCTGGAACACAAGGACAAGCCTGCACAATCCAAGGTGCTGTTTGTACAGGGCATAATGGAAACACATGCCAGACAGGGAGGAGAAATGGAGTTGATCAACATAAGATTTTGAGATAAGCAAAGACATAGGCAGATGCCTTAGTGTTTCATCCAATCAGCCAACAGAACAGTTTCAAGTGCCAAAATCTGATGTAAGCAAGGTGTTGATGTAAACAGTTAGCAGAGTGGTATGCAGTGGCCAGCAAGAGGTTCGCACCTGGCAAGGTGGTCCCTTGTGAGAAAAACAGGCAGAGAGATCTTGGTGCAGAAGAAAAACTCAATGTAGGATTACTCAGGAAGTAAAAAGGTGCAAGTATATACAGTGCAACAACTGTAACACAAGACAGATATATTCTCTTGGGCTGCTCAGTTGACAGTTCAGTTGTGCTATATACAAGTCCATACAGTTCAGTAGCAGTCCAGTCCAGCAGGGTAAATGCAAGCTGTAATTACAGACAAAGCCAAAGAGTTCTACAGCTTCTGTCCTCCTGGTGGAGGCTTACCCCAAGTAGTCCTTCTTTGTCCAGCAAGCACAGATGGCATATCAGGCAAAAGCCATCATCAGGATCAGTGCAAAGATTCAGTCCTTGCAGCAGGTTCTGAAAGACACGGGAATCTTCGTCCAGACAGTCAGCCAAGGAAGGTGAGCATTGAAGATCAGGCAAGTTGAGCATTGTAGCTGGAAGTCTGCAGTCCTGCTCTGACCTAAATACACTGGTCCATGGAGCACATCAGAGAAAAGTCCCAGCACCTGTGTGCCATGCCTGTCAAGTTTTGGATTTGGAAATAAGGGAAATTTCTCAGCAAATACGGGATATTTGACAGCTATGCTTATCCTGTGCTGCCCTCCAATGGCAGCAATAGGACATTGCAGTCTAATTAATAAGTGATGACGGCGGGCAAGAGGGTAAAATAAGGGGTTTTCCCGGCCAATAAGGGATACTTGACAGCAATGCTGTGTGCCCCTGCAGTAGGGTCTTAAAGGCATCACAGACACAATATGTCTTGCAACCAGTTAGGATGTGAGGTGAAGACTTACATCTCCTAACACAAGGCCAGTTTAAGATTTTGTTTTTTGGTAATTTCAAAAGAGTAAAATCATCACCTATATGGCTTACTCTATTTGACACTGCCTCAGAATATTTCATGAAGTAACTGCAAGTTGATTGGGCAACTATTTTCTTACTTGCACTGTCTTCTGTCACTTCTTTATTTCCTCTGTTTACACCTGGGTTCGCAAGTAGGACACGTAACTCCAAGGTCTTTACACAGCTGAGGCAGCTGCCCCTGAAATCTTGGCTATCATTGAGGGACAGAAGTAACTCATTGCAAGTAACATAGATGCCTGTAACTAGTTAAATGTGTGAATAATGCAAGTGTAGCTATGTTACATTTAATAATTACTGTAAGAAGCAATTCTACAATCACAATCTGGTGTGATAGCTAACGTCTCTTGACTTTGAGAAGTTAAGGAAGCATTTTGACAGGTCCTTGATGGATCAAGTATTACTCTATGTCAGTGGTGGCGAACCTTTTAGAGACCAAGTGCCCAAACGCAACAGGCTGCCATCGGTGCTGCAGAGGAGTGGGGTAAACTCTGTGCTGGGGGAGGGAGGAAGCGCTCCCATTGGGCTGCTGGGCAGAGGGGCAGGGCAAACTCTATGCTGGGGCAACAGCACACGTGCCCACAGAGAGGGCTCTGAGTGCCACCTCTGGCACATGTGCCATAGGTTCGCTACCACTGCTCTGTTGTATGAATATGGAGACAAGTACAGTATTATTTTATTTTAATGAATGCTAAGGAAAGCATTATTTTATTTTTATCTTTTGTCTTTTGGTATGCTTAAGGTGCCATATAATTTATTTATTTGTATTTATTTATTTTTCACGCTTATATACCGTCCACTCAGGTACAACCCAACTCAGGGTGGTTTACATAGTGGACAGTAAATACATAAAAGACACATGATAAAACAAAGTTAAAAGTTAAAAAACCCACCCCTAAAAGATGCGCAGGAACCGAAGGGACCTTGGGGGAAGGCACACTTCTCTATACCAACCACCCAACGGTACCCCCATCCCCACCCGCACCCCAAACTTGGCCCACCAGCAGGTCTTTAGTTCCTTCCTAAAGGGCAACAACTCTGTCTGGAGACGCAGTTCCACAGGCAGGAGGTTCCAAAGGGCCGGTGCGGACACGGAGAAGGCCCTCCTCCTTGTGCCAGAGAAGCGAGCCCCCCTGGCTGATGGCACAATTAGAGAGCCCCTCCAGTCCACTCTGGTTGGACGGACAGACGTCCTTAGGGCGATGCAGTCTCTAAGATACCCTGGCCCACTACCATGTAGGGCTTTAAAGGTCAAAACCAGCACGTTGAATTGCCCCTGGAGACAAACTGGTAACCAGTGCAGCCCCCGAAGCAGTGGTGAGGCATGGGCATAACGTCCACACCCCATCACCACCCGGGCCGCGGCATTCTGGACCAGCTGCAGCCTCCGAATGGTCATCAAGGGCAGCCCCATGTAGAGCGCATTACAGTAGTCTAGTCTGGAGATCACCAGAGCGTGAGTGACCATGAGCAAAGAGTCCCGGTCCAGGAGCGAGCACAACTGGCGAATCACCCGAAGTTGGGCGAAGGCCCTCCTGGCCACAGCCACCACCTGTTCTTCTAGCAGCAGCCGCGAATCCAGGAGGACCCCCAAGTTGCGCACCGGGTTGGTCTGGGGCAAAACAGCCCCATCCAAAACCAAAGATGGTAGCTCCCGGGATAACACAGGACCCCCTATCCATAGCCACTCAGTCTTGCTAGGATTCAGCTGTAGCCCATTTGCCCCCATCCAGACCCCAACAGCCTCCAGACAGCTGGAAAGGACTTTGACTGCATCACTGGGGTCCCCACGGGCCGAGATGTACAACTGTGTGTCATCCGCGTACTGGTGGTACCGCACCCCGTGGGAACGGATGATCTCACCCAGCGGCTTCATGTAGATGTTAAATAGGAGAGGAGAGAGTACCGAGCCCTGAGACACCCCATATTTTAGGGGCCTAGGACTCGACCTCTCACTCTCCAACCACACCGACTGGGTCCGGCCCCTCAGAAATGAGGAAAACCAGGACCACACCGTGCCCTGGATCCCCAATCCTCGGAGCCGTTCCAGAAGGATACCGTGGTCAACGGTATCGAAGGCCGCTGAGAGGTCAAGAAGAGCAAGGACGGACGGATGACCGCCATCCCACTCTTGCCAGAGATCATCCATCAGCGCGACCAATGCAGTCTCAGTACCATATCCAGGTCTGAATCCTGACTGGAATGGGTCCAGATATTCTGCTTCATCCAGTACCCCCTGCAGCTGATGTGCCACTGCCTTCTCCAGAACTTGGAATAATCTATTAGGATTTGACCACTAGAATATTTCTTCAGGGTTGTTACCAGTGGGAAGCATTAAGACTCCACAGTAAAACAATTGCTTTTTCACACAAAAAATAGAGAACACAACTTGATTGTCTCAAAGTAATGAATAACACCAATTACTTTTCCTAAGCTTTGGTCTTCGGTTAGGCTGGCCTTGCCTGAAGAGATTCATAGCTTTGAATGATGTGACTTAAGCCAGCCTCTCAAACAACCTGCAGAACAAGATTTCAGTCACCTTCAGATTGTGCCAAAAGGAATTGGCTATTCTGGTTCATCTGGGAGAAAATGTGGTTTATTGTTGTATTGTAAAGCCAGGACACTTCGGAGCAAATTTGAAACCTGCATCAGCCTCCCCATAATTATCTTGCTTCTTCAAGCACCTAAAGTATAGGCTGCGCCTAGGGTGTGCTCAGAGGCATGTAATCTAATGTAAAGGACAAAAAGCAAAGCTATATGGACCTGTATTCTCTTGACTATTCACTGAAATGAAAGTCCTGCTAGCACAATAACACAGGCTACTGCCGCTTGTGCAAGTTTTCCTGTTGGGAAAGGGATTTCCATGAAGAAAGCCTGCCCACTGCTTGCTTAATAGCCATGTTTGAGTAATTGCTGTGATCCTACATTATGATGATGCTGAAACTTCCTGCTCAGCAGAAGCCCAAAAAAACTTTTCTAATCAATAAATTTTATTTTTAATTTATAAATAAAAACAGAAAAAAAGAAAGGAAAGAAAAATATAGATATAATAACAAAATATAACTAAGAACGTCATTAAATCACAACATACATGTGTTAATGCAAGCATTCTTGGAATAATCTAATATCCTGTACCCATCATGGGGCCCAATAGAGATACCAGTATTTATCTTTCATATTTTATATCATCCTGTACCACCTAAAATTAAAATAAAACCCCATAACCCCTTGTATGAGTGTTCGGCCCTTTCCCTTCACCAACACATAATCTAAAATTATCTAAATCAATGGATTTATTAATAATGCATATCCCTACTTCTACAATTCCCAGCCTCAGGGAATTGTTATGCTCCCCTGTTTCTCCAGGTAAGGTGGCAAATTCTGGGAGGAGAAATTTTGATTTGTGTGGATGCGCCTGAACATATATCAGCTGGAGCTTTGTAGCTAAGCACAAAGGTGTTGTATCCATTGTAATATCAGCACACCCCAAAGTCAGGAGTGCTAGGGGGGAATAGGAGAAAGGGGGGGGGGCTAACGGCTGCATGTATGTGGGAACATCTAGCATTTGGAGAAATACCAGAAGTGCAGCTTCTTGTTGCGTATGTGCTAGGGGAAGCAGTATGAGGCCAAGGGGCATCGCTTGGAAGGGCAATGGGCTTTCATTAGGGTCTCCCCTGAGGCTCAAAAAAGAAGGCTTGCCCCTATGGCATTTAAGTGACCCACCTCCATGCTTTTGCTCTGGAGTAAAATGCTGCTGACTGAGCAAGCTGCTCTCACAGCAGTTAAAATATTGCTATTTAGAAGGGTTTTAAAAACCAACAACACTGATCTAATTTTCTCCTGCTAAAAAGGACCACATCACATATTTGATTTCTTCATAGACAGTGGATTTTGAGCCAGAGGCTTAGTCAGCATGGGATCTGGGTCTTTTCCTTGGTCTGGGTCTGGGGGCCGGGATTTAATTTAATCTAATTTAATTTAATAGTCATATTTATATATGCCGCCCACTCAGGCAGAACCCGACTCAGGGCAGCATTACAACAAGTTCTAAAAACACATAAAAACACTTTAAAAGACCCATATCCCACCCACCCATCCCACCCACTATAAAAAGAAGAAGAGAGAGTTCTTAATTGTTTACATAAGCCAGCTGGCGGGGACCGTGTTCCCATTCGGGCCCCACACCTGCCCTGCCAGCCAGGGCTTCAATCCTTTCCTGAAGGGCAGCAATTCTCTTTGAAGTCTTAGATCTGTTGGCAGGAGGTTCCAGAGGGTCGGTGCGGACACGGAGAAGGCCCTCCTTCGGGTGCTGGACAGATGTGCACCCCTAGTTGATGGCACTATTAGAGAGCCCCTCCGGTCCGCTCTGGTTGGACGGGCAGACACTCTTGGGACGATGCTGTCTCTAAGGTATCCTGGCCCACTGCCATATAGGGCTTTAAAGGTCAAAACCAGCTCCCCTTTTTGACTCGTCTGAGGCTTCCCCCCTCCTGTAATTAATTTTTTAAAAGGTTTTTGTAGATTTTATATTTGTTTTTAGATAACGGATGGCACGACGGGGTGTGTGTGTTAATATTGTTATGTTTTTAAGGGTTTTTAAAATTGTTTTACCTGTATATTGTTTTCAACTTTTGTACACCGCTCAGAGTCCTTTGGATAGGGTGGTATATAAATCTATTAAATTAAATTAATTAAATTAAATTCCTCTATGCTAGGGGTTCCCAACCTTTTCAAGCCGGGGGCTGGGTCAAGCTCTCTCTAATCAGCTTCAAAGGCTGAATGGCCAGATCCAGCCCACGGGCCTTAGGTTGGGAACCCCTGTTCTATGGTTTCCTAAGTACTGTATAGGAAATAAGGTAAGTGCCAAGATTTTCAAGCCAAAAAGCTTCACTTAGATGAATGAGATCAGAAAAAAACAACAACAGGGTTTAATAACAAACACTTTCAATTTTTAGCAGAAATAATTGGTATATCCTCTCTATTGGAAATTTCAGACTCATTAAAAAAAGACGATGATGGCAGGAGAAATAGGACAGTAAATAAAACCAATTTTTTTCCAAAGATAGCAAGCCAGGATGCCAACAAACTTATAGGAAAAAAGTCACTAATTGTTCACTATCATACAGCTGAATGTTTTTACTCTTCTTTCATTTTCTAGCTGTTTTGGAAGTTGAAATATAAAATTGACTTTGCATTTTGTACTTTGAAGGAATTGGGGCCACTGGGGTGGCCGTAAGGTCCCGGAGGAGACTGATCAAGTGACGACACGAGACAAATGGAGCGAGATCAGATCAGTACTTTATTGGAAAAAGGCAACATCATTTATAGGGGGGAAAACGCAACGGTGGCAAAACCGTCATCTGACAGGAAAATTACCTTACCCACGTACCCGGGTTAATGGGGAACCTCTCAAAGGGAAGTTAATTAACTTGGACAAACACGGGGCGAGGGAGACCATTGTTTAGGGCTTAGGCAGGGGTAAATATGGCCACTATTTGCACCGGGGATTACCTTGGCTAGGAGATGAGTGATTACTCTAATGGGTAACTGAGGTCAGCGAAATGCTCACTCGGCAGAATCGCCGGTCAGGCTAGAAGCGGCCGAATTAATCCCTATCATTAATTCACCCCCCTTACTCACTGACAAGGGCCAGAGGCCAGGAGTCTGCTCGCTGGTTTAACCTCTGCCAGAGGCCACTGATGCCCAACCGGGCACGGGGAATCCTCATCTCCCCTTTCTATTTCGTTTAAGAGCCTGACCGGTGACCCCGCGCAAGAGCGGCATCAGCTGTTGGGCGGGAATGACGTCACGGGGTTTCCCTCTGGGGCGGCACTTAGAGATCAGCGAGGGAACGCACTGAGCAAAGCAACAGATCGCAATGCCTAGTATGACTACCCCCACCACCTTAAGCACCGTTTGAAGTCACCCCCATGGAATCCACGACCACATCCACTTCCACAGGGAACTCCACCAGGCCCCCCCACGCGGAGCCTTCCGTGATGCCCGCAACTATGGTGTGGAGATCCGTGATCTGGCTTTGGATTTTCCGGGAGTTGTCAGTAAGATTGAAGCAACACATACCATGAAAAGACTCGCAACCCAGGTGGTGCAGCAATAAGAGGTAGTCGATAGCCGCTCGATTATCGAGAATGGCATGGCGAAGTTCCGCCTGCTCTTGATTGAGGAGCGCTATCACCGTGGAGGTATGGTTGATGGCTTTTGCCAAACCGCAAGCCAAGCGACCAATTCTCCGTGCGTTGCCGATGGCTAAGCCTGGCACGCCAACTATGCTGACTGACAGCGAGACATATTCGGCTGAACTAAGGACTCTAAAGCTGCTATCACATGAGCTGTCTAACTGGGCGGTGCGAGTGTGCCTTATGGGTGCAGAAACATGTGAAACATTTGTGCTTGGGGTAACCATATCCTTAGTGGGGAGCAACAGTGTCAAACGACTAAGGCAACATGTGGAATCTGATACATTTGCAGGGATATAGTTGAAGGTATACTGATTACATGTAAAGAACCACCCTGAGGGTAGGGTGACATGAGCAGGCAATGAACCATGTGTCTCTGGGTTTTCACAAGTCCAGTCGCCGCTGCCAGTGTTGAGGCAACGACGCTGAGCCCGGCCGGCCGAAGTGCAGCCAACCATTCGGGCACAAGCAGAGTTCGGGCTGACCGCCACCTGTGGGGTGTGAAGAGTGGCCGCATCAGCCGGCAAAGTCATGGTGAGCCGCAATCCCCCCCAGCGAGCGTAGGCTGCAAAGCTCGCAGGGAGATGTGGTCCGAAAATCTTCTTCAGCAGCCAGTCGCCATCCCTGGCCCGTGCGTCTAGAGTGTGGCACACGAGGATGAGACAGGTGCTGAGGATTGAGGCAGAACCAATGTCCTGCTTCAGGCAAAAATCGGACTGGTTGACGAGACCCGCCAACCTTGCCCGCAAATTGTAGTGCATCCGTGCTGAAAAGTCTTCACCAGGCGGCAGGCCGTTGGCCTGAAGCGAAGCGGCCTGAGCGCCTCCCCCCAAAAGCAGGGAGAGGGCCAGGTTGATGGTGAAGATCACGGAGTTGACATTAATCTGGGCAAAGACTGCTGCAACGAAGTTCTCCGGTGTTGGCTCCCTCTACTCGCGTCGGAGGGCGTCCTGGGCCTCACTGCAAAGGGTCTTGACCATCCCCCAGGTGATCCTCTGTGCTGGGGTCCGCAGCCGCCGCCTCTCCCGGTAGGTCTCCTCGGTCAGAGTGAGGTCCTCCATCTCCGGGATCGGACTCGGGTCGGTCTGGGTCCACGCCATGAGGTTCCAAATGAGGCTTGACGCACCGAGCTGGAATCCAAACGACACCTGTAGGAGACATAACTGCAGCATACCCTCTTCCCCAGGTTATGAGCGGCACCGGGCCCCTCCAAGAAGGGTCCGGTGGCACTCGGTACCGGACCATAGGTCGCGGGAGAGCTTCCGAGCGGCAGAAGTGCCTCTCCTGTGGCGTACGATCCGAAAAAACATTGAGGTGATTGTATGTGAACAATACCTTATTCAGACAAAACTGTGCTTGTCCCTGTGATTTGGGGAGGGCAGGTGGCTCCCCCTTTCTGTTTGTTTGTCAATGTAGGACTTTAGCGTCCGATTGACCCGCTCTACAATCGCCTGCCCTTGCGGATTGTAGGGAATGCCGAATGTATGCTTGATGTCCCATGTGGCCATGAAGGCGGCCAACTGCCTAGAGCAGTAGGACGGGGCATTATCCGTTTTTACGTGCCGCGGCTTGCCCATCGCCGCAATGCAGGAAAGGAGGTGCTGCTCCACGTGGGAGGCAGTTTCCCCTTTCTGCGCCGTTGCCCAGACGAACTGTGAAAAGGTGTCAATGCAAACATGCATGTACTGCCATCTGCCAAACTGCGGCACATGCGTGACATCCATCTGCCACACCTGATTACCCTCTGTCCCTTGAGGGTTGACCCCCCACGAGGGCCCCCCCGGTGCCCCTGCACAATGCTGGCAAGAGCGCACTATACCTTGGGCTTGAGAAAGTGGCAGATTGAACTGTCTGGCGAGTGCCTTGGCGTTTTGGTGAAAAAAGGCATGACTTTGAATTGGAGTAGTAAAAACTCCCAAGACTGAACGTTGCTGAATTTCCTTCGCCACCGCATCCGCTCTGCTATTGCCCACGGAAATCGGACCCGGCAGGTCTTGATGACTTCGGATGTGGGCAATATAGAGCGGCTCCGTGCGGTTTCGCAAATGAAATTGAGCAGTGAGAAACAGACTAAGCAAGTTCTTGTCTATCGCGGGAGTGATGTAAGCTCCCGGTAGACTGTGAAGTAAATTCCTAACATATAGGCTGTCAGTTATGATATTTAATCGTTCTTTGGCGAAGGTGCGTAAAGCAAGGTTCACGGCTGCCAACTCTGCCCGCTGCGCGGACTTCTGTGGAAGAGTTAACAGCGTGTGCCAAGCTTCGCCCTCCTGCCAGGTCAAGACACCATAGGTGCGTCCACCATCAGAAAAAACTGTTCTGGCCCCCTGAAGTGGGACCAGCGAGAGCAATTCGAACAAGCTGACTGTTCCTGTTTGAAGCGAGACAAGTCTGGGGTCTTTAGGCAAATGGTATGTCAAGCTTCCAGTGAATCCTTCCAAAGCTATCGGAAGCGAGTCACCTAGGTGCATCAACTGCTGAATTTGTTCCTTGGTGAACGGGACTACAATCTTGGCTAAATCGTGCCCAGAAATGTCCCTAGCTCTCAGCCTTCCGCGGTAGATCACCGCGGAGACTAGTTCTTGGGGCGGAACGATGTTCCGAGAAGAGGTGTTAGGCAAGTACACCCACTCCACAATTTTCGCTCCCTTCTCGGAATCTACTTCCAACGCCCCAGTGAACATGGATCCTGCCCGTACGATGTACAAATTCAGGATCAGAGCATATGGCCCTTGGGTGATCCTATCTACCCACCTCTGGCTGAGAATTTTGTTAACTTTCTCGAGCGCCAAGCTCATGTCTCGAGAAATTTTTATCCGGTCTGCCGGCTGCTTACCTAAGGTTAGCAGCGAGAAGAGCGGTTTTAGAAGATCCGTATCCAATCGGAAGTACGGTCTTGCCCAATTGATATTTCCCAAAACTTGCTGCAACTCTACGAGGGTGACTGAGTCCTGTAGATTGATCTGAGGTAAAACTGGCGCTGCAAAAGAGCAGAGAAGCCGATGACCCAAGTATGAGAAGGGCTCGGTTCTCTGCACTTTCTCCGGGGCAATGAGTAAACCTTTGTCCCCCAGGCTGGCCTGGAGGTCTGAAAACACTTCGCTGCCAAGTTGCGGCAACGCTACCAAAATATCATCCATAAAATGACAAACTAAGGCTTGTGGGTAGAGGTTTCGAAACTTTGCCAGTGCGTCGTGAACGTAAATTTGGCACAAAGTGGGCGAATTGAGCATGCCCTGTGGCAAAAATTTCCACACGTAACGCTGCGTGGGCTCACTGTGGTTCACGACCGGCACCGTAAAGGCAAACCTCTCCCGGTCCCTGGGGTCTAAGGGGATTGTATAAAAGCAATCCTTGAGATCTACGACGAGAATCTCCCACCCCTCGGGAATCATGTTAGGATTTGGGATGCCGCATTGAAGCGGACCCATCGGCTGAATACACTTATTGATCTCTCTGAGATCGTGGAGGAGTCGCCACTTCCCCAACTTTTTCTTAATAACAAAAACTGGCGAATTCCAAGGACTTGTGGACTGTTCTATATGTCCTGCGTCTAGCTGTTCCTTAACTAGCTGCTTGAGAGCAACCAATTTCTCTCCCACTACCGGCCATTGTTCCACCCAGACCGGAGTATCGGTGAGCCATTTAAGTGGCAACGCCATTACCCGAAGGTAAGGGTGGCACCGTACTGCTGTAAAATGTCTCGCCCCCAAAGGTTGATGTGCACGTCAAGAATGTGCGGTCGAATCACCGCCGTGCCTTCAGCCTTTGGGATTGTGACTTCTACCCACTCTCGGCTCCTAAACGCTTCCTGAACACCGCCTACCCCCCACACATCGGAGACTGGCTCAGTGGCCCACTCCCTTGGCCACTGGCTTCTGCTTATCACACTCACATCTGCTCCGGTATCGAGTAACCCTGAGAACGCTCTTTTGTTCAAAAATACCTCGATAACGGGGCGCTGTTTCCACTCAATGTTGGTCTCCACTGTCGCTAAGACCTGGTATCCTTGCACTGCCTCACTCGCGCTCAAGCGGTCGGCTGAACCGGGCTCTGAGCCGTCGCTGAGCCTCCCCTGGCTCTCTGCTGGCGAGTGACAAGGAACCATGATCACTTGCGCTAAGGTGTCTCCTTTGTGAATGGTTTGGGGCAGGTGTGTCCAAAGCTGAACTTGGAGAACGCCTGAAAAATTCGAGTCAATGACTCCTGGAATTATAAAAATTCCACGTGCACCAGCTACACTACGGGGCAAAACTAAACCTATAAAGCCTCTGGGCAGGGGTCCCATGTACTGGGAGTCGACCAGATAGACTGTGCCTGGCAGGTCGCATGTAACGTCCACCTGGCAAGTCAATTCTAGCCCTGTGCTGCCCTTGGGGCTGGCCTGCGCCCTCGCAATGTCTGGAATGGGGTTGGACTCTACTCTAGCTCTGGTGAGTTCTGGGTGAAGGACGCCTCTGTTTGGACTGGGGCCAGAGACATGCCCGTGCTCCGGTTTCCCGAATTCTGGCAATACCTGGCCCAATGATAGCCTTTCTTGCACTTCGGACAGAGGGTGTTCTGAGCCTTGGGACGGCCGGACTTTTGTCCGCCTCCCTTGGATCGGCACTCCCTAGCGAAGTGACCGATCTTGCCACAATTGTGACATGCTCCTTTGCTCTGGCCATTAGGTCTTTTCCCTCCTTGCACCGCTGCCGCTAGCAGACCCATCTTGTAGGATTCTGTGCCAACGTCGGCGCAAGCTCTAATCATGTCCGATAGGGTCAAGTCAGGACGATTGCCTAGGGACTGCAAGATTCTACGGCAGTCCAAGTTGGCATTGTCCTTGGCTAACTTAATCATGAGCTCTTCCTGGGCTTGCTCATTATCAATCTGACTGCTAATTGCTTCCTCCAGGCGATTGATGAAGTCCATGTAGGGCTCCTGGGCTCCCTGCTTAATGGAGGTGTAATTTTTAGCCGCTTTGCCAGTGGCTGGGATCTTAAAGTAAGCCCTAAAGGCTGTCTCGGCTGACATCTCAAGAGTGGCGAGAGGCAAGTTGATCTGAGCATTGATTGACTCGAAATTGCCGGAGCCATACAGCTGCTCAGGAAGCACCGCGCCTCCCATCCTGGCAGCCCGAGTTTGAGCCTCTAGGCGAAACTCGCTGTCCCAGATCATGTACTGGCTAGGGGTTAGCATCATCCTCATGACGGCTTTCCAATCATGAGGAATCCACATGGTGGTTTCGCACACTTGCTGGAGCGTGCCCCTAGTGAAACGGCTTTGGAGCCCCATTTCTGCAATGGCCTTCCGCATAGCCATGAGAAGCTTATACGGGACTGGGGAATGAACAATCTGCTGTGCGCCCGTGAGCGCGTCCATCTCCATGCGGATTGGACATATCTGTCTGAGCTCAGCTAGCTCTTCTACTGACAGATCCCCCTTTCTAAGCTCTTCCTCAGCTGTGTGCTGAAGGGCACTCTTGGTAACTAGGGAAGCCGAAGCTGTCAGAGAAGCGCCTGCGCTTCTCATTCCTTGCATTCCCTCGGTGACGTCTGCAGCTGTCACCGCGGGAAGGCTCCCTACGCTACTCTGCTGGTACTTGAATGTCGGATAGAGCGCGGTGGGCGCAGTCGGCTCGACTGGCTGGGCTGATGACTTATCTAACGGGGGTTCTTCTGCTTCTATCCGGACTGGTTCGATCTCAGCTAAGAGTTTCCTACACTTTCTCCATGTGCGAACTATCCCTCCTGGGGCCTTCGGGGGTTGCTGAATGCAGTCTCCTATCTGATCCCAGAGCTGTAGGGTTAACGTACCTGCTTCTGGGTAAAGCAGGCAGTGTTCCCTAAGGTATGCCAAAAGTCTCGCTAGTTCCCTGCTGTGAAAGCGTAACTGAAATACCCTGGCCAGGATTTTAAACTCTTCCTCACGAGTTTTTTGGCTAGCGGACGGACTTTGTCCCTGAGAACAAGTCCCCATATTACCTGCGAGCGGTCCTCTGAAGTTTTCCTCCTCGGGACGGGTTGACGCGTCTTGGGGCAAGGTAACAGGTCTTGGCGACAACCGTCTGGGTAGAGCTCGGAGCGTGGCCTCCTGCCACGGGCCCTCGGCGGCCTCTGCACTGTCAGGGGCTCACAGCTGCCCTGAGCGGAACGCGTTTTTCCCTTTAGTGCAAGTCTCCCCGAAAGCCAGGAGCAAGGTGTAGGAATGTCTCTCTTGGAATGCCTCGCCGCTGGCCGTCCCTCTGACTGGCTGGCTGCCGACCAGAGCGCCGCGCTGTCCTCCGGGCTGACGGGTCGCGGTTCAAGCGTAGAACCGGACCGTGTGGATCGCTACTCACGAGTAGACCTCTCCTGGGTCACTTACTCACGAGTAGATCACGTCGGGGTCACCAGATGAAGGAATTGGGGCCACTGGGGTGGCCGTAAGGTCCCAGAGGAGACTGATCAAGTGACGACACGAGACAAATGGAGCGAGATCAGATCAGTACTTTATTGGAAAAAGGCAACATCATTTATAGGGGAAAAAACGCAACGGTGGCAAAACCGTCATCTGACAGGAAAATTACCTTACCCACGTACCCGGGTTAATGGGGAACCTCTCAAAGGGAAGTTTATTAACTTGGACAAACACGGGGCGAGGGAGACCATTGTTTAAGGCTTAGGCAGGGGTAAATATGGCCACTATTTGCACCGGGGATTACCTTGGCTAGGAGATGAGTGATTACTCTAATGGGTAACTGAGGTCAGCGAAATGCTCACTCGGCAGAATCGCCGGTCAGGCTAGAAGCGGCCGAATTAATCCCTATCATTAATTCACCCCCCTTACTCACTGACAAGGGCCAGAGGCCAGGAGTCTGCTCGCTGGTTTAACCTCTGCCAGAGGCCACTGATGCCCAACCGGGTTCGGGGAATCCTCAGTACTTATTCCTAATCTTGTTTCTTATCTTTATTTTGTGTATGTAGTCATTAAGATACTGCTACTGTACTATAATTCTAACCTCTATTAAAAATTGTTTTTAGTGTCTTCCACAGTTTGGAAAATCAATCACACTTAAGCAAAGCAATCACACTTATATACTACCCCATAGCACTTAGCGTACTCTCTGGACTGTTCTCAAAGTAGTTAGCATTTTGCCCCCAAAATGCTGGGTACTCATTTTACCAGCCTTGGAAGGATGGAAGGCTGAGTCAAACTTGAGCCCTGGTCAGGATAAAATTCACAACCTTCTGGTTGCAGTACAGCCGTTCAACCACTGCACCATCAAGGCGCCTTTGGAAAGCATGCCTTTTGAAATTTGGAAGCTGCTACCCAGAAAGTAACTTTTCAGTCTCCTTTTTCCTTATTAGACAACCAAACTGTGTGACAGCTGCTGCTTAAAAATCATTCTGAGGACAAGAATACAAGGAACCTTCCTCTATGTCAGGGGTGCCCAAACTTTTTGGGCCGTGGGCCGGTCACATGGTTCAGGGGGCTGGTCACTATGGCCCGGGGGCCGGATCCAGCCCCGCTGCCAATTCATCCAGCTCACAAAGCCGTACGGGCACGTTTTACTTCTGCTTCAGGGAATGACGAGGGCTTCGTAGGCTGGATGAATTGGCTTTGGGGCCAGATCCGGCCCCCCAGGCTGTAGTTTGGGCACTCCGGCTCTATGCTTCAGTCTCTGCAAGTCAGCTTCTGGCTTACTCTGAGATGAGTACCCAGATCCGTTCAAGTTGTCTCAGACACAGGCTATATGGAAGAAACAAGCAATGTTCCAGCTGGCCCAAAGCCAGGCACACGGAGAGTTGCAAACATTGGCTGAGGGAAGGGACGGGTGTCATCTTGAGGCCAATGGCAGCTGAAGGGGAGGAAAAAAAAACTATTTATGGAATTGGAGTAGCTTGAACTCTCTCACCTCCTTTTTGCAGCCACAGGGGACCAAGAACTCTGTTACTATGAGCTTTGTTTTTAAATCATAGCTTCCAGGACAGGGCGGAGGAGTTTGTGTGTGTGTGTGAAGTGGTTCTCCCTTTGTAAGGACTTTGGCTGGTAAACATGTCCCAGACCCAACCTTAACTGAATAGGGATGATGCAACAACAGTTCCTTTAGCCAGGCGGGAAAGGCTGTTTGATACTTGTCCAACATCAAGAACAAGGATGGGTAGTTCATTGATCAAACCAATAAAACAGTAAAAACCAATGAGTACTGCAGGACTCAAAAGCTTACCCCTTTTTACAATGGTCTTGGCTTGATAAAGGTATTACCCACTCCTCACAAATACATTTTAACATGAAGCAAGTGAGTTTACTATGCCTGGTGGTGCAGTGGTTAAACTGCCGCCCTGCAAGCAAAAGGTTGTGAGTTCAATCCTGACCAGAGCTCAAGGTTGACTCAACCTTCCATTCTTCTGAGGTTGGTAAAATGAGTACTCAGCATGTTGGGGCCAAAATGCTAATTAACTTATGAACCGCCAGAGAATGCACTTAGCATTGTGGTGCAGTATATAAGTGAGATTGCTTTGCTTTGCTATGTCACCCCAGTCTCCCTGTCCATTTTAAATTTCACTTGGAGATACATAGTGTTGTAATGTGGAACCCTGCTGTGTTGGAATAAAGACACGTAGAGCCTGGGAAATGGTGGTCCAGCCTCGAATTGAGGAGGGCAAAGATACTTTATTACTCTGAGGTGGTCGACGCCCCCTAGGTTACAGATTGGCCCTCTTTGCTAAGCAAATTCTATGTCATATTTACACTACAGGAAAGGGGTCGCTAATCTATACCTATAAATACAAGCATTAACCGTTGTAATTTGACAAAGGATCCTGCACCCAGCCATACTATCCCATACCGAGCATTCGTGCACTTGCCCGAACTGGGTACGGAGGTAACTGTCGGGTTGAAAAATGCGCCAGTGGGGCAGGAGACCCACAAACGCAAAGAAAAAAAGACTTAACTTCCCAACATTCCTTGTGCCGCACCACAGCCAATCAGGCTGAGAGATGCGAGCAAAAGGAACATTGGGAAACGTGCCGCGGCCAATCACAATTGAGGTGCAGAAAAAAAAGCTGCACAAATGGTAAAAACAAACCCAAAACCTATGCTACTAAGACCTCTGTTACATTGCTATACAGTATATTTTTAGCTATTTTGATCTGGATGCTGCTGTCTTAGTAACTGTTCTCTGCTGGCAGCCTTACCTATTTCATCTTCTGTGTCTAGGCCAGATGTGAAACTGCAACATAAAGGCACCTTATGATGAGTTCATTCTGCAGTTCCTTTCGCCTGACCTAGTGTGAGAAAGGTTAGCTGGCAACACAAGGCTGCTGTTTCTAGGGCATGCCTGATTGTGGTTTAAAAATGCCACAATCTTCGAGGAAGCTCTTTCTGTGTACCCCAATCATTGCCACGTATGAATCTTGCTCAAGGGTGCCATCTTGTTGTTGTTCAGTCGCACAGTCAATTCCGACCCTTTGCAACCCTATGGACTATTGTCCTCCAGGCACCTCTGTCCTCCACCATCCTCCTCAACCTGCCCAGCTCTGTGCCCACTGCGTCTACAATACCATTTAGCCATCTCATCTTTGGCCACCCCTTTTTCTTTTGCCCTCCACCTCTCCCAGCATCAAGGCCTTCTTAAGTGAATCCTCTCTTCTCATTTGATGTCCAAAGTACTTCAGCTTCATCTTTTCTATTTGACCTTCTAAGGAGCAGTCAGGGTTGATTTCTTCTAAGATTGACCTATTTGTTCTCCTTGCTGTCCAAGGGATTCTCAAAACTCTCCTCCAACACCACATCTCAAAGGCATCTATTCTTCTGCACTCAGCTTTCCTAAGGTCCAGGTCTCATAACCACTGGGAATACCATTGCTTTGACTATGCAAATTTTGGTTTGCAAGGAGATGTCTCTACTTTTCACTATGTTCCCCAGGTTTCTCATGGCTTGTCTCCCAAGAATCAGTCACCTTTTAATTTCATGGCTGCAAATTCCACCTGCAGTGATGGTAAAACCTGCAGTGAAAGTAAAAACTGTCACTGCTTCTACTTCTTCCCCATCTATTTTCCAGGGACTGATAGGGCCTGTTGCCATTATCTTTTGCCATCTAGAGAGCTGAAATAATTGACTCAACTCTACAAAAAGAGTAGCAATTTCCAAAGAAATAGCTTGTCTGCATCAACAAGTTTGGAAAAGAGAGAGTATGTGCGCAAATATTACGATGCTTTATAGATTACAGATTTATTTCAGTGAGAGCTGATTCCATTTTAATAACACCTTCTTATTATAGTAAGTTTATTTGTTTTTAATCAAAGCAGCTTCTGATTACTTCCTTTGATCTTCCCAATAGACAGCTGTATGCCAGACAGAACACATTTAAAACAGGCAGCAGACTGGTCTTTATTCCACATTTTTATACCTGCTTTCCTCTCCCTTTGTGATATGGTGATGAAATTGTAAAAAAGGAATTAAAATGCTAGCCATGATAAAATAAAACAGACACTTGTATTTAAATCTTCACTGAAGACCTTCAGCTTTATAACGAGGTCTTAAAAATGTTTACTAGCACAATCTTGTAGCTTACTTTATTTCAAAGCACTGATATGAAAATATGAGTGCATTTTATATTACCCTCTGAATATCTGACATGGGATGGAAAATATTTATATAAAATATAAATCTGTTCTTTTTCCAATTATTATAATGGCATGGCATGAAACATAGGCTGAAATCCTGCTCCATAACGTAGGCAGCTGACATCATCAACAGGAATGATTTGTGGAAACAAAATATCCAGTTCTAACCGTGAAGCTTCCAAGACTCTTGTGTGATCTTTTTCATCATGGAGGCTGCAAGATGGGGGAGTATTTAATTTCCTAAAATCACTGCTACCAGGAAAATCATCCTGGCAGCAGTGACTTTTGAATATTAAAAGACTTCTCATCTAGCCTGCTGTCCTCAACAACCTGTATGTGATATAAAGGATCCTACTGAAGCCTCGGGACTGGGGGAGGAAGATGGAAATTGGAATTTTTTTATTTCCAATATCTCACCATGGCTGATGATATCATCAGCCTTACACACTAACTTATGGCAACAAAATATCAGTCACTGAGTGATTTCTTGGTATCTATTTTGTTAGTGCTTATAGCAGGGGTGGCCAACCTCTAGACCGTGGGCTGGGCCAGACCTGGTCCACGACACCATTTTATTTGGCCTGCCGCTGCCTTCACCACTACCGGAAGCAGAAGCAGATGCATTTATGACAGCCATAAAATGTGCCTGCGCATGTGTAAATGCCCACACCTGTTGTAAACGCTGCCGTAAATCACCCATAGCTGTCTTAAACGTGTTTATGACAGCCATGGATGCATTTTACACTAGCGTTTATGGCCGGAGTAACCACTTGACTGGCCCACGGTGCAAAAAGGTTGGGAACCCCGACTTATAGCATACCATAAGTGTCATTTCCACAATGACAGAAGAAGGCTGGAAAATAAACCTGCGACATTAACAGGCTTGTACAGCTTCTAGCTATGAAACTGCGCTCATCCATTTATGGATAAGGATAAGCTCAATGGATAAGAAAATAGCAGACTACATGACAAGTATTAACCATACTGTATGTTCCATGTTGAAAAAGTGTAACATTTATTTGAACAACATACTAGTGCAGACTATTTTGCCTTATCTAATGGCTGCAACTATTAAAAAGAATAGAGAAGCCTCTAAAACAGATAAGGTAAAACATACCCTCTCTGCTGCACTGATGCTGGCATAGCTATCAGTTCTTTATAAATTGTGATTTATTATATCAAGGACCAAGGACTTTGTGCATGTCTAAGACAGGGAGAGTATGATTTGTTTACAGCACCTTCACCCTTCATGTGTAAGTAAAGGAAATTTGTTTCAGTCCAAACCCAGGGCTGGAGGGGACACAAATGGGGAGAAGCAAAGTAGAATGTGTAACTGGAACTCTCACCTTTAAGTCAAGCTTGTTGCATTTAAATCAGTCCATAGCGTGACTCTCTGGAGGAAAATTTATCTTTAATCTTTGCATATATAGTCTTGCTTGAGATTGTTTATTGGGTTAGTGAGAACAATTTTAGGCACAACTTTGTATACTATCAAGTGTCTGGAAAGGCAGATAAAATGCAATTAATTTCATTTTCCACTGTAAAGCAACGATTTTTGTCTGTGGTGCCTGGTATAATCAGTTTTAAAATAGAAAACACTTTATCTAGATGGTTATGGAGCTAATCATCTCTCTGTAGGATATTACTAAAAGAGTGAAGGAGGAAATCTAATTAGGTAAGACAAAATATAGCTGCTCTCGTTATAAAAATGACAGCGATGTGACCTGGGGTACACAAGTGTCAAACTTATCTGGACCCTCTCAGTATGTCTAGACACTTCATTTTCAAAATGCTCAGGGACCTTGCATTACCCAGCCAAAGCATTACGTCATTACTTTTTCATGAACCATTTAACTATAAGTCATTTTTCAGGTAAGCACATCGTACCTGTTCTATGATAATTCTAGTTAACAATTAAGAACCAGATGTTAACAAAAAAACTCCAGTAAAATCAGCAAATCTCTTAGAGCTCATGTTTTGTTTTCTGAGGAGCTGATACATAAAACTATTGTGTTCTCAAACCGGTTATTTTCCACAGCATTCTCTTCTGTGGCTTTCTGCCAACAACAAACCCAGGCTTTTCTAGTCTTTTCTCTTAACCTTTTTAAGAGCTTTACCCTCCTTGTCTGTCTTCTGCTTGGAAAATTGAGCTCTAATTGTTTTTCTGATGGATGATGCAGCCTCCTCATATTGAATCCAACCACATCAAAAGACACACTAGCCTGATAATTTAGCAAGGTTATCTCTGATTTAAATGCAAAGAGTGTCTATTATCCTTTGTACCACATACCACCTTCTCCCATGGTTCCTTGCAACTGAGCAGTGGCCAATGTACTAGTGCATGAGGCTTTCTCGCTCAAGACTATTGACTAGGTTACTATAGAAAAATACAAAGTCATCTATTTTCTTTTTTAAAAAGTCTTTGATTATTTACATAAATGATGGTTGCTACACACTTGATGTTTCTTTTCATCATAAAAAACAATTTACAGTACTATTTTACAACAGAAACTGACATTCTCACATGCAAAAGTACTCCAGCTGTATGGCAGTAAAACATTTAGCATCATTTACCACCAGTATACCCAAGGTTCAGATAATACTGTAATAAATATCCTAATTAAATGGAGAAAAATATCTGCATTTGATGGTTTTGTATTTCAGACAAGCTGTTTCATCTAAAATATGTTTATTAAAAGCCCTACTGAGTTTGGTGTAAAACAGTAAAGAGACTGCAGTAACATACAGTTTGGAGTGTTTTTTTGCAGTTCGAACTGTTTTTCAAGTCAGTAATTTAATGTGAGCAAAACTTTATTAAACAAAATTACAATAATTTAATGTAGATAAAATAACAACAATCAAGAAGTTTGAAGCAAATAGTGATAGGCTAAATAATCTGTACAATTGTATACATACATACACGTTGTTATTTTCAAGCACTATACCAGAATTTGCTCCATATACATAAAAATACATAGGTTTCTGATATCTGAATTATTAGCCCCTTCAGTCCTCTAGACCAGGAGTTATCAACCTTTTCAAACCAGGGGCAGGGTCACGCTTAGAGATGTGAAGGCCCAGAAAAAACCCAGAAAAATTAACACACACACACACACACACACCGTTTTTCCCCATTTTTTCTGAAGACTTTTTTGTTTTTCCCCCGAAAAATTGAAAAAATATAAAATATATTATGGAATGTTTTAACATAATGTATAAAATATTTTAAGATAAGGCCGGGTTCAAATATTTTATAAATCATTTCTAAAAAAATGTGTATGGTATCAAATTATTTTCAATTTTCCCAAAAATTTCCGTTTTCCCCCAGGGGAAAAAACGGATTTTTTTTCCAAGCTTCAAAATGTTCGGAAATTTTACATCTCTAGTCACACTCTCTCAGTCAGCTTTGAGGGCCAGACAGCCATTTTGCCCTGTCTGCATGATGGGATGGCCATTTTGTCCCAACAGCTTCAAGGGGGTGGCCATTTTGTTTCTCAAATGCCCTTGGGGTGAGGTGGGGCAACATGAAATGGCACCATGGGCCAGATCGGGCCCATAGACCTTAAGTTGGGAACCCCTGCTCTAGATCAACTGTTACTCCTACTGAAACAAAAATACAGTGGAACCCCGACATACAAACGGTTCGACTTACAAAAAATTCGACATACAAATAGAAATCCTGGCTAAAAAAATCAACATACAAATTTTTAATATGAAAAATTTGACATACAAAAATATACGGTGACATCTAGTGGCCTCTTCCGGTAATGCCATGTGTTTTCGACATACAAATAACCTTGTGGAATGGGAAAAATTCGTATGTAGAGGTTTTACTCTGTATTGATTTATGTGTATTTATGCTTGCAGTGTGAATACTCTAATTCAAGATGTCAGTAAACATCCGGAAATAATTGTCTTTCCTAATGTTCTTAGCATGAAGGAAATGCTGTACGTTTTGGCAGCAAATTGTTGCTTATCAACACATGAACGAGCAACTGGCCAGACACCCAGGAATGTCACCAGTACCTCCTTATTGAGTGATAATTTGTTGCCAAGACAGACTGGATTTCTCTTGCTCAAGTGTAAACTGGCAATACATTCTAACCATGAAGTCTTAAATAGATGGTAAAAGAGTGATGATAAGCACAGTAAAACTATATATAGAAATTATCCTTAGTCGTTCTGTAATTTTTAATCTGATTATTGCAGTTACACAAAGGACTACTGATTTACTACAAGAAAATTCATTCTAGCTTGAAGATTTCGTCCTCATACTAGAAATTCATGCTCTACAGAAGACAAGTTTTAAAATAAAGATGCCCATAATGTTCAATGGAGACATCCATATCACTGGGGTAACCGCAATTTTGCATGCAAAAACATTGGATATGAATGGAAAGGGGCTTTTACAGTTAATGTGGTAGTCCTTTGCCACTAACTTGAATAGTGTGTGTGTGTGTGTGTGTGTGTGAGAGAGAGAGAGAGAGAGAGAGAGAGAGAGAGAAAGAGAGGTTTTTTTAACCTCATGCTCTGCCGATCAAAAAGGAATAACCAGAATTCCTCCAATATGTGTTGTGCAATGGAGAAGTAAGCAATTAAATCTTCATTAAGTTACAAACCTAGTTGCACTTTACAGAGCTGTGTAGGTCCAGCCGAACAATAAAATGCGGAAATGTTCCTTTGCCTTCTGAACCACCCATACTTGACAGAACTGCTGGATTCACTGTTTCGCTTTAACTTTCCTTCTTGCATCTTTGTGTTTCTTTCTACAATCCTAGGAACATTGCAAGTTTTTAAAGGTTACGATCTGAAGTTACAATCTTAAATATTTTCAGCTTTATTGACTAGGCAGCTTCGTAACACATATTAAAAACGCTTTTTGAAAAGGACAAACAAAAATTGTACAATTTCCACTGTTCCTGCTCAAGTCAGAACAGAGATGCACTGCAGTTCATCAGTACAGTACCTATAACCGAGCTGCAAACAGGTTGTTTTTTTTTTAAAAATATCATGCACTATGTTTTATTGGGGCTTTGGGTCTTTTTTTTTTTGCTGCAGCCCTATTTTTAATACAGATATACTGTATGGATTATTCAGTGAAAGTTCTATGATCTTTGGGAAGGATAAATGAGTAGAAATTATTATAGTATTTAAAGAAAAGAGGAAAAGGAAAATATATTCGTTCTCATTTAACCAGCAGGGTTTCAGCCAAGATATTTTTCTACCTTCAGATATACACTGTATAAATTCATAATCTTTCTTTCTTTCCCCATATCAGACGACTGCACAATTTAAAATGTCATAATAGATACATTTCATGAAGCATCTTTGGATTTTAAAAGCAAACAAATGAGAACTCTGAATATTCATTTAAATTTTTAAACATAATATAGGCACCATAAAGGTCAGGTTTAAACTGTATATTTTAGTTCACAGACAATGTGCTCTGTATAAAAAAAGTGCATAGACATGATTCCACCCTCCATCCTACTTCAAAAATATAGTGGTCTTGCAATTTTAAACTGCTTTGGTAGACATACAGCTACTTAGAATATCTTTGACAAAGACCTGCCATTTCCTTACTCACATACCTCAAGTAACATTTGGCGCGTGGTTTCCCAATAATCTCTGTCTTCATCAAGGTCGGAGGATTTACAGAAGAGCTTTGGGCCCTCTAGGAAAGGGGATAAAGAAAAGCTTAAGTGTTTTATATTTTTAAATATTTTTTGCTACTGTATGAAAGGAGGATGTTATCACAGCAAGGCAGAGATCTCAGGTTCTGCCACTGCATTTTTGTTTTGATACTTTTATTCACCAACCCAATGCTGCAGTGCATCATTATAGCTTCCCTACAGGGACTGCAGTGGCTCAAGTGGCTAAGATGCTGCCTGGAAGGCGGGAGGTCAGCAGTTCGATTCCCGAGTATTGCAGGACAGAATGAGCTCCCGTTGTCTGTCCCAGCTCCTGCCAACCTAACAGTTCGAAAGCAAGAAATTGGAAGTAGATAAATAGGGACCACTTCGGTGGGAAAGGTAAACAGCGTTCCGGGCGCTCTGGTTTCGTCATGCCTGCCACATGACCACGGAAACGACTGCAGAAGCGGACAGCGCTGGCTCTTCGGCTTTGAAACAGAGATGAACACTGAACCCTAGAGTCGGATACGACTGGCTTTCGAGCAAGGGAAACCTTTACCTTTACCTTACTAAATTCCGCATGAATTATGTACTTAATAAAGTTGATAAATAAAACTATTATCTAGGTTGTCCACATACTAACTGGAGCGCAAGCTACTTCTTATCATATGGTGTTCCCAATATTGTGATTATTCTTTTAAAAAACCACCAGTAGTCGACAAATAAACATATGAACACCTAAAAGAGGTGAGCCCACAAACTAACACTATCCAATAAATCTTTTTAGGGAAAGAGATAGAAAGAGCAACGTCTGCTCCAAGATAAAACATGTTATTTTAAAATTACTGATTTTAGTTTCAACAAGAATCAAGTTAAATTTCCTTGTTAATGAAAAACTGCTGTGCTGCATTACAAAGATGCAAAAAACAACTTCAAAACCTTTTCAGAAATGGAAGTTCTGAAACTATGCGCATGGAAAGGAGGTCAAAATTGGTTATATTGGATCTCTGGTATGAAATGACCTGGGTACTAACATCCAAGGAATAAAGTTAGTAATGACATATCTGACATATTTATTTGATATGAATTTGGTAAAGAATTTTTATTTAGCTTTCACCTTTCAATCTATCATCATCTCGAGAAAAGAAGAAGAATCTAACACCAGACTGTGGTTGAACTGGCAACCTGAGAAGTAAACAAAAATATTAGTGTTCAAAAGATGAACTAAGCTGGTTTTCAACACAAACAGCACATTCAACCTGAATAAGCATAGATTTTAAAACCAACAATTCAGCAATTTGAATGTAGCATACAAATATATTTAGTATGCTGGGAATAAAAATCTGAAGCACTGTTTTGAAGAATGGACCAATCCCCGATAACTTGAATTTAACTAAAACATTAGGGAATCTGAAGTGTTTATGTTCAATGGTGCTTACAAAATATAACATCACAAGAGTAGAAAGAACATTAGGATTTCTTATCTTTTTCTTCTTAATACTCTTTCCCTTCCTACCACAGTCTTTTCTGAATGGGATACTGTATAATATGGAGAGCAAGACATGGAGAAATGGGATAACTGTCAACAATCTGGCTAAGCACTATGGTTCCTTCTGGCACTCTGTATTTTACATTATGTGGTTAATTTGAAAAGGAACACGTTGAGACTTGGCTTGAGGAGGGACAGACAAAATGTGACCTTCCAGATGTTTACTGAGCTTCCAACTCCCACCATTCCACACCTCTGGCTATGTTTGCTAAGGCTGATGGGATGTGAACTCTAACAACATCTAACCACATCACACTTACCCCTAGTCCAGACAATGCTCTTCCAAATCACTGTGTCCAATCTAGAGGCTATCGATCCTACACATTCCTCATAAATACTCTCAGAGCTTAGAAAAGCAACTGTGATCTCTGGGAGAGCTCTAGGGCCCATAGTTACAAAAATTAAGTTTTTAAAAGTTGAATATTTCTATAGAAGGGGCACTTACGTTTCTTTAGCATCTTCACTTTGAATCACTTCTGGTTCATCATCCTCAGAACTACTGTCCTGAAAACGTGGATCTTCTTGCCATGCAATTTTTGAAGGTTTTATTGTTTCAATTATGTAGGGTTCTGGGCGGGGAAGGAAATTAACAGTTTATTCCGTTTCTGAACAAAGGAGACAGTTTATGAAACAGAATATAAGCACACCACCTAAAATAATTACCTCACATTTCCAAGTAATATGTACAGAAATCTCTGGCTGTCAATTTATTTTGGACCCTGACTTGAAATACTGGTTTTAAGCTTTAAAGCCCTGAAGGTCTTGGAACCAGGTTACTCAGAACCCTATACTGGATCTGGAATGAAATAGGGGACCCAGTATGGATCCTGGAGGAGGATCCTCATAAACAAGGTGGCTGACAATGTTTGCTACTGGCTCATTTCTTCACATTTTGTGCAGCCTGTCTTGTCCCAGGTGGATCCTGAGGGTAGAAAATTGCCCCACCGGGCCCTTCAAAGGTGCCCAGACTTACCCAAAAATGGTATAAAGTGAAGGCCTACACAAAACATTCCAGAACTACCAAATTTCAAGGTCAGGGAAGCACAAAGACGTGTAAAAGTACTTTCTGTCTACATGTCGCCCTGAGTTGCCCTACGGCAAGAGGGCAGGATATCAATCCAAACAAACAAATAAATATAATAATGTTGAGCTTAAAACTACAGTATAGCCTCAGAATACATACCGGTACCTTCTTTCACAGGCTCTCTCTCCTCTTCAACACCAAAAAAAGAAAATGTGAAGCCACTACTTTCCTCTTGTACGTTACTTCCAGCACTAACGTTCATTGCCTCTTTACCAACTGGAGTTAGTTGTTTATCGTCCTCATGCTTATCCCATGGCAATACTTCTGGTTTAGCTTCAGGCTTAGTAGATCCAAATACTTCTTTCAAATCCACAGAGACATCATAAAACATTTCTTTCGAAACCTCAGGCAATTTCTGAGCTTCCTCTCTCTTCTTCTTCTTCTTAGCTTTACTAGAAAAATTACATCAGAATAAATCTTTACTGTTTATATTTTATAGTTTCAAGCATATACAGGTGAAACTCAGAAAATTAGAATATTGTGCAAATGTTCATTCAGTTCAGTAATGCAACTTAAAAGGTGAAACAAATATTGACTCATTGCATGCAAAGCGAGATACTTCAAGCCTTACTTTGTTATAATATTGATGCTTATGGTCTACAGCTTATGAAAACCCCAACCCCCCCAATCTCATGTACCCCATAATCATCACATAATCTTATGTATGCTGTACGCTATGATCATCACAATTATAACAAATTAAGGCATGACATCTTTCGCTTTCCATGTAGTGAGTCTATTGCATATATTTGTTTCACCTTTTAAGTGAAATGAATAAACATTTGCACGATATTCTAATTTTCCGAGTTTTGCCTGTATTGTGGTGGTATAAAGGAATTTGAGGAACTGCTCCATGACTAGAACAGGACTCTTCAAAAAAGGCAAGGGTTCTCTAAAAATTGGGTGGAGGTGCTTTATACAAGCACTGTCCCAACAGTACCTCTACCTGTATTTGGAGGATTCCCACTTAGTCCCCTTTTCTACAACACATCCCTTTTGAGACGGCCACAATGATCATTTCTCTGCTACTTTAGGGAGCTCGGGGGGGGGGGGTGTTGTCAGGTGGGGTAGGAAAGTTAGGTTCCTGAAACATGCCTCTAATAGTACTCAAATTGGATGTTACCCGGTATCTGGCAAAGGTTATTTATATTCTAGGAATAGCCCATGGAATGTACTTTTCCCCTCTCCCTTCTTCTGATTTTGCTGTATCCGAATCCAAATACTGGTGATCATCATGGTGATCAGCTATTAAGACTATCCTAGGAATATAATCAGTGGCCTTACATTTGCCTTTTGCATCACAACGTGACACCCGTGCATACCACTGATCCAGTTGTGTGAATCACTTTCTGGTCCTGAGTCCTTTTGACATACAAAGTCCTCCTCAGCCCCAAGCCAGTATTGATGAAGCTGCTGCCCTCCACCAAGATGGATTCCAGTGGGATTTAATCCACTTGGGAACCATCACCCTTCCCTGTGGATTTTGCCACCCAAGACCATTAGTCCTCAGGGTCATCAGGTTAGTTAACAGCCACCTGACACTAGGTGTTCAGTCGAAGGCAGTATGGTCTACTCTGTTACCACAGCAGGATAACCTGGCCAGACACTCTCCCTCTTCCTACTGTGCATATTAGCTTCAGGGCATGTAAAGCCTCCATGTTTGGCAGTATAGCTTCTTCAACTCAGGCTGCCATCTTATATTGTAAAGCAATTATGCTGCATCATATCCCACCTTCAGAAACTGCACCCTACTTGAACTCAATATTTGAAGGCTCACCAATCTTTTTCTAGTAAAGGTCTAGGAAGGGAGGACATCATCTTTCTGAGGCCTAGTTTATAGTGATAGCCCTCCAACCACAATTTGTCTACCCCTGCTTTCTTTCCCAGTGCTTTCATCCAATTCTAATTACAGTAGTTAAATTTTAAAAAACCCACAATACTCAGATTAATCACAGTGGCACTACTGCATAAAGCAGAAATATGCACATAAAGTATATAGTACCATTTGCTTCGGGAATGGGGAGAGAAAAGATGATAAAATGATAAAGAGAATAACAAGTTAAGCTCTAAACACAAGCTACCAAAGAACAATCACCTCTCTTTTTCAGACGTTTCTTGCTTTTTCTCAAATACTTCATGATCTTGCCTGGTAGGATCATAGCGCAGGGCGTTCATATCTCTAACAAAAGAGGCAGAAAATGAATAGTTTTATTAAAAGCAGATGGGATTTGTAAAGTTCAAACCTTCTTCAAGGTTCCTTTAACTGTTCCTTTAACTGTTTGTTATACACATCTTTATTCCTTTTGACTGGGGACAAGAAAGAATACAAGCCAAGAAATAATCCTATATGTAGTTACTCAAAAGAAAAATCTTGTCACACTCAGTAAGAAAATTTGGTTTAAGGCTGCAGCCTTTGTTAAGAAGTGGGTAGGAGGCAGAGAGGGTGCAGTTGCATGCAAACTCTGCTTCTGGGAACTCCACAGACAAACTTTATGAAGAGAGGGTTTTCTTGCGCTGCTAAGATAACAGCAAATTCTGGCTGCATTCAGTCATCATCAGATTCAGCAAAAGAAGTATGAGGCATTCTATTCATTCATTCTTTTGAATGCAGAAGACTAAGGCATACTTTGCCCACTAAATAAATTTCCATACTTGAATCTCCTGGCACTTGCAGTTGGCTTGGTAGGTTTTGGAGGCTCTACGTCAATATGAATGAGATTTTTCAAGATCTCAAGATTTTTCTTTTTTTCTAAAGCAAGTTCTTCCTCTTCATCTGCTTCCAATTTTCTGGATTCCTCTAATTGGAGAAAAACAAACAACAATTAAAGAAGAATTTGAAGACTCTTTATTGAACTACCATTGTAGCATGATTCCACCTGCACTAAGACATCATACCAAACTCTGCTTTGATTTTATTGCTAAGCCTATGACACATCTTAAACCTCAGTTGTCAAGCCAGGATATCTAACAGGATAAAAACAGTTTGCAATCCTCAGTCTATACTCTCTGTGGTTTGCACTGACGCTGAATTCATAGTTTATGCTTTAAATTAACTGTTTCTATATTTTCTAACTTCTGAACAGAACAATCTCAACAATGGCTAATTGAAGTACACCAGCTCCAGAAATTGTCTTGAATTTTAGCTTCTTTCAACTACTAGTACTACTAGTACTACTACTACTACTAGGATTTGTATGCTGCCTACTCGACAACGCGACTCCGGGAGGTTCACAACAATACCATACCTAATACACACTGTACATATCATATCAGAAACTATACACATCACAATACAGTACAATGAAATAGGATAAAATAGAATACAATAATAAAAAATAAATCACAGTATCATATAAATGACGACATCATATAAATCACAAAGTCATAAATCACAACCATCATAAAACATTAAGAAAAAAGTCATTCATTATAAAAAGTCAAACAAATCATCCTCAAAAGAGTCCAAGGTCTAGGCATATTTAAGCCCTAATTAAGACTAGCCTTAATTAAGATGACACAGGTTTAAGGAGATTTGGATAACTTGGTAAACTTAGCTTATGGAAACCTTTGGAACTCCATCTTGTGGCCATACTGGGGGAAGCAGAAGGAGCACACATCTCAAACTATGTTTAGCATTATACCCAAGACAAGCTCTCCTTTGAAACTACAAGCATCTCCCCACCACCAGTCATTACTATCTTTATTGTAGACAATTCCACACATCAACCTCTATATGTCACATAAAACAGACGATTAATCTAATTCAGGGATTCTCAACCTGTGGCCTACATGCTGGATGCGGCCCACGGCACCATTTTATGTGGCACCACCACCACCTCCACCACACCAAAAAGTGCCATGTGGTGGAGGAAGGGCAAAATGTCCGTCCAGTCCCCGAAGCGGTCTGAGGGGGCGTGACCTGGCCCCCAGCTTAAAAAGGTTGAGTACTCCTGATCTAATTGTTGCCTGGTGTTTTAAAATCAGGATTCTAAGGACTATTATTTAAAAGTTAAACCAAGATACTTGTAGTGATATGCTTTCAAATACAGTATACGTAATTCACTATTTGTTGCTGGCAGGGCAAGTGATCATAAAATAAGATTTTTACTCATATGCTCACTTGTCTCCCAGTAGAGGGTAGCTGGAATCATCTGAAGCATATTTGGTTGATGTGGTCAGTTGCCCTGCCAACATGTTGCAGCCCTGAGTCAGTGGCATGGTTGCCCCAAAGCCATGAGAACACAGGGACTGATAAACCACTTCTAAGTAATTCATACCTAGAAAATGCTAAGAGTTTACCAAAAGTTGAAATCAAATTGGGGAAACATTATTATTGTTACTGTCATTGTCATTACTATACTTACTACTAGCACAAAACTATAAAAATGTAACATTTATAAAAATGATCTTGGCTTTCCTAAAATGGCGGATGAAACCCCATTGCCTAGCAAGAATATATCCCACTAGAGTAGGCCTCACTCAGTGGGGACTTAGTGAGTCAACTCAGCCATAAGTTTCACTTAGTCAAATGGGCCTACTTTAGTTGCTATTTACTACACTAACATTTGTGACAACTGGAAGAAGCCCATTCAAATCAATGGAATTTACAGAGCAACCGGCTCTCCATTGGTTCATTGGCCCTAATCCAGAGAGAGCCACAAAGCAGAGCAGCAGAACTTGGGCCAGGGAATTTGCATTTATTGTTTTATTACACACGGTAATTTTTCAAGACACTATTCCTATTCATTTTTGGCATATGCTTACACTCTTCCCGGCCTGCTGCATCACCATGGATACAGTGTTTGTTAAGTGACTTTTATTTCATCCAGGAGAAGTGGATTGTGAACAATATGAAATATTCAACAAGATTACAAAAAAAGGTTATATTTTAGCATGGTTTTGTAAAGCACAGTGCAGAGCAACAAAAAAAAAGAGAAGAAGAAAGCACCTTCTTGTTCACTGTCACTTTCAAGGAAGCGAGCATCCATACGGAACCTTTCATCTGTGCCAAACCGTGACTGCAAATGCATCAGCTACAAGGAGAAAACATAAGGCAAGGTTAGTATTCATTCTTCCTTAGTTCAGATGAGATATTAGTCCTACTTTCAGTAATCCATATGTGACAAAAGTGAAGTTGCCACTGTGTGACTGGCACGCATGCACACACACAACTTTTTCACCCCACCCACCCTGCTCTCCTACTAGTTAAACAACCTCTGACAAATAGAAGTCATAAAAAGGTAGGAGTGGTAGCCAGAAGAGTTTATTTGAGATGATAATCTATTTTCTCTTGTTGTGTTTGTCCTGTCACAGCCTTTCTCCCCCACCACTTCTATTTGTCAGAGGTTGCTTAACTAGTAGGAGAGCAGGGTGGGTGGGGTGAAAATAGTGGGGTACGGGGGGAGGGCGGTTGGAGGAAGGTAAGTGGGTGGCAAAGGGTTTTCAGAGGTAAGCAAAGAGGTTACTTTTTGTTGTTTATCCTTCTCTTGTTTGTTTATTTTGGCAAACAATTTTTTAAAAATAATGGATTCAAGAGGGACAAACATAACAAGAGAAAATAGATTATCATCTCCTGTCACCAGCCCCGGGATGGGAGGCAGCTGAGCCTGACGCCCCTCCCCCTGGCCCCATCCGGACAGGGGGTAGAAGAGACGCTGAGCTGCCGTCGACGCCGGACCTGCCGCACCTCTTCTGGGGCTCCTGTCATCAGCCCCGGGTTGGGAGGCAGCTTGCCCTCGGTCTGGGACTGAGAGTCTGGTGCATTGCCTCCCATGCCCCTGAGTCTCGCCCGCTCGGAGGGCTCGAGACATCGCTCTCCTCCCGACTGTCCCGACAGGTGGGGAGGCCCGCAGCGAAGACGCCGACCACCGCCACCGCTGTGCCTCTGGCTCTGCCTCCCGCCAGGACTGCAAAAGACCGTTAGGCAGTAGAACTTTTGTGGTCTGTATTTTTATCAGCTGGGGGGTAGGGATTATTGTAGTTTTGCTTTATATTGCCTATATTGTGTTTTGTTTTTTATTGTACCCTGTAACAGAGAATTTGCCATATTGTGGAGATTTCTATTGTAATTTATTTGTATTTACATTGTATCTTTGCCTTTTGTTACTTTAAAAGCTGTAAACCGCTTTGAGTCTCCCACTGGGACGAGAAAAGGGGTATAGAAATAAAACTCTATCTATTTATCTATCTATCTATCCACTTGGGGGCCATCACCCTTCCCTGTGGACTTTGGCACCCAAGACCGTTAGTCCTCAGGGTTGTCAGGTTAGTTAACCGCTGCCTGACACTCGGCATTGAGTCGCTAGCAGTATGATCTACTCTATTACTATAGCAAGACAACCTGGACAGAGTGGTGGGAAACTTATAGTCACAGAAAAATACTGCCACAGCTCAGATAAAGACATGATGAAGATTTACACACTAATCTTAAACCCTGAAACATAAATTCGGAAATATTTCTGAGCATGTTTATATAAAAAGTTCAGCCAGAAGAATATAAGAGGGAAACAAAATAGTAACAAGCTATGTGGATTCACTCACCTTTGCACCAGCTTTACCCTCAAATTGTGGTTTGATTCTGAATCTGTTGTCTTCTTCATCCGTCGTATTTGATTCATCATCACTGCTCTCAAACAAATTTCCAGAAGTCTTAAGGATGAATTCCTTAGGTAGAGTAAGAAATACACCCATAATTTAATTCTATAGCTCCTGCTTCCCAGCACTTGGGATTATTACTGGTTTATTGAAAATGTGCCCTATTTTTCTCAAGAAGACCCGTCAGCTTACAATATTTTAGAAAGCAATATTAAAAACCAAAAAACCCACCAACAAATTATTCAGAATATTAAAATAATGGAATAGATTTTTCCCCTTTTGTTGTTTTATTCTATTTACCTACACTGGTTATTGTAATAGTTCTTTGTTTCTATGTGATAATTGCTGAAAAACTGCATTCAGGGTTCTGCTCTATTTTTATCACCTTTTACTTTTTCTAAGTAATTTTAAGTATTTCTTCCATCATATATCTATTTTTTCTACTTTTTACTACAGGAATTGTCTTTTTTGCATTCTCCCTAATATTTCTGATTTCAATTCACAATTTTCCTGGTTCACAACCAGAGTTTAGTAATGTTCCTTACATATATTTTAGTATTACAATTTTACATAATAAGCTACATTTTAGTAGCTTATTAATATCTACCTTGTAACATTATCTGAGTTCAATAGTTTACCTTGTTGAAATATTTCCTTTGTGTTTGTTACTTTATACAGTAACCTTTTAAAAGAACAGTAATCCCTTAAAAACCTCTGACAGACAATATACAAGATTCTTCTCTTCATGACTTACTATACAAAATGTGTATTTGACATTCCAAGAAAATATCATGAAATACAGTAAAAAATTCTATTAATCAGCTTACTTTTCCAGGATTTTCAGAGCTTCCTTCTTTAGCAATTTCTTGTTCTCCATCTTCATTGGCACTGTCAGAATCAAAGACTATGTGTTTTTGTTTATTTCTTGATTGAGTCTCCTATAAAATGAGTTAGCAGATAATTACCACTACAAAACACTGAAAGTACATGTGGAACTACCAAGCAAGTAAACAAAGAGTCTGGCTTATTACAGGTGAACAAGATATCACATGGAATTTCAGGGACCAGACCCCAATTCAGTATAAGCACAATTTAAATTTAAAATGGTAGCCAATATACATATAGCTCCAAGAAGGTAGGATGAGTGCATGAGAGCGAAAAAAAGAACATAAATGCAAAATGAACAGTGATAATTTTGCATAAACAAAGTAGTTACAGCATGCAGAAGGCAGTGTAATTAATGATGCAAACATCCTGATACTGGTAAGCTAATTTACTTCATTAATCCATTATTCTAATTTAACCCACAGATGTTTTACCCTTGAAGTTTCTCATTGAAGTCCTTTGCTTAAGAATGACTGGTTTAAGATTAGAGATTGACAATTTAAGATTAAACTTTATGCATCTGTTAATGTGGATTGAAAATCTGCAGAGTCCTTGTCTGTCAAAATCAACAACGGCGGGCTAGGTGGAACACGGTTTCACCTCATCTAAGTCAACTTCCAACATACCTACAGGCATTATGGCATTATGAATTAGGAATATTTGGAAGCAGATCAACAATCCTTTAGGCACTTATTTGGGTATTAGCCCCTCCTGCACTTAAGGGATCTTACTTCTGAGTAGATCTACTTAGGATTTGATTTGTGTTGATTTATGTCCTTTTTTGTTCAACGATTTAATTCCCTTAATGCAGAAATTCAAGGTTTTATGATTAGTCACAGCGATCATGCTACAAACTTTATTAAATGATATTTGTATATAATGCCATCTGTCCAAAATCCATACCAGCAATATCTGACATGACTGTTTCTCCCTCAACACAATCAGTAATATACAGCATATAATATTCACAGAGAGGAAGAGAGAGACTTACCAGATTAGTCAGAGCTCCCTGAATAAGCTTCTTTTGCTGTTCTCGTTCTTTTTGTCTCTCCTGAAGAGCTGTCAATCTTTTTTCATTATCCTGCAGTTGCTTTTCTTCTTTATGCAGCCTATTAGTTCCTTTAGCAGAATCCAGAAAGGTCTCTTCACTTTTGCAAGAGCTTGAGTTTTCATTTTGTATGTGACCTTTAATTCTATTTTCTAAGTTTGTTCTTTTGGGAAACAATTTCAGGTTTTCCAAGGGCTCATTCTGACACACCAGACTTGTACCTGTGCTTTCTGCCTTCCTGTCTTCTGCATTTAATGTACCGCAGTTAAAACTTTCACTCGAGCCTTTGGGAGAGCTCATTTCTTTCCCTGAGAGTGATTTGAGAGTCTTCACTTTATCTGATGCATCTGAGCACCAGGGGCTTGAGTCACTTCTCAATACTCCCAGATCAGCATGATCAGAAGAAACCTGCTTTTTTCCACTTTGATCAACGCTGAGTTTGCTTTTTGTCCCCATACCACAAAGCGACCCTATTCCTCTGAAAGGCTGGATTTTGAAAGCTGCCCTTTTCTTCTTTGGCTCATCTTCATCAGAACTTTCCATTAAAATGGCAGAAAGGATTTCTTCAGGGCAGATGCCTTTTTTGGTAACAGGGGTGACTGTGGATGCCTTTGCAATGGTGCTGGCATTATGAACTGCCGGTGTCTGGGTTTCATCCTGACTGCTACTTTGGTGACTCTCAGCATCCTCATCTGTGGTTTCAGGGGTTTTGCTGGCCAATCGTTCCAGGTCTTGTAATGTGAGATCAAGTCGGTAGCAGCTGCTTTGCATCATAGTTTCATAATCTCCATCCTCTTCAGACTCACTCGTATCAGAACACGAATCAGAACATTTATTATCCGCAGTCTTGCTTTTGCTTGCGATGCGATGCTGTTTAGGGGCAATTTTGCCACCCAAAGTTCTTTTAGATGCTGCTCTTTCCTTATCTTTTTTTTGGACTGACATCCTATCACTTAAGTCCGAAGATCTAGAACTTGCCATACAGGTCCTTGATCCACCATCCTTCCTCCCTCTGGCTGTCTCAGCTCCCTTTAGAGTTCCATTTTTCTCCTTTTCTTTTGGTGTTTTAGTCACAGCTATAATTTCATCCGTGTCAGCTGAGTCATAGTCGGTTTTGTTTTCAGCGGTCTTTAGCACTCCGCTGGATACTTTCTCAGACCCACGTAAAAACCAATGGGTGCTATATTTCAACTCAAAGTTATCTCCAACAATTTCCATACTGTCTTCTGGCTCAACATTTGGGCTCACAGTGTTTACTTCTCTTTCTCGCGCTATTAGCGCTCGGACTTCTTCTTCAGAATCCATATCACTCTCAGATAGACTGTTTCTATTCCTACGAAAGGGACTATCAGTCCCAAGCTTTTGATCACCAGAGTGCACCTTATTATGATTTTTGTTGACAGGTGAGTGGTTCTGAACTAATTTTGTTGGGATTACTTTTGTTGCTCCTGATGACAACTGACAACATGAATCCATTTCTGTCTTGCTTAAACCATTACTGTTTTGTTTTCTCATTTTCTTTTCGGGCGGCGTCTTAGTCACAGGAAACTGTCCTTGACGTTTTTTACTGATGCTGTTGCTCTTTTCTTCTAAATGCCAAGTAAGCTGGGAAATGGGAACTGCCTCAGGAAGATCTTGATCCAGTTTTTTAAGATTATGGCAATATTTGGAAGGGTCATATTTGATTATGTTATTGTTTGTGTTAAGGAAAAAAACTCCTTTTGCCTGTAAAAGTTAAATTACTATAGAGAAAAATACAATATTTTTCATAAACCACCACTTTAGGAGAGAATCCTACTTATAATGACCTGCAGCCCAAAATAAATGGGTTGTATACTTAATCAAGCTATATGGTGCTGCACAGTCGGGATGTTATTTTACAATGCTTATATAAAAAACACATGCAGCACATTAATTCAAGGATCCCAAAAGAGGAAACAGGGCATCTTAAGTCCACTAAATCCAACCTAATGCTGCAAGGCTCAATCTCTCTCAAATTGTCCGAATATCCAGCTACGTAATAAAGTAAAGGTAAAGATTTACCTTCCCGCTGAAGTGGTACCTATTTATCTAATTGCAACTTTTTGCTTTCAAACTGCTAGGTTGGCAGGAGCTGGGACATAGATCGGAGCTCATTCCATTGTGTGGAATTCAGGTCTTGAACTGCTGATCTGCCAACCTTCTAGTCATTAGGTTCAGCATCTAAACCATTATCTACATAATAAAGTGTCATAAACTAATAACTGGCGCACAACATGATGTTGTCAGCAAACTGCTTATGCACCAGAGCCCCCTGAGCTCCTCCCTTCAGCCGGTTGGAGGGGAGTGGGAGCAACTGTTGTTCCGTGGCAGGAGGACATTTTCCACCTTTGTCCCTATCACAGAGTCCCCTGAGCTCCTCCCTTCAGCTGGTTGGAGGGAAGTGGGAGCAACCGTTGCTCTGTGGCAGGACATTTTCCACCTTCGTTCCTGCCACAGAGCCCCATAAGCTCCTCCCCTTAGCCGGTTGGCTGGGAGTGAGAGCGACTGTTACCCATGACATGGGCCTTAAGATGCCAGAGGATGTTGAGTACCAGGTTCCATCACTGATGTTGAGCCTGGATGCCGTCTCTTAGGAATCTCAATATCCTGAGTGATGCTTCATATGTCAGTCCTGAAGGTAAATACACCATTTGTTACTTGAAATAAAGCAAATTAATGTTTTCAGAACTGTTGGGTGACATTACCTGACCATGCTTGTATTCTTCACAATTCTCATTTCCACAAATTTCAAGTGAATGCCGTAGTTTGGTGAGACAGCAGTATGAGGCCATTTCAGCATCACATTTATTGAAAGCTGGGCAGTAGCGGGTTGCCATTTTAAAAAAAACGGTCTGTAGAAAAGGATATTTTGTTTTTGTGTTGATTTTTCAGTTGGAGGATTGGCAAGACTCGGCCAAATTTACTAACAACCCAGTCCTATTATAGAGAGAGGGAAAAAAATTTACCATTGTTTTGGAAATTTAATACAGCAGCTTGGACAATGCAGTGTTTTAAACTAACAACACATTTTAAGTAATGTATCTTAAAAGCACTGAAACTACCAGCACTTACATCTGTGCAGACTTAAGGATGTGATGACATTGGCAATCAATTCAATTTGCTTCAGTTGGATCCAGTCTCTTTTGTAACTGCATTCAGTTTTGGTGACTACATTAAGACCCTGAATTTCTTCTGTGTCAATGTCCATACCAGCCCTTCAATCCAAGGTGGTTCAATCTGTATCTCGATGCACCCCTTTCCTTTGTTACTACATACTTGTTGACCCTATTCTGTCTTTTTGGGGTCTGCCATCAAGCCACTGGGATTGTTTAAAGGGATGTATGGCAGTAGAATAGAAAAGGAGAGTTTCCTGAAGTTCATCTATACACGTGCAAACATACACACACAACATGGAAACACTACAATCTGTTGGAGTCTGTCAGAGTAGCTTTGATTTTACATTGATTCTTATCTTATTTTGGCTGTGTGAGATGATCTAGTGCTAAATGTAGCAATGCAGTGTTAGGTAATCTAACACTAGACTCAACTGTTTGCTTTAAAAAATGAACAATATTTCAGGGCAACTAGGAAGAAAGATCACAGAGGTGGGCGTTCATGCTGTCTAAAAACACTATACCCTTCCTTACTAAATCACCAGAAAAACTTCCAAAGTCAAGTCCTCTGGTCCTTTTGTAGAACAGAATTATGTGCAAACGATCACACAGGCAATGCAACTTTTGAATTGCTATGGTTTAAAAAAGTAGAAGCTCCACTGGTGGTGGAGGGGAAGTCTAGGATAGAAAGAAAAAAGGACAGCCTGATTCACATTGACTGTTATTTCATATGATCATGGAAAAATACTTCGGGTTCATCTGTGCCAACTCTGAAATAAATAGCAAAGTATTTTTGAATGTAGTCACAAACTAGTTGTTCTCATTCTCTAGTTCAATGGCCATATGAAGTTAGGAGCAAAATTTGATTGGGGCCACTTTTGTTAGCCAAACAGCTGGATCACTCCTGAATTGAATGGAATTCACCATACCTTATGATTTGGTACTTCTGTTCCTGGTACTGCTTTCACATGAAAATTTACAACTCCAGATTTCTTCATGGATTCTACAATATCTGCCGTGCCATTGTTGTCTGGCTTTTCCTTTTTCAAACTTGCTTCTTGACGCTCCCGAGCCAGTCTGCATAAAAGAAAATAATTACAGTTTTCTACATCTCTCTTTCTTTTAAAGTACACTGCGTCTTTATATTTGTATTCTTGTTGCTCCAATATTCAGCAATTGCAAAATGCAGAAATGTAGTACTAAAATGATCTCGCACAAAACTCAATAATTTGTCCCCACCCCCCCAAAAAAATAAACAAAAATACTTCAGAACAACTTGGGAGTTAGCAAAAAACAAAACAAAAAACAGTAGCTTTTGTGTTATTTGTTATGAATAAGAGCTGCTGACATCTGGCCCTTTAAAAACAGCAAAGCCAATGGTCAGTAGACTATACCCTACCCACTGTAAAATAAATCCTAAACCAAAAAAAACCCAAGAGTCTGATTTGTGTGTGGATTGTGAATTCTGTTTTTTATTCTAAATCTTCCTCCTTGCCAACTGTTTTATATCAGGCTTTGGTTTTTAGATGGTGTGGTTCAAACAAAACTTAACGCAGATCCTGCTTCCTAGACTTTTAGAGGTTAGTATATGGACACTACATTACAGAAATAGCTTATCACAATATACATTATGTACTATAATCAATGTTGACTGGACATTTGTTTTGATGAAGTTTAATACAATGCTGGTCTATGTATAGATGCAAACAGTTGTTTCTGTGAAGATCCTCTAAACTGCTCACTTGTTATACTAACCAACCATTAAAAACATTACTGTAATACAACACCCAATGGGTTTCGCTAAAACCTGTTTGTAAAGACTTGTATTACCTGTGTAAAAAGCTCTCTTTGGCTAATTCTATTTGTAGCACCCCACCTTTCCACTTTGTCTTATTTAAAATGGAGATACCTTGCAAAGAAAAAAGAAACAGTGTTATTAACTTATACACTTTAAGGTCCTGTTTGCAATTATTTCCAAAGTATCGGAACCACTGCTGGATCAAGTAAAAGATCAGGAGGTATTAGGGCCCAGCTGAAAGAGGTGCAATTTGTATTTACACACTCATTTATTATCTTGCCATGGGCTGATTTAGGCCTTAAAATGCTGTTTTTACCAACTGGAAGTGCCAATGGTCACCTCACCTCCCATTTTTGAAAATAGTCTTTTTATGGGCCTTAAAAGGATGACATTAGATTTGCACAACAAACAAGGCCCTATGGAACCTCCTGCCAGCAAAACTGTGCCTCCAGGCAGAGTTGCCCCTTCAGGAAGGCTCTAAAAACATGACTTTGCCAGCAGGTGTGGTGTGCATCTGGCACCACAACCCAGCCATGCTGGCTTATCTAGCCCTGTCCGGGGTTTTAATAAGGGGTTAGGGTGTTTTATGGATATTTTAACTATTTATAGTTTTAGTATTTGATTTTATTGTATGGAGATGTTTTTTAAACTGATGTGAATCACCTTGGGTCGCCGAGGTTCAACCGGCAGCCGGCTGGAGGGAGATGAGGAATACCTGAGGGCTGCCCAATGCTCTCAAAAGCTGCTCCCTGTTGCTGCCGGGACCAGCGCAGTTTGACCGGCAGCCGGCTGGAGGGAGACGAGGAACACCTGAGGGCTGCCCAACACCCTCAAAAGCCGCTCCCTGCCCTGCCGCTGCTGAGACCAGCGCGGTTCGACCGCCGGCTGGGCGAAGGAAGTCCTGCCTTCACCTTTGCAGCTGGAGACTTGAACATTGCGGTGGGTCGATCCTCACGCTCCTGGACCAAACTGACTTCGCCTCGCCCTGCTTCTGCAGTTTGAGGCAGGAACATCTGCAGTGGGGCACTCCTGAAGAGACTTCGAGAGCGCCGCCACCACCGCTGCTGAACCGGTCTCGCCTTCTTGGTTGGAGGCAGGTTGTGTGGGATGTCCGGGAGGAACTAAAAAACTGCCATTGCTGTTGCCCCGCCAGGGCCCCATCCCCGGTCCAGTATTGGCCGCGGGGCGGCTGGGATCATCTTGGACCCGCAGCACCGCCTTGCTGCCTCGCTCGGCCAATGTCGTTAAGGACGCTGAGTCAGTCTCTGTCATGAACCTCGAGCCCGGCCCGTTAGGGACATTGTGTCTGGGCTTCGCGAAGGACCGTTGAGGTAGTTGAGCCTTGGTCTCCAACCCCTGGACCTATAGCAATGGCACTGCTGTAAGGGCCGCTGTATTGGGGTTTGTTGTATTTAATATTGTAATTTTTATATTTATATATTCTATGACTTGTAATTTCTAACTTGTATTCTGTGTATTATGTATTGTTTAATTTAATTTTGTTATATACACTGTTAAATTTTTCTTGTGTGAATTTTGCCACTTTGGGTCTCCCTCGGGAGAGGAAAGTGGAGTATAAATTGACGTATAACAACAACAACAGCCTATAAATAAATCCAGATGCTGAAAGGGTAGAGAATATGCAGTTTTATGACCAGATTTTTTTTTCTGGTGAGTTTTAGAAAAACAAAAATGTCAGGTGGGTTGTACTCACTGACAAGGTCTGAAGGAAAATGGACCCCCAGATGATTGGAAGCTGCCTACCCCGAGTCAGTACTTTATATTGCACAGTCAGAGGCTCATAGCTACAGAAGAACTTTGTTAAAAATGCCCAGCTCAACCCAGTGGCTTCTTACATGTGTTTCATTTCAGCATGAAACTGGCCCACTAAAGCACATGAGGATCAGGGCCAATGTTTTATAGATGAACCACTTTCTACCCGCCCTGTAAGATCTTCCTCGAGACAAGCTACACACAGGTCAGTTGGAAAACAGTTTGCATATTGTAAGAATTTCTATAAACATTGCATATAATGGTTGCAAAAAATAACATGGAATTGGTCCTTCAATTTATATCTCCTCTATAAATACTTGCATTAGTGACTATCTATAGAGTCACAAAGGATGAATATCCATGTGTGAGACAGGAGAGTAGATCAGGCTGTCTTGGATATGTTATCAAAGAACTTGTTTTAAGACTTTTCAGTAATGGCTCTCAATGCAACCATGGCACTGTTTCACATCAACTCAAAAACACACAGGAATTTAAATATTTGTAAGTGGTTTGTTCTAAAATTAAGTTGAAGAAAACATAGATTTGCACGTATACAAAGAAGCTGAAGAGAAAAAGAGATAAAGTGAACATAATTGTGAACTTCCAATAGAATTTCTTCTACCCACACATTTCAGGGTCATATACTTACATTTTTGAAGTTCCTTTTCTGAAAGGGTGATGTTAATATATGCAAATGTTTTCGTAGGCATCCCTGTTTGAAAATGAGGATATGATTACTCAAAAACTATAATGAAAAGCCTAATAAAAGGTAAATCTCACTAAGAACGATGGGCAGTGTTCTAAGATTTATTCAAGTGGGACAACAGGCTCCAGCTGCTATTGCAAATCAGACATTACTAGTTTTAAAAATATTACCTTCTTCATCTTTCCGAGTCACAAATTCTATCTCTGTCACTTTTCCAAACTTGCCAAATCTTTCCCGCAATTCAGCTTCTGATACTGTATGGTCGAGTCCTCCAACGTATAGTCGCTTTAAAATGGCAGCTTGCTCCATTTTTTAAAATTTGATCGTACTGGCCTATCATTGGCTTTTCCAATCATGCCGTTTTCTGTAAAATGATACATGTTTAACAGTGAAATTCATCACTATTATTTTAAAGTGGCAGGGAACTGAACCACACTTGCCAGAGCCAACAAATCAGGTATACAAACTAGCCAACAACACTTCAGGCAATTTTGTTCTGTTTAAGGAATCCTGAAAGAATCCCTACTTTTAGAGCCCTATTCAAATTTTCAGGAAAGGGTTACTCTGAACACACAGGGAAGAGAGAGTAGCACTCACACTTAATTTAGAGGACCAGTTTAATGAGGAATGGCTTTGCTGTTCCAGTAGCCTTTACAAGCATCATTAGTTATGTGCCATCAAATCTGAACCGACATATAGCAATCCTAGTAGGGTTTTCTATGTAAGTGAGATATATTTAAGGAGTGGCTTTTCCAGTTTCCTATCTTCAGTAAATTTCCATGGCTGACCCATAATTTGAACATGGGCCACCACTCTAGTTCAGGGGTGGCCAAACTTTTCGAGCCATGAGTTGTTCACGTGGTTGAGTGGGCCAGTCACGTGGTTCCTCCTGCTGTAAAACGCGTCTGCAGCTGCCATAAATGTGTTTACGACAGCCACGGGTGCATTTATGGCAGCTTTTTGAGCACGAGTGGGGCACTTCCATTTCCACTAGCGGCACGGACCAATGATTTGGTGCTATGGACTGGATCTGGCCCACAGGTATTAATTTGGCCACCCCTGCTCTAGTCCATCACACTACTCACTACACCCCACTAGCATCTTTCCATTGGTATTATTTCCATCCATTAGGAGCCCTGAAAATTAGGGTTCCCAGTTGTGTGGAGAGCTTCACATGTGGCAAAGTCCTTCCATTAGAAGAGATCACCCAAGGAAGGGGCAGAGCTGGCACTCTTGTGCGCATCATACATTCGGAGCAGTACCCAGAAAAAGTAGGTTAAAATCTTTAGTAGGTGCCAATGACACTTCTAAGAACTTCCCCACAAAATGGTATACTGTACCTCATATAACGGTTTTGAAACTACAGTACAAAAATCCTTCTAGTTGACATGTTGGCGCTTTGAAATGCAATAGTGAAGGTAAAGGTTTACTACTGCATTGTAAAGGTAGCGATATCTGTTTATCTACTTGCAATTTCTTGCTTTGAAACGCAATACACCATCTTAAAATTTCACCAAGAGATTCGTTCCCCAAAGGCTATTAAAACAAAATGTTCCTTTAAATGTTTTCTTTTTTTGGTAGACCTTATTCCTGAATAACGTGTTGATCTGCATAATTCGTGGAAAGAAATGGAGAGGAGCTAAAAAACCCATAAATCAGTAGCCTTCTTAACCTTCCAGGGACCCCAACAGGGAAGCCGGCGTTCCTTCTGGAAGGAGGACTCGAACCAGGGAACTGAAGGACAAATGCTTCTGCGCCAATCCCCTGAAAGGCTCAGCCAGCCCTTAACCCACCATGTTCGTGGGAAGTGAATCCCACTAAAACCAACTGGGACTTCACCGCCCAGGTCACCGTGATGGCGAACAGTGGCACTCCAGATGTTCTTGGACTTCAATTCCCAGAAGCCCAAGCCCCCATGAATCCGCACGAATGGGTTTACTGCGATTCATCCGGCCCTCGTCGCTCCTGGAAGCGGAAGTAAAACGCGCCCGTCCGGGCGCGTTTTACTTCCGCTTCCAGGAGCGACGAGGGCCGGATGAATCGCAGTAAACCCATTCGTGCGGATTCATGGGGGCTTGGGCTTCTGGGAATTGAAGTCCAGGAACATCTGGAGTGCCAAGGTTCGCCATCACGGGTCCAGGGGAACTTCAGGACAGGGCTGCGAAAGATCCCACGTGTTACCTAGGTAAGATTCCTGTCTTCCAGCCACCCACGATCAAGGCAGGAAAAGAAAGCCACCCGGTGGAAACGGGGCGGGGGTCCTTCGTCGCCCACAGACCCAGGCGCAGCTCCTTCGCCTCTGTGCTTCTCCGCTGAAGCCCCACCAAGCGAGCTTCCCAGCACATGAGCATGAGCATGGGCAAGGTGGTGCTCTAGGTTTCCGCTTCCCCCCGGCCGCACTCAGCCCTTCTATCGCGTTCCGCACGACAACTACACACACTTATCAGAAAACAAAAATAACAAAACAAAAGCACTGCAGCACTTTTTTATTATTATTATTATTTCTCCCAGTGAGCCAGAAGAAGAGTAGGACACTAAACCATGTGCTAAAGGTAAAGGTTTCCCTTGCTCGAAAGCCAGTCGTATCCGACTCTAGGGGGCAGTGCTCATCTCTGTTTCAAAGCCGAAGAGCCAGCGTTGTCTTGACAGCTGTAAGAAAGGATTAGACAAGTTCATGGAGGACAAGGGTATCAATGGCTATAATTATGGATACCTAAGGACAACCTCGGGGTTGGAGAGATAGGCAAGATCTCTCTCAATGCCATTTCCAGGGAATCCTAAGCAGGTGAAGGCATCTGCTTGGGAATACCCTGAAGGAAATGGTGAGCCACTGTGTGAGACAGAATGCTGGACTGGATGGGCTGTGGCCTGTTCCAGCAAGGCAGTTCTTATGTCTGCTTCTGCAGTTTCCGTGTCCGTGGTCATGTGGCAGGCATGACTAGACACCGGAATGCACGGAACACTGTTTACTTTCCCGCCGAAGTGGTCCCTATTTATATACTTGCAATTTCTTGCCTTTCGAACTGCTAGGTTGGCAGGAGCTGGGACAAAGACTGGAGCTCATTCCGTCCTGCAGTACTCGGGGAATCGAACTGCTGACCTTGCAAACTATTCCTGAGTCTTTCCATTATGGGAATTAAAGCTTACTGCTATATTGAAGACTAATATATTTTTACTGTTAGCTTTCATGGATTAAGTCCACTTCTTCAGATCCACGAAAGCTAAACGTAAAAATATAGCAGTTAGTCCTTAAAGTGCTGCAGTGTTGTTGTTTATTTTTTTTCTTTTGTTTTCCGATATGCCTGAACCACAGACTAACATGGCTACTATACCAAAAAAATACACACACTTACTCTCTCTCTCATGAAGTGGACTTGGCCCACGAAAGCTCACATTTAAATACAGGAGATAGTCTTTAAGGTGCCACAACATTTTTTTTTGTTTTTTTTCTCTCCTGCTGCAGTGGCTCAAGTGCCTAAGATGCTGACTGGGAGGCGGAAGGTCAGCGGTTCGATTCCCGAGTACTGCAGGACGGAATGAGCTCCCGTCTTTGTCCCAGCTCCTGCCAACCTAGCAGTTCGAATGCAAGACATTGCAAGTAGATAAATAGGGACCACTTCGGTGGGAAGGTAAACAGCGTTCCGTGAACTCCGGTGTCTAGTCATGCCTGCCACATGACCACGGAAACGTCTGCAGACGCAGACAGCGCTGGCACTTCGGCTTTGAAACAGAGATGAGCACTGCACCCTAGAGTCGGATACGGTTGGCTTTCGAACAAGGGAAACCTTTATCTTTTGTTTTGTTTACTCTCAGATTTGCTTGCACAGACTAACACGGCTATCACTTCAAACATTTCTCCCTCCCTTGACGGCCTCCGATGTACAAAGAAGAGCCCACCAGGCTTTCCCTAACCAATACTCTTTTCTCTGCAGAGAATCCCATGCCCGAACCAGAGCCTTCTCTCTCTTGCCTAGGAGCCGGTCAGGTTTATTCGAAACACGATTGGACTGAACTATCTGACAGATGGGGGGGGGAGAAGGCAAAAGAAGGAGGCGTTTTTTCCTTTTTTTCGCCGCGAGGATCTTTCCGGTCGCAGATAGTCGGAACCGCAGAAAGGAGAGACTGAGATGGGGGAAAGGAAGGGTCTATTTTGGGTTCCCGAGGAACTTTGCCATTCCTCAACCTCTATTGCTCCCCCCCCCGCATATGCAACCTGATGGTAGCTCCTGAGAGGCGCTGCATTTGGCGGGTAGTTCGGAGTTGTTGTGCGAAGAGGGAGGGCAGCTCCGGGTAGGTCGCTTACAGGCTTTTGGGAGATCGGGAAGGTCCACCTGTTTGGTAAGAGTGCCTCTGAGCATGTGCAGTTCTTATTTGGCCAGCTTCCCCCCCGGCCCGGCTCCAATTTCGGGTTGGCCAAGCACTGGGGTGAGAATATCAGGAGCAGCTGGTTGTCGGCTACCATTACAAAGGGGCGAAGACCTTTGATTGGTTAAGAGCCAGCGCTGTCTGCATCTGCAGACGTCTCCGTGGTCATGTGGCAGGCACAGCTTGACACTGGAGTGCATGGAATGGTGTTACTTTTCCCGCTGAAGTGGTACCTGTTTATCTACTTGTAATTTTTTGCTTTCGAACTGCTAGGTTGGCAGGAGCTGGGACAGATGATGGGAGCTCACTTACTGATTATTGAAAATTCCTAGTCTATTTTTCCCCCTTAAAGCATTCACAAGCACACTTATACATAGTTGTCAACCACGGCTCCGGACAATCCGGGACCTGCGCAGAATGGTTCTGCGCAAGTCGCCTTCTACGCGTGCATAGAACTCTTTTACACTTGCGTAGAACCCTTCTACGCATAGAAGGGTTCTGCACAAGCGTAAAAGGGTTCTACGCAAGCGTAAAAGTCTTCTACGCATGCGTAGAAGGCGACTTGCGCAGAAGAGATGTGCAGTATCTCTTTCCCCCCGCTGCCAAATTCCGGGTTTTGGCAGCTCCGGGCGGGAAATGGCGCAAATCGGTGCCAAAAAAGGGGAAATCCCAGCCAATCCAGGAAGGTTGACAGGTATGCACTTATGTACCACCCCATAGTGCTTAGTGCACTCTCTGGGCGGTTCATAAATTAGTTAGCATTTTGCCCCCAACATGCTGGGTATTCATTTACCTTACTTATCACTACTCCTTTGGGGCCATTCAACAATTACGTGATCCTCAGGGGTGGGGGTGTCTGCCATCTGAATTACGTAAAATTATGTGGGGGCGGGGTGTGTGTCGGGTCAAAGATTACGTAATCCATTTGGAGCTGTTGTGGTTTTGAAACATGGCACTTTTTTAAGGTTTAAAAATGATCTCTGGGAATTTTGATCCGATTTGAGATTATTGAATCCTTGCCGATACATTCTGCATTAGGCACCAATAGTGAAAAGCTCTAAAAATTAGAGTTTCGATACAAAAGCTCTGGATTACGTAATTTAAAAAAAAAAAGGGGGGGGTTCGAAGCGAAAATTATGGTTGGATTACATGGGGGGAGGGGGGCAATTTCCCCCCCAAAATAGATGACGTATTTGTTGAATAGCCCCTTTCCATGTTAAAATGTGATTATTTCATAGTTCATTTATGCTTTGGGCTAATTTCAAAATTAGGCACTTCTTAATGGAAAGGTGACAACAGTGTGATCCAAATAAATTTCCTTTGCCTTAATTTACGTGTTCAGTTCATTAGGGAGCTTTATTTAAAGCCATGTTGAGTTTTTAGACTCAGATTTGTCTGATAATAAAGGAAAATGGGTAGGCACTGTTTTATTTTCCATAGACAAAAATGTTATGTCTTAATATCTCCACTGTGCTTCTCAGCAGAAGAGCCAAACTGTGTGGCTTTGGGACAAGCCGCACAGTCCTAGGAGAAGGGAAGACTAAACTAATTCTGTATTTTCTACCTAGAAAACCCTGGAAAGGGTCACCATCAGACTGGATAGTCTTGTTTTTGTTCTTATTCTTTCTTTACTGAGGAAATGTTAAATTTTTCTTATTGCTACTTTCCTGGTTTTCCCCCCCTAGGAACACCAGTGGAGTGTGATAAATGGAAAGGATGGATAACAATCGTATTCAAATTTATAAAGATGAAATCAGATCTTTAGAGGAGGAAATTAAGATGCTGGCAGAAGAATATGAGTGCAGTCAACATGGCTCAATGGCTTACTCAGATGGGGAGATAATGATGGCTATGTATGCAATTTCAGTGTTGTGTGTGTTTGTCTGGATGTTTCTTGGACTTAATTTTTCAAGAGCTTAATTCCTTTCCATTGCTTAAACTACTGGAGACAAATTGATTGAATTTATACCTGATTTTACGCATGAAAGCAGCAGAGATAGTAGAAACTGGCTATATAATTTCCAGTGCATCTCTGAGGGCCAAAATAGAAATTAATTCTTATTAACACACTATAAACAGTGTTCTGTGCATTCTGGTGTTTAGGCATGCCTGCCACATGTCCACGGAAACGTCTGCAAATTCAGACAGCGCTGGCTCTTTGGCTATAAACAGATGAGCACTGAACCCTAGAGCCGGATACAACTGGCTTTTGAGCAAGGGTACCCTTTACCTTTAACACACTATACATATTAATAACCTAGCTTTCTGTATTGTAGTTTTATCTACTGACGGACTCTGATTTCATCCCCAGAAATAACTGCTAACATTTCTAAGTATAGATAGCCTAAAGGGCTGTCTGTCTTGTGTATGTCAGAAATTATTGCATAAAAACAGTTTATTAAAGGTTAGTATCCACAATTATTAAGAATGTGATGCTTTGGAATTGAAAATGTTAGTTCCAGCAATTGATATGGTTATAATTCGTCTATGCTGAAAGAGAAAAACAAAATATATTGCAGTGCACAGCTGTCCCTCTTCTAATGTTTATGCATGTTGTAAAAATAATAGAAATTTAGCAGGTACTATGACACAAATTGTTGCATTTGCTAAATTAGTAACACAAGTGATGCGATTATTCATATGAATCTGGTTTAGTCATAATGATTAATAATAATTGTGATGTACATGTTTGCATGGCTTTTCCTTCTCTTATAGACTCATATTTAGAACTAGTGGTTGTGTTGTTTAAACCACTGTTCCTTAGCTAAGAAATCTTAGATTTCAGTCTCTTTGTGGCTTCAGAGGGGTATAGATGGTACTTTTACCATGTTTTGAAGTACCTGCAAAGTTTTAAAAAATGGGTACCATTGGATGCAAGGGCTGTTCCATAGTTTTTTTAAAACTGTTAGTTTTTATAAGAAAATAATAACTGATAAAAACCTTTTTGTTGCAGGAAGTCATTTAAAAGAAACCTCCAAGAAGATTTTAAGCACAATGAATCATCTCAAGACTTGAAAGCTCAACTTTATTTATTAGAATCAGATCTTTCTTTCATAATGAAACTTACAGGCATTTGTTTCACATATTATTCCAGAAAACCTGTGGAGAAAAGTAAGCATCTTGACTTTCTGCCATTATTTCCCTAGAAATTACTTGCCCCTGTGTGAGATTTGTTTTATATAAATCTTTTTCTTTTCATTTTGGAAGCTGGAACTATAGCCAGAGTCTTATTAATGCTTACTAAGTTTGTGTAACTTGCAGTGATTAATTTTAGCTAACTGATGAGGTATTGATGTGCATCTCAGTTGTTGAGACAGCTACCTAACAAGCATATTGATAAAGCACAACCTGGCACTTCCAAGTACATTTTGCTCTGATCAGCTGTTGCAAATCACACATAGCTTACATGAACATCAGCAGGTTTCTGGCCAGTGTCTGAAATTCTACATGCAACTTAACATGGGCTCATTGGAGCTAAATGTATTCTAAATATTCACATATTGTATATTCATATAATGGTGCTAAGGTTGTTGATTATGTTAATATTCTGGTTGCAGGATAGGAATCTTCTGTTAGATAGATTTAGTATTTTAGTGTTATTATTTGCATGTTTTTAGTGTTTACTTATGTTTGGACGTTGCTTATAGATATTTTTGTGAAACAAAGAACAACTGGAATCTAATTATCGTATATATTTTAAAATTCTTGTTAATTGCAGGTGTAAATAGAACTGCACATAAATATAGATTATCGGGAAACTGTCAGTCAGTAGCTTTTCAGGTGGAATTTCAACTTTTGGAAGAAAACCAGGTAAATTTTGGTAATACTTTCCCCCCTCCAGAATGCGTAATAGATCACTTGGTGAAAAACATTACCTATGTATCATTTCCCTTAATCTGTAAATGTGTATATAATAGAAACATATGCAACAAAACAAGACTGTCTCTATACACATGGCGACAAGCTATTAATCCAGATGCAAAAGGGAAAAGAAAGGGAGGTAAAGAGAAAAGAAACCGAGGTTCAACTAAAGCTCCAAGCATTTGTGACTATCTGCTTGAATAAGAAGCAGGAGGGAGGAGAAACCCAAACAAAGTGGGTGTCTGAGTAGAGATAATGAATTAGCCTGTAGTTCTGTCCCTCCTCTCTTAGAATGCTTTCTAAAAGCTTCTTGGGACTCTTTGTTCTGTTTGAGAGTAAATAAAAAAGAACAGGGGAAAAAAGACAAAAAATGTTGTGGCACCTTAAAAATTAACTCTTGTATTTAACTGATATGCTTTCTTGGACACAAGTACTCTGATATGCTTGCACAGACTAACATGGCTACCACAAACATTTGTTCTGTTTATTTCACTTCAATACACATGAACGTTGAGTTCTCAGCAACTTGTTTAGTTTAGTGCAGTATTCTTGAATGCTTAAAAGTAACCAAAACGGAGCAGTATAACTTACTTCCATGTAAAGCTGTAAGATATGGAACAGAGATTCTCAACCTGCGACCCACAACACTATTTATTTATTTGTTAATTTATACCCTGTCCTCATGGTGCAAGCACCATTTCGTGTGACACATCCCCCCCCCTGTCTCCACCACACCAGGAAGTGCCACGTGGTGGAGGAAGGGCAAAATGGCTGTGTAGCTCCCCCCCAAAAAAAAAGCTGTCTGAGGGAGAGTGACCCAGGCCCCCTCCCCCACTTAAAAAGGTTGAGAACTGTAAGTCATCACAGTCTGAAGTTTAAAAAATGTAAGGTGAAAACAAGATCAATATAAATTGACAGTAGATGGCAGTATTTGCATATTATGTGCTGTCAAGTCACTTTTACTTAAACCCTATTGGAGTTTTCAAAGTACAGTACTGTATGTGAGATATTTTAAAAGTAATTTTATTATTGCCACTCTCCAGTGATGTTTCATGATTTAGTGGGGATTTGAATCTAGGTCTGTTGGGTATGTACTTAGGTGCTCAGAAAAAGATCAAGCATTAGGTGTCAAAGTATTGATTGTCATGAATTTGCCTTTTTTTCATTTTAAATTTACAGTAGATCCCCGATTAACGACGCGTTCAATTAATGAAAAATCCGATTAACGACGCTGTTTTTGCATCGCATTCACCATCCACACAACAACGTCATGACGTGCGAAACGTTGTTAACCGAGGTTTCCCCATAGGGAGCCGCTTTTTTAGCATCGCTATGCGAAAACATCGTTAATCAAGGTTTTCCCATAGGGAGCCGCTTTTTTAGCGTCGTGTGGGATCTCACGATTAACGACGAATCACACATAACAACGCTAAGCTTGGAACCAAGCTTTGTCGTTGTGCGAGGGTCTACTGTAAAACTATGTTTCATGTCATTTTTAGACACCATTTTCTAAGTCTTCATTGTGTAAAATAATAGTAGATCTGAGGCTTATATTAATATGTTTAGACTTGGAGAGAATACAGTAACAAGATACAGGAAATCTTGAAGTAATTCAAGAAGTTAATGGTATCTTTGACAGTTAATTTAAAAAGCTTCATAGATAGATAGATAGATAAATCTTTATTGTCATTGTCCTGCACAGAACAACGAGATTGGGGGAGGAAAAAAAACACTTAACAACCCAACAAAACCTAAACAAAATACAACTATACAAAATTATCAACATACTCCCACCCCACATATACACATTTAACCCCTAAAAGCTCTAAAACTCTAAAAACTCTAAAACCCTAAAAACTCTAAAAACTATATACAGAAGCTCCCTCATAGACTGCATTGCACTGTATTCAAAGCCAGAACCGCTTTTGGGTAGAAACTATTTCTCAAGCGGCTGGTCCTGGTCTTTATCACCCTATACCTTCTTCTGGAAGGCAGAAGCTGAAAGAGATCATTTCTGGGGTGCGTACTATCTTGCACAATCTCTACAGCTTTCTTATAACACCTGGTGGCATAGATTTGATCTAGAGTGGGAAGAGTACTCCGGATTATCCCCTCCGCAGTCTTTATGACCCTGGACAGCATTGTTCTTTCCCTAGCTGTACAACTCCCAAACCATACACACAGACCATAGGTTAACACACTCTCTATGGTACAGTGGTAGAATGCCAACAGCAGGTCCTTTGAAAGATTGTTCTTCCTGAGGATTCTCCAGAAGTATAACCTCTGCTGTGCTCTCTTCATCAGAGCTTTGGTGTTTGCTCCCCATGTTAGATCATCCCTCAGCTCCATTCCCAGAAATCGAAACACGGAGACCTGTTCCACACAATTCCCTTCAATAATAATGTTCCACACAATTCCCTTCTGTTTATTACATCAAAAATCTTACATCAGCAACCTAGGAAAATACAGTGTATATAGCAATTTATGCTACTACAGTAAAACCCCTACTTACACCAAAAGTCCATTCAGTAGGCTTTTGCTTAAATCGTTTTTTTATGTAACTTGAAACAAACCCATAGGAAAAAATATTTTTTTTATTTAACTCGAAGCAAACCATTGGAAAAAATGAAATTTTTATGTAAATCAAAGCAAACCCATAGGGAAGTGGTTACCTGTACTTAGTGAGTACTTAGTGAGTATGTTGTTGTGAAGCTGCTAGATATTTCCTTCAAAGCGTTGCAACATTGTCGTTGTTTGCTTTTGTTTTATTTCTTGTTTTAAATGCTTGCACAAACAAACAGAGTTATAACTTTGACATTACCTCTCAGAATCACTTCCTGCAATGGGGTCTAAATTTAGAAAAGACAGGCACCATGAATCATTAGAATTACTGTATTTTCTGGCGTATAAGACTACTTTTTAACCCCGAAAAATCTGTGCCAAAGTCGGGGGTTGTCTTATAGGACAGGTACTTAACTGCAGCTTCTTTCCCCTTGCTTCATATGTCCGGCGCATATAGTGGGGGGTGCCGCGGCTGAGTCCCTGCTCTGTGCGGGGAGTATGAAGCAAGGGGAAGCAAGCTGCACACATCTTCCTGTACCTCGAGAAGGAGAACGTGAGCGTGGATTGGCTCTCCACCAGAACCTGCCCATTTGACTCGGAGGGCTGCGCGTCTTCGGGTTGAGTGGGTTAATTTTTATTTGGTGTGCATTGGAGGAGAGGTAGTCTTATACGGCAAGTATATTCCAAACTCTATATTTTAACTGGAAAAGTTGGGGGTCGTCTTATACGCCCAGTCGTCTTATAAGCCGGAAAATACGTTAAATACCCAAACCAAAAGATGTCTGCATTCACTCATTTTTAAAGGCTTTGCTGTCCAAGATAGAACTTAACAATATTAAAATATATTTTAATAAGTTCACTTTCTACTTCTGCCATATCCAAATCCGAATATTGACGATCCTTATGGTGATCAGCCATGAAGATTATTCTGAGAATATAATACAGTGGCCTTTCATCTGCCTTCTGCACCGCAGCATGACACCCTTACCACTGATCCAGTTCCACAAGTCACTTTCTGGTCCTGAGCCCTTTTGGCACACAGAAGGTCCTCATCATCCTCAGGCCAGTATTGCCCTCCATCAAGATGGATTCAAGTGAGATTTAAACCTCTTGGGGGACCATCACCCTTTCCTGTGGACTTCGGCACCCAAGGCTGTTAGTTCTCAGGGTTGTCAGGTTAGTTAACCGCCACCTGACACTTGCCGTTGGGTCGCTGGCAGTACAGTATGGTGTACTTTAGTTCTCTTTAGTTCCAATATTATTTACATATTTAACTGTTTTTCTACCTTTCTTTCAATGCAGGAATGACTCACTAAGAATTAAAACCACATAATCAAGCACAATAACATTTTTAGTAAAAAAATAATACTAAAAACTAATTAACCAATGGATATTAAAAAGTTACCATTTAAGAATACTTAAAAATATACTTGTCAGATCCTGATACTCTGTGTGTTATATGCAGGGAGACCTGACTATGTCAGATGGGCTAGTAGAATGACTCAGAAGTTTACATTCTTTTAAGCTGACAAAGTTATTTTACCAATGGGTTACACCCTGAGAGGTTCTATACCTTTGCAGTTCAGTTTCAGTTCAGTAACAGTTTAAAATCAGAGGTGGGCAACCTATGGCCTGTGGGCTGTCCCCGTTGCCGGAAGTGGATGTGTTTACAACAGCCACGGGCTTGTTTTACGGCAGCGTTTACGGTGGGGGAAATCACCAGTCCAGCCTGCTCAACTGTCTGAGGGAGCGTGACCCGGCCCCTGACTTTAAAAGGTTGGCAACCCCTGCTTTAAATCATCTGGCTATGTATGTTGCAATAATGCAAGGCACCTCAGCCATTCTACAAGCATTTATTCTTCCACATTGCTTCTAGGTAAAGGTAAAGGTTGCCCTTGCTCGAAAGCCAGTTGTATCCAACTCTTGGGTTCAGTGCTCATCTCATTTTATAGCCAAAGACACAGCGCTGTCTGCGTCTGCAGACATTTCCGTGGACACATGGCAGGCATGCCTAGACACGAGCACACGGAACGCTGTTTACCTTCCCACCAAAGTGGTACCTATTTATCTACTTGCAATTTCTTGCTTTCAAACTGCTAGGTTGGCAGGAGCTGGGACAAAGACGGGAGCTCATTCCATCTTGCAGTACTCGGAAATCGAACTGCTGACTTTCCAATCTTCGAGTTCAGTTTCTTTAAAAGTAGAAAGGACTTCCTTAAAGTATTAAAAGGTCTTTAAAGTAAAAATGTTAAAATAAAAAGATGTTTAGCCTTTACGAATGTTAAAATGACACACAGACAAATTGCATCAGCTATGCCTGCTTGAATCTTTGGATCTATGGAGAAAATTCATTGCTGCTATTCCCATCCTTCTGCTTTTTTGGGATGTCTTATTCATATAATTTTCTAAGAGAAAATAATTTTATACATGGGTGTTCTTTTGCCCATTTGGAGATACTGACATAAGCAATGAGAAAGAATTACAGTAAAACCCCTACGTAAGATTTCCCCCCGTTCCACAAGCTTATTTGTATGTTGAAAAAATGTGTATGTCAAAAACACATTGGATTATCAGAAGAGGCCTCTAGATGTCACCATATTTTTTTGTATGTCGAATTTTTCCTATTCAAATTTTGTATGTCGATTTGTTTAAAGCCAGGATTTCTATTTGTATGCCGAATTTTTTGTAAGTCAAAGCGTTTTTATGTTGGGGTTCCACTGTATAGGGTAAAAACCTCTGGTCACACAGAATTTGTAGCTTTATAGCTGCCCATTCATGTCACCAAGCTTTGTTTACGTTGTTGATCTTCATCCACTCACAACATTTGTTTGATTTTTTAGATATAGCAAGTTTTGTTTGCAGAGGTGAAAAACATTTCCCCATGGCTAACAATAGCCTCCAATGGCTCTTCCTCACAACAACTGAATATCTTCTTTTCATTTCTCTCACTTCAGCTATTAATTGCCTTGTTTTAATTAATGAGCAATTGGGCATTTAATAGGGTTTGACAGTAGCCACTTCAATTTCATGCACTATATATAACGGGTTCTCAACCTACGGCCTGTGGGCTGCATCCGGCCCATGGCGCCATTTCATGTGGCCCACCACCCTCACTCCCACTGCCACCGGAAGCGGCGGGAACAGCTGTAAATGCGCCCCCTGGCTGTTGTAAATGCATATACGACAGCAGTAAATGCCCACAGCTGTTGTAAACATGTTTACAACATCCACAGACATGTTTTACAGCAGCATTTACAGCCCGGGGGGGGGGGGGAGGACGACCACCAGTCTGGCCTGCTCAGCTGTTTGAGGGAGCGTAACCCGGCCCACAGCCTGAAAAGTTTGAGAACCCCTGGTACATAACATCACATAATTGGCCCTATTTGTCCAAGCCAGTTAAAAGCGTGCCTAAGGAGTTAGGTTTTTGCCAGATGGCAGAAGAACAAAAGGGTCAGAGCCAACCTTTGTGCCCAAGGGTGTGTATTCTACAGCCTAGGAACAGGCACAGAAAAATGATTTTTCTTACATTCTTACCAAGAATGTGAGAGCAGTCAGGCCAAAAGAAGGGATACCCAAAGCTAGGGAGTCTTGTATGGATGTTACAGTCTTTCAGACAGCCTGGGGTTCATAGAAAACTGATATCTTAATTCTGAACAAGTGATGAACAAAAGTACCAGTGTTGCTTCTTCTAAACCTTGGGAAATGGAATTCAGGAGTGATATTTGTAAAATGCGTCAGTTATATGCTGCTGTTTAAATTCTACAGAACAAACTCTGTTTATAGAATTATTTTAAAAATTGAATCTTCTGAATAATGGGAGAGATGAGCTTCAGAAGCCAGCCTGGGTTTATGGATGCCAATGTAAGGATACACCCTTGTTGGATTATCTTTGCAGAGTGATGCAGTTATTGTGTTGCCAAGGAATAAGGCTGAATATTTTGAAATGCAAGCTCTCCTTAATTCCCCTTTTGGTTTTCTTAGTTCAACTATTGAACAACTACTGAGGCACAGTTTTAGCAGAAGTTAAAAATGTTTACTTACAAGACATGTGTTCAAATAAAGGTGTCACAAAGATGGCACAAAATATAATACAGCAGTTCACTTTGTCTTAGTTAAAAAAAGCAGGAAGATAATGTAATGATTGTAAGATGGTACTGAGTTACTGACTTTCTGAGACTAACAACTGAACCACTCAGACTAAACTGCGCACTATGCCTATGTTTGTTAAGTGCTGGCCCTTTCCATCTCCATCTTGGTATGCAAAATGAACACAAAGCATGATGGGATAGCCTGCTGTAAGCTCAACAATTCTGAGTTTCATTATCCATTTGTTGTTGTTCAGTCGCACAGTCGACTCCGACCCTTTGCGACCCCATGGACCATTTTCCTCCAGGCGCCTCTGTCCTCTACCATCCCCCTCAGCCCTCCCAGCTCTGTGCCCATTGTGTCTATAATACCATCTAGCCATCTCATCCTTGGCCTCCCCCTTCTTCTTTTGCCCTCCACCTTTCCCAACATCAATGCCTTCTCAAGTGAATCCTCCCTTCTCATTTGATGTCCAAAGTATTTTAGCTTCATCTTTACTATTTGACCTTCCAATGAGCAGTCAGGGTTAATTTCTTCTAAGATTGACCTATTTGTTCTCCTCGCTGTCCAGGGGACTCTCAAAACCCTCCTCCAACACCACATTTCAAAGGTATCTATTCTTCTGCGTTCAGCCTTCCTAATTGTCCAGCTCTCACATCCGTACATTACTACTGGGAAAACTATTGCTTTGACTATTCTAATTTTTGTTTGCAATGTAATGTCTCTGCTTTTCACTATGTTCCCCAGGTTTCTCATCGCTTGTCTCCCAAGAATCAGTCGCCTTTTTATTTCATGGCTGCAATCCCCATCTGCAGTGATCTTTGATCCTAAGAAAGTAAAATCTGTCACTGCTTCTACTTCTTCCCCGTCTATTTTCCAGGAACTGATGGGGCCTGTTGCCATTATCTTGGTTTTCTTGATATTGAGTCTCAAGCCAGCTTTTGCACTCTCCTCCTTCAGCCCAATCAAGAGATTCTTTAGGTCTTCCTCACTTTCTGCCATTAGGGTGGTATCGTCTGCATATCTCAGATTATTGATGTTTCTCCCAGCGATTTTAATCCCATATTGTGATTCCTCCATCCCTGCACTGCGCATTATGTGCTCTGTGTATAGGTTGAATAAGCATGGTGACAAAATGCAGCCTTGTCTGTCAGTGTTTTCTTTTCCTTCTTGTGTTTTACATGAAACGACTGATTGTGCAGCTATTTTTCTTTTTTTAATTGTCAAATTTCAACGATTCCCCCTTCTAATTATTGATGTTTACAATATTGCCTGGAAGAGATAAATGCTGGAAAAGGCTGGCGAACATAAATATTTATTCTGGGGTACTAATCACTGTCACCTATTGCCTCCTAGGTGCTGTATCTTAAATAATATGTCTTTAATGAAGAATGGCTTTCTGAATTCAGGTCCTCCATATACAGGTGAAACTCGGAAAATTAGAATATCGTGCAAATGTCCATTCATTTCACTTAAAAGGTGAAACAAATATATGAGATAGACTCACTACATGCAAAGCGAGAGATGTCATGCCTTAATTCGTTATAATTGTGATAATCATGGCATGGCGCACATGAGATTATGTGATGATTATGGAGTACATGAGATTGGGGGGTTGGAGTTTTCATAAGCTGTATGCCATAAGCATCAATATTATAACAAAGTAAGGCTTGAACTATCTCGCTTTGCATGTAATGAGTATCTTATATATTTGTTTCACCTTTTAAATTGCATTACTGAACTGAGTGAACATTTGCACGATATTCTAATTTTCCGAGTTTCACCTGTATTTTAGTTAACAGACAATGTGCTCTGTAAGATTCGGTACCATAGTGTTATCTCAGTTTTACATCTGGCCTTGACACAGAAGAAGAAGAAGAAGAAGAAAAATGAAGACATAGTATTAGTAAATGTGAAACATCTTAATATCCCTGTACATGATTCAGTAGTATTGATGGAGAACATGGAAGGAGCTTCTCCAAAGAACGTGAACACATTTGGACATTCCTTGGACAAGGAACAGCACCAAAATTACTAACCTAAGATGGCTCATTGCCTGAACACAAGTGGGATTGAATTCTCTCTCATAATTCAATTATATGTAGAATTTTAAGGTTTTTTAAAAAGCCTAATGTGATTGTATGGCTGAAATCTTCATACAGTACTTTAAAATATAATAATGGAATTATGCTATTTTAGATTATTATTGTGAATTACTTTAGAATCTGCTGTTTCCAAATTGTCCTTTCTCCACAACTGAGCTTTGCAGATTTTCTCCTTTGACCACCAGAGAGCACTTTGATACAAATACACAAACCTGACTTCTATAAATGGATTTTTGCTTAAGATACCAACATTTGTCTTACAGATAATGAACATAACAGTTTTTAAAACTCTGGCAGTAAAGTTCAGTAAAGTTTCTTTTATTGCTACATTCATAGGAGTAAACCATTGCTATTCCTTTGTTTCACTGTAAAGGGGAGGAAATACACCTTTTTTTTTTGGTTATTTCATGGTCCTTTGCAAAATGAAGGCAAATGGCAGACCATACCTGTCAAGTTTCAGGAAATTTCTGTCAAACCCCCGTATTTTACACTCTTTCCCGCTGTCATCTCGTATTAGTTAGACTGGAGGCCAGCACAGGATAAGCATAGCTGTCCAGTTTCCCGTTTTGGCCAGGAAATTTCCCTTATTTGACAGAAATTTCCCGAAACCTGACAAGTATGTGGCAGACCTTGCTGAAGGAAACAGAACTAACTACATTACACTCCCAAGCCATTTATGCTTTTTGTTTCAAACATGCCAAGGGAAATAGTAGTAATTTCTCCTGAATCTTACATCTACAACTTAATACAAGTTGTGTGCTTATTCCAGTAGTAAGAAGTACTAAACTTGTAAACTATGAGTAAGAAATTGCCCACAGAGCACTTTCTGTGCACTAAAAAGGGGGAGTAGCTTCAATCTTAGTCTGTTTAGCTTCAGCAGTAGTAACCCTTACGCAGAAATCTACTGATAGCAGGCCTGTTGAGAGGAATAGTAGATATTCAGCACATGTGCATTATTACAACACTCCTATGTTATAATGGGACTGCGGTAGCTCAAGTGGTTAAGATGCTGAACTTGAAGACTGGAAGGTAGGAGTTCGATACCCAAGTACTGCACAGTGGAGTAAGTGCCCATCTCTGGCCCAGCTCCTGCCAACAAGCAGTTTGAAAGCAAGAAATTGCAAGTAGATAAAGAGGTACTATTTTGGTTGGAAGGTAAACAGCATTCCGTGCTCTCCAGTGTCTAGGCATGCCTGCCAAGTGTCCACGGAAACGTCTGCAAACACTGGCTCTTTGGCCATAAACGGAGATGAGCACTAAACCCAAGAGTCAGATATGACTAGCTTTCGAGCAAGGGTGACCTATGTTATAATACAGACTTGTACTACGGAAAGAGTTCTATGTTCTGGTATTTTGATAGCAGTTTTTTTGTCTTTTCCTTATCTGGGTTACATTAAAAGCCAGGATTAGTACTGTATATCGCGATCCTTCCCACCTGTTGGCAGGCTCCGCTCCCACTCTGCTAGAGGTTTGGCAGGCAGAGGCCCCGATTTGGCTAGCGGGCTGAAAGGGTGGCTTCCTCTAGGCTTGGCAGAGGAAGTCTTGGTCCAGATAATACTGGCTCATAGGTTCGTAGAGAAATGGCGATCCAGGACAAACTGTGCAGGGGAAATTGAACTGCAAAGATCTCTGGGATGGAACGCCACTTTCCCATACGAAAAGCACCCTTATCTTACTTCTGGGGAACTTTTAGCCTTGGTGGTGTGAAAGGTGTGTGGGAGTAATTCTGTTACCTCTGCAGCAACTCGCTGGATCCCAGGATGCAGAGCGAAGTTTCTTCTCCTAGGCAGCAGACTCCATGAAGTTGATACAAGGATTGAGACACAATTCTCCTTCCTAGGAATAAGGCCTTATTGTTAAAGTTCCCCTTCCCTATTCGCTCCGTTGGCAGCAGGAGCGAAAAGGAGCAAGCTTGACAAGCCAAGTCCTTTTTGTCATTTTATTGAAGAAAATAGCATAGTTCCAATAAATGCAGAATATGAAGAAAAACTAATTCTAACTAAACTAAAGCATTACTTGCCCTATGAAATAAATGAAAGCAATAAGCTACCAGTTGCCTAAAATATGCAGCGGTGGTCTTTGCCGCCCCATACGAGATGGTACGGATTGGGACCCGTCAAGATGACAAGCGATATGGGTCCGTGAAGCATTGGAGAATGGACTCCTTTCTTAAGAAACTGGGCAGGTTTTTATACCTTTTTCCATGAGAAATTGTCCCAAGAAAGTGCTAATTGATTTGTCAAAGTGACAGTTTCATGCGTAGATCAAAGATACCAGATGGCTGGTTATCAGAGATCGCATCTCTTCTCGTGAGAGAAGTCCATCTCTTTGGGTCGCTTCCCAGATGTTGGCCTTGGGAAAAGAACAAGAGGTACTTTCCCAATTGAAGGGCAAAATGGTGGAGTGTGCTTGTTAAAATGGCTTCTGTTAGGCTAAGTGGCATAAGTCTTAGAGAAAATAGAAAGACAGTGCTAGCATTTCTAGGCAAAATTATATTAAACAGCTGATTAACATAAAATGACATCATCCCACAGGGAATCTTGACACTGTATAGGGATCACGTTGTGGCATGTTACTTTAATACAATCATTGATGCTGCTTGTCATACATAATATGTCCAAAAATTATAAATCTTTCATGTTTACAGGGAGTTAGGAGCATAATTGTTTTTCCTCATGAAGTATAGATTAGCCTAGCAGAGTCTTTAAATCAAAGGAAACTTCATACTCGACAGGTTTTTTCTAAAACCAATTTCATTCTGGTTTCAAATTGGACAATTATATCTAAACATCAAAATCTCAGCCTACGTTGCAGTTTCTTTTAATCTTTTATGATGTAAGTTATGTTATTTTACTCTAGTTTGTGCAGAAATTTGAATATCTTCTACTTCAGTTTTGTCTAATGATTGTTTCATTCCCATCCCAGAGTAACAACAATATTTCAGCCACCGTTACCGATCTTAACATTATCATAGAATCTGAGGAACATTCTGATTTAAGCAAGCTTGTATCCAGGTGAGACTTTTATTAATATCCTAGAATATATTTTAAATTATTCTGTTAACTGTTGCTTGTTCAGCAATGTTGTTGTAACAGCACTCTTCGAAATGAAACTGTGTGGTTGCTAGCTTATTTAAATTCTGGAATGCCTGATAATTCGGAAATAGTTCTGTCTCCAGTTCATTTTGTAGAGAAATGCTGTCCTGGGGCTAATTTTATGGGGTATGTTTAATCTCTGAAGGGATCTACTAAATCCAAAATATTGGTCAGCAATATTTTAAGGCTTTTCTTCAGTCTTGTCATAGAATTATAGACTTGTAGAGAGCTGGAAAGGACCCCATCGTCTACTCCAGTGATTGGCACTTCAGCTGTTCTTGAACTTCAATTCCCAGAAGCCCTGATCAGCGGGTGTGCTGACTTGGGCTTCTGGTAATTGAAGTCCAAGAACAACTGGAATGCCAAGGTTCACCATCATGGGTCTACTCCAGGGATGGACAAAGTACAAGCCTCCTGATGTTGTAGGACTTCCCTTCCCATCAGTCCCAGGCTATGTAGCCAGCAACAATGAATGCTGGGAGTTGCAGTCCAACAACATCTGGAGGACTGTACTTTGTGCGCCCCTGGTCTACTCTATTCCCCTGTTGATAAAGAAATTCTGCAGCTGTAACATCAATGATACATGGCTACCTAACCTCTACTTAGAAACTTTCAGGAAAGAAAAGACCATAGCTTAGTCTACTGTCAGCGGTCACGTTCTTAATGTTTAGTTAAGATTTCTTTTTCTTGTAATTTAAATCCATTAATTCAGGACCTGCCATTTAGAGAAAACAATCTTGCTACTATCACCTCTCACTCTTTTTCTCTCCAGACTAAACACACCCAATTGCATAGCATTATTGCATAGCACTTTGAATGCCTTCTGGCTTTATGGTATGTTTTGAAGGTGTTGAGAAATCTCCCCCAGCGCAATGCAGTTTTGACCTCCCTCTGAAGTTCCAGGCTTGTGAGAAAGTGGAATATTTGATTTCACACCGTTTTTCCAGGGTCTGGGTGCTTCTTAAACTGAACAGAGGCAAAGGAAATGTATTGCTTTGAGTGTAAAGATGTCTTGGCAATAAAACGTGTGACACCTCGATCAGTGAACAGACCAATACTATACATTTTTAAAATAGTGGTAGCTTATCAGTGGGCTAGAGGTCTGTTTCTGTCCATAATCTGAAATAAGACATGGCCATAACTTTGTATGTTTCAGAAAGGATGGTGAAGTCATTGTTGGAGAGCTGCTTTAGAGTTACAGTATTGGGAAACCTGCCATTCCTCAGCCGTGTGTTAGGAGACTGGGACTACTTGCAGCCAATGAGCTAAATTTAACTGTTGCACTAAGAGGCATAGAAGACTGAGATGGAGAGTCCATCCCCCTGTTAAAGCAAGAAGTCAGTACTTAAAGCATATCTGACAGCTGGTCATCCAACTCTGTTTGAACATCTCCAGTGTTGAGGAATCCGCCACTTTATGAGGCAGCCCATTCCAATGCCAAAAAACTCACTGTTAAGTTCTTCCTAATGTTGAATTGAAGCCCCCACCCATAATTTAAACCCATTACTTTGGGTCATACCTTTTGCAGCTGCAGAAAGCAAGCTCGCTCTGTATTTCAAATGACAACTCTTCATATATTTGAAGACATTTGACATATTCTTCTCATGGTTTTGAACCTTTTAGTGACGGATGCCACCAGTTCTACCATGATCTTTGGCTGTAGACTATTTGTCCTGCTTTCATCTGTAATTTGTATTCCTTTGTTTACTGTCTTAACAATAACAATTCCACTTATATACTGCCCTTAGTGCTTAGTTCACTCTCTGGGCGGTTCACAAGGTAATTAGCATTTTTGCCCCCCAACCTGCTGGGTACTCATTTTACTGACCTCGGAAGGATGGAAGGCTGAGTCAACCTTGAGTCCCATCAGGATCAAGCTCACTGTGGTTTGGCTACAGTACAGCAATTTAACCATTGTGCCACCAAGGCTCCTTACATGTACTACCAATATCTTCCTAGATTTCCTGTTTGGCAACAGTTCTTTGTAGTATCAAAACATCTGGCAAAATGGAGTCAATCACATCTGGAATAAGCCTTTCCCACCTCAAACCTATTTATAAAGCAGTGTTTTTTTGTTTTTTTGTCAATGCTCCAAATAAGAAGGGATAAAAGAATTGGCTTGCAATCCTGTAGCAATCCAATAGTAGCTCTTTCCTCAGGATAAATAACATAAGTAAAGAGAACAATGAAGCATAGTTTAGTTACTGGACATTTGTAGAGTACTATGTAGAAAGCAAGTTAGATAAGCTGTATAGAATGCAGAGCTGGGATACAAAGTACTTCTGAAATCAGTTCTGCTTTGCATTTATAATGGATTTTAACTGGACCTGTAGGTAAAGCATGCCTGGAATGGAATTTCAGTAAGCAGCAGGGGGCCTGGATGGGTGTTTTGGGTGGAGGAGGCGTTTGGGGAGGAGATATGAAGGTGCAAGTAGAGAAGCAGAGAATGGACCGAGGCTGTTTGTGTCCCTTAGTAGATAGCTGTTAGGGAAAACACACAAGAATTTTGCATGTCATCAGACAGGCACTGCTAGGTGGAGTGGGATGGGATAGAGACATGGCTGCATTTAAAACAAACCAGTCCTATTTAATGGCTGGTGTAGTTAGAGAAAATTGCTGCCTTGTAGAATGGAGGGGCCGGAAAGACGTCAATTGAGTGACCTACTAAAGCCCGTCTGGGAAGAGGGAATAGCTGAAAAAAGGAGCCACTGAGACTCTTATGTGAGAGAAGTCTGTGGTTGTACAAAGAAAAGAGCAGACGTAAGCTCCCCAAAAAAAGGACCGCAGTGGCTTAGTGGTTAAGCTGCTGAACTTCACGACCGGAAGGTTGGCAGGTTAGCAGTTTGAGACCCGAGTGCTGCACGATGGAGCGAGCTCCCATCTCTGTCCCTGCTCCTGCCAACCTAGAAGTTCAAAAGCAAGAAATTGCAAGTAGATAAATAGGGACTGCGGTGGTTCAAGTGGTTCATGTCACATAGAAATGTGGTGGTGGTGCTAACCTTGTTAGGCCTCTGCTTTGGCCTGCCTCCTAGGGGGAGGAGCTTCATACACTCTCTGTGTGTGTCTCTCCTCAGAAAGTTTTACCAGCAGCATGGATATGTTTGTCTGGTGCTGTTCTCTAGGCCTACTAGTATAATAAACCTGTTTTGTTATTTAGATATTGCCTCTGGCCTTTTGTGTGATTATTAGCTGGTCCAAGATCTTAACACCTTGTCACTTAAGGCACTGAACTTGCTGACTGGAAGGTCGGAGTTTGATTCCTGGGTACTGTATGACGCAGTGAGCTCCCATCTCTGTCCCAGCTCCTGCCAACCTAGCAGTTCGAAAGCAAGAAATTGCAAGTAGATAAATAGGGACCACTTGGGTGGGAAGGTAAACAGTGTTCCATGCACTCCGGTGTCGAGGCATGCCTGCCACATGACTACCGAAACGTTTGCAGAAGCAACAATACTGGCTCTTTGGTTATAAACAGAGATGAGCACTGAGCCCTAGAGTCAGATATGACTGGCTTTCGAGCAAGGGTGACCTTTACCTAAATAGGCACCACTTCAGTGGGAAGGTAAATAGCGTGTCTAGTCATGACTGCCATATGTCCACAGAAACGTCTGCAAATGCAGACAGTGCTGGTTCTTTGGCTGTAAACTGAGATGAGCACCAAACCCTAGGGTCGGATACAACTGGCTTTTGAGCAAGGGTGACCATTACCTAAGCTCCCCAAACATTCTGCAAAGTTTTGTAGGTCTCTAGGTCACCCTTGCTTAAAAGCCAGTTGTATCCAACTCTAGGGTTCAGTGCTCATCTCTGTTTTATAGCCAAAGAGCCAGCACTATCTGCGCCTTCAGACGTTTCCATGGACATGTGGCAGGCATGCTTTGACACTGAACTGCATGGAACGCTGTTTACCTTCCCACCCAAGTGGTACCTATTTATCTACTTACAATTTCTTGCTTTCGAACTGCTAGGTTGGCAGGAGCTGGGACAGAGACGGGAGCTCACTCTGTCGTACAGGACTCGGGTTTTGAACTGCTGACCTTCTGCCTTCCAGTCAGCATCTTAACCACTTGAGCCATTTTTGCAGCTAAATAACCAGGAGCCTATTGACATCTTTAATACCAAGTTAAAAAAATTGAGCTTTCATGTATTATAGCCCACAACTGTAGTCTCACAGCAAGTAAAAAAAAAATGCCACAAGACAGTTATAGGAAGAGTAAAAAATGGTGACTTTTAAAATGCTGTTCAGCTGGAAAGATCATCCTCTACATTTGAAACCAAGGCAGAAGGATGTTCTCCTCCACAACCCATGCACAGACAGCCTGAACCTTTAATTGTTTTTAAAGTATCTAACACTTTGGGAACACTTTTTGTTGCAAATCTGGCTATTTTGTTGTTGTTCAGTCGCACAGTCAATTCCGACCCTTTGTGACTCTATGGACCATTGCCCGCCAGGCACCCCTGTCCTCCACCATCCTCCTCAACCCACCCAGCTCTGTGCCCATTGCATCTACAATACCATCTAGCCATCTCATTTTTGGCTACCACCTTATTCTTTTGCCCTTCACCTTTCCCAGCATCAAGGCTTTCTCAAGTGAATCCTCTCTTCTCATTTGATGTCCAAAGTACTTTAGATTCATTTTTACTATTTGACCTTCTAATGAACAATCAAGGTTGATTTCTTCTAAGATTGACCTATTTGTTCTCGCTGTCCAGGGGACTCTCAAAAATCTCCTCCAACACCACATTTCAAAGGTGTCTATTCTTCTGTGCTCAGCTTTCCTATTTTACAGTAAGTAATTTTGATATCTGTATAGCATCTTTCCAGCTCAGAGACCAGATTTCTTAGCAGAGTTTTACCCTCTTCCCCTTTGTTTTCTCAGTTGGCTTAACCTCTTCCCCCTGGCTGTGGAAATACCCAATGTCATAATGCTAGTGGGGTCTATGCAGTGGTGGGCATCAGCAGGTTCGCACCAGTTCGCCAGAACCAGTAGCAGAAATTCCGGCTGGCCCCGCCCATCCAAGTTTTGAACTAAAGTACAGTAGAACTTCGGATAAAGTTTTGAACTAAAGTACAGTAGAACTTCGGATAAAGTCCAAACTCCATTCCACAAGTTTGGACTTCATCCGATTTTGGACTTTATCTGAATCAAATGGGCGATGTATCGGATAACGTCCAAAAATGGGCTTTATCCGAGGTTCCTATAGCAAATATCTCAGATAACATCCATTTTTAGCGGTTTTGGTCTTTAAGCAATGCATCACGTGTGCATGAAAACCACAACTTTATCCGAATTGGACTTTATCTGAATCGGACTTTATCCGAGGTACCACTGCAGTCCTAATTCGGGTGCAGCGCAGGACTTTCCCTCTGGCCACGCCCACCATACCACGCCCACAGTGTGGCAGTAAATTTTTTTGGAGCCCACCACTGGGTCTATGGGGGCTAGCCTTCACATTGCTGAAACTGTGTGCAGTCTTTCACTCACCTTACTATTGTGTACTTCCCAAGAAAGTTCTCAGTATGCATTCACGTACATTGAGAGAGTTCTATACTTGAGAGAGAAACACTGCCCGTTCCTCAAGCATAAAAGGTCTCTGTGCATGTTTGTGAATGCATGAAGAACTGTTTCTTACAACTATCCAATAAAAATTTTGGCGATGGAAAGTGACATGTGTTTCTGCTAGTGAAAGGAGTTAGCTCCAAGAATGTCCCTGTATGTTCTTTGTGAAATCATACAGAGGCTTGTGCAATCGGAATCCCTTCTTGATTTCCAGTTTGGACAAAATCTGAAGCTACAGTTATTCATATATGGCTGACCAAATGCTTCTGGCGTTTACAGAGGAATGTCTGAGCAAAAGAAAGCCAATTCTTTGTATAACAGATTGGTTGAAAGCCAACTGCACAGCTTGTGGTGTGCAGTAATGATAGCATTCTTATCAGTGGCAAATATCGTAACCATTTACTTAAGGTAAATCACAACTTGTTAAAGCCAATTTCAGGGTGCATATGACTTTGACATACGCAGCAAAGTTGCATGCACCTGGAAATTGTCAAAAGAAGCCTTTAATTATTGACAATTTGCTACTACTATTGATGATGTTATCACCACTGTGATCAAGAGGTTTTCTGCCACTGTTTAATTTACATCAAGTGATTTTGCCATGTTAATTGTAGATGATATGTTGTCATATGTGCATGCCAGTATTGGTACAGTATATGTATCTCATGGTGCATGCAAAATAGTTAGAGTATACATGGGTTTTTGAAATTCATCTTAGCTTTGTTGTAGGAGGACTGGTAATGCTGTGGTTAAACTGCTGTACTGCAGTCAGAACATTGTGAGTTTGATCCTGACAAGGGCTCAAGGTTGACTCAGCCTTCCATGTTCGGTAAAATGAGTATCTAGCATGTTGGAGGTGAAAATGGTAAATACCTTGTGAACCGCCTGGAGAGTACATTAAGAGCTACGGGGTGTTATATAAGTGGAATTGCTATTGCTATAACAAAATCACGCAGTGGATTATCTCCCTGTATAATCATTTAAAAATACTGTATGTTTTTCAAAAAACATTTCAGAACTATTTTAATTTGGATTTTGTCAACTTGTCAGCTGTCATATGGTTTATTAACAGTGTGCCAAAACAAGTATTATATCACAGCTGGATTCAGTTAGGCATAAGACTTTAAAAAACTGTCTGAAGTGGAAGAAGGCAAAATGTGAAGCAATTTTTACCATAGCTGTGGAAAGTTGATTTTTTAAAATCTGATTGTAAAACAAGATTTATTTATTTTACTCTCAGAACTTTTTGGTAAGAAAATTAAAGTAATAAATGGCAATTCCAAGCTATTTGAGCTATAGTGTTTAATTTTGTAAGACTGGGAAAAAGAACTTATAAGCTTGCAATTGATAGAAAAAATGTTTGTGAAGATGTACAATGTATAGCTTGCAGTTATATCTAGTCTCAAAAATAAATCTGTGGGAATCATATCTTTTAAAGCAGGGATGCCCAAACTATGGCCCGTGGGCCAGATCTGCCCCGATGCCAATTCATCTGGCCCTGCCCACCCTCATTGCTCCCAGAAGCAGAAGTAAAATGCACCCGTACAGGCTTCTGGGAGCAATGAAGCTGGCGTGTGCCGGATGAATTGGCATTGAGGGCCAGATCCGCCCCCCACCCAGGCTGTAGTTTGCTCACCCATGGTTTAAGCAGAGAAAATGGCAGCTTAAAATCTATCATCCTGTTGCAAAACAGATTGCAAGGCACGTTTTACTTCCGCTTCCAGTGGGAGGAACTACATGACCGGCCCGCTGAACCACCTGACCGGCCTGCTAAACCACCTGACTGGCCCATGGTCCGAAAAGTTTGGGCACCCCATTTTTAAGTCTCCATGTACTGAATGTACTGTATATGATATCTGCCTATATAAGCCTTCCTGGTGTTCAGATCCTCTCCCACAGGAGAGACCTTTTTCTCTGACCTACCACCCTCAAAGGCAGGTGGCGAGAACAAGAATGTAAGGGAATTCAATAGTAGGTGTTTAGGATACTGGGAAGGCAAGTAGTAATAATGGTTATAGAGGTGCGTACCAGCAAGAGGCCCGTGGTCTTCCTTCCCAGCTTGATTATGAAGGCATATACAGTACTCTCACCCAGCGTATACTGCTGCTTATAAAGAGGGACATAGGACCACCACCCCCAATTAGTGGTCCAGCAAAGTAGGGGAAATGATGGAGAAAGGGTGCAGGTATAGATTCTTGCACTGGTTCAATCCTTTGGAACAAGTTTCTTGTTCTCAGAGCTCGTGGAGCTAGGTCATCTCCGTGGTTCACGGAAGAACTGCGGGAGCTCAAACGGGCAAAGAGATGCCTAGAGCGCCGCTGGGTGAAGACCCAGAGAGACTCTGATTGGACACTAGCTAGAGTCGCTATTAGGGCCTATCTAGTGGTGATGGGGGTGGTGAGGCGGCAGTACTTCACCACCCTTATTGCCTCCGCTGATAATCGCCCAGCCACCCTGTTCCGGGTTACCAGGTCTCTCCTTGGTAGGGGGACCCCGGTGCCTGGTTGGCAGGGGTCGGCTGAGGACTTTGCTGACCATCTGTTGGAGAAAATCGATCGGATTCGCTCGGGGTTTAATCCTGGCGTGGATGGGGAGAGTCCAGAGGGAGCTGGAGCACAGTCTTGCCATACCATCTGGGACTAGTTTGATCCAGTTGCCCCTGATGAAGTGGACAGGCTCCTTGTAGCTGTGCGCGCCACTACCTGCCTATTGGACCCCTGTCCCACCTGGTTGGTGAAAGCCTCCAAGGCGGTGACAGGTGGCTGGGTCAGGACTATGATCAATGCCTCATTGCGGGAGGGGGTGTTTCCTGCACCTTTAAAACATGCCTTGGTGCGCCCCCTCCTGAAGAAACCTTCCCTCGACCCAGCTGTCCTAACTAACTATAGGCCTGTCTCCAACCTCCCCTTTTTAGGGAAGGTGTTGGAGAAGGCAGTGGCGCGTCGGCTGCAGGGGGTACTGGATGAAGCGGATTATCTGGATCCCTTTCAGTCAGGATTCAGGCCTGGATATGGTACCGAGACGGCATTGGTCGCACTGATGGATAATCTCTGGCGGGAGCGGGACGGTGGTCACCCATCCATCCTTGCTCTTCTTGACCTCTCAGCGGCTTTCGATACCATTGAGCACGGTATCCTTCTGGAACGGCTCCGAGGATTGGGAATCCAGGGCACTGTGTGGTCCTGGTTTTCCTCATTTCTGAGGGGTCGGACCCAGTCGGTGTGGTTGGAGAGTGAGAGGTCCAGTCCTAGGCCCCTCAAATGGGGGGTACCTCAGGGCTCGGTGCTCTCTCCTCTCCTATTTAACATCTACATGAAGCCGCTGGGTGAGATCATTCGTTCCCATGGGGTGTGGTACCATCAGTACGCGGATGACACTCGGCCCATGGGGACCCCAGTGATGCCGTCAAAGTCCTTTCCAGGTGCCTGGAAGCTGTTGGGGTCTGGATGGGGGCTAACGGGCTACAACTGAATCCCAGCAAGACAGAGTGGCTATGGATAAGGGGTCCTGCGTTAACCCGGGAGCTACCATCTTTGGTTCTGGATGGGGCTATTTTGCCCCAGACAGACCCGGTGCGCAACTTGGGGGTCCTCCTGGATTCGCGGCTACTGCTAGAAGAACAGGTGGCGGCTGTGACCAGGAAGGCTTTCGCCCAGCTTCGGGTGATTCGCCAGTTGCGCCCACTTCTGGACTGGGACTCCTTGCTCATGGTCACTCACGCTCTGGTCACCTCCAGACTAGATTATTGCAATGCGCTCTACATGGGGCTGCCCTTGACGACCATTCGGAGGCTACAGCTGGTCCAGAATGCGGCAGCCTGGGTGGTGATGGGGTGTGGACGTTATGCCCGTGCTTTGCCACTGCTCTGGGAGCTGCACTGGTTGCCAGTTTGTCTCCGGGTGCAATTCAAGGTGCTGGTTTTGACCTTTAAAGCCCTATATGGTAGTGGGCTGGGTTACCTAAGAGACCGCATCGCCCTGAGGATGTCTGTCCGTCCAACCAGAGCGGACCGGAGGGGCTCTCTAATTGTTCCATCAGCCAGAGGGGCTCGCCTCTCTGGCACAAGGAGGAGAGCCTTCTCCGTGTCTGCACCGGCCCTCTGGAACCTCCTGCCAACAGAGCTACGTCTCCGGACGGAATTGCTGCTTTTCAGAAAAGAACTTAAAACCTGGCTGGCGGGTCAAGTGTGGAGTGCAGGTGGAAGGGTAACTTCCATTGGGTGGCTGGTGTAGAAGAACTCCTCCCCATGGTGCCTTTGGATCCTGCACCCTTTGTTTTAGGGGGTGGGTAGTTTTAACTGTTTTTAACATGTTTTTAATTTTTTTTAATTGTGAACCGCCCTGAGTCGGCTATGGCCGAGTGAGCGGTATATAAATGTGACAATTAAATTAAATTAAATTCTTCAGTGCCAAGCAGTCAAGCAGCAGCTATACTAATATGAAGATCAATCTGACTTAAGCATTAGCAGGCAGGTTCCACAACTAAGAATAATTCAGACTTGTCTGGTTTTGCCTTTGAGAATTCCTAGAACCAGTAGTGGGAGAAACCAAGGGCAAGAAGAAGGCATTACCTTCGGGTCCAAAAAGAGGAGATAAGCGATACTGTATGATAGATCTGATTCCTTTTCCCTTTGTTTTTCCTGATCTACTTACAAATCCAGAAAGAGCATAGGCACCAGGCTACATTAGTTATACAGATTGTAAAAATGTAGACCATAGAATCTGCCACCAGCTAGTTTTAACATCAATCCCAATATAATTGTCAAGTACTGTCAACAAGTAAAAGAATGCCTCCAACATTTCACCCACACTTGATGTTTCTCCACCACAGGGAAGACTTCAACCCCATACCCCACCCCCAATCCTCACATTTTAAAAATGCCTTTTCCCAATGTCCCAAAAGCTAGAGAAAAACCACAACTTTGTGAAGGTACTCAACATCTATTAGACATCAGAATTATTGAACCAGTTTCAGAATCACAAAGGTGTTCAGGGCATGTTATTCTGTATCCCTCCCAGCTCTAAAATGGACAGGGGACCGTGGATAGTTTTTTGTATTTAAAGAACGTCAACCAGTTTATGAAGAAGTGCAGTTTCCAAACAGAAGCACTCCAGTTTATTCTGGAAGCACTACAGCTGGGATTCTCTAGCATTTCTGGATCTGACAGATACTTTCATTTTATGATGCGCCTTCTGTACAGAAGGCAGTAGTGGCAAACCTATGGCATGTGTGCCAGAAGGCCCCCTCAGAGCACTCTCTGTGGGCATGTGTCCCGTTGCCCCAGCACAGAGTTTGCCCTGCCCCTCTGCCCAGCAGCCCAATGAGAGTGCTCCCTCCCCCCTGCAGAGTTCACCCCGCCCCTCTGCCCAGCAGCCCAATGAGAGTGCTCCCTCCCTCCCACCTGCAGAGTTCACCCCACCCCACTGCCCAGTAGCCCAATGGGAGTGGTTCCTCACTCACTTGTCTGGGGTAAGGCAGACAGCTCACATGCGGCATAAGGGTGCAGCTCGGGCGGCAGTTTGGGCACTCAATCTCTAAAAGGTTCGCCATCACTGGTATAAGGTTTCCTTATCAAGGAATTACTTTCAGTAACAAGTACAGCATATCACTCAGGCTGTTCACAGACTGCTGATGGCACTAGCAGTATACCTCAGAAGGCAGAGTGTCCAGTTTTCCCCTTACCTGTGCAATCTTGGTCATGTTTTTATTTTAGGGACATTAGTATAGTAGACATAGGCAATTTGCCACAATCTTTTCATTTCTGCTTCACAAATTTGTGTAGAATCTTTGCACAAGGCCAGAAGTAGAGATGATGGCATGTGTCTTTCAGACCTTGGGCATGAGAGGTGGTTAAAAAATCTCTTGGAGCGGCTGCTCTCTTCTCCTTGGAGATCTTCAGTTGCACTTGATTTACCCTGACATACCTGACCAAAGCAATCCTTTCTCCCATGCTCTGACATTTCTCATAAAGGTCTTTTATCCTCCATTAACTTTTGTTTCCAACCCTGTCAGACAAATCTTTTATGCTTTTAGGTGTTTTAAAGGTGAGCACACATATGCTAGTGAAATAGAATTTTGTGGGATGGAAGTGGAAACATACAAGAGGTTTTCTGTATCAAACTGTTCCCTTGCATCTTTTGAATTATCCATTTAACCAGTTAAGAGTAAATATGTGCTCTTGAGAGATAGTCTTCATTAGATGTATGTCCAAATGCTTATTTATGGCCTGTTTGCATTTCCCCCCTTGCATGGCTTTTGCAGGTTCTGTCAGAAGAGAGATTTGCAAGGGAAATAGGCTGTTGGTAGGAAAATGTTGATAAGGTTGAATACCCAGTGTGGTGTAGTGGATAATTATGGATTAGTGCTCAGGAGGCCTGAGTTCGACTTCCCACTCAGCCATGTAAAATCACTGAGGGTATGGAACTGGCAAAACCACTCTTTGAATATTTCACTTACCTATTAGGGTTGCTATAAGTCACTTCCAATTTGATGGCACATAACAGCAACAAGAACAAGAAAGTAAAGTGTGCCATGTGGTAGAGATCTAGGAAAGTATAGTGAGAGCCTCAAATCAGCCTGGGTGGTTTTCTTTCTGAGTCATGTTTTTGTCCTGTCTTGTTGTAAACAGTTACAGTAGCGAGCCATTAGTTCTCAGAAACAAGTGAACATTTTAAAAAATCTATTAAACTATTTGGAGATAGTGCAGATATGAACAACTTTAACTACGTAGGTTCTTTACAAGAGTGATCCTACAAAGCCAATCTAGAAAGATTTGTCTGTGAGTTGGTGCAAAACTGTGAAGAACTTGCCCTCAAAGGGGTTTAAGTCAAACAATGAAGGAGAAAATAGTGTGACCAGGACTGCATTGAGATACTAAAATTGTAGCCATCTGGGAGCGCTCGAAGGAGACCTCCTTATCTCCCTTTCGTCCAAAGAAATAACCTTGGGTTTGGTTACATTTGTGGATAGATTAATAGCTGACACCTGTGCAGGGATGAGCAAAACTTTCTGCAGGCTGTATCCGGAGATTTGTTTATTTATTTATTTATATATATTTGTATGGCTGCCCAATTACCAAAGCAACTCCAGGCGGCTCACAGAAATTAACCTTGCAACCCTAGCACCCCAATTCCCATTGGCTGGGGCGACATCAGTACATGGGGTGAGGAGTATAACTGGTTGGTTGAGGCTTGGCTTCCCTGTGTGGATTGCTGTACTGGCCAAGTCAGCCACCTGACCCAGGCCACTGGGCGCTTCCTGGAAGGGTTTCACTGTGGAGCGCAGGAAGAAGTTGCCATTGTAGACTAGGGGAAAGATTGACATTTATTTTAATTTAATTTTTGGATTTTATACGCTGCCCACTCAGGCAAGCCTGACTCAGGGCGGCTTACATGCTAGTCTTGGCTAAACAGCCACAAGGTTCAACTCTTTGGCTCCTTCCAAGATGGGCAGATTTTTATGTGGACTGAAAGGTTTCTATCAGCATTTGCTTGGCTTGCAATCTGGCAGTTTTATTTCCCACCTTTGAGTCCGTGTATGGGTGAAGGTCCTTTTCTTTCAGGTGTGTATGCGCCACCTAGTCAAGCCTTGTTTTGCCACCCTGTTTTGTTTATAAACAAGAAAGTTTTCACTGACAAACCAAACTTGGTGCCAAGACTTTCACTGGTGTGTTCTGGGATGCTAAATCCAGTCCTTTGGGTTCTCTGTCATCTGGCTTTCCCTGTTGGAAAGCATGCTCCAAGCTTCTAGTGGAAAGAGCAGAAGGTAGTGGAGAGCTTTCCCCCTAGCTGGAGCGCAAAAGCAACCCAGTGCAGCTTTGGGTGCCTGGAAGTGGTGGTGCTGAGAGCCTGTGAGGATCCTCCTCTTCACAAATAACCATGTGCACTTATCATTTATGTTCTGTTTCTAGGGTTGAGGAGACTGGGAATCTCTTGCTGTTCTTCAAGAGTCTCTCCTGTTTCTCCAAGTGGTGTGAACATCGAAAATGTACCTTCGCCCATTTCAAGGTAGTGTTTTAAAATGTTACCTTCTTATTTGAAAACTTGCAAATGCTTTTTAAAATTATGGCAGTTTCAGAATAAGAGCAAAATGAATCCTGTTAATGCTAATTTCTCTAACATTGATTAATTTTGTGCATTATACTGCAAATTTATATTGGACATTTTGCTTGTTAGGTTCTTTGCCACTGGTACAGATCTGAGTGCTTCAAAATTATAGCATCTTACATTATGTTGACAAAGAACAGAACCTTTTGCTTGCTAGTGGTATGCAAATTTTAGACTTAGCTGAATGTTGCTAGTCTGATTAGTGTGCTTTAAAATGTGTATCAGAATTTATACAACACTTGCAAATAGCCTATTGTGAGCATGAACAGGCAATACAGTAGTATAATGTAAAATACTTAAAAAGGAGCAGGTTAGCTAATATCTAGGAGGGTTTTCCTGTTGATTGAAATGCTTCTTTTAATTCTCCTGTTCCCTAATATCCTGTGTGCACTCCTAAAACATTCTCCAAAGAGTTGGGAAGCACTCAGAAACTTTTTGTAGGTAACGTGCTGAAATACTAGATAGAGGGCAGACTGTTCAATTGTGCTAGTGCACAGATGGATTAAGCCTGTTTTTATAATACTTTTAAATAAAAGTCCTTAGGTTATTTATTGTATGTTAAACTCTTAGTAGCTATTGTATCTATATGGCTGTTAATTGCTAACTATGTTTTTTAAAAAACTGAAAGTGTCTTGTTCTGTTTTTAATAAAGCAGAACATGTTCTTGCTATGAAGCTTGGCCCCATGTAACTGTTCTGCTAGCAATAGTGTTAACATCAGTTACAACTAACTGGGTGCAGGTAGAAATAGAGGACTAACTAGCTTTAAGCCTGGTTTCAAATGTTCAATTAGAGTGGAAACCTTGGATAACGATGTTCCTGGAAGAAATATTTAATTGGATTGTGGTTAGTATGGGGATGTGGCTCCCAGAAGACAAGGAACCAATGCTCCTGTAGTCAGGCTGATGTACAGTAAAACCCCGGTTTACGACGTTGGTCCGTTCAACAGTCTTCGTTGTAAACCAAAAAAAGAGCAGGTTAGCTAATCATAAACTGAAGTACGTTTTCCCATAGGAATGCATTGAAAAATAAAAAAACTGGTCCCAACCAGACCAAAAATAATTTAAAAATGCAAAAGAACACCAATAAAAAATCCAAAAACATGCCAGAAATGATCACCCCCCACACACCCCACAAAAGGGACGAAGCAATCTCCCTACCTTTTCCATGCCGCTACTTCTTCCTGAGCGGTTTGTCTGGCCACTGGGGGAGTCCAGTCTCTGCCACTGCCAGCATTGGGAGAGCGTGGGGATCTTTTCCGCTCAATTCCGCTAAATTCTGGTCTTCATCCGAGCTCCCTGCATGCACTACAGCTGGGAATGTGCGCCTGGGGAAGAATCACAACTTCCGGCAAGGGGCAGGCACCATTTTAGAGTTTAAAATGGCGCTGGGGATTTAATTCCCGGTCGTAAACCGACTCCCCCTGACTCCCGTAAACCGGGACATCATTTTAGTACGATTTGCCATTGTAAACCATGGCAAATGTTAACCGAGGCATTCGTAAACTGAGGTTTTACTGTAGTTTTGAATGAACAGACTATCATGGTTAGGAATTTTCATGGTGCCTAGCTAGGTCTTAGTGTTCTGAAAATTTTCCCTTCTGGGGATAGGGTAAAAAAACAGTTTGTATATGTCTGGGATTATTTTTCTTTTCCTTTTATTCTTTTTGAGGAAAAGGGATGAGCAGAGAACCATGTAACAGTAATGTGTGGGAAAGGGTAGTCCTAAACCTTTGCTGGCTGTAGGTGAAACTGAGGAAGTCCAACATCAGCAGAGTTGAGATGATGGAGCAGGAATTAGGGCTGGTTGTCCCGTGTTTGAGTAAGGATAGACTGTCAGCAATAAGGGGTTAGCGTCTTGGGCTGCAGTAAGATACTTACAAAGGAGCAGGGTGGCTTGACCGCTTTTTCTTTCTGGTGATTTATTAGACACTTGCTGTAAACAATAGGGAACAAGTGCAAACTACAATGAACCAATTCTCTAAAGGTTTCACATCATAAGTTCATCATGTAACTGATATCTAATAGATTATAGTGTTAAGATAACATTGTTACAATAGAGCTTATTAGCTGTAAAATAATTTTCAGCACCACTGAACAATTAAATCACAAAAGAATATATGTATCTTAACCAAAATATGCTAAAAGAGTGAGTTGAGATCAGAATTTGCCGAGGAAGAAGGTGCATCAAAAGAAACCTCTGACTCATACAAGGATATGTTAAGTTCCCATTTCCCCTAGATATTTGTTTTAATTGATTCCTCATTTTAATATGTAACCATTTGCTAAAACCCTCCCAAATATTATGTAAGAAGAATGCACATCTAATCAATATTATTATACATTAGTAGCGAGCGGTTTCTGGCTATTTTGGCATCACAAAATTTGCTAAGAAATTATGGACGTACACTGTGCTATGATTGGGTGAAACCCTGAAAGAGGAGCATGCATTTTCTTACACTTAATGGAATAAGTGATGCATTTCCTATTAAAATAGTTTGTCCTATACCTATCCAAACTACTTGCAATTTCTCCTTTTTAAGAAACCTCTTACAAAAGTTCCACAGTTTTCCTAAGCTATTTAATAACTGCTGAAGGACTCTTTCAATAATCTGTAATGTTCAAGATAAAACTTCCTTGCTAGAAACAAACTAATAGCTTCTTCCTCTAATCTTAGTCACTGTCATTAATCCCTCAAATTATTTCAGTCACTTAAGTGACATCTGTTTAATGCGTTCCAAAACAATCAATTCGAAACAGGATATTTCATGTTTTTCTGGATTTAGTGTGTAATTCTGTTTCAGTACTTTCAGTACCAAATCATATTTAAAGTAGTTTGGTTCTGTTTATTTTGACTGCATGTACTTTCATAACAATATTGTTTTAGATTTGTGTGCAGAGATAATGAACAGCTTTTATCAGTGGGATAAAAGTAGATAGAAAGTATAATAAAATTGTGCCCCTTGAAAATATCAAGGTCTTCTGGCTCCAACCACAGAATATGGTTTGATTCATATACCCTGTACTGTTCCTTTACCGTGTATCCTGCACTAAGTTTCAACCAGCATTCCTTTCTCAAATGCAACAAACTCTATTGTTATAAAGTCTTAACTTTTCAGTGTTAACTTTTCAGTTGTCTCCAGTCATTTGAAAAAATAATAATGGAATGAGACATTTTGAATCAAGACTATCCTACTGGTATCATGTCTGAGTCTCCCTTTTTGGAATAAAAGAGGTTTAGACTTATTAAAATAGAAGTTGCAGTTTCAACAAAAGACATAACTATATACATTAAACTGGAAAACATTGTGGATATATTGAAAAGGTAGACATATTTAGACAGTGATGTAATGGTAGTTTTTACCTGCTTTTCACCTTTCTTTCAAATTAAAAGTATGAACCTATAGGCAATGTTTTCAAGCAGATATAAGCATTTGGATACTTTCCCAACATGATTGGGTTGCCTTCCATTCTTATTTCATCCATGCGTTGACGAACATAACGGGTCTGATTGTTTCCTTTGCAGAAGGTTTCATCAGTGATGCTGGTTATGTTGTTGTACTGCAAACCAAAACAGTGAATTTGAGGGGGAGGGGGAGAATATCTGGTATGAGTAGATGCACATTTCAATACACCACATTTTGTTCAAGTATACTTACCTACATTTGTAAAAAAAAATTATGAGTCTTCCTACTAGAAGTTTATATAGTTGATAATTTTTCTAATATCCTTTAGTGTCTGGCTCTTTAGTTGAGCTTCTAGTGTGATATTTATACAAATAGGATATTAAGTGCAACAGTTTAATTGAATGAAGACTGAAATTAGTGTAAAATAACGCTTTTCTACAGACTGAAAATAGAGATTCCTATGCTAACATGTACCTTCATAATAATTTTCTACCAGTTCAATGTGAATAGAACTATAATTGTGTGAATTACTGCAAGGTCTAGAGTTTACGTTCTTCTGTAATTCTATTTGACATTTCCTCTATGGAAGCGCATGGCTCTAGTATACTTAGGGTCCATTTTGGGACTCTAGTGCTCTTCTTCAATGAAGCAATAAACAAACTTAGCTGAGAAGTGTATTACTAAAAGCTTGTTACCTTAGTATTTTACATTGTCTAAATTGAAATCTGAGGGTTTTGTGTTGCATAATTCTGTGTGTGTACATTCTTATTGAACTGCAGTTGTCTTCCTCTGTCATAAACTTGATATACTGTAGTTGTAAGATGAAGCAATATAACTTTCTGTGTGCAGTCATCACATGCACTGCTTGTCTTATCAGTTGTCATTAAAATATTTGTGCATTAGGAACTTAGCTACAGTAGTAGATAATGTTCCTTCACATCAGAAGCAATCTAATAGTTCTTCTGGAGTGGAAAGATCAGTCAATAGATTCTGCTGTGGCCCAGAAGATGCCCAAATGTGTTAATAGTCATCAGATTCTTTGAAGGAGATTCTTTTCTAAGTTTTAAAAATTGTAATACATACTTTAAAAGCCATTATTTACAATGCTAATGTTTGTTCAATAGCAAAAAAAGTTTGAGACCTGAAGTTGCAGAATACGCAGGCTCTCAGGCAAGTTAAGAGGAACAGACTCCAGTGCATTATGTGCGAGGTAGAGATATCCCAAATTGGTCAACCTCTGTGAGGAGAAAGAGGAGAAAGAGTAGATAAACTTTATTACAAGATGAACCAAAATGGAAATACTTTTAAGTGGAACAACTGGTCAGATGCTTTTTACAAGTATGCTTGAATTCACTTGTCTTACAGCAGTGTTCTCAACCTATTTAGACCAAGATGTTCTTGGACTAAAACTCCGAGAAGCCTTCACCATTGACTGTGTTGGCCAAGATTTCTGGGAAATGAAGTCCAAGAACATCTGGGATCTGATAGAAAAATGTTTTGTCTAATTTGAGATTAATTGTTATTTTTAAAAGAATAATTGAACTGGAAGGGCCAATGAGTCCATTGGATCCAACCCCCTGCTCAATGCAGGAATCAAAGTCAAAGCAGATCTGAACAGATGGTCATCCAATGCCTCACCTCCTCCCAAAATAATTGATTCCATTGTCATACTGCTGTAACAGTTAAGCTTTTTTCAGATACTTAGTCTATATCTGGCTTTCTGTAGTTTCAGCCCATTACTACATGTCCTGCATTTTAGAATGATTGAGAATCATTTAGAATGCCTCGCCTCATTACAACTATCTTTCAAATACTGTACTGTATTTGAAAAGTGCTATCATAACCCCTCTCGATCTCCTTTTCTCAAGGCTAAACATGCCAAGTTCCTTCAGTCTTTCCTCATAGGGGCTTGGTTTCCAGTCCCTTGAGCATCATTGTCACATGTACTGATACTGAACATTTAACTCATGGTGCTGATATGAGTCTTTTACATACTGTAGAAATATGGAAACCACATCTGCTTGGCTTATAAAGCTTTCAACTTAAGGCTAAGTCGTACACATGCTGGCTTGGCTTGCATATTGCGGTGAACCATTTTGAAAATTCTTAGGATCTGCCATGAATATGTAGCATAATAGCAGGGATGGACAACATGTGGGGCCCACCTCCTTGCCCTCACAATTAGAGGGGAAAACCACTGGTTGCTTTTGAGAAAGTCCTCTTGTGACATCAGGAGGGGAGCAATTTTCCAATTGACCTTATCCCACCTTCTTTAAAATGAGAATTGCCATTTTTAAAAGTTAAAGCTTTTTTTAAAGTTAATAAAACCCATTGTCGTTTTAACCATAAAATGAAAGAATAACATTTGAAAAGGGCCTATTGGGCTTTCAAGTCCAACCCACCTACTCAATGTTGTCTAGCTGTCGCTTGAATGCCTCCAGTGTTGGAGCCCTTACGATCTCCAACGATAATTGATTCTATTGCCATATTACTGTAACACTTATGAAACTTTTCCTGGCATTCAAAAGAACTCTGACGTCTTGTAACTTGAGCCCATTATTATGTATTTTCCATGTTTAATTTTTTTTAAATTAAGAAAATCAACCATTTAGCCCAGGAGTGCTCAAACAAGGACCTGCAGGCTGGATCTGGCCCACAGTGCCAAATCATCTGGCCTGTGGTGCTCCCGGAAGCGGGAGTAAAACGTGCCCATGCATGCGCAAAACACTGCCATAAATGTGCCGCGGCTGTCGTAAACATGTTTATGACAGCTGCGGTTGCATTTAAGAACATAAGAACAGCCTTGCTGGAACAGGCCACAGAAGCCCATCCAGTCCAGCATTCTGTCTCACACAGTGGCTCACTGTTTGCTTCAGGGTATTCCCAAGCTGATGCCTTCACCTGTTTAGGATTCCCTGGAAATGGGATTGAGAGATATCCTGCCTCTCTCTCCAACCCAGAGGTTGTCCTTAGGTAACCATAATTATAGCCATTGATACCCTTGTCCTCCATGAACTTGTCTAATCCTTTCTTGAAGCTGTCAAGACTGACAGCTGTCACCACTTCTTCTGGCAGGGAGTTCCATAGACCAGAGATCCTCTGGGTGAAAAAGTACTTTCTCTTATTTGTTTGAGAACTAGCACCCAAAAGTTTCATGGAGTGCCCCCTAGTTCTAGCGTTATGCGATAGGGAAAACAGTTTTTCCTTATCTACTTTGTCCACACCGTGCATGATTTTATAAACTTCAATCAGGTCACCTCTTAGACGCAGTGTTTTGAGAATGCATGGGCACGTTTTACTTCCGCTTTCAGTGGGAGGAACCATGTGACCGGCCCATGGCCCAAAAAGTTTTGGCACCCTTGATATAGTACATTTGGCCTCACCCCTGTTTGAATACACTCCTCAGACGCCTGTCAAATCTCAATAATTGTCATCAGCCTTACAGAGATTGCCCATCCTCTGCATTATCATAATAATTTCTGTTACCTTGAAAGCATTTGCTTTAATTCCTCGACTCTTGATTTTGTTGTTGCTTGCATTCAGTGTAGTTAACTTGGGAGGCAGAATCGGAAGTTTGACAATCGCATTATCAGCAAGTGACAATTCTTCTAACAACAGGAGCTTTGCAAAGGTTCCATCTTCAATTTCCTGAATCCTATTTCCAGTCAAGTCAATTCTTCTTAGGGTGGCTTGAAAAGAAACAGTATTAATTTAGGCTTCTTCTATTTCTAGGCCAGACGTAAACCTACCAAATGAAGCCAGCTTTTGGTGAATAATAATAATAATAATAATAATAATAATAATAATAATAATAATAATAATAATAATAATAATAATAATAATAATAATAATAATAATAATAATAATAATAATAATAATAATAATAATAATAATAATAATAATAATAGGAAGAACAAAAACAAATTTTGTGTTAGAAATTATTCTGGGTTGAAAGGATTTTCTCAGGAGAATCTGCCCAGGGAACACCCAAATGAGGCTCCTTTCATGACTCCAAGAGCTGGGACATTCTACAGTTCCTTTTCCCTGACCTAGTCTGAAAAAGATTAGCTGGCATAAGGTTGCCGTTGCCCAGGGTACGCCTGACTGGTTCAAAAATACCACAATCTTTGGGGATGCTCTTTGTGTGTAACCCTGGTACACAGGCTGTAATAGTCTTTGCCGACAATTGCCTTAAAGTTCAGCATGGGGAAGAGATTAAAGATAGGGCATCTCTCCTCTACTTCTGTAGTTTTATCCCCTGCATTATATTTGTTCAGTCGCACAGTCGATTCCGACCCTTTGCAACCCTAATTGTTCTCCAGACACCCCTGTCCTCCACCATCCACCTCAACCCGCCCAGCTCTGTGTCCATTGCGTCTACAATACCATCTAGCCATCTCATCTTTGGTCGCCTCCTTCTTCTGCCCTCCACCTTCCCCAGCATTACAGCTTTCTCAAGTGAATCCTCTCTTCTCATTTGATGACCAAATTATTTTAGCTTCATCTTTACTATTTGACCTTCTAAGGAGCAGTCAGGGTTGATTTCTTCTAAGATTTACCTATTTGTCCAGGGCACACAAAACTCTCCTCCAACACCACATCTCAAAGGCGTCTATTCTTCTGCACTCAGCTTTCCTTATGGTCCAGCTCTCACAGACATACATTACCATCGGGAATACCATTGCTTTGACTATGCATTGCTTTGACTTTTGTTTGTAAGGTGATGTCTCTACCCTTAACCATGACTCAGGGCGATTCACAATCGCAGCTAAAATAACATAGTTAAAACTACTTCAAAACTACCCATTCCCTGAAAAAGGGTGCAGGGACCAAAGGGGAAGGGGTTCCACTATACCAACCACCCAATGAAGGTAACCCTTCCACCTGCACCCCATACTTGGCCTGCCAGCCAGGGTTTTGAGTTCTTTTCTGAAGGGCAGCAATTCCGTCTGCAACCGTAGCTCTACTGGCAGGAGGTTCCAGAGTGTTGGTGCGGACACGGAGAAGGCCCTCCTCCTTGTGCTAGAGAGGCGAGCCCCTCTAGCCAATGGTACCATTAGAGAGCCCCTCCGGTCCACTCTGGTTGGACGGACGGACGTCCTTAGGGCTATGCGGTCTCTTAGGTATCCTGGAAGGTCAGCATGTCAGCAGTTCGAGACCCAAGTGCTGCACGATGGAGTGACCTTCCATCTGTGTCCCAGCTCCTGCCAACCTAGCAGTTCAAAAGCAAGAAATTGCAAGTAGATAAATAGGTACCACTTTGGTGGGAAGGTAAACAGCATTCCGTGCACTCCGCTGTCGAAGCATGCCTGCCACATGACCACGGAAATGTCTGCAGAAGCAGACAATGCTGGTTCTTCGGCTTTGAAACAGAGATGAGCACCGCACTCTAGAGTCAGACAGAACTGGCATTAAGCTCTTGCATTTTTAGAATGCTTGTCAAACATTCGTACACATTATTTTTAGAATTTTATTATACATGTTATGTTTTTGTTCCTGGCATTTTATAGCTGGCCAGTAGTTTTTCATAAGTTGCAAGAATCGGTTACACGTCAAGGATTTTCTTTGTACTTTCATGCTTCTGTATTTTTGATTGAATTCTGACTTGTGTATTTTCTTGCAATTTGAATTTCATTTTTATATTTTGAAGTAATTATGCCTACAGTTTTTCATAGCTGGAAAATGTTGTTAAGAATTTTGAATCTTTCAGAATTTTGGAGTTTTTTGTTCATACAGAACCTGGTAGCAATTTATTTACATATTATTTACTACATTTTTATACCACCCTTTGAGAAATTTCCCACTCTGGGCAGTGTACATACAATATCAGATAACACAACAGAACACAACAAATAACAAGCAGATCAACCAAGCAAATATGTCCAAAAATAAAATAAAATAAAATAACTGGCATCAGATAAAGCTTGTAGAAATAGACAAGCTGATGTTACCTGGAATTATTGCAAGATTGAAAGGAGTTTTGCCTTGACCCCTCTATAAATTTTGTTATGATTTAAACGGTTGTCTGATTTCATTCTGGATTTAACTCTTTATTGGGATACATGCCAACTGTGATGAAAACAGGCATCTGATATTTTTTTCTCCCCGATGCCCAACGCCTGACGCTGTGGCCCGCCGGGGTCTGGAGCTCCTCCTCCCGGTCCGTCAAACCAGGAGGAGTTGAGAGCACCTGCGATGGCCCCTGCGGGGAATAAAGGAACTGGGCCGGCCGCTGCCTCCCCGCCGCCAAAGCACAGCGCTACCCCGCCGCCCCCACGGTCTGTCATGAGCATCGAGGTCTGGCATCTGTGTGGACTGCTGGGACGGAACTTTACCCTGGGATTGTGCTTTTGTGCTGTCTTACTAATATATTTTTGTATATTGTAATGTTGAACTTTTTATTTTATATTATTCTGTGCTTATTCTTATAATTTTGATATTGTATTTGTGATATGCATCCTTGTGATTTGTAATTAATTGTTTATTTTTATTATATTGTATGGTATTGACATCTATTTTTGTGCTTCCTTATTATTGTATTATTATGGTGTTGATATGTTGTAATTTGCCACCTTGAGTCAGCTTCGGCCAGGAAGGGAGGGATATAAATTATTATTATTATTATTATTATTATTATTATTATTATTATTATTATTATTATTATTATTATTATTATTATTATTATTATTATTATTATTATTATTATTATTATTATTATTATTATTATTATTATTTCCTAGAAGTTTATAAAGTTATGTCAGACTCTGGGGGAAATAATCAGGCGTCAGACCCTCTGATTTGACAGAGTGATGGACTAGGACTCAGGAAGCCTGGGTTCAAAAAGTGGGGGACTCAGCCATGAAAACTCACCAAAGACAAATATCTCTCTTACATTGAAAGCCCTATTAGAGTCACTGTAACTGCCTTGACTGTACATAATACACAACCACATAATATTGTTCTAGCTACTGCTTTATATTTTGGTTACCAAGTCAGTTAGTTGATTGCAACTAGATTTCTCACAATAGGTACAATTTACTGTGTCTAATAGTATGTTTTCCAAAAAATACTAGCAATTAAATGATGATCAAAATAAATTTTAATCAAATGTTCAAGGATTTTGAGTTTAAAATAATAATGTAATTCTCAATATATAGTACTTACGAATGTCAGCAAAATCAGAGACTTTCAACTTCTTGATTTTGTTGAAACGTGCATAAAGATAGCCTGTTTCCTTTGGAAGAGACGGGACAGATTCAATATCTGTTTCTTCACAGTAAACTGAACCACTTAAGCAAGCACATAGCAGGCAAGTAGCCAAATCTGCAAGAACATAAGTATAAGACTAAAAGTTAAGCAAGTAAAAGTAGAAGGCAGGAATACTGAGCTCCTAGTGGCAACATTTTATTGAAAAAATTGCTATATTCAAGTAGACTTGCATCCATTTGCAGGTATTATACATTGACAGCTATGAAACAAATTTACTCTTGTTGTTATCATAGCTGTCAATGTTTTCCTTTGAAGTTTAGCAAAGTCCAAGTTTGGGCATTATTTTTATTGGATCATTAAAAAGTTACACATAAAACAAGCTAAACGTTTTCCAAGGACAAAAATAGTATAAAACTTGGGTTAAGATAAATAATTGAAGATTTGATTTAATTCCAAATTGTATGCCACCTTTGCTTGCTGACATATTCTGAAGAATGCAACAATTCATCTTATTTGTAAATTTTGGTGTCTTTGTTGGTATGAATAGATCACACAGTATTAGTCCAGAATATCCTTAGCTGAAAAATGGCAGTGTTCATGATAGCAGCAGATTTTCCTGAGAAACGGAATGGAAATGAGGGATGTCACTTTTGGGGCAACAGTAGATGAATGACAGTTTCTCCTAGCTGCAGATGCCTCTTGAAAACTACTCACAGATCTCCCACCAAACTCTGGATTACATTGCACCAAAAACATATTTTTCTCCTAATATAGATTGCATCCTATAAATACTGCAGGATGTGTCTTCTTGTTATGTTCATATAGTTTTGAAAACATCCTTGGAGGGGGAGCTTACTCCTATTTACTTCATCATTGTCTATTGTTAATCATTACCTGCTCTTCTGACTATATATAATTTCATGTCAGAGATTACTCTGAGTTGAAAGGTTTTTTGCTTCCACTCAGGAGACATCTGAATGAGGCTTCTTTCATGCCCCCAAGTGAACCCCTTGGGTATTGAAACCCGACCTTCCAGTCTCCAAGCACAGCGTTTTAACCACTAAGCCATTGGGGGAGCTGCACTCTTCTGACTAAAGTACAGTACTCTGCGGTAGCAATGATGTTGAACTATCTAGATATCCTGCTTTATATACTCTGAATATTAAAATTCAGAATGTCAAAGAAAGGGGCTTATGTAGCTGAGTTTCCTTTTTATTTATTTACTAAAAGATTTATATCCCGCCCTCCTGGTGATGACACCACTCAGGGCGGTTAACAACATATAATACAATACAAAACAATAATACAAACTAAGACAACATTAGCTAAAAACACTCAACCTCCGCTAAAAACACTGTTAAAAACCCAAAAAACGAAACCTAGACAGTTAAGCATTAAAAAGCCTACCCACACCCTCCCACCACATAGTACAAACAGCAAATAAAATAAAATAAACTACACAGGATTCCTCAGACAAACTATATGAGCCAGCAGGCTTGCGTGGTGGACTCAAATATGCCCCACACCTGCTGGCATAGCCAGGTCTTTAACAATTTCCTGAAGGATAATAGTCCAACTGGAGCCTGAGTTCTGGTGGTAAGCAGTTCCATAGGTCTGGGGCAGACACGGAGAAGGCTCTCCTCCTGGCCCCGGTGAGATGGACTTCTTTTGCGGACGGGACCACCACTGAGCCTCTCCTATCTGCCCTGGTAGGATGGGCTGAAAACCTTGGGGAGATGCGGTCTCTAAGGTACCCCGGACCAATGCCATAAAGTGCTTTAAAGGTCAAAACCAGCACCTTGAATTGCACTCGGAGGCATACTGGGAGCCAGTGCAACTCCCAGAGAAGTGGCAAGGCACGGGTATAACGCCCGCACCCCATCACCACCCGAGCAGCCGCATTCTGGACCAGCTGAAGCCTCCGAATGGTCATCAAGGGCAGCCCCATGTAGAGCACATTACAATAATCCAGGCACCCTAGGTACCATTGCTGTTTGGGAAAAATGTTGGTGTTTGTGAGCATGTATTTAATGCTTAGATTTTAGAGAGCTTCCTTTAAAAGCCTTCTGGAGATATGTAACATGACCATAACATGTTTCTCTGTTGAAATATCATAAGTGTGAGAGAAGTAAGTGAAGGACCACAGTGCTAGTTAGTACTTTTCTGCTCATCCTTATGCAGACTATGTATTACTTGCTCCACACATCAGTGGAAAGTTGAAAAATGATGCATATCTTCTCTTATGTTTCTAGGACTAGTTTCTTGATTTTAAACTGGGCAGCTGTAAAGTGTTAAAAACATACCTGTATAGTTTGATGATCCTTCTCCAGTTGACTCCTCATCTCTCGGTAGTTCATTTTCATGGAAAACGGTCATGGCATTGTTTCCCTTTTATATTGGAAGTTATAAAATATATAGTAACAGCAGGTATTAATATTAAATCAAAATGGTCATAAAGCTTTTAAAAGTCAATAAAAGCACATTGCCTGAAACCTTTTCTGAACTATAGGAAATTATTTTGTAAACTGACATTTCAGCAATGCTTCCTGTACAAAATAAATAGCTTAAACAGTAAAGGTAAAGGTAAAGGTTTCCCTTGCTCAAAAGCCAGTCATATCCAACTCTAGGGTTCAGTGCTTATCTCTGTTTCAAAGCCAAAGAGCCAGCGCTGTCTGCTTCTACAGACGTTTCCGTGGTCATGTGGCAGGCATGACTAGACACCAGAGCGCATGGAACGGTGTTTATCTTCCCACTGAAGTGGTCCCTATTTATCTACTTGCAATGTCTTGCTTTCGAACTGTTAGGTTGGCAGGAGCTGGGACAAGGACGGGAGCTCATTCCGTCCTGCAGTATTCGGGAATCGAACAGCTGACCTTCTGCCTCCCAGTCAGTGTGATAGCCACTTGAGCCACTGCAGTCCTAGCTTAAACAGTAATGATTACTAAATACTGATTACTCACAAAAGTGACAGTGACCCAATTTAGATACGACTGCCCTGGTCTAACCATAGTTTGTATATGCAAGATGCCCCTTCAACTAGCACTACACAATTAGAATATTTTGTAATATTATTATTACTATTTTAAAACTGAGTACTGTGATGCCTGAACTAACAAGCTCTGGTTCATATACTCATTCCCACCCTGATTTTAGTGGCTTCTAAGTCTAATTAAACATGTGTTGGAAAGGAAGGGTGGGCTTCCTGTATAATTTCATTCTGATATGTGCAGCATCATGACAAAGGGTGCAGCATAATGAGAAATACTAACAGATCCCCAACACATGGACCAAAATACCAGTACAACACTGGCACTTTCATTTTTAGATAGTATTTTGAGTTCCAAAGAAATGGTGGAAATATGGAACTGGTAGCTATAACTTTGGTTTTTGCTTGACAGAGTTATGGTTAGAATAATACAGAACTACTCATACAAGAAGATATTGTCTACAGATCCAGTCATATCCACTTAATTTGGCACATCTTTCAGTAGCTGATTTCCCCTTTATGTGTGACACTTAGTTTTCTGACTTGCTGGACTAATATTCCTTTTAGGGGCTTTGCACATGACCAGTTAAAGCAGCAGACACAATTCCAAGTAGCGCAATCACTTGTACAAACACAGAAAATGCAACTGGTAACGAACCCTAAGAGTTAAACTTAAGAGGGATGCTTACTGTATAGTCAAATTTATATGAGTTGCTGTCATTTTGTTTCTCTATGAGATTCCCAAAAAAATAATAGGTAGAATAATAGCTTTTTATTTATTTATTTATTTATTTTTCACGCTTATATACCGCCCACTCAGGTACAACCCAACTCAGGGCGGTTTACATAGCAGACAGTAAATACCTTTAAGTAAGGTATTCTGATGATTATTGTTTTCTTGTCCCTTTCTTGTGTTAACAAGAGGCCAGATATAGAACTGTGCTTTGAACTATTACTACAACATCAAGAGTTGGACCATCAACTTGTTTCACCTAATATTATCTAGTTTGACTGGCAGCAGGCTTCCAGTAATTTGATCACAGTTATAATCTTCCTACATATGATCCTCTAAGCAGGAATGTCAAGTATTAAATCTGAGATCTTAGTATGTATACAAATTATGTATTGTGCCAGTGAGTTTCTGAATAAAGGTTAGGGTTTGGGAATTTCCCCTTATATATCATCAACTGTGATACAAGCTGCACCAGAAAATACTAAGATATTTTTATTTCTCCAGTGTATTGTCTGTGCATTGGTGATGGAGAGAAGAAGCTCAAACCTGCAGAGATAAAACACAAAAGTGTAATTTTGGTCACTGCACCTGAAAGCGGTATTGCAGAACTGGTAAAAGATAGGAAAGAACAATTTAAGCAGCTAGAAGGATTGTGTGGATTATCTTGTAATGACGCAGATCTGTAAGAGATTGTTGTTGACTCATCTTGTTGGAATGCTATCTACCAGTGCAAACCAGAGTAATTTACTATTTGTAAAGAGTTAGATTTTCCCTTTTACTAATGTAGCATAGGAAATATCTTAAGAACCTCTAAAACCTCCATGGTAAATACCCTAATAATTAACCTGCTGACCCTTAGATCAGTGATTTATCTGATAATTCTGATGAAGATATATATTTCACCCAGTATTAATTCTGAATGAACAGTCAGTTTTTTCATATTTGAGTGTGTCAAGGTACAACCACATAGTTGCTTATTAAGTTGACCTGAATCCTATTGGTTAATCACAGTAGCACGATTACAGTGGTGTAGATTGTAGAGTTGAATTGTCTCTAGTTGGTGTGTTCCTGTTTGTATTACTTGTCATGCACTAATTCATGTGTTTAGCAAGCATTGAGGGGTCAAGTGGTGTGATGGACAGTGGCAATTTGTCACTGCAGTTCAGGCTGTTGTATTTCTGCTGCTGTAATTAACCAACAAAAATCTGGCTGTTGTTCTCTTTTGTTATTGACACTCTTCATTGCCATGAGTCTTTGATGTATCCTAAGTTTTGGCTGATGGTATCAAGTGGCTAAGGCGCTGACTGGGAGGCGGAAGGTCAGCAGTTCGACTCCCGAGTACTGCAGGATGGAATGAGCTCCCATCTTTGTCCCAGCTCCTGCCAACCTAGCAGTTCTAAAGCAAGAAATTGCAAGTAGATAAATAGGGACCACTTTGGTGGGAAGGTAACAGTGTTCCGTGCGCTCCGGTGTCTAGTCATGCCTGCCACATGATCATGGAAATGTCTGCAGAAGCAGACAGCACTGGCTTTTCAGCTTTGAAACTGAGATGAGCACTGAACCCTAGAGTCAGATACGACTGGCTTTCGAGCAAGAGAAACCTTTACCTTTATCTTAACACTATGGACAGTAAACTTTCTAAATACTGTATTGATAATTGGGGTTGCTACAGTAATTTAGTACATTGGAAACTTCAGTGGCTCAAGTGGTTAAGATGCTGAACTCACTGACTGGGAGGCCGGAGTTAGATTCCCGAGTACTGCATGACAGAGTGAGCTCCCGTCTCTGTCCCAGCTCCTGCCAACCTAGCAGTTCGAAAGCAAGAAATTGCAAGTAGATAAATAGGGACCACTTTGGTGGGAAGGTAATCAGCACTCCGCTGTTGAGGCATGCCTGCCACATGCCCACGGAAACATCTGTAGACGCAGACAGCACTGGCTCTTTGGCTATAAACAGAGATGAGCACTGAACCCTAGAGTCGGATATGGCTGGCTTTCAAGCAAGGGCAACCCAAACTCTAAATGCAGCAGGAATGAATAAAGATTGTTTAGGCTACAGATCTATGATTCATTCAAAGCAATAGAATTACATTATAGAAATACTGCTCTTTATTATACATATATTAGGAATTGTTTACTTAGGGAGCAATCCTGAAGGCAACAAAGCCCAGTATGTGCTCTGACCTCCAATCGGTAGGATATAAAGGAGATAGACCAGATCTGAGGATTTTCCAGTTTACCCCTTTGTTGGCTGCAGGATTAAATGTTCTGTGAGGTGAACAAGTCTGTGGAGCGCATAGTTTAATAAACTATAGATTGAACAGGTTGGTTGACACCCCCTCAATGCATCATCCAAGGTTGGAATTGCAACCATGGGCAGGAGGTACAATGAAAACCTGCACAGTGTTTGGAAAAGGCTGGGATAGGGTTTCCAAAATCAATTTTCACTGTAGACTTTGGAAAGAGTGCATACTCTTCCCAACAGTTCCTGGGACACAGTCCCAGGATCACAACATTATTGCCTTGATTTGTGAAGTTCCTTATATTTCTTATATTTGATCTCATAAAATATCACCATTAATCTATTTTATAAAGGGTGTGTGAGTGGAGGTAAGCCTATGACCTGCCAAGATCACAAGGTGATTTCATGATGGCAAAGTTTCCCAGATTTGTCATTGTATGTTTGATCAAAGGACAGCATTGGATATTCTGTGTGTGAGTGCACTATGATAGTTCTTTATCAGCACATGTTACATTTTTGGAAAACTGTATTCAGGAACAAAAGTTTAAGAACAATATTGCATGGAAAAGTTACTTTTGGTAGCTACATTTCCCAGCACATCCCAGCCAGCTGGACTGATTGTTGTGCTGCCTTGTGTATTTCAGGAGTTGCAGTTCAAAAAGGTAACTCTTCTGGGTTCTTTTGATATGGTATGTCTTATTTACATATACCTATAAATCCAAACTCTTCTACTTTAGGTACAAAGCATGTTGAAACAAGAGTGTCACTTCATTATGCTTTATTTTAGGGTCACCATCGTTATCTTTATTGCTTTTGCTTTTTTAAAAAAAATATATATCTCCATGGAACATGCATACATGCATATATGGCTAATGCATACATTGACAGAAATAAAACAGTAAAATAGAACTTATAAACTACCTTATATTTTACTGCATCCTGTAGTTTGTCTTCATAATCTTCCTCAAACAATATGTCTTCATAACCTTGCTTGAATAGTGTATCTTCAAGAGGGGCCAAACCATGATCATAAAATGGGGCTGTGTGTTGTTGATTAGGTGGTGCTAACTTCACCAAGGGCATGGAAAAACAGAAAAGCAGAAGAAGCTTCTGCAAAGTCTTCATTTCAAGAGATTGCTTTGAATTGAGCTGGAAGAACTAAGGAGAATGATTTCTTTGTGACTGGAAATAAAAAAGCAATCTGACAAAAAAAATATTAAATCCTAGAAGAGTAGTTGGCAGCGATTTTCTTGTGCTCAAGGAACATGGAAAGATTATTTAACTCTTTATGTTCTTTATTTAAGCACTCCTAAAATCTAAAAACTTGATAAAGTACATTGTAGCAAAACCAATTCAATACACTTGTGTCTGAGAGTTTAACTACTAATTAGAAATATTTGCATTTTTAAATATCTGACAAGTATATAAAAAAAATAACAGGGCTGAACACAACTCAGGAGTAAAAATATTTTTTTCCATATCTACAAAAACTTTCTGCATAGTATAATAAACTTTGAAATGTCTAACACACTGCATACAGATATTTATTTAAATGTGCATGAAACTGAAGAAAAGAACCATATCTGTTCCTCAGATAATGTATAATTAAAAAGTATTAGGATAATGCAAAACCATTTGATATATATTAAAAATGATTTCTTGGAAAAGGATACCTACCGTTCTTGCTGATGGAGATCTCTTTTATGATTGTCTTCAAGATAATTCTCTATAAATTAACTCCAAATGGTCAGAAGAAAGTTAAGGAATATTTTCAGCAGACTAAAATAATGCTACAGTACTGCAAAAAAGTGACTGCCTGGAAAAGCACTTTCTCTGGGATAAAGAAGCCTGCGTCACCATGCAGTCTTCCATGCAAAATAATGCTAAATGATAAATCAGTCTTGCTCAGCTAATATGTTGGAATAGATCCAACTTAATATGTTAATCTAGTTGCTCTTATCGTTTAAAGTTTTTGCTGAAACAACTGCAGTTCCATGCCACAAAGACTTAAGCACAGTCATGTGCTTTTCATTTACTTTAGCATTTAATGGGAAACAAAGAAGCTGACTTCCGTTTTAGATGAAACAATGCATTCCACTTTTTTGTGTGGCAAAACATTGTGACTCAGGATACATACAAAAGAAATGCAAGGTTTACATTTGTAGCATAGCCATTTCACAACTTTGCATTGCTTAATCAGAGTTCTTTAGTTAGCAAAGTTAGGGTTAACGTTTTGGAAGGGTGACTAGCATTCCAGCCTTAATAGCTCATTATAAAAAAACCTGTGATATATGTTCATGGAGAGTACAACTTGTAGTAGAAGCAGGTTTGCATATGTAGGTATTAAAATTATTTAAGATTAATGTCCTGACATGAAATGTATATTAATATTGCATACCTATTAAAAGAGTTCACATTGTACATTTTTAATTAATCTATAGAAGACAAACATCTGGTAAATTTAAAAGCACAGTTCTTGCAGTACCCTGTGCATTTCTAATGGTATTTCTGAGTGGGTCACCAAACAAAGAAACAAAGACATCAGCTGAGTTTTTTTTTTTTAAGGCTCATATGTGGAATGTTGTAGACTGTTTATTGCCCCCACAAAAGTCAGAGTTCAGAAACCAGCTGTTTGCTCTGGGACTCCCATCACAGCTGGAGTTGGATGTTTTGGCTTCATACATCTATCTGCTAATGTACAATCAGTGCTTATAATTCTTCATTTTGAAACTTGATCTATCTTGAATATGTTTCCCTTGAATTCACTGTGCTGTCTGAGAACAGTAATTGTCAAATGCAAAACTGAGACCCAGGCAGATTTAGCATAGACACTAAGTGTTTCAGGCAGACTGCAGTCTACAAAAACATATGCCAATCTCTTCAAGTTGGCACAATTTTCTTTTTGCAGAAATCTTTCTCTCTATTAATTCATTTATTACTGTTTACGTTTTTATCTCGATTTTTATGCTATTCTTACAGTTCATCCTGATGGACAGTGCAAAATAAGTATGATGAAGTATTGTACAGCCAAGGCAGTGTTTGTGAAAGAGAACTTTCTTGTCCTTTTCCTTGCTACAGTGAGGCTTCAACTACACTAGCCTTCTGAATACATGTGTTGTGTATTATGTTTTTAACTATCATTATTAACTCCTTGAAATTAGGAAGGCTGCTAGTGCAACCATCAATAATGCATTGGACAGCTGCACATTACCATGACTATTTGCCATTGATTGGATCAAAGCAACTACTCTTGTAGCTATGGAGTAATGGAAATTACTGCCAGAATATTATACCACAACTCTGCTGACAAATCCAGAACAGTGTGTTTTATTAGTCAGTTCATACTCTTGTCAGAAAATTTAGGCCAAATGCCCAGACCAGGGATCAGCAAACTTGGCTCTCCAGGTGTTCTTGGACTTCATTTACCAGAAGCCCAAGTCAGTGCACCAGCTGATCAGGGCTTCTGGGAATTGAAGTCCAAGAACATCTGGAGAGCCAAGTTTGCAGACCCCTGGCCTAGATTAGTCACTAAATTCAGATGCAATCTGGGTGATCTGGCATGCACAGTTTAACAAGCATTGCAGCTAATTTTCCAATTTAAAAGTGGCTATTCCCTGCATTGTTAAGCATGTAGTGTACTGTGGGAATGTTTATTGAAGTGTTTAAAATAAACTGAAATATAATTACAGCCATTCTGATCAGTCAAATGAATACGCTACTACACCATAAAAAACTGGTAAATGCGAAGGATTTTTTTTTTTGCTGCCATCATGACACAAAGACTGAATTGAACTCATCTTTGTTTTGTTTTGTTTTTATTCACAGAAAAAAATATCTACTATTCACAGAGGGTGAGGGTTGGATTAGAATGTCAATCCCATCTCCAGTTTGGACACTGAACTTCCATTTTAATCTGCAAGTCCAATGTAAATACTCATTACAATTTTAATCATAGTTGAGGCTGAGAATTAAACCGCAGCAGAGTCAAATCAGTTTATTTTGGCTTTCCAATCTATTCATACCCTAAAACAAGTACAAAATCTCATTAAATGCCTTCTAAGGTCTGGATTGTTAGTTTATTCTGTGAGTTTCAGCAGCTGAACTGCTTCATGACAGTCATTTAAAGTTTATTAGGATCATTAGTACAAAATGGTAAAAGATTGGCCAGTGTATGAAGTAGTAGAATCTTTAGATCAGAAAGGATTTGTGTTTTAGCAGGTAGTAACCTTGCCCAATGTGACTGACATCCTCACACAACCTCTTCTATTAGAATCCATTATATTTATTTCATCAAAATTTCATTGATTAAAGCCTCTAATTTTTGTTTGTTCTTCCTAAGGAAATTACCTTTGACCACTCACCAGCACATATGTTTTGTATGTGACATTTCTTCCCCAATGACTGTTAGATACTCAGTATTATCATCTCTTTTTACGACTTCCAAATCAGAATTTAAATAATTAGTTACAATTAATATATTTGCCAGTAAGGGGGCACTATGTAATGCAGCTAGTAGCTACAGAAGTTATGTTTGGGTACTGTTGGCCTGTATTATATTGAAGAATATATGCTTGCATAAGGAAAAACAGATAAGGTGTGCCCACTCATGAATAAGGTGTTTATTTCTTCTTCGGTGTGTATCTGAACCTTGCTGATGAGTGGGATGTTTGCTGCCATGATTTACAGCAGGGGTTCTCAATGTTTTCCCGCTGTGGGCCGGACCACGCCCCCCCAGACAGCAGAGTGGGCCTGGACACGGTTCCATCACCACCACCATGAACACTGCTGTAAAAAGCATCTGCAGCTGTCTACATGTGTTTACGACAGCCGCAGGTTCATTTACAGTGTATTTTTTGCTGTTTGCAGCTTCAGGCACCAGCGGGTGCGTGTTTTTGGCTGTTTTCACTGCTTCTGGCAGCGGTGGCGGGAGCGAGGGCTGTGGGCCAAGTCTGGCCCATGAGCTGTAGGTTGCATACCCCTGATTTACAGTACAGTATTCCTCTTGCAAGAGATTTCTGGCCAACAAGTCTGTCTAAATTGGTGTTACAAGTAACCTATAGTGAGTCACTTTCTAATAGACATTTTGAGAGGATTTTTCCCCAAATGTTATTCTTTTCTCGCATTAGCCCTAAAGGAAAGGCTGTTTTGTTTCATCTTTTGTGTTTGTGATGGATTAGTACTTTGAAGAATAGGCTTCAACACCTCACTTGGCCATGAAAATTCATTGGGGGAGTAGAACTGGCTAAATCACTCCCTAAATACCACTTACCTTGAAAAGCCCTATTAATATTGCTATAAGTCAGTTTAGACTTGATGGGAAATAATTAAATATTTCCAAGGTGCAATGGCAACACTCTCCTATAGGGAGAGTACATAGTTTGTGTCACTGTATGTTTCTGGCCTGTTGGCACTGAGCAAGTCAAGGTTAACAGTGTGCAAAATAATATGCAATGAAACTGCGTGGTTGGGGTGGCAATAATGAAAGTGACAACTAGTCAGTGGGAAGGAATGAGTAAGGAAACAAATTCATTTTGAACTGTGTCATTCTAAACTGTGCTCTGGATACCCCAACCAAAAAGTCTTTATTTGCTTTGCTCATGTACTAAATAGTGACATTTGACTCATTACTATCTGCTTTGTTCCTTGATATACAAAGCTCTAAAATTGCTTGACTAGAACCTCCCTTCCTGGATTGAATTCTTCTTTTCCAGAATACATACCTGAACTTCTTATGGCCCTATGCCTTCAATTTAATTTAATTCAATTCAATTCTCACACTTGTATGCCACCCAATCAGGAAACTTGGCTCAGGGCGGCTCACACAATAATTATACAGCAAACATAATAATACAAATATAGACAATAATTATACCATATTCAACCTACAAAAGCACATATCATAATATACGACGATACGATGATACAATACTTTGAACGTGCTCTAATTTGTGTCCTAATTATTTAATTTTTGTATATTTTACATTCCTATACCAATACTGTATATCTGAAAAAAGTTCCAATGTTCCTCATACACAGAAATTCAAAAGAAAGGAGATATACACATATGGGTGATGAGGTGCTGCACCAGTCACCATAGCAGTGTCTGCACATCTCTCTAGAGAGAGATATATCATTGAGAGAAAAAAATATGAAATGTGGGGTTCAAGGATGAAATTTGGAGAAATTAGAACAAGTAATGGATAATGTAAGTTACACAAGTAATTTTACTTGTGTAACTTACATTATCCAGTTTCCAGTGCTTACAACCCCATCTATTACCTCTTCTTCATCACTTTGGTGTGTATGGTATGGTTTTTTGTATAATGTTATTATACGCTGTAAGGATGAAAGAAAGTTTTAAATCTTAACCTATAAATCCAAGTGTTCACCGTTGGAATTGGCTATACGTTGCTATGCGTCGCCCTACTGACCCGCACCCTCCCTTCGAGAGCACGGCCGAATTGCCTACGCAGGTCAACGAAGGATTTAAAAATCCGGCACAGGGGCCTCAGCCCCACTAACGGCAAGAAACGCAAAGAACATCACTTCCCGAAAGTCTTTGCGCCGCGCCGCGCCAGAGCCAATCAGGCTGAGAGGCTCTCGCACGGAGCAGCGTTCGAACACGCGCCGCAGCCAATCAAAAGAAAAGCATTTTAAAAAAACGCAGCACAAACACAAAGCACCAACACATTACTACAAGCCCCAGCGTCCTGCGCGCAATGTGCGAGCAGAACGATGAGGCAGCCGGCGCGCGAAAACAAAACTAAGAAAAAGCCGCCGCCGCAACCATTCAACCCCACGGGCGAGCCAGCATGGCCCGTGGGGGGGGGGGAACCCGCCGCCGCTACTCTTCCGTTCGAAGGGTCAGCGGCGCGCGAAAAACAAGTGAGACGGCCGGCACACGAAAAATAAAAGTAAAAAAAAAGCCCACCGCCGCAGCCATTCTTCCCCATGGGCGAGCCAGCATGGCCCGTGGGGGAACCCCCCCGCCACCATGGCCCTTCCGTTCGAAGGGCCAGCCGGCGCGCGAAAAACACAAGTAAAAAAAAATACACCCCGGCTGCCGCTGCACTTCTGTTCCATGGGCCAGCCGGAGCGCCAAAAATTAAAGCAACCCACCCAACCACCCACCCCCCGCAACTGCCCTTCTTCCCAACGGGCCAGCCAGTATGGCCCGCGGGGTAAAAAAATAAACACCCCACTGCCTCTGCCCTTCCTTCCCATGGGCCAGCAAGTATGGCCCGTGGGAAAGAAATAACCACCACCCCGCAAATGCCCTTCCTTCCAACGGGCCATCAAGCATGGCCCGTGGGAAAGAAAGCCTCCCCGCAAATGCCCATCCTTCCCACGGGCCATCCAGCATGGCCCATGGGAAAAAAGCCTCCCCGCAATTGGCCTTCCTTCCCACGGGCCATCCAGCATGGCCTGCGAGAAAGAAAGCCACCCCCCCACACACTTGAAAAAACACACAAAAACACAAACAAAAAACATTCAAAAACACACCAAAACCCAAAAAATAAACACACAAACAGCCAAAAATAAACAAGAAAAACACACACATACACCCCCAAAAAAATTCCACCCCAACCCCCCCCAACCCCCCCCCCACAGAACTTACCAAAAGACGTCTTCCTTCTATGAGAACCGGAAATCAAATGAGAAAGAGGAAACTTACCAGAAGCGACACCCAGAGGACAGAAGGTAACAAATGTAATGAGAGGCACAAAAGCTCACCACCCCCACCCAGTGGCCAAAACATAAACAACATTCAAAAATATTTAAAAAATAAGAATAATTCTAAATTTAATCAAATAAATTATACAAACATTCAAAAAAAAACCACACTAATCTCAAAAATTACCAAAATAAAACCCCTTTTCACTCTGAGAAACCAAAACAAAAAAAGATTTAAAAAACATTTTAAAAAACAAAATTAAATTTTAAACTAAATAATATTACATTAAATTAAATTAAATTAAATTAAATTAAATTTTTTTGGCATAAACATAAAAAACAAGTTCAAAAACAAAATTACTCGAAGCCACAAAATCAAAAAACCTTACACCAACATTTAAAACAGCCCATCACCATTAGTTCAAAAAAAAAAAAACGAAACCCTTTAGTATCCAACACAATTTTAAAAAGCCCGGCAACGCCGGGCAAACTATGCTAGTATATTAAAAAAATAATTCAGTAATTTTCAAAGTATGTGCAAGGTGGTGTTACAAAATGGAGCCACAGCTGCATATTAGTGGTAACCAAAGTGAATCTAAAAATTCTTTGGTCGAACCAAAATACAGTGATACCTCGTATAACAAAAACAATTTTTTTCTGCAAGGCTTTTCGCTATGCGATTTTTTGTTGTACAAAGCATGCTTTGTATAACAAAATTTCCTATGGGATGCTTCGTTTAATGAAAATCTCCATAGAGATGCATTGAAAACCACACTGGGAGATATGTTGCTTTGTATAATAAATTTTTTGCTATACAAAGGAACATTTTTCTTCAAATTCCTTTTGTTATACGAGGTTTTCATTATAAGAGTCCTTTGTTATACAGGGTTTTACTGTATAATCTACTAGGTCCCACTCTGGCTTTGCCTCTTTCAGACTTTCACTCACATAGAGCAGGACCTACCTCTGAGACTTTATAGATCTGTTGTTCTGATTGATGATGTACAAAAAAGGAAACTGCATCATGCTTTGTCAAAGCTATAGTTTCTTTGTAGGTGCCCTCTACAAGCACCGAAGAAGCTTCCCCTTTTGTTCATATGGCACAAAGCGTCATATGGCACAAAGGAGTTAGCTATTGAGGTCATTTAGACGTGAATAAAGGGGTTGTGGTGTTGGAGCCCAAATCTGATGAGAAAGGCTTTCTGCCAGCATCTCAACCCGCTGTCAGCGCGGAACTGCCTCCTTTTGATCGTCATGACGGGAGCACAGCCAGCAAATGCAGAGTCACCAAGTGTCAGCGAAGAAGAGGCAAAGCCGAGCACATCAGAAGCAGGCTGCAGCTGCAGAATCAGCTGCAGGTGCGGAGAAGAAAGGCAAGGGCTTGTTTGCAAAGAACACTCCCAGTTGTGAGCCCTGAGCCTGAACCTTCTTACGGAGATGCACAAGCCTTGTCAGAACAATCTTTGTGCATCCTGACTCTGCGCCACTCTGACCTATACCTTTCCCCTGCTTACTGATGCTGGACCCTCTGCCTGAAAACTCATCTGCCTGAAAACTCATCAATCGGGGTGGTCGAGTGAGGGTTTTAATCTGTTTTGTTATATTTTACTGTATTTTATCTGTTTTTACCATTGTGTGCCGCCCTGAGTCGGATTTCCCCGAGTGGGCGGCATAAAAATCTAAGAATAAAATAAAATAAATAAAATAAAATTAACAATAGGAAGTGCAGGCCTGAGACAACCATGCAGCATGCCTCAGAAGTAGGCCTTTCTCCAACTGAGCAAAATATTAGTCTCTTAAATTTCTGCCTGGGGAATTCTTAGAGAATTCTGGGAGCTGAAGTCCCCAAACCCCAAATGATACCCTGCTAGAGAAATCTTTCCATGGTCAATGTGGCTTTCCCTTTTTCAGAAACAGTATACAGTCAACCCTCACATAACAACGCGTTTGGATAACATCATTTTCGCTTAACAATGCGTCGTTATGCACCACGTGTTCCCCCGCATAACAACGTTTTTAGTGTCATTGTCCGGACAACAATGCTAAAATAACCGGATAACGACGCTAAAAATGTTGTTATGTGGGAAACTCCATAGAAAGCAGCATAGCAACAAAAATCGCTTAGCAACACTACTTGGGGAACCAAGTAACGTTATGCGAGAGTCTACTGTAACAAATTAGAACCTTCGTATTGTTTATTTCTAATTTCCTCTTTGGGCCTACCTCTGGACTCAGACTGTTGTCACTGATTCTTTTTCCCCGCATTCACTAAATTACTATCTGAACTCATGTTTGCAGAGGACCTGAAGGTAATAAATGATTTTCCTTGGGATACTGGGTTGAAAGGTTTTCCTCCTAAGATTCCCCATTTTATAGTAGCCCAAAGCTTCTTTCATAGTCTCTTTCCCCACAGATCCCAGGAATTGAAATAATTTGAATATTTTAATACTCTAACATTCCTAGGTGCTTTTTCTTTTTAATTTTCCCCTGTTTACCCTATTTGCTGGCATATAAGACCCACTCCCCCCCTTAAAATACACTGAAAAAAATGAAGTGCGTAGTGTACCATATATAAGCCTATAGTGGGTTATTTTGGTAATAACGGGGTGCGTCTTATATGCCGGCAAATACAGTCTTTTTTTTTCTTGCACTAATGGTCCAAAAGAATGCTCAAAAAATAAAATGTATTTCATAAGGAGACAGAGAACATGGAAATTAATAGACCTACTGTATTTTAAATGATAAAGAGGTAGGAATATTGTACAGTATCTTGTTCTTCCTGCTCATGGTCACTTCAGTAGAATTAGAGGGAAAAAATGTCTATTCTTCCATTGTAAACATTCCATTTTCATTGCCATGAACACTGTAATTTTTTTGTGTTAAAAATAAATAAAAATTGACTTCTTTGCTAATGTGGGAGATGGGCTGAAAAGGCTCCAATACAATATAACTACCTAAAACTTAAACATATTATTTAACTTATTAATTGTAGTTCAAATTTGCTCAAAAAGCTGTGAATTTTACTGTCTTAATATTTTGACAATATTTTTTATTACTACCACTGTTGATTTGTAGCTTAAAGCCTTCAATCAACACTTGTAACTAAAATATGCAATTAGTTTTATATAATATGTCAATAGAATTGATGTATGTGGTCCAATATTGTCAAAATGAACTGAGTTGTTTTAGTTTCTTAAATTATCTATTGAAATGTTTCCTATAGGATACTTTGTTTCATTTGTAATTCAGAACTTTAAAAAACAGTAATGATCTTGTACTTTAGTAGAATGTTGATAAATCTTAACCTATAAATCCAAGGGTTAACCGTTGGAACTGGCTATAGGTTGCTATGCCTCGCCCTACTTGCCTGCACTCACCCTTCGTGCACACGGCCGATCTGGGTACGCAGGTCAACGAAGGATTGAAAAAACCGGCAGTGGGGCAACAGCCCCACAAACGCAAAGAAAGGGAAACAACTTCACTTCCCAACATTCCTTGCGCCGCGCCGCGCCAGAGCCAATCAGGCTGAGAGGCTCTCGCACGGCGCAGCGTTCGGAAACGCGCCGCAGCCAATCGAAAGAAAAGCATTTTAAAAAAAACGCAGCACAAACACAAAACAGCAACTCATAACTACAAGCCCCAGCGTCCTGCGCGCCATGAGCGCGCAGAGCGCTGAGGAAACCGGCACCCGAAAAATGAAAAAGAAAAACAACTCACAGCCAAGCACACACCAGCCGGCTTTCTTTCCCTCACCTACAGCGCCTGAAGCTCCCGACTGGAGTTTCCCCTTTAATATCAATGGGTGGGGGTTGCGATCCCCCTCTCCGCTGGCTACCCTAGGGTTGGGAGGTTTGTGGGGAGAAAAGGAGTATATTGCCCCAACCCTTCTGGAAACAAAAGATCAGGCAGAGAGGATCGATCCCCCACCCCCCCTCCTTAAAACAACTCCGTCTTTTCTTCTCTTTAAAAACGGAGTTGTTTTAAGGAGGGGGGGTGGGGATTCGATCCAGTCTGCCTGATCTTTTGGTTCCAGGAGTGTGGGGGTAATATACCCCTTTTCTCCCCACAAACCTCCCAACCCTAGGGTAGCCAGCGGAGAGGGGGATCGCAACCCCCACCCACTGATATTAAAGGGGAAACCCGATCTACTTTCACGACTCCACACAAACAAAGCACCATAACACACTAAAGCCCCCCTCCCCACCACCTAGCCCACCCTTCCTAACCCCCAATGACCATGCCCCCCCTCCCCACCACCGAGCCCACCCTTCCTAACCCCAACAACCACGCCCCCTCCCCACCACCTACCCTTCCTAACCCCCAACGAAAAACAACTCACCGCTTCACAGCCAAGCAAACACCAGCTGGCTTTCTTTCCCTCACCCACGGCGCCTGAAGGTCCCGACTGGAGTTTCCCCTTTAACATCAGTGGGTGGGGGGTTGCAATCCCCCTCTCCGCTGGCTACCCTAGGGTTGGGAGGTTTGTGGGCAGAAAAGGTGTATATTGCCCCAACACTTCTGGACCCACAGGAACAGGCAGAGTGGATCGATCCCCCACCCCCCCTCCTTAAAACAACTCCGTCTTTTCTTCTCTTTAAAAACGGAGTTGTTTTAAGGAGGGGGGTGGGGGATCAATCCACTCTGCCTGTTCCTCTGTGTCCAGAAGTGTGGGGGCAATATACACCTTTTCTCCCCACAAACATCCCAACCCTAGGGTAGCCAGCGGAGAGGGGGGTCACAACCCCCACCCACTGATATTAAAGGGGAAACCCGATCTACTTTCACGACTTCACACAATCAAAGCACCATAACACACTAAAGCCCCCCTCCACACCACCGAGCCCACCCTTCCTAACCCCAATGACCACGCCCCCCTAGCCCCCACTTCCTAACCCCCAACGACCATGCCCCCCTCCACACTACCTAACCCACCCTTCCTAACCCCCAACGACCATGCCCCTCTCCCCACCACCTAGCCCACCCTTCCTAACCCCCAATGACCACGTCCATTCCCCACCACCAAATAAATAAATAATTTTTTAAAAAATTACTAAAAACACATCCAAAAATACACAAAAACAAAAACACCAAAAACAATACGAAGTAAACAAAGACACAATCAAAAACAAAACAAACAGACAAAAAATAAAAAATCCACCCCACCCCCCCCCCGCCCACACACACACACACACACACACACACACACACACACACACACACACACACACACCAAAGAAAACAAGCAAACTTACCAAAAGATGTGCTACCTCCACCAGGACTGAAAAAGAAATGAATAAAGAAAGAGACTACTTACCAGAAGAAGCTCCACCCAGAGGCCAGGAGAGGAAAAAAAAGTCAAAATACAATAACCCCTACCAGCACCACCTGCTGGCCACAATAGTAAAAAAAATTCAAAAACACACAAACATTGAATGTAAAAAACATTTACTTTTACATTATTAAAATTATGACCTACGGTACAACTAATTAAAAAAATTCAAAAAAATAAAACATTATTCACTTACATAAAACAATTTGAAAAATTATATCATACTTTCTTTTATTAATCCTCAAAACCTTTCTTCTTTTATTAATCCTCAAAAAACCCCAAAAAAGCAGATCCCAGTTAATAACAGCCAAGCAAAAAAATTTTTACATAAAAAACATTAAAAAAAATAAAATTACAGACAAAGCTATTTTTAAAAAACATTAACACAATTTAACCTTCCAACACAATTTAAAACTATTGCAAAAATAAAATTGGTTCATTTTTTATTAAAACACACGGAGAAAAAAGCCCGGCAACGCCAGGCAACCCTTGCTAGTTACAAATAAAACACTAAGAATAAAAAACCCATCTTTTAAATGTCAGTGAATTCTTTGTCATAAGCCAATATTTCTTCTTAACTATCTGAAGACAATGCCACAAAATTAGAATGTTCAGAGCTCAGAAAAGCAAAATAAATATTTTAAGAAGGAAATCAAAACTAAATCAAGCATTTTCAGTGCATCAAAATTTATTGATATGTTGTTTTATATAAAAGCAAGATGATGTGTTAATAGAAAGCACCTAAATTTCTATATTATATTGCATATTTGTAAATTGTTTGATCTGCCTTTCTAAGTAATATATACTGAAATGTATATCTGATTAAAATTATTAACCCAGTCTTTGTATTTATTTTTTAATCTTGCATGTTAGCTGCTTATTATAAAAGAATGGGCTCTTTTAGATGGAGGTTTGTTCTCCAAAATGTATCTCATCAGTTACTAATCAGGGGCCATTCAACAATTATGTGATTCATTTTTTGGGGAAAATTGACCCCCTCCCCCCTATGTAATCCAACCATAATTTTCGCTTTGACCCCCTCCCCCCTTTAAAATTACATAATCCAGAGCTTTTATATTGAAACCCTAATTTTTAAAACTTTTCACTATTGGTGCCTAATGCACAACAACTCCAAATGGATTATGTAATCTTTGACCTGACCCCCCTCCCCGCTCCCCACATAATTTTTTCCATAATTCAGATGGCAGACCCCCTCTCCCCTTCAAGGATCACGTAATTGTTGAATGGCCTCTTAGATTACTGAGGGCAAATATTAGTGCTATGGCGGAATCTTTAAAAACATATTTTAAAATATTTTTAAGGCTGCCCACTCTCCATTCATCTTTCCTTCCTTGCTTTGCTCCCTCACCTGTGCCCAAGAGTTCAAGTAGCTCTGTATTTTGTCATATATCTCCACTGCACAACCCAGCCTCAGCACTAGCAGGGACGGCATGAAACCTAGCATAAGAATAAACTGAACAAAGTGTGCCGCTGCTACCACTGCAACATTTTAAAAACTCCGATTGGCAGCCGCTTCCTTACTAAGTTTTCAGAAGTTGTTCTAAGTGCTGGTTGGGATTGAACCTATAACTTTGTACTTTTGTTTTGTCTAGGATAGTTTAGACTAGGGGTGGGGGACCTTTTCCTGTCAGAAGGCCACATTAATTTAGCTGTAATCAAATAAGGCTGCATCCAAGAAACTTTAGATATACCTTAGATAAACTTTAGATATACTTTAAAACAGGGCTGGCCAATCTTTTTGTGCCACAGGCCTGACCACATAACCCGGTCAGCTGAGCGGGCCGGACTAGTGTAGATGCTAGATACTATTTATATTATATTGTTCTGTTATATGTACATACCATTAAATGCATCCAATGCATTAGTAAACTTCTAATGGGAGCACATATTCAAATTAACGTCTAAGAAACGTGTTTTATTCTATTTTAAGGTAAACTGCTGTTTATCAGCATTTTTTTTTTTTTACTAATTACTGGTGCAGTTTATTCTTCTGAATTCGTGGATAGTTACTTCAGTATTTATGAAGTGGCCAACTGAATGTTGGTAGAAGCTGTGCAATCATGTTTTTTTAAATCATGTGATCAAATGCATGTGAATACTGAAATACTAACATTTTTCTTAAAAGTGTAATCTAGATCTTTAAAAATCAATGCTAGCTTTGCCACTGGACTAGTATTTTAGATGTGTCTTTGACATAGAATTTGTATACATAGCTGCAAATAATTAGTAGAGACTATCATTTCATATTGCATAAAAATAAATGTCTTTAAACGGAAACGTCTTCCTTCCTTCCTTGCTTTCTTGCTTTCTCAGACAAGCATTATATGAGTAGAACTGTCACCATGTGGGTTATACAGAAATGAACATTTCCAATTGTATAGATATGATAGTTAGTATCTTTTGGGAAGCTCAATTTCTGAAAGGATTACAAATGTTATATATTATCCAAATAATTCCATTAGCTTTTAAAATAATTTACATGTAGCTTTAAGGAAACATTACTGCATTGTAAGATCAGTTACAATTTACAAGTTACAATTAAGTAAGATACTTAATATAAGTATGGATCAAGGTAGTAATCTTCATCTCTTCCTCTGAGATTGTGATCTTGATCATGATCATTATCTTCTTCTTCCATATCCTCAAACTCTTCTGGTGTTAGGTATCTTCGGAACACTGGAGTTCTCAGTTGGGTTCGTTGATTGGCATGAACATTTTGTTCACCATAATAAATGGTGCGTATGTGCGGAAAGCAGAAGAAAGCATATGTGCTTATTGGGGCTGTGAGTTTATTTCCGTCCACTCGAATGTAGGTCAAGTGTCTGAAATTCAGTGGATCAACTGAAGGGCACATTAAGGTAACATTCATAACTGTAAAAAGACAAAAATAAATTTGTTAAATCTGGAAGTATTCATGCCAGGACTTATAAAATTCTGGCTTTCTATTGTAAACTCGAAATGATATCAGTTAATCTACCTTATACATTTTCCAGTCATTGTTAATTTATTGCAATAGCTACTGAACATTTCACTTTTGTTTTTGTAGCAGTTCATATGATTTAGGCGCAATAGTGAAACCACTATTCCCATTAATAGTGGTAAGCAACGATCCTATATTGACATACTTGAAAATGAGCCTAATTGAAATAAATGAGACTTTTGAGTATATCTGTGCTTGTAGTAACTGTTTTTTGCTCTTGGTTGCTTCTTTTTAAAAAATTAACTGTGTGGCATCTATTTCTATTTCACTATACAGTAAAAACCCAACTTACATAAAAAGTCTGTTCCATAGGCTTTTACGTAAAATGTTTTTTTACATAAATCAAAGCAAACCTATAGGAAAAATGAAATTTTTACGTAACTTGAAGCAAACCCAAAAGAAATTGCATTATGTAAATTGGGACCGCATCGCCTTAAGGACATCTGTCCGTCCAACCAGAGCAGGCCAGAGGGGCTCCCTAATTGTTCCATCAGCTAGTGGGGCTCGCCTCTCTGGCACAAGAAAAAGGGCCTTCTCCGTGTCCGCACTGGCCCTCTGGAACCTCCTGCCAGTAGAGCTATGGTTGCAGATGGAGTTGCTGCCCTTCAGGAAAGGTCTTAAAGCGGGCAAGTGTGGGGACCTGAGGGCAATGTGGCTCCTGCTCGCTGGCTTTTACCATAAGATGCACCCTCTCTCTGCTTCTTGGGGTGGGTGGGATTTTAATGTGGGTGGAGGTTTTAACTGTTTTTTATTGTGTGGGGTTTTTAGATTATGTAAACCGCCCTGAGTCGGGCTTGCCTGACTTGCGAACAAGTTGAAAAATTAAATTAAATTAAATTTACGAAAATTGTGACATGCTTTTAGCACAAAATCATTACATAAATTGAATTTGATGTAACTTGAGGCGTACGCAAGTCGGGTTTTACTGTAGTTCTTTTTGTTCCTTGTAAAATGAAAGCGTATTTAAACTGGCACAGTTAGTAATGGCTATATGATCAGAATATTAAGCTAAGTTTGTATGAGTAAGAAGGTTATGTATATAAAGAGATAATTGAAATTTAAAGTTGGTATATTGCATCCATAGTATTTATAAGCAGTTGTATCTCCCCCCTCCCCCCCCCAAAAAAAATACAAGGTTTACTGATAGTATTTGGGACTTTTAAAATGATTTAAATTAATCCAACTCTTTGAGATTTGGAATCTGCTGTCATCACTATGCTGATGACACACTATCTCTCCTGCAATGGATGTGGTCGTGCCTTAATAGAATAGACAAAGGGTAAGAGGGTGAAGCTGAATCCCCACAAGATGGAGATCCTGCTGTTGGGATGGCTTCTTGCACAACTAGAGGGTCTGAATCTATTTGATGAAGTAGCCCCTATTTTTGAGGAGCCAGGTTTGCAGTTTGGGTGTCATTCTGGATACAGCATTGCATATGGAATCCCAGATCGCTGTGACCAGATCTGAGTTTTTTTCATTTTTGTCAGATCACCCAACTGTGGCCCTACTTGAACAGAGGGGCTCTGACAACATTGGTCCATGCATTGGTAATCTCAAGAATTGACCGTTAATGCTCCGTATGTGGAACTGCTGTTGCCCTTGGCACAGAGATTGCTAAAGGTCCAGAATGCTGTGGGTAGATTAATTTTGCAAGTGAAAAAATTGAGCATATCACCCCATACTGGGCTACACTGGCTCCTAGTTGTATACCGTGTGAGGCACAAGCTATTAACTTTAACATATAACACCCTAAACAGTTTGGGACCATGGAACATCCCTTCCAAAGATCTATTGACTGCATCATCTGGTCCTCTCAAAATATGCAGCTCCAGATGCTGACACCGAGAATGGCAAAAAAAAAAAAAAAAGATCACAACTAGGAGAAGAGCCTTCTTGGTGGCAGCACCTATTGAATAAGTTACCAATGGAGTTGTGGTAAGCTCTCTCTCTCTAGATTTTTTAAAATATCTTTGAAAACTAGCTCATTTAGGAAGGCATTTAATGATACCTCTCCCTTGTGCACTTAATGTTTCTTGGGTTTGGACCCAAAAGTTCTACTTTTTTATTATAGCCGGGAGGTTATTTTTTTTAATATAATATCATCTTTTAATGCTATAAACTGCCCAGAGTGGGGAACCTGTGTTATCCAGATGGTAGTGTATTAAATAGAGAAACAGAATGACAATCAAAACATAAAGACTAAAACATAGTTAACACATAAATTTAAAGGAATAAATGTCTCCATCAGCTAAAAGGTTCCTTGTACAGCTTAAGTGCCAAAGAGCTGTCTCAATAAGAGTGTCTTTGCCAGCTTTGTTTTCTGAGAGAAGACTGCTAAACTAGAGTAGTAATGGCTCACTTGTATCACCCATCATTATAGGTCAATGATGGTGAACCTTTTCGAGACCGAATGCCCAAACCACAGAGGTGTGGGGCAAACTATGTGCTGGGAGGAGGGAGAAAGTGCTTCAGTTGGGCTGCTGGGCAGAGGGGCGGGATAAACTGTGCTGCGAAGAGGGAAGCACTCCCATTGGGCTGCTGGGCAGAGGGGCGGGGCGAACTCTTTTTTTGGGGGGTGCAATAGTGCTAACTCTGACACGTGTGCCATAGGTTCACCACCACTGTTATAGGTCATATAAAGCTATGAGCCAAACAAGACACAGTGCTAAATCTGTAGTTAGCAACTATTGGGGGCATTCCTTGAAATATTTGTTAGGGTCATAGTCTTTCTTCATAGCCACAGTCCATAACATGTACTAATCTTTCCCTGCTGTACAGCAGCAATTAATTGCCAGTTATCTGTGGGGCAAAAAATAATAATTGGAATTGTTTGGTGGATTTTAACATTTTAAGCTTAATTGCAGCATGGTGGATTTTCCTTGTGTTCTAAACTAAGAAGAGAAGGTTTAAATCTCCCTGCCTGCTATGGTACAAATGAAATTAGGGATGGGATGACTATTCCTAATATTGATTAAAACTTCTGATGCTGCTAATAAAGTGTTATACAGTACAGTAATACCCCACATAATGAACGCTTCACATAATGAAAAATTTGCATAATGAAGCGTTCGTTATGCAAGGGCGATACCCCGCATAACTAAAAAATTGTTCATTATGCAGGCTTTTTGGTAACCGGGGTATACACGGTCTATGGGAACCCCGGATAACGAACATTTTTTGTTCATTATCCGGGACATATCACATTCGCTTCACATAACGAAAAAAACCGCATAGCGAAGCAACTTGAAGAATGGAGTTTTTTCGTTATGTGGAGTTCTACTGTATATAGTTTTGGCCCCAATAGTCTTAAGAATTACAGTATTCAAAACCCAATAATGACTGGCATATATGTTTTAACTTGTTATGAGCCTCCCTGAGTCGGGTTTACCTGATTGGGCAGCATAGAAATCTGAATTTAAATAAATAAATAAATAAATAAATAAAATAAGAGAAAGACTTCATAAGATAAACTCTACAAACCTTCCATGTCATTATGTTCTATGTACAAATGCTGCAGGCTTCTTGGAATATAGAAGGCTTGCTTCAGTTTGTTGTGCCCAAGGTTGAGTTCTATAAGATTAGGAAGGTTAAAAGCATTATGAGGAACTTCTTTTAGATTGTTGTATGACAGTCTTACAGCAATAAGCTTTTGAAGTTTCTGGAAATAATTATCTGGAATGAAAGAAATGGAGTTATTTTCAAGAGAAAGATACATAAGTGAAACTGGTAGTCCAGGAGGCAGGGACTGAAGTCTGTTGCTACAGAGGTTGATCTGCATTAGGTTTCCCATGTTTGATAATGATGTTCTTTTGAGTTGAGAATCATCAAGATAGTTATTGCAAAGATCAAGCATAGTCATATTTACTAAACCTTTTACTGCTTGGCTAGGAAATCTGGAAATTTGATTGAAACCTAGGATCAAGCGTTCTAAGCTTCTAGGTAGAGGGAATGGAACTTCTTCCAACTGGTTATATTGCAAATGGAGTTGCGCTAAGTTTGAGAGTTTGGCAAATACACCACTGTCAATCATATGAGACTTGATTTTGTTGTGGCTGAGATCCATTTCTTTCAAAACAGTAGCATTAATAAAGGGTTCCACAGGCACAGCTCCAATGTCATTAAACTGTAGATAGAGTTGCTGGATATGAGAAGGAATTCTTGGTATGATCTGAAGTTTACGATGATCACAGTACATTGCTACTGGGAAATTGGGTGGACAAAAACATTCCTTGGCACATTCTCTAGATATGGTAGTGTATGGAAAGACATAATCTACACTAGGTATGTGTTGATAAATGGATGGGTATTCATTATCTATTTCATTTTCATAGTCATCCTCAAAATCATTGCCTTCATCTTGGCAGAACACTGTGATTCCAAAGAGAAGGGGGATGATCAACAGTTGATTTAAGAGTCTCATATTCAAGTTTTGATGTGGTGGCCTGTGGAAAAAAGAAAACAAGTTGAAGGGTATTGATAATAATATATATGGCTGTGGACAGGAAATACGGATGCTTGTTGAATTAGCATAGTGCTTTAATTTTTTATTTATTTTTATCTAAGAATGAACAGGTGTACAAGTTTGGGCCGAAAACTGTCCTAGACTTGGAGTCAAAATATCTTTTGGCAACCTGAATCAGTTCACTTAAGAGATCTGCAACTTGCAAATAATGTAATGAATATAGTAGAACCTCGAGTTGCTAAATTAATGCATTCTTTGGGACGTTTTGTATTACGATAAATCCGTATCTCGAAGTGTGGTTTCCCATTATTTTCAATGGATTTCCTTTCGTATCGCAAAAATTACGTTAGTCAAGGCGTTCGTAACCCGAGGTTCCACTGTAGCTGTTTGTAGATGTTTGAGATAACAAAGAATTCCAATTACTGTACTTATCTGCTAAATTTTGGTGTTGCAGACGAGATGTAACACTTCCATACTAAAGAATTTCAGTGTGTACTCATATTTCATTCATTCAACATATTTTGCAGCATGAAAGGACAGTGTGCTGTTTTTTTCCATCTTAAGCAGTAAGAATCTGTCTATTAGGATTCTAGTGTATTAATAAAGAACCATGCATCTAATGTGTCAAATGTATGTGTCACAGAAAAATCACTGAAATTTGTAAGAATAATTGTAATAGTATAGCAATGGAAGTTCGTAAAACAGTTATTTTGATTTAAATATTGACTAAATATTTTATATAATTCCCCCTCTAAAACACTCTAAGGCTGTAAACCCCAAATGGGGTCTGAAAACTCAATTTCCTCCATAATGGGAATAGGGGGAAAACAGACCTCCTGAAGTGACTCAGAAGTCTACCTTCTTTCCAAGCTGACAAAGTTATTTTACCACTGGGTTATACCCTGAGTAGTTCTGTACCTTTGCAGTTCAGTAGTAGTTTAAATCATTTGGTTATCTATGTTGCAGTAATGCAAGGCAAAGCAGCTTGACTGTTCTACAAACATTTATTTTTTCACAATGCTTCTGAGGTATGTTGTTCTTCTTCCATATCTAGACCAGAGGTAAAATTGCCAAAATGAAAGCATCTTTTGGTGAGTTTATTCTGCAGTTCCTTTCGCCTGACCAAGTGTGAGAAAGATTAGCCGGCAAGACAAGGTTGTCGTTACCAGGGTACTCCCAATTGTGGTTAAAAAATACCACAATCTTCGAGCATGCTGTTTCTGTGCACCCCAGGTATGTTATTGAAAACATATAACAGACACCTTTTGGCTTCAAATTACAGTCCTGTAAAATTGCAGGTGCATGCTTTAAATTATGTAACTTTGAATAGAGGAACACAATTGAGGCATATGAAAAAGCTTTGGATAAAAGTCCAACACATAAAGCACTTCAGAAATATTGTAGACATGTAGCAGGTACAAACTGAACCCAAGTTACCGGCAGGTACTTAGTATGAGTTATAAGTTACAGGAAAGCATTTTAAAAGTGAAAAGGATTTCTTTAAAATATTAAAAGATCTTAAAAGTAGAAATATTATAGTAAAAGCATTTCTTAAAAACTTTAAAAACACACATTAAAGACACATGTTAAAAAGACACACCGAAACATTAACATCTCACCCAGCCATGCCAGTTTGAATCTATAGACGGGAATCCATGCTGTTCTGTCCTTCCCTTCTCCCTCTACTTTTCTGGGGTGTCATATTTATATAATTTCCTAACATCACAATCCCATATCAAATGATCTGATACACATTTATTTGTTTTCCTGTTCTAGTCAAGTTGACATATTGGCATAAGTTCAATGGAACAGTCTTATATGGTCAAGACTACCAGTCAAACATTATTATTATTTTTTTTTGCTTTGCAGTTGGTTACCCGTGTGTTTGGTTTTTTATTGGGCTTTTTCTGAGAGATTGAATACTTCTTTTCCTTGAACTTCACCCATTTACAACACCTGTATGATGAACAAGTTTCGTTCAAGGACATACTTAGGGCCTATGTCAGTGGTGGCAAACCTATGGCATGTGTGCCAGAGGGGGCACTCAGAGCCAGTGGGCACATGCGCTGTTACCTCAGCACAGAGTTCACTCTGCCCAGCAGCCCAATAGGAATGCTTCCTCCCTCCTCCAACAGAGAGTTCACCCCGCCCCTCTGCCCTGCAACCCAATGGGAGCACTTCCTCCCTCCCCCCAGCACAAAGTTCACCCTGCCCCTCTGCACTGTAGCCAGCAGCCAGTTGAGTTTGGGCACTTGGTCTCTAAAAGGTTCACCATCACTGGCCTATATACCTAACAGCCAGACATTAACCTCATTTCCCATTAGGCAGCATTTGAATGTCTTTTCCCGTTACTCTCATTTCAACTATTTTGTGTTTGTCAGGTTTCTGGACTTCAATTCCCAGATGCCTAAGCCACCTCCCCAAAGCACTGATCAGCAAATGTACTGACTTAGGTTTCTGGGAATTGAAGTCCGCCTGTGGGGTCTGGGCCCTGTGTTGGGATCCACTGCTCTAGGGTCTCTTTATTCCCCAATCTCCATGGTCCTGTCTCCTTCTGCTAGCCTCTAATGCCTCCTCCTTTGGAGTCTCCAGAGTTTGTTATCATGGTTCTTCCAGAGGGCAATTGGATAACATGTTGAAGTGTTGAATCCCAGGATTCCCAGGCTGAGGGGTAATGGTTTGCCTAACCCTTCCTCATACACTTAGTTTTGTAGGCATTTTACTCTTCAAAGTGTAAGAGTACATTATATTTTTACTGAAGTACTCAAAGAGTCAAATTGAAGTACAAAAATTACTGAGGAGATGATTTCAGAGGTGTAGGTTAAAACAAAAATAGAGCAGAAATGTATGGTACACTATATTTTGTGGTGTCCTTTGAAAAGAGTGGAAAATAGATAAGTGTTTGCCACAAAGGAAGTTTTGGGTCCTTTGGGAAGTATTAACATAGTTGATGTGACCTGTCTATAAGATGCCTTTCCAAAAATGTAACCAAATATTTTATGTAGCTTGGTTTCAGTGTATAAAGAGAAATATAGACATAACAAACAAAATTACCACCAAATGGAATATTCATAGTTTAGTGACTGATTAAAGCCCCATGCTGCTAGAGAAAGAAGTTGTGTACAGTAAGGTACTTACTCAGTAAGTGAGTTTAAAGAGCCTCCCCCAAAATAGTGAAAAGGATTGACTCTGATTCAGTTTTCAGTTTATTCTGTAATGGTAAGATGTTAGTTAAGCAAGTTTTAGATTTACACAGTTAATTTTTAATCCGGTAGTGTTTTCCAATTTAGTCAAAGCTGCTTTATATCCTGGAATATCTAATAAATAAGAAAGTCATCACCATCCATGCTGACTATATGTAGTTTCCTATTTGACCTAGTAATAATAATAAGAAATTTGTGTCAGAAATTATTCTGGGTTGAAAGGATTTTTGCAGACGAAAGTCTGCTTAGGGAACTCCCAAATGGCTTCCTTTCATGTCCCCAAGAGCTGGGACAGAGATGGGCACTCAATCCGTCATGCAGTACCTGTGTCTCGAACTGCCGACTTGCCAGCCTTCCAGCTAACAAGGTGAGCTTTTTAACCACTGAGCCACCGCAGCCCCTTATTTGTGCTAATGGCTCGACTGTTATTGCAAAGAGCCTTGCTTTATCGCTCTTGAGAGCATCAGTGAGTTTAGAATCCATTCTGTTAAATGGATCACCATTAATCTTGCAATATTGAAAGTTAGGGTACTACTGTTAATCAACATAAGAAAACATGCAATAAATAATAGAGACAGTATTTAAAAAAAAAACCAAAAGTTAACTATATGTATCTTCCTTTATTCTGTCCTTAATTAAATATCTACTACTCTTGATCAAACAGCAAGAAGAAACAAGAAAAAAAATTAAAGAATGAATAAGTCGTATTGTATTAATATTTTTGCACTGCATAGACTGTCACTTCTGTAGCAGCTTTTTATTATAGCAAAATTAGAGAAATATTACTATAACACATTTTAAGATTTTCTTTTCATACTTCAGATATGGAACACACTGTTTACTTTCCTTTGAAGTAATCCATTACATCTGCTGGTAAAATCTGATAGACCCATTTTTTTCTAGCAATGTCTGTCTAATTTCTCCTGTTTTCTCATACTACTTCACAGCCTCCAGCCCCTTCTAAAATTGTTAAGAAAATGGAATTAACTGCTTACTTTTCCGTATGGCCTATTTAAAGCAAGAGGAGGAAGACTGTTCTTCTTTCTTTCTCAGCTTTGTTACCAGAAGGACTGTCCACCCACACACTCCCTTGTGTCAACTCCAGTTTCCTCACGCCTTACTTTTTCTTTATCTAAACTTGGCCTTGCTATTCGTTCGTCCTCTATATCTCAGGATATGCTTTCTATTTCTTATCCTTCTTTGTGTGCTGCTGATCTTGAATTACTGGTTTCTATAAAGTACTTTAACATATCTGTTAAAACTAACTTTAAACATCTGCATTGATAGGGGTTACATATTTTTGAAAAAATTGATCAAGTTAGTAATTTTTAAATAATGGCATAAGAGCTTAAGACCACCTCATGTGCATGATGATGTAGAGGTGGTGTGAAGCCAAACCATGAGCTGTGCCCCACTTGTCCTTTTCTGCCTCACAAAGCTATGATGCCATTACTGCTGAAAATGGATAAGTCCTGATAGTCACTGAGTTGAGGAACAAAAAGGAATCAAGAGTCATTTGGATAAGGTGCAGTGAGTCTTTAACATCACTACTTTTTGAATCACCTCCTTGTCTACTTTGTTCTAAAACTGTCGTAGATGCACCTGTATTCCATAGGGGGTTCCTAAGAATAATGGCTCAGCAGAACTAAAAAGAATGGCAGTGCTTCAGCAAAGTGAATTTACAATGAGCATATGCATGGGTCAGCTTCTGTACTCATTATTATGGCCTGTGTAATATTGTGAAATCCAGTGCAGTGTAAAAAGTGTCAGATAGGATTCATCTAGGTTCATATCCCTACACAGCTGTGAAAGTTAATGGAGGATGGCAAAGGCATTGCTTAAATAACTCACATACCTTGGTAACCCTACTAGGGCTGCCTTTAGCCAGAACTGACTTGATGTCCCACAACAGATACGTAATATTGCATGGTTTTGCTGTTAATTGATATACTTATTCAAAATTGTGATATAGTTCATTTAGTAATGAAAGTTGGTAATACAACTTTCTGCATCAGTTAATAATCTGATTAATGTATAAATGATTTTTATGGCATTAGATAATCTAAAAATAATCATCTTTGATTCTGAGTTACATGTTTAGAAGAATCTATGTTGTGCAGAATAAAATTAATACTATAATGATTGCATGCTGTCAATTCCAACTTATCCCAGGACTTCCAGAGATTTCTAGGTAGAGAATACAAAGAAATGGTTTGCCATTCCCTTCTTCTGGAGGGTATCCTGGGATTGTACAGCTTGCCTATGACTACAGAGCCTGGCTCTTCTCACAAGAGGTATAGTAGGGAATCAAACTCCCAATATATGGTTCTGCAGCAATATACCTAATCACTGAGCATTTCAGCCAGCTATAGAATAAAATTATATGTCACATATTGGGACTGAATATGTTCCAGATGTATACAATCAGAGATAATGCCCAGGAAACTATTGGTGTTTTTGAATAACTTGCCATAGCTACCTACAGTACCTGCAGCTAACTGACAAATTACTGGGTGTCTTCTGTCTGGCCTTTTGCTTTTTCATGTAAGCGCTATGAATCACAGCACTTCATCAATTAGCCACAGCAGCTTACATAAGCCTTATACAAATACCATTAGGATTCTGGCCCTTAAACTTGCATCATACTCTGAAGCACATTCATCTAAATAAAGAAATTACAGAATTAAATAATTTCCTACCTGAAAATTTCTTTAGTAGTTCCCAGCCAATGAGTCTTCTACAAGCTCTACAATGTGTCAGATGGCAATGCTTCTGAAATCCATAGTGACAACATAAATGTATCTGCTGCTGGATTTAAGTGCTTAATGAACTTTCATCTGTTGCAGAGATTCTGGAAACATTTGAAATTATGCTCGTTGCACTGACAGTTTGCTGCAGTAAGGGTATATTTTCACAGTGGTGAAATTTTGTGGCTTAACTTTCTTTCTATAATTTCGGTTTGAGGTGTGGTAGGACATTATTTTTAGCATCATCCCTTAAACTGCTTGATCTACTGTTGGTTCCCATTTTTATGTTCAGGGAATTTGTTTACGATCTGAAAATCCAATGAAAATATATTTCCATCCAGTCTTTTATAGGGGTGTTTAAATATTATTATCGCATTGGAATTGTTAAAAATTTCTGTTCTGTTTATAATATGAATTTTGCAGGTGATACATATAAACATGATAATCTCTCTTGATTATCTGTCACTTGTGACTACTGAACATTCTTCTTCTTTTGTGTCCTGATCAGACCCTGGACTGTCAAAATGAACCCACTTTCTTCACTTTGTTGTTGCCCAAACGCAAGTCCTCATGTCTCTGGCAGCAAACGGCAGGTGAGCAAATGGGCCGGACTCTTTGTCTCTCCACATTCACATCAACCATTGTTGTCCACCAGCAGTCTCCACTTGAGCATATTGGTCTTGCATTTAGGGACTCCAACCCTCAGCCTTTTCAGGGTCCTCCAAGTGATGTAGGGGAGATTGAGATCTTCAGCTATATCCACCTTTAATGATGTTCCTTTCCCAGTGAGCTCCTTCCTCCATCTTCTAATTTGGTTTTGCTCTTGTGTACCATCAAGAATGTTTGTTCTTACCATAAAGCTCTTCCTGGATCCGAGCTGGCAGAGTTGAGGCTCATATCCATTCAGAGGGTGTCGAGGTCATTCTCTTGCTTAGTTTTCTCATCATTTGCTGCTACTTCTCTCCTGATCTTTGGTGGAGTAATACCAACAAGGGGGTATATCTTTCCAACTGGTGTAGGTTTAAGACATCCTGTCACTATCTGCATGGCTTCATTAACAGCAATGTCAACTTCTTTTGTGTGTGTGGATGCATTCCATACTGGAGCAACATGCTCTGCTGCAGAGATGCTCAGAGCCAAAGCTGATGTGCGCAGTGTGGGTGGTTGAGTTCCCCATTTATAGTTTGTGAGTTTCCTGATGATGTTGTTCCCTGTATTAACTATGGCTTTAGTATTCAGGCAATGCTGCTTAAAAGAGAGAGCCCCATTAAGTGGTGCACCGAGGTATTTTGTTGTTGGAACATTAACAAACTCAAAGCTGAACATGTCAGTTTGTTAAACACGTTAGCCGTAAGCCAATGACACATGGCATTACCTGTATGTCCAGTTACACTGCGATTCTGTACATGCTCACTCAGAAGTATGGGTTTCTGCAGTCAGTTGTACTAACTTGGTAAGTGCATTTAATGTTACAAGCTTAAGTCCATTAACGTCTTGATTGACTCCAGACCAGATTGCTGAAGACTAAATTTTTACCCTGATTTCTAGTGTAAATAATTTTTGTCTGATCTAACTCAGTGGCCTGAAATCTAAGCCACTGAATTCAGTGGTGTTTATTAAATGCTAAAATATGCAAATCTAAAATTGCAGCCTAATATTAGATTATGTTGACAGCTTCATCTGTGAAGATGTGTGACACTGTTATCAAATAACTAGAGGTGAGACATTGGGAAAGTACATAATAAGTTCTAGATGTTTTCTACTGAGCATAAAGCTTTTATTTTCAGGTTCAATTGCTACTTGGTGTGTTGGTTTTAATCTAGAGATCAGATATTTAACCTTGTATTTTCTCAAGCAGTATATAGCTTTATATATTAATTTTATTTATATCCCAAATTTTCCTTTCTGGGATCCAAAGCGGCAAACATGTTTAAAAACAAATGAACTAAAAACACAAATTACAATTTTGTTAGTTACACCCATTGGCATCATACCAACAGTATAACTTTCAGCAGCAGCAAATTGCAACAAGTTAAGTCAGCATAGGCATTTCCTATCACACACCGATCACGTCTATTGAAGTATAATACAGAATGTCTGCTGTGGTAATTTGCTATTGAAAAATATCCACTATAGTCTAACACTTGTGAAAATATATATGATAGGATTCTGTCCAATATTAAACAAATTATCAGATGAAAAGCAAGGCATAATAAAACCATTTAACATGGGTTTATATCATTTCAAAAGCAACAGCAGCAATAACTAAAATAATATTTGCCCTTAGTAAGCTCTTTTCAGAGGTCAAAGACCTGTTTAATTAAAAACTTTTTTGTTCATCAGTGAAAGGATAGCAAAGAGGAGCAACCTAGAATCTCTTGGAAAGGAGCTTGAAGGTTTGAGATCAGCCATTAAAAAATTGCCCACTATTTATTATATTACCATCTATGTTTCAACATTAGAGAACATTATAGCTGCATTTCTGGATAGTATGAGAAACTGGGAGCAAGAGAACAAATTGAAATTTTTGTTGGAAGGGCCAATCAATTTGTGACACAAAGAGTTGCTCTCTTTGCCATTCAAACAGCCACTTTCAACGGGGGGGGGGGGGGGGGGAAGGAGGGAGAAAGTGTGTGTTTAGATCAGTTATATAAGGATTCATATATATATATATATATATATAGTTTGGTTATATGGGAGCAATTAGAAGTACATTTTATTATTTCTTTACAATCAAGTTCCTAATTAAATTGCATACATAATTTTAATGTCAGCATTTTATTATTCTATAATTTTAACCTCCTGTGGATATTCTTTTGCTGTCTTGTTATTAGTTTGTTCTTACAGTACCTGAACTTGAAATGGTCTGTTGACTTCTTCAATAAAGTATCCTGCCTATCAAAGAAAAGCTTACCATTCACATAAAAGCTGAATAATAGGAGATTTGAACACAAGGAAAGGAAGTACTTCCTTATAGAGCACACAGCTAAATTATGGATTTTGAAACTATAAGATGTGGTGATGTCTATTATCTTAGATAGCTTTGAATAGGAATTAGAGGTCCATGGACATTATGTCTGTCTTCTACTTGTGGGATCAAAGGCATAATACCTTTCAAATAGCAGGTTGAAGAGGGCCATTTGCTTAGTGCCTTGTTTCTAGGCTTCTTGTTGTCATCTGGTTGGCCACTATAAAGTAGGATTTTAGACTAGATACATCTTTGGTTTGATCCAACCAAAGCTCCCCTATTCTTATTACTTTGCATTTTGTCAGTGCATGTTTCTTCATATTTTGGTACAGATTCTCTCTCTCTCTCTCATGTTACTTGAATATATTTTTAATCAAGTGAATAGTATGACTTAAATATATATTTTAATCAAGTGAAATGTATGCTTTAAGGTAGAAATACAGGTCTGACTCCCCAATATTTTATTTGTCTATTTATTTTATTCAATTTGTATAGCCACCCCAATCGACATGGGACTCTGGCGGCGGACATAAAATCCCCGATGTTTAAACTATAGAAACCCTTAAAACACTGAGGGAAAACTACCTCTCACCAGCACTAATTAAAAATCTAGTTAAAAACTTTTAAAAGCATGAGTGATCCTGTTCTAAATGAGCCAGTGGGAGGTGGTGGTTACTCCCTCTCCACCTCCCCACACCTGCCCTGCTAGCCAGGTTTTCAGCTCTTTCCTGAAGGGCAGCAGCTCTATCTGGAGACACAATTCAACTGGCAGGAGCTTCCATAGAGCCAGATCGGATACCGAAAAGGCTCTTCTTCTAGTGCTAGAGAGGTGAGCCTCTCTAGCAGTTGGTATTTTTAAGGAGCCCCTCCGGTCCACTATCCCCAATGCTACTTGTATAATACTCATACAGATGGAAGAGACGGGATTTAACTGTTTATGTACTGAGTTTACAAATTGGTTTGTTTCAGAATTAGATGGAGCACAAATGGTTTTCCTTCCCCCTCTAAACCAGTGTTTAGCATGCAAACTCTGGAAGTTTCCTGTATCTAATTTGGCAAATTACTTCCTTCATTGAGATCTACCAAGTCTCCAACTTTCACATACATTAGTACAAAACAAAAAAGTTACAGCCATTTTGATTTTTCAGTAGGAAGCAATAGGAAGCTTATGAATCAGCTTGGATTAGGACCACAAATCAAATTGGACACAATTCAGGTCACTCTGGAACAAATACATTGCAAATGTATCATCAGTTGGCCTCCCGATCCAATTGGGAGACCCATGCACTGCATTATTGTGTTTAATTTTTCTTTCCCAGCATTCAAATAGTTAATATTTGTTCTGATACTTCCACATGTTGTAAACAAACTGCAGCAAATTTGACTTTTGGCAGCATATGCTGTTGAGCTAATTTTTCATGGAAGGTTTCTGCTGACCAGCTGTTTAAATGAAATGGCGTTTTGGAATAATTGTTCTAGCTTTGACAATATAGAAGTTCATTTTGTTATTTTTGTACAGAATGTCTACTTATTAAACTTATAAAATTCACACGGTATATTTACTATTGGATGATTGAACATGTAAAGTAGAGGTTGCAAGCTTCTTCCCGAATTGTTTGAGGCATAGGAATGTGATACGTGGCATTTGGAGCTGAAGCCAGTTAGTTGTTCACTTACTGTAGAACTTCGCCATATGTTTTCTGTTAGCAGCTTTGTTCTCAAAGCTCATTTCTCCCCAGAACAAAATAGAAAGCAGATTCCCAAATTTTAGCAAATACAAATGAATGCCAAAAGTGTTCTCAATCTCTTTTCATTGACTAATTATATTTCTTGAGGTGTATACAGTAATAGTTGACAAAGAAAGATATACAACTATTTAAAACAAACATGGGATCCATATACAAAACAAACGTAGAAGAAGAAGGTGATACATATTTTTTTATTATTTTAGTGATTCAAAATAGGTATTGCTTTATTCTTCTACAAATCCTCTTGGATACTTTATCTTGCTTTTGGCAGTCAGTAATGCTGAGATCTCTTGGTTCTATAACAAATAATATATAAACCTTTATTTAAAAATAGAATGACAACTAAATCTTTGCATAAATTAGAAAAGTAGAAGAAAAACTCTGAAGAACACTTTTTCTTATATTTATTGCAGTTTTATAATATAACACTATATATCTGTGTAAAAGTATTCAGTGAAATGTTTGTTGGTTGGGTTGGACTATAGCTCCTGGAATTCTCCAGGCTGAATTCTCCACCCCACAGACACACATTTAGAGCTACCTCTAGAGTCTGATGGGCAGCAAGACTACCTCCTGACCACTTTCTTCACCATCCAGTTTTCACGTCCATACATAACAGTTGGGAATACAGTAGTACCTTGGTCTCCAATGAGATGTCCTTACACTTGAGATCTTTCTAATTCCTTCACTGTTACCCTTTTCAGTCTACTTATTATTAAATAGAAGCATACATATTTGCTAACAATTTCATTTTCTTTTTGTCATGATTTAAGTTATATAGTCATGATTTTTGTCTTAATGTTCAACCGCAGTCCTGTTTTTACATTTTCTTTTTTCACCTTCAGCAAGAGTCATTTCATGTCATTGCTATATTTTTGCCAGTAATATGATAATATGGTATCATGTCTTAAATTATTGCCATTTCTGCCACCAGCTTTCACTCTGCCTTCGTCTTAATATAATCCATCTTTCTGTATGAAATGTGAGGTACAGTCCTACTCTCAATGGTCAGTATATTACTTTAAGAATAACTACAGCTTTTAAAACCATACCCTTTAATTTGAAATGGATTGGCTAACAAATACAGTAACTTACTTTGGCTTTTGGTTAAAGTAGCAAACAAGACTTTTCATAATGCTCTTATATGGCTTTTATAACTTTATTTTTAGTGCAGTATTTTGTGTCATGACGCAGTGGTATGAAGGAAGTTAAGATATGAGCCATTAATTTTAGTTGTAACAACAAGGGGCTTGGCTTTATACCTTCTAACATTACCTTAGAATTCTGGTAATGTATAGCCTAGAATACAAAAGAATAGTTACATTTGTGTAAATACAATAATGTAACTATGAGTGGCAAATAGTCGCTAACTGATTTCCTAGTAGCATGCCAATTGTATAACTTGGTATGCAACTAAGATTGCAATTGATGACTTGTTAATTAGCAGTAATCACCACTCTGAGTTACTTGGACAGGTCTAAATAGTCATTTGGATTCTTCTCTAAACTTGGACAGGTCTAAATAGTCATTTGGATTCTGCTCTAGTGTCATGCCATTATAGAACTTGTACAGTAAATTGCTGCTGCAAATCCCACCTCACGTCTCAATGTGGCACAGCGGTGACCCCGGCTGTCCGACAGCTATGGTGGTGGGGGTGTATTCCCCCAGTAGGTTCAGCCATGCCACAAAGGTGTCAGCTAGTGGTCCGGAACAGGGAGTTCTCTGTTTTAGAACCGGTGGTCCGCTAAGTGGGGTTGGGTATTTGGGCAATGTACCTGGCCAGTGCTTTGCTCTAATATGGTCAACTGTGACATGAGTCCAGCCAGCTATGTTATCATATTTAAAATGGCTAAAGGAGGATCGAAAACATGGGCCTCAGTCCCCCGCGTGCCATCAGACCTTACTATGGTAGTAGTAGGACCTCCCGATGGCAAGAGGATGCTAAAATCTTGAAACAGTAGGAGATGATGCTTTGATCTACCATGTCTACATGTGAAACACGGATCAACCAAGTAACTAGGTAATAGTAAATTGCAAGACCTATTTTTTGTTGTGCAAAAAAGAGAAAAAAATAAATTTTCTCACTTGGAAAATAAAAATTATGAAATGTAAGAATATTATAAAAGCTATTCAGTGGTTTGAGACAGGGGTTCCCAACCTTTTTATGCTGTGGGCCTGACCACCACCCCTAGACAGCTGAGCAGGCCAGACCACACCCCTCAGAAGCAGATGCAATTACAGCTGTTGTAAATGCGCCCACTTCCGCATTTATGACAGCTGCAGGCATGGTTATGCATGCACAGACACGTTTTATGGCTGACGCAAACACGTCCACTTCCGGGTGTGGCAGAGGGCCACATGAAAGGGTGCCGTGGGCCAGTTGCGGCCCACAGACTGGGTTGGGAACCCCTGGTTTAAGAGATAAACTTTAATGATGATCATCACTAAACTAGATGCCTATTTCAAGTACTGTACAGTTTAGTTGTATGCTTCTGGTGTGCAGTACCATCCTAAGTACTAGTACTGTTTGTGAATACTGCTTTACCATGTAGAAATGATAGATGTTAGATATTTTTCCTTCTTCTCTGCCAGATCCTTTGCATTTTAAGTACAAAACATCCCTTTCAGATCTTTATCCATAATTTGAAAACCTCAAAGGACTAACTGGCTGTACTTTTATATATGGTATGTTTTAATTTCCTTTCTTGGAATAAGATTGCTCTTGCCTCTTTCCCCTCCGTTCTCCTGAGAAGAGAAGAGCTACATGAATCTGCAGGCAAAAGAAGGGGTGGCATGATCATCATTGATTCCATCTTTAGGTAAAGGTCACCCTTGCTCGAAAGCCAGTCGTATCTGACTCTAGGGTTCAGTGCTCATCTCTGTTTATAGCCAAAGAGCCAGCGCCATCTGCATTTGTAGACGTTTCCGTGGACATGTGGCAGGCATGCCTAGACACCGAAGTGCACGGAACACTATTTACTTTCTCACTGAAGTGGTCCCTATTTATCTACTTGCAATGTCTTGCTTTCGAACTGCTAGGTTGGCAGGAGCTGGGACAGAGACAGGCACTCATTCTGTCATGAAGTACTTGGGTTTTGAACTGCTGACCTTCCGCCTCCCAGTCAGCATCTTAACCACTTGAGGCACAGCAATCTCCTGACTCCATCTTTACTTTCCTTTAAAAAGATTACTCACAAACCTTTTTGAGAACTTAGGAAAGTGTATGTGCAGAAGTGCTGGGGTCTACAGTAAAGTAAAGATAAAAGTTGCACTTGCTCAAAAGCCAGTCATATCCAACTCTAAGGTTCAGTGCTCATCTCCGTTTGTAGCCAAAGACTCAGCACTTTCTGCGTCTGCAGATGTAGGGACCAGTAATTACTAAAAATTGTCACTCTGCCCTCTTTCTGCCAACCTTCCAGATGTTAAGTTTAGCATCTTAATCTCTAAGCCACCTCAGTCCCTAAAAAGAGGCCACCCCAGCCAGAATGGGAGGAAATTTTGCAGACTGAGAGTAACCACTGAAAATGCCCTCTGCATGTGATGGTAACAGGAGTGAGAGAAGGCACTGAAGATCTTAGAGACCAAAGGTGGGGATGTGGTCCTTCGGATAGCCTAGATGAGTGGTTCCCAATGTGGGGCCCATGCCTCACAGTGGTACCTCGATTCCCAGAAGCCTGTCAGTATGTTGGCTGATTAGTGCTTTGGGGAATTGACAGGCTTCTGGGAATTTCAAAAACCAAAGGTTGGGAAACACTGGCCTAGATCTAAGCCATATAAGGTTTTATAGCTCATAAACAACACTTAGAATTGGGCCCAGAAATTAATGGGAGCCAATGAAGGCCTTGTAAACATCTGGATCGCAGTGGATTTGGGACATACCTGTCAAGCGCGGCTCCAGAGAATATGGGACCTGCGCAGAACCGTTCTGCGCAGGTCCCTTCTACACATGCGTAGAACCCTTCTACGCATCCCCTTCTGCGCAGAACCCTTCTACGCATCCCCTTCTGCGCAGAACCCTTCTACGCATGCGTAGAAGGGTTCTACGCATGCGTAGAAGGGACCTGCGCAGAAGGGGATGTGCAGTAAGTTTCCCCCCACCGCCAAATTACGGGATGGCGGCGGCTCCGGGCGGGAAAGGATGAAAAGTGGCGCATAATTACGGGAAATTCTGGCCAATACGGGATACTTGACAGGTATGATTTGGGAAGGCATGTAACTATAGCTGGTAGATTAGTAGCACAGTATTGCTGGAAATCTTGAGGGGAAGGGGGGGCAATAAGAAATAAGAAGCCAGGGAATATGATACAGAGGACTCCAAAGACAAAAGCTGTGGCTAGAAATTGCTTTACTGCTTCTTAATGTGATTTAGGTTGAGTTGGACACATTTTAAAAGTTATTTGTCTATCTAATTCTTTATATGGTTAATTTTTAAAGTTATTTTAAATTCTGTTGCTCTCCTTTCATTGAAACATGATTACAATAATGTCTAAATGCTTTTTAAAATAAAAACAACAACAACAATATTTTGCAAAAACCAGGTTTGTCTTTGATCTAACAGGATGAGAAACATATAAAGCAATCACAAAGCAATCACACACATATACCGCCCCTGGGTGGTTCACAAGTTAATTAGCATTTTGCCCCCGACATTCTGGGTACTCATTTTACTGACCTGGCTGAGTCAAAAAGGCTGAGTCAGGATCGAAGTCACAACCTTTTGGTTGAAGTACAGCAGTTTAACCACTGCACCACCAGGGCTCCTATCATCCTATTGGATGATGTTGTACTCTCATTTCTTTAATCCAACCCTCATAGGCTGGTAGTTTGGGATAATGAGAGCTGTAGTTGAGAAACACCTAAAAGATCTGATGTTTCCCACTTCATGTAATGCCTTGATTTTTGCATCCCTCTAATTGCTTTAACACAGTGTGGAATACAGTAAATTGACTAAATCAATAAATATGTAAATATGTGGACTTTTCACCCAAAGAATGTGCTAGTAAAGGTCTGTTATGAACAAGATCCATTTGCTGGAGCAAAGGAAGAAAAGTTTATTTGACGAGTTGAGCAATAAGAAACCTCAGTAGTCTGCTTTTTCAAAGCCTTTGCAGATAATGTAACACTGCCATATGAAAAAAATATCTTTTTTTAGTCAACTCCAGGTCATGCACTAACCAAATACAGATGGCTATCAATTCAGTGTCTGGTTTTGGTCATCACAGAGACAGAATTACATAAGTCTCAAAAGAATGATTATATGAGAGTTATCAACAATGATAAAGCACAAAAAGAAACTTAGGAATCAAGATTATGTCTGCATAGTTTTTGAATAATTCAGGAATGTTTTTCTAAGACAGAATTACACATAAGTTCTAAAGGATTCTATGTTGTCTTCCTTTACAAGGAAATATTGGGGACTTCTTTAGAATTAAAGAGTTTTAAACATCATATTGTGTGATATCTTAGACAAGGCCAGTGTTGTGTTTGTACTCTAGCCAAGTCTATGTACTAAAGTCGATAACAACATACATTCTGTGCAGATGACAACACAACTGCAGTGGCTAAGACGCTGCCTGGGAGGCGGAAGGTCAGCAGTTCAATTCTCGAGTACTGCAGGATGGAATGAGCTCCCGTCTTTGTCCCAGCTCCTGCCAACCTAGCAGTTTGAAAGCAAGAAATTGCAAGTAGATAAATAGGGACCACTTCAGTGGGAAGGTAAACAGCGTTCCGTGCACTCCGGTGTCTAGTCATGCTTGCAACATGACCACGGAAACGTCTGCAGAAGCAGGCAGTGCCGGCTCTTCGGCTTTGAAACAGAGATGAGCACTAAACCCTAGAGTTGGATACGACTGGCTTTCGAGCAAGGGAAACCTTTACCTATGTTGGAGAAAGCTGCTTTTTTCTAGTCTGCTGTGTATACAGTTGGCTTTTACTGAAAATTTCTAGAAAGTAAATATATTGAAATATATCAAGATACTTATTTTTTTTTAAAAAAAAACCTAGCATTTGTGGTGATCTTCATTTTATGGAAACTTGTTCCTTTGCATTCTACTCTCCAGTCTTCTTTCCTAATGCCTTGATGTACTGGGATTGTACTGCCATCCGTTGGTGTGACTCATATTATTTTGCAGAATGTAAAAAATGAAAGCATTTTATTTTATAATAGTTCTTGCATATTTATCCGTTGAACTAAAATAATAATACATATGCATGTTACTGCAATTTCCAGGCTACATCAGATACTATGAAAACAGACTTTTGTTTATGCGACAAAACTTCCTCTTCTTGTTATCTTTGCAGCCTCTCCCAAATTTGTTCCCAAATCTCAAGAGGAGACTGAAGTAGTATCGATTTAGCTTTCAATTTAATGAAATTCTCGGCTCATTTTATGTGACAACATCAAAAACCATTATATTATAGCATTTAGAAAAGTTAGAAACAAAAACAAAAGGCCACTGATGATACTTAATTTTATTGACTGAGTCGGGTTTGCCTGATTGGGCGGCATAGAAATTTGAACCATAAATAAATAAATAAAATCATAGCCATTATTACACATGGTACACAATGTCATTTTATTAGGTTTGTATAGTTACAAGACATAACTTGTGCTCATTTTTAGTTTTAGTGGATTATATTGCAAGCCGTGTTTATAACAGTATCAGCAGCAATTAAGAAACTGTGTAGATTCAATCCATGCACCTGAAGAGGGGAAAGATTCTTGTTGGAAAACCTGGTTATCAGTGAACTAATGTCAGTGATGTTTATTTTATTTATTTATTTATTTTTGCACATTTATATCCCGCCCTCCTGGTAGGTACACCACTCAGGGCGGCTAACAATATAATAAAAATTACAATATAAAACAATTCAGCAACAATAGCTAAAACAAGATCTAACAACCCCAGCTAAAACCAGCATTAAAACACAAACAAACAAACACATCATCATTAAAAAAACAACCCACCCCTCCCTGTCCTCGTTAAAACAGAATAACCAAGCTGGGGGGCAGCCCCTCACATAGGCTAAATCAGCCAGTGGGCTTGACTAGTAGAGTCAAGCGTGCCCCAAACCTGCTGAAAGAACCATGTCTTTAGCATCTTTCTCAAGGAGAGTAGTTCCATCTGGAGACGCAACTCAGGTTCCACAGGGCTGGGGCAGACATGAAAAAAGCTCTCTTCCTGGTCCCAATAAGATGTACAGTAATACCGCATACAATGTCCGCTTCATGCAACATGGGATTCATACAACATCGCCTAATTCCTTGAAAAAAGTTGCCTCATACAAAGTCGTGCGACTTTGTATGAGGCATTGGGGTTTTCCCAGGTTGCATTGTGCCTGGGTAGTATAAAAGGCAGGACACATGCGTGCATTGCTCTTGTAGGTTTTGCATGAGGCGAACAGTGTTTAGGAGTGGTTTTGAGCACAATTTTGGATTTTTTTTCAATTTTTTCATCAGAATTTTTAGAAGCATTCCTGGGATTTTTGCAGCATTCTTCAGGTTCTTGGACAATCAGGGTTGTTTGACATGTTTTGTAATATTTTTAGCCTTTAGACAATGATTTCTTAAAGTTCTGTCAGTTTCCTGTCTGTTTCTTTGACTTTGCCCTGAAGTCTGTGCTGTTACAGTACAATGTATCTCTATGGAAATGACGTTGTATGAGGCATCACGGCAAGGATTTGTACGTTGTATGAGGCATCGTGGCTAGGATTTTGCATGCCTCATACAAAGTCCAAATCCGTATAAAGTCCAAACTTGTGGAACCAAGTTTGGACGTTGTATGAGGTATCACTGTACTTCTTTCATTGATGGGACCACCAGTGAGCCCCTCCTGTCTGCCCTAATAGGACGGGCTTAATTCCTTGTGGCGACCTGGTCTCTTAAGTAGCCTGGTCCAATGCCATGAAGGGCTTTAAAGGTCAAAACCAGCACCTTGAATTGCACCCGGAGGCACACCGTCAACCAATGCAGCTCCCGAAGAAGTGGTGAGGTGCGAGCATAACGCCGCACCCCATCACTACCCAGGCAGCCGCATTCTGGACTAGCTGAAGCCTCCGAATGGTCACCAAGTGCAGACCCATGTAGAGCGCATTACAATAATCCAATCTAATCCAATCTGGAGGTGACCAGAGAGTGAGTGACCGTGAGCAAAGAGTCCCAGTCCAGGAGCGGGCACAGTTGGTAAATGACACGAAGCTATGCAAAGGCCCTCCTGGCCACGGCTGCCACCTGCTCTTCGAGCAGTAGCCACGAATCCAGGAGGACCCCCAAATTACACACCAGATCTGACTGTGGCAAAGATGTCCCAGCCATGACCAAAGATAGTAACTCCCGGGATAACACGGGACCCCGCACCCAAAGCCACTCAGTCTTGCCAGGATTCAGCTGAAGCCTGTTGTCCCCCATCCAGACCCGAACAGCCTCCCGACACTGGTCAGGACTTCGACTGTATCACTCGGGTCCCCACGAGCCGAGATGTACAGCTAGGTATCATCTGCATACTGATGATACCTCACCCTGTGGGAATGAATGATCTCACCCAGCGGTTTCATGTAGATATTAAACAATAGAGGCGAGAGTACCGAGCCCTGATGCATCCCACATGGAAGCAACCTAGGGCTGGACAACTCACTCTCTAAAGACACCGACGGAGTCCGGCCCATCAGAAATGAGGAAAACCAGGACAGCGCAGTGACCTGGGCCCCCACTCCTCGGAGCTGGCCCAGAAGGATACCGTGGCCGACGGTATCGAAAGCCGCTGAGAGGTCCAGAAGAGCAAGGACTGAGGGGTTGCCTCCATCCTGCTCCCGCCAGATATCATCCAGTTGGAGTAGAGCTGCTTTAGAGGCCCGCGCGCCTAACGGCGCGCGAGATTACAAACTAGGAAAAAAAATTATAGTCTTACTAGGTAGAAAGGTAGTAAACGTGTACATTTTTGAGGCCCAGAATACTGCACTTGTTAAAATGGATTCTGAGGGAACAGCTGTAGTTACCTGCAATTCTTGTGCCATGTTTGTGTTCTTGCCAAAGCATATGGAGAACTACACTTGCAGCAAGTGCAAGCTGGTTGCACTACTAGAAGAGAAGGTCCAGCAGCTAGAGGCCCGCATATCTAACCACCAACAAATTAAGGAGCTTGAGCTGTTCTTGGACAGAGCGGAGCAGACTATGCTGGACAAAGAAGTGACAGGGCACAGTTCTGAGGGAGAAGGCCCTTCACTAACTCAGGAGGGAGATGGTTGGAGGAATGTGACTCAAAGGAGGAGAAGAGTAGGGGATCACTCTGAGAGTCTGAAATTACAGAATAAATTTGAGGCTCTTTCCCTTATCACACCTGATGAGGAACACACAGAGGAACAACTGGTTCCACCTGATGATCTCTCCTTCATCACACTTGGTGAGATCCAGGAAGATGAACAACAGGAACAAACTGAGGTTCTCTCCCTTAATATGGTTGATGAGGTGCATGTAGATGAACAGATTGCAGGAGAGAGGCTCCTTGTACTAGGCGATTCAATAATTAGAAATACAGAGAAATGGATTTGTGATGCACATGATAACCGTATGGTGACTTGCCTGCCAGGTGCAAAAGTTGCAGACATCACAAGAAATCTAGATAGATTGTTAGAGAGAACTGGGAACGAGCCAGTTGTCATGGTACACGTTGGTACTAATGATGTTGGGAAGGCCAAGCGGTCTGTCCTGGAAGCCAAATTTAGGTTGTTAGGAAGAAGATTGAAGTCCCGGACTTCCAAGGTAGCATTTTCAGAAGTGCTGCCTGTCCCTCGCGCAGGACCTACCAGGCAGGCAGAGCTCAGAAGCCTCAATGCGTGGATGAGGCGGTGGTGTCGAGAGGAGGGCTTCAGATTTGTCAGGAACTGGAGAACATTTTGGGACAAGCCAAATATGTTCAGGAGGGATGGGTTGCATTTAAACCATGATGGGACCAGATTGCTGGCACTCAACATCAAAAAGGCTGCAGAGCAGCTTTTAAACTGATAACTGGGGGAAAGCCGACAGGAGCTGGGCAGCATCCGGTTCGGGAAAGTGTGTACTTGAGTAGTGAGGAGGATGCAAAAATTACTGAGCAGAGCAAGGAGCTAGTCACCAGCACTCTAGCAGAAGGATGCAAGAGGCAGTCTAACAATGCAACTAGACTCAAAAGACTGTATCAGGAAAGCATATATAAATGCTTGTATACAAATGCCAGAAGCCTCCGGAACAAAATAGGGGAGCTGGAATACTTAGCAATAGATAAAAATATTGATATTATTGGTATCACTGAAACCTGGTGGACGGATGATAACCAATGGGATACAGTTATCCCAGGCTACAAACTGTACAGGAAGGATAGGAAGGGGCAAACAGGAGGTGGTGTAGCCTTGTATGAAGTGATAAAATCGTATGAATTGGAATATCTAGGTGATTTGGAGTCACCATTAGAAGCTCTGTGGGTAAGAGTACCAGGCCACAAGGATGGTCTAACAGTAGGCATATACTATCGGCCTCCGACCCAAACTCTTGAGGGAGACTGGCAGTTGGAGAATGTTGTAAAGGAGGCATCCAGGAAGGGAAGCCTGGTTATAATGGGGGACTTCAATTACCCTCACATAGACTGGGTGAACTGTTGTTCAGCACATGATAAAGAGATAAAGTTCCTAGATATGCTCAATGATTGTTCCCTGGGACAGATGGTTGAAGACCCAACTAGAGGTACAAGAATCCTTGACTTGATTCTGAGTAATACTCAGGATCTGGTGCAAGATGTTAATGTGACTGATCCAATAGGGAACAGTGACCACAACTCAATTATGTTTAACTTGATCATAGACTGCAAGTCACTGATAAAATCTAACACAGAGACCTTAAATTTTCAAAAAGGAAATTTCCCAAAGATGAGGAAACTAGTAAAAAAGAAACTGAAAGGGAAAATTGAGAGAGTCCAAACACTCCAAGAGGCATGGAGGCTGTTTACAAAAACAATAACAGAGGCTCAATTGGAATGCATACCCAAAAGGAAAAAGGGCACTGCCAGGTCCAAGAGGACTCCGATGTGGCTTACAGGAGCTGTTCGGGAAGTGATCAAGAGCAAGAAAAGCTCATTTAGAAGATGGAAGGCTTGTCCAAATGAGGACAGCAGGCAGAAACATAAATTCTGGCAGAACAAATGCAAGGCAACAATCAGGAAAGCAAAGCAAGACTTTGAGGAGCGTATAGCTAAAAATACTCAGAGAAATAACAAAGACTTCTTTAAGTACATTAGAAGTAAGAACCCAACTAGGAAGGCCATTGGACCATTAGATGACAATGGAAGGCAAGGGGTTATTAAAGAGGAAACAGAGATTGCAGAGAGACTCAATGAATTCTTTGCTTCAGTATTCACTGAAGAAGACAGAGTCCACATGCCCAAAACAGAGCCTATCTTCGTAGGGAGGGAAACCGAAGAATTAAGCCAGATAGAAATAACCAGGGAGGAGGTCCTTGCATGTCTTGTTAAGCTAAACACTAACAAATCACCAGGACCAGATGGCATCCATCCACGAGTTCTCAGGGAACTTAAAGATGAAATTGCTGATATCCTAGCCAAAATATATAATCTTTCCCTCAAATCAGGCTTTGTGCCTGATGACTGGAAGGTAGCGAATGTAACACCAATTTTCAAAAAAGGATCCAGGGGTGATCCAGGAAATTACCGGCCTGTCAGTTTGACATGTGTCCCAGGTAAAGTGATGGAAACCATCCTAAAAGACAGAATTAATAGTTACATAGAAGAGAAGGCACTGCTAAAGGAGAGCCAACATGGCTTTTGCAAGGGCAAATCATGCCTCACTAATCTGTTGGAATTTTTTGAGAGTGTCAACAAGCATGTGGATAAGGGGGATCCAGTTGACATTGTTTATCTGGACTTTCAGAAGGCTTTTGACAAGGTCCCGCACCAAAGGCTCTTGAATAAACTTACCAGTCATGGAATAAAGGGACAGGTCTTGTCCTGGATCAGCAACTGGCTAAGGGACAGGAAACAGAGGGTAGCACTAAATGGACACTTCTCCAAGTGGAGGGAAGTAAAGAGTGGGGTCCCCCAAGGTTCAGTACTGGGACCCCTGCTTTTCAACCTCTTCATAAATGATCTAGAGGTAGGAGTAAAAAGCAAGGTAGCCAAATTTGCTGACGACACTAAATTATACAGGGTAGTGAAAACTGTGAGAGATTGTGAAGAGCTCCAGAGGGATCTCTTGACACTGGGGGAGTGGGCAAAACAGTGGCAAATGAGCTTCAACATCAGTAAGTGCAGAGTGATGCATGTTGGGGCAAAAAAACCCAATTACATTTATAAACTGATGGGGTCTGAACTCTCTGCGACAAACCAGGAAAGGGACCTTGGTGTCCTGGTGGACAGCTCAATGAAGGTGTCAACCCAGTGTGCCTCAGCAGTGAAAAAAGCAAACTCAATGTTAGGTATCATTAGGAAGGGTATAGAAAATAAGTCAGCAAGTGTCATTTTGCCTCTTTATAAATCTATGGTGAGGCCCCATCTGGAATACTGTGTACAGTTCTGGTCGCCATACCTCCAGAAGGATATTATGGAGTTGGAGAAAGTACAGAGGAGGGCAACCAGAATGATTAGGGGACTGGAACACCTTCCTTACCATCTGAGGCTGCAACGGTTGGGCCTTTTCACTCTTGAACGACGGCGTCTAAGAGGTGACCTGATTGAAGTTTATAAAATCATGCACGGTGTGGACAAGGTAGATAAGGAAAAACTGTTTTCCCTATCGCACAACACTAGAACTAGGGGACACTCCATGAAACTTTTGGGTACTAGTTCTCAAACAAATAAGAGAAAGTACTTTTTCACCCAGAGGATTACTGGTCTATGGAACTCCCTGCCAGAAGAAGTGGTGACAGCTGTCAGTCTTGACAGCTTTAAGAAAGGATTAGACAAGTTCATGGAGGACAAGGCTATCAATGGCTATAATTATGGCTACCTAAGGACAACCTCCGGGTTGGAGAGATAGGCAGGATATCTCTCAATGCCATTTCCAGGGAATCCTAAGCAGGTGAAGGCATCTCCTTGGGAATACCCTGAAGGAAATGGTGAGCCACTGTGTGAGACAGAATGCTGGACTGGATGGGCTGTGGCCTGTTCCAGCAAGGCTGTTCTTATGTTCTTATGTTCTTAAGAGTGCAACCAATGCGGTCTCGGTACCATAACCAGGCCTGAATCCTGACTGAAAGGGTCCAGATAATCCATATCATCCAGAACCCCCTGGAGCTGCCGAGCCACTGCTTTTTCAAACTAGATGAGATGTTGATAGCTAGGAATTGGAAAATGTATAGATGTTTTGGATTAGAAAATTGTGGAATATGGTTACAGTGATACCTCATACAACGTCCAAACTTGGTTCCACAAGTTTGGACTTTATACGGATTTGGATTTTGTATGAGGCATGCAAAATCCTAGCCGTGATGCCTCATCCAATGTCCAAATCCTTGCCGCGATGCCTCATACAACGTCATTTCCATAGAGATACATTGTACTGTAAGTCAAGGAAACAGACAGGAAACTGACAGAACTTTAAGAAATCATTGTCTAAAGGCTAAAAACATTACAAAAACATGTCAAACAACCCTGATTGTCCAAGAACCTGAAGAATGCTGCAAAAATCCCGGGAATGCTTCTAAAAATTCTGATGAAAAAATTCAAAAAAATTCAAAATCGCGCTCAAAACCACTCCTAAACACTCTTCGCCTCATGCAAAACTCACAAAAGCAATGCACGCATGTGTCCTGCCTTTTATACTGCCCAGGCACAATGCAACCTGGGAAAAACCCAATGCCTCATACAAAGTTGCACGACTTTGTATGAGGCAACTTTTTTCAAGGAATTAGGCGATGTTGTATGAATCCGATGTTGTATGAAGCAGACTTTGTATGAGGTATTACTGTATAAATGATAAGCTGACATGTGAGTTAAAATTGAAAAAAGGTGTTATAAAGAAAAATGAATGTATAGAAATTTTGGGGAAATTTATTGATCATGTGTTTGATAAATCTAAAGGAGGTCTAAATCTTTATTATTACAGCCAAAGGCCAGACAGTGTACACCAGATAACACCACCATTCTGGCATCACATATAGAATAAAAGGATTTCCAACACACCGAGCATATACAGTAAAATATTAAAAATTTGTTTGAGAATCCTTAAATACACACCATAGTATTTTACTTTAGTCTGACTGTCCTGAGTTCACGTTTGCGAATTTTAACACTGGAGGCTCACTATTTACTGAGCACTATTGGGGTCAAAAGACCATACTTTTGCGAATGCAGGATGATTTCCATGCAAACCTGGCGACAGCGGCTGTCGTTGCCTTGGAACTGTCAGATAGTAATACGCTCAAGTTTCTATTATCACTGGAGGCCAAGAACGGAACTGCTAAAAAGAGCTCTTTTCTGAGATCTTCATAAAAGGGACACTCCAAAAGCATGTGCTCGGAATTTTCTATCTTGTTGGTGTGACAAGCACATATACGTTCACAAACTGGGATTTTCTTTAAAAGCCCCTCCCTAAATGCCGAGGGAAGCATATTGTATCGAATGAGACTAAAAAAGTGTCTGTGGTCTTGGTTATTTAAAGAGGAAAGATAGGACAATGGTTTAAGCACATTAAAATACAGCCACTCAAACAAGGAAGAGGTAACTTTGGTTAGATCTGTTTGGCGGTATATATCAGTTACTCTTTGTCTAATTTCACATCAACTATCACTTAGTTTGACCATCATGGGAAGGCCCAGACAGCTCCACGATAGATTCACGCTTTCATATTTCATACATACAGTAAACAGATGCAAGGAAATATGTTTCTGAAATATACTGAAGTACAAATATAACAGTATAGCATCATTTTAAAAATCATAGTAAAAAGTATTGCAACTTAAGTCTGTTGTGTAAGTACATTTGTGTAATAAATCTTGTTGTTCAGTCACACAGTCGATTCCAACCCTTTGTGACCCCATGGACCATTGTCCTCCAGGAACCTCTGTCCTCCACCATCCTCCTCAACTCGCCCAGCTCTGTGCCCATTGCGTCTACAATACCATCTAGCTATCTCATTTTTGGCCACCCCCTTCTTTTGTCTTCCACGTTTCCCAGCATCAAGGCTTTCTCAAGTGAATCCTCTCTTCTCCTTTGATGTCCAAAGTACTTTATCTTTACTATTTGACCTTCTAAAGAGCAATCAGGGTTGATTTCTTCTAAGATTTATCTGTTTGTTCTCACTGTCCAGGGGACTCTCAAAACTCTCCTCCAACACCACATTTCAAAGGCATCTATTCTTCTGCACTCAGATTTCCTAATGGTCCAGCTCTCACAACCATACATTACCACCGGGAATACCATTGCTTTGGCTATATGGATTTTTGTTTGTAAGGTGATGTCTCTAATTTTCACTATGTTCCCCAGGTTTCTCATAGCTTGTCTCCCAAGAATCAGTCGCCTTTTTATTTCATGGCTGCAATCCCCATCTGCAGTGATCTTGGATCCTAAGAAAGTAAAATCTGTCACTGTTTCTACTTCTTCCTCGTCTATTTTCCAGGTAGGGATAGGGCCTGTTGCCATTATCTTGGTTTTCTTGATGTTGAGTCTCAAGCCAGTTTTTTCACTCTCTTCTTTCAACCTAATCAGCAGCTTCTTTAGGTCTTCCTCACTTTCTGTCATTAGGGTGGTATCATCTGCGTATCTCAAATTGTTGATGTTTCTCCCAGCAATTTTGATCCCAAATTGTGATTCCTCCATCCCTGCATTGTGCATTATGTGCTCTGTGTATAAGGTTGAATAAGCTAGGTGATAAAATGCAGCCTTGTCTTATTCCTTTTCCTATTCCAAACCACTCTGTCATTCCGTATTCTCAAATTGCCTGTTCCCTTTGTTCTTTGTTCACTCTTATTTATAACAGGAGGCTCCTTGTGGAGACTTAAGGGCGATAAAAGACCAGGTTCCCTCACCACTAACATTTGCAGTTGTGGGATTTAAGGCACTATAGTACTTAGCAGACACAATAAGGCAGTCTTCTTAGTGATGCTACTAAATACATAAATCTTTCCCAAGAAAAGGAAGGGTTGTTTTTAATGAGTGGGTGTTGACATTTCTAAATGGTGAGTTTTTGTTTTTCATCCAATTCTTTTAACTTTATAGTTATCAAGCTATGTATTAGTCATGGTAATTAATTGCCTTTTTACTAATACCTTTTTTTAAAAAGTGCTGGCCAGGTTATCCTGCTATGGTAATAGAGTAGACCCTACTGCCAGCGACTCAATACCGATTGTCAGGTGGCAGTTAACTAACCTGACAACCCTGAGGACTAATGGCCTTAGGTGCCAAAGTCCACAAGGAAAAGTGATGGTCCCCAAGTGGATTAAATCCTACTTGAATCCTTCTTGATGAAGGGCAGCAGCTTCATCAATACTGGCCTAGGGCTGAGGAGGACTTCACGTGCCAAAAGGGCTCAAGACCAGAAAGTGATTCACGGAACTGGATCAGTGGCATGGGTGTCACGCTGCGATGAGGATGGCAAATGGAAGGTCATTGCAATGTATTCTCAGGACAATCTTCGTGGCTGATCACCTTGATGATTGGCAATATTCAGGCTCGGATATGGCATAAGAAGAAGAACTGATACTTTTATTTCCTGCTTAATCCTGTCAACCCTCTTTGTTTCCAGTTTTGAGAGAAAGGTGGATAAACAAATAATCGGATAAACAATTAATTGAATAAATTATTTTTCAAAATGCTTGACAGCAGATCAACACTAAAAAATGAGCAGTCCATTTATTTATTTATTTATTTATTTAGTCGTATTTATATATGCCGCCCACTCAGGAGCTGACATTTTAATTCTCTGTCACAAACAATAATTTAGGGACCAAAAGGTTTGTGCATATAACTATTCTACAGTTAGGTGGTGCTGTTACATTAGGATTCATTTTAGTAAAGCCATAAAATTGATTTTCTGATTGGTCATCACAGCATATGTGGGTTCAATGAAGGACTGTTTATGTGAGAAGGTAACAGCTATTATTACATGCTTTAGAAGAATGGCATACTCTGTTGGGTTTATCAGCAAAAATAAGTGTGAGAATCTTTTTTCTGGAATGTATTATCAGATTATGTAAATATTAATGCATATTTACTTTACATAACACTTTTCGTATTGAATTGGATGTCCCACACACAGATATGTATGATGTATTTAATTATGTAGTGGGAAATAGACAGGGCAGCTAATGGAGGAGAGGCCCGGAAGAGGCAGGAAAACCATGCTTCAACAACAACAACAACAACAACAAAAGGACACTATCTTCCTCCATCCCATCTCAGGATCTGCAACCTGTCTTTGTTGTCCTCATAGTCTCAGCAAATAGCAGGTTTCATCCACTGGAGTCAGACTGACTAGAAATAGTGTTTGGGGCATCATTGTAACTTGGTGTCTACAGTTGGTAATTGTGGCCTTGAAATTTGCATCCTTAGGAACACATGCATATGTTTCCCAATCTTTGGTTCTTGGACTTCAGTTCCCAGAAGCCTAATCCAATCCCCCAAAGCACTGATCAGCCAATGTACTGACTTAGGCTTCTGGGAATTGAAGTCCACCAGTGTTCCACCGGACATACTTTGGGAAACGCTCTAGCCCAATTTTCTTTCTGAAAAGGCTCACTTGAAATTGTAAGGAACAATCCTGTGGCACAAGGGACTGGGGAACATAGGACATTGTCTTCAAAGGAGGATCCTCAGGCCCCACTCCTCTCTAAAGATGATTTCTCCTAAACTTCAACCATCACTTATTGTTCATTTCAAGCAGTTAATGGTGACAGGTTTTGGGAGAAGGTGAGCAATTAGCCTTGGAAAACTGTGCCACTGTTGTTTTTTAAGTAAAAAGGAGATGGTTTAACAGACTGCTGGGTAAGGATCATATTCTTTGCCTGTGTATGCAAAAAAAAAAAATACAGTAAAACCCCATTGTACCGAAGCCTCATTTTTTGGAAAACTCATTTTACAGAAAGAAATTTTTGCTGAAAACACCCCCCCCCCCGTTTTACGGGGAAAAAACATTTTACAAAACACAATTTCCCAGAACGCATTGCATCTGGTGGGTATAAAAGACACCGGCAGCCATTCTGGACTCTGTGCTTTGTTTTACCGAAAAACCGAGTTAAGGAAAAAATTATATAACGGAATTATTCCATAAAACAGGGTTTTTACTGTATAGCGGTCTTTATCCAGTGTCTCTCTTTCAATAGAATGTCTGATTGAAAGTAGACTTGGGTTTAGATGTTTCCCCCGTTTTTAGGACCACAATTCTAGAAAACTGAAAGTGGTGACACACTTGTAAGACTGTTTCTATGAGTAGACTCCCTTAGCTGGTGCAAGGGAAACTGTTTCTGTAGATATTTGATGATAGGATGCAACAGGGGTGAAAATAGGAGAATACATTAGGAAATATGTTGTGGGTCGATGATTGTGTATGTTCTCCCATGATGATAATTTAATTTTCTTTTCTAGTCATGCCTGCCACATGACCACGGAAATGTCTGCAGAAGCAGGCAGCGCCGGCTCTTCAGCTTTGAAACAGATGAGAACTGAACCCTAGAGTCGGATACGACTGGCTTTTGAGCAAGGGAAACCTTTAGCTTTACCTTTATGATGGTTGACTTACCAGGTGTTTTTTCCTGATAAGGCAAGATTTCAGAACAGTGGTGGGTGATCTCAGTAAGTGATGTTTTTCAGTTTTACTGCAGAAAAAATATCTGCCAATTCCCTAACAATTTATGACATAGGTGCTAATTCATTTGTACTCCCATGTATGTATACTTTTCATATATGGGACAGGGCATATTGCTAATTTAAAATCTATACAAGCAGAGTTGCTGACCATGATTGATCACATCATAGTGTACACACTGACTTAAATGGCTGCAGACTGTTATACTAAAGGTAAAGGTCTCCCTTACTGAAAAGCTAGTCATGTCCGACTCTAGGGTGCAGTGTTCATCTCCTTTTACAGCCAAACAGCCAGCTCTGTCTGCATTTGCAGACATTTCTGCAGGCATGGCTAGACGGAGTGATGGAACACTATTACCTTTTCCGCCAAAGTGGTACCTACTTATCTACTTGCAATTTCTTGCTTTTGAACTGGTAGATTGGCAGGAGCTCACTCGGTTGTGACAGGAGCTCACTCAGTTGTGCAGCACTAAGTCTCAAACTGCTGACCTTCTGGTTCTCAAGCTCAGCATCTTAACCACTATGTTGTTAGCAAAGTGTCTTCTGCTTTCCACTGACATTTAGGGCACACCAGCTATTTTATTTCCTCCTTCCCTTTTAGTGTTGACAAGGAGTCCAAATGACTTGTTTCTTCTTCTTCTTGAAGCACAAAGCAGTTTCCCCTTTCATACAATGTTGGTGCTAACCTAGTGCTAAATTTATTATAAGTCAGTACCAGACAGATTGTGAAGATCTAAAAGCAAAATTGTGAGTGAACCAGTAAGCAACCAGAAAATACTAGTTTGATGAAATAATATACAAAAAAAAGATTAAAGTGGTGTGGAGGAATTATGAGAAAGCTTGGTTTATTCTTTGTATTAATCATCGTTAATGTCTTACCTTGCCAACAAAATGACTGGTTCAGTGCATGACCTGTTGTTAAAGTACAGAAGTGCCTGCATAGCAAAGGATCAGAAGTGTTTACTATGACATTACATAAATTCCTTTTACTGTAATTATAAGAAAAACATGGCATAAGAGCAAATGCAGTCACACTATAAATATTTAATGAAACTGTTAAAACATTCTTGACTTTATCCACAAATAAAGCTCTATAAAAACCTTATGAATACACATCACCAGTACAATAGTATTGTCTAAATTGTAGCAATAATATAGGGACACATCAATAATACAGGCATATATGTTATCAAAGTTTTTCAGTATAGAAAAGCTTTCTTGAAATGGTAGGATAATTTCTTTGTTGTACAGGCTATATGGTGATAATTAAGGTGTCAAGCAATATGTTGCATAAAATTTTTCTTTTATTCCTTGATGGAAGTTGGATGTTGTCATGGCTATTCTGACCAGAGCTTTGAGAACTCTTAACAATGATGATGTTTTGCTTTCAAACCAGTTTTCAGGAATTTCCAGCTAATACGTTCATCCTTCTTCAACCAATCACCTGAAATAATCTGTATTTTTAATTTGTCATAATGCGCAGAAGTGTTTTCATTTTCTGCATTCTGTGTTTAATAATTAGAAGGTTTCTATTCATTTGCTTTAGTACTCCTTTATTGGTCATCTCTACACAGAAAAATCTTAGTATCTTTCTATAAATCCACATGTCAAATACTTTTAAAAAGACTAACGTATGTTAAAAAGCTAGTTTTATGTTTTTGTCAAATGTATTCTTCATTGTAAGGACATGTCTGTACAGAGTTTAATGCGATCCCACTGTTGGATTCAACCATGTTCCAAGGTTTTTCTGTTAGTTAACATCCTAATCTTGGATATTTTTTAAAGCCTCTAAATAAAATAACTTGAAAACATGAACATTGCTTGTTCATCATTCTGGAGAAAATGCAAAGGATACTGTCAGCATCTATTCAATTGGTGTTTAAAATTGTGCAAAGTAACGCTAATAACATTCTCAAGCTAACTAACAAATGAAGTTGGAGGAGGGAAGCAAATGAATGGAGTTAAGCATTTTAATATCGTAGATTCATATTGGAGTCTCCCCTTTCTGTTAGCGAATTGCAAATTTTGTGTCAGCAGTGGAGTATCTACTGGCTTCTGCTCTTTGTAACATCAAATCTATGTTCATTACTTAGTGTCTACAGAAAATCGATGGAGATTTCAGTTCTAATTAAATGCTAGTTAATTAAAGGAATGCAATCAATAGAGAATATCCCAGATGGGTGGTATATAAATATAACAAATTAATAAAATTAATAAATAGTTTTAATGAGAAAATGTGGAAAAAATGCTACATAAATGTGTATTGGGGAGAGAGTAGAACAGTGAGGTTAAGGCAGGCTAAAATGTGAGAAACAACCTTGTAACTTTGAAACTGATACTTTGTTTGAGTCTAAGGAAGGGGTTCCCAATCTAAGGCCCTATGGCCGGATCCGGCCTGTAGCACCATTTCATGTGGCCCCACCCCTTCCATCATACCCAGAAGTGCCATTTGTGGTAAATGGCTGCCTCCATCATGCAAGCAGGGCAAAATGGCCCTCTAGCCCCTGAAGCTGTCTGAGAGAGCGTGATCCATCCCCTGACTTGAAAAGGTTGGGGACCCTTGGTCTTAAGAGATGGAGCAGGCGTTGTGTGTGGGCAAAATAGGATCCCTTGAGAACAAATACAAGTACTGTATGTCTTGTAAAATTTGTCTTACATAATGATTTTGCATTATGGGTAAACACAATAGATAAGCTTCAGAATATTCCATGAGAAGAAGGAAGAGCAATAGTTTGTATTTCATGACTGAGTTAATTTGAAAGTGTATGTGTTTGTGTGTGTTGGGGGGGACGGGGACGGGGAGCCACCAACATTTCTGAAGCTGATACCTGATAACAATCACTTGGAAAGTGAATACTTTTTAACATATTTTGAAGTACAATGTGTTAAGATGTTTTTAAAAGTTTAATTTTTTTGTAACTAAGAAGTTTAAACACCTCAGAAGATACTGTTTATAGTTCTTCTGAAATACAGGTCACTTCCCTCCTCACTTATCTGTGGGGGATATATTCCCAGATCTGCTATAGATACCTGCAAATTGTGGATAACAGCAAATCCTGTTACAATGCAGGCAGTGGCCTCTAGTGGCCAGCTCTGGTAATGCTCCATAGAAATACATTTATATTATGTATTTCGGGATTACAGTAAAACCCCGACTTATATATGGCTCAAGTTACATAAAATTTGTCTTACATAATGATTTTGTATTAAAACCATGTCCCGATTTACATAACACAATTTCCTATGGGTTTGCTTCTAGTTACGTAAAAAATTAATTTTTCCTATGAGGTTGCTTCGAGTTAAGTAAAAAATTCATTTTTCTTATGGGTTTGTTTTGAGTTAAGTAAAAAACCGATTAACACAAAAGCCTACGGAACAGATTTTTTTACGTAAGTAGGGGTTTTACTGTATTATTTTTACTGACTATTTTTAGACTAGTGGGTAACTGAAATTGTGAGTATGGAACCTGTGTGTGTGTGTGTGTGTGTGTGTGTGTGTGTGTGTGTGTGTGTGTGTGTGTGTGTGTGTGTGTGTGTGTGTGTGTGTGTGTGTGTGTGTGTGTGTCTTGTACTGTTTTCACATTATTTTAAATGTTAAGTTTTCATCATACTATATAGCCCTGGTGCTCTCAACCCTACCATAAATATATGTGAAATATCTTAGCCTTTACTATAAAGGTAGCTGCCACTTATCTAAAGCTGCTATTTTAAGTGTAAAATTTAAATGGCAGAGTTGCATGAATATTTTTGTTCTGAAGATTGCTTCCATTATCTATTCCTTTTGGTCTAACTTTCATTAAACTACCACTCAAAATTTCAAGGGCTTATGGAATTTAATGCCATGTCATATATTTGAATAACCTGGCATCAAGCACCACAGAATGATACAGTAGTTTCATGTCAGGCTGAAATAATTTATTCATTTCAGCTTGAAATGAACAAATGATAAAACTGGTAGCAATCTGTTTTATGGTGACCCTTTCTGGAATTTTCTAAGTAGAGAATACCAGATTACCAGAAGTTGTTCATGGTCACATAGGCTGACTCTTTTGGGATGCACAGTGGGAAATAGGCCTCTTATTCCCTGGCTCTCCAGCCTACGGTATTCCATTGTATTTTTTTGTTGATCAATCGCACAGTTGAGTCTGGCCCTTTGCGACCCCATGGACTGTATAATGTGTCCAAATTCAATAACTAGAAGGGATTGTGCTATTAAAGCAAACTTGTGTCAGATTATTATAATCTAATCAAATCTAATAAAACATATATTTATATACATTTTTTTTAAAAAAAATATGAAATTTTATTGGAAAGGATTGCATTGAAATAGGAGTTGTGATTTTAACAACCGAAGTTGTTCATTAGAACTTATAGCAACAAACGTTCATTAGAAGTTGACTATTAGAACTTTAAAGAAGAAACTGTGACAGGCTCTGGTAGTTGTACTGAAACTCACTGTTTTAAAGCTGTTAGGATGACAGCGTGAACATACTTTTGAATTTGTAAATAGCAGTATGGAAATGTTCTTAAGCTTAGGAACAAATTAAAGTTGCATTTTTGGGCAGGTTAGAGGCTGTGCCAAGGAACCTCGGTGGAATTATCTTGTAAGTGAATAGTTGCCTCTCAAGTGAATAACATAGTTATCAGCAGAGATCTCGAAATTTAATAGGATAGCTGTAACCGCTTTTACTATCTGTAAACTCAGAATCAGTGCCAATATTTACTCTGTTAAGGTGGGGTTACTTAGGGCTGTCAAATTTCCTGTTCTCCAAATCTGAGCAACATAATATGCAAATCAAGGCATTAACTGTTGCATTGTTATTGGACTCTACCAATATGTTTCATCCTTAGCACCATTTATATACAGAACACTGATCTTAAAGAGTCACTGTGCTGAATAAAACTTTCCAATACACATGTACAGAATTGCAGTTTTAAAATGACTGGGGTGGCCAGTATTCTGGGAGTAAGCACAAGTGAGCTCTATGGGACACTTTTTTTTTCCAGTTGAAATGTGTGGAAGCCACGCCAGGGCTTCTGACATCTCCCACAGAGCATGCATATACAATACCATATACCATTGCCCCAAACACATTAGTTCAGCTCCCTTATGCCAAACTCTCTTTTAACCTTCTGATGGTCCAAGCAACTCAACCTTCATTCCTACTTGCTTGCCCAACTTTAACCACAAAAATGTTTCTCTTGAAACAGATGGGAAATTTTCTATTCATACAAAGTCTAGAATGGGTTCCCAACCTTTTCAAGCCGGGGGTTGGGTCACACTCTCTCAGTCAGCTTCGAGGGCTGGATGGCCATTTTGCCCTGCCTGCATGATGGGGATGGCCATTTTGTCCAAACAGCTTCAAAGAGGTGGCCATTTTGTTTCTCAAATGCCCTTGGAGGGGTGGGGCCTCACATAAAATAGGCCAGATCCGGCCTGCGAGCTTTAGGCTGGGAACCCCTGGATTAGAGGCTCACTTTTTAGGAAAGAGTCTAAATCTGGGAATCTGATACAACTGATGGTCCAGACAAAGTCCAGACATTAGGACTGAATTTGACAAACAGAACTATATGGTAACCCGGCTACCCTACCTTTTGTAGAATATGACAGTATTGAATAAGGTTGGAGGCTAGAGTATCACATTAAGAGATTGTTAAATCTAGAAGGAAAATATTCTTGAAAGATCAATCTGGACTGTAAAGTCGAAGCTTATTCTGAGACTATTTGTGCTGAAGATTAACTCTAATTTTAAAGATTGTAAATACTGGTAAATAAATGAATTTCATTTTGGCTGGAACCATGTTGCAGAGTAGTGTAAAACATATATAACTTCTGACATATATAACTTTGCCCTAAGAAATATCCATAGGCATTTTCTGTTGAATACGTTGTACAACTCCCATGTAACAAATAATGCATACAGAGATTTCTTAGGTAACTCACCACTAAAAGCTAAGAATTTGAACCTTTAAAAGAGACTCCATGAACCAATGTCACATCCCTCTCTTATTGTTTCCATTCTTTATGTCTAGCTGACCTTGTAATAGGAGGAAAAAAGAGATCACAGAACTCCTCCAGTAAGTTTCTCAGTGTTGACAAAATAATTGGAGCCCTCTAGAAGTACACTCAAAGGTAACTTCTGGTATGTTCCATATTCTCAGGAGAAATAGAAATGGATGACAATTTTCAGCTATTTCTGTCTCTCTGCATCTACCTGCACTGTTCCTTATATCAGGGGTGCCCAAACTACAACCCACACCGCCATTCCATCTGGCTCTCGTCTCTCCCAGAAGTGGAAGTAAAACGTGCCCACGCATGCGCAAAATGCTGCTATAAATGACCCCTGGCTGCCGTAAACATCTTTATGGCAGCCGCCATTGCATTTACGTCAGCATTATACACATTTATGGGTGCATTTTACTTCCACTTCCGGTGGGAGGAGCCACATGACCGGCCCACAGCCTGAAAAGTTTTGGCACCCCTACCTTATATCCTTCTAAAGGAATTCTCGAGTAGAATTTCAGGGCTAGAAGGATTTGCTTGGGAAAGGGGAATAAGACAAATTATTTCTCTCCTTTTTCAACATTGGGTGTGCATCATGAATGGAACTTTGTTAGAAGGATACTGCTCCAAGCAGAACATTAAGATCAAAGTCTGTATGCATTTTTATTATATAAATATTTCACTTAAATTGAAGAGCCAGTGGCATGATGATACTTTAGCATTTTTAATGAGATACAAGTTATAATTTTCAAAATTTCTTCTTCTTTGCTTTCTCTTTTACCCCTTTGGCTGTCAAGGGAGATAGAAGGTTCTTGCTCTGGCACTTCTAGCGGCCTCCACTGGTGTTATTTGGTGTTCTTGTAATGTAATTAAATCATCATAATTTACCAATAACATGAATACACATGTGCATTGAATATACAGTTAAGGTTGCCACTTTCTTACAGTACTTCATCAACTATGATGAAATACTATTTGTACAGTATTATATGCAGGTCAGATTCTTCAAAGTTACAGTACTCCAGCAGTAATATAAAAACCGATAAATAAAATCAACATATTATGGCAAAAATATAGTGGCTCCAATATGTAATGGCTTATTTTTTTCATTTATGAGTATGGTAATGTTGCATGCATTCTGAATCAATGTAGATACTGTACATTAAAAAATTATCTTTTCCAATAGGAGGCCCATGTATTCCCAATTCTTTGACTCATGCTTTGATCTATCTATTGGAGTAAAGATTATTTTTACAGTGTACAACAAAAATGCTATATTTATACTGGCCCTGCAGAAAATATATTTTCAAAAATAGCAAAACAGCAACACGAAACTGTATGGTTCCTACTTGCTTAGCTTGTATGCACTCTTGTTAACAAAATAGTGCACAATATGTATTGAGAAACTATATTAATAAATACTAAAGGTTCTGAAGCTATTAAGAGTACAGTATCAGTCTAGCTGTTCAGTTTACAATGATTATTTAAATATTGTCTAGTCTTACTTGAGGATATTCCATCAAATTTATAGTACAGTACCTTTTAGGTTTCTATTTCCCCAGTTTAATTTATTTTTGTTAACTTAAAACTTCACAAGTGCCTCCTTGAAGTCTGATAAATACTTATAAAGGAGACCATTCCATAGATAATTAATTAGCTTACCTAGAAACAATTCTGAAACTTTGAATTATTTTCTGCTAGGAAAAAAGTCAACATACATAGCTTGGACAAGCGTGATAAGATACAATTAATAATAATTTCCAGTTTAGTGATCTGAGAGCCTTTCCTCTAAAATATTTGCTTAATTACGTGGATTGTAAACGAAAGCATAGATCAAAGGAATTTTATGGTATATTACATTACAAATTAAGAAACTGTGAAATAATTGTATTTGTTTTGTCAAACAGTAGGACAGTATAAACCTGTCCATATTTAATAGATTTCAAGTATTCCAATGCTGCTTTTATCATTTCTGTTTGAATTACATTTGGATGTGCAATCTTATTTTCCATAATTGCCTATTTGCACACTATTTCTATTTGCTATACAGCGAAATGTTGCTGGTTGGATATCCCAATATTTTACAGGATTATTGAATAAGCTAATTCCACTGTATAATGTTTTCTTCAGTCTTCCTCCTGTTGGACAAAAATCATTCACTCCCACTTTTGAAATGCTGTTAGAATGAAGGAAGACAACCTGTAGAAAGACACAGGGAACATGAGTCTTGAGTAATCTGCATACAATATATTCAATGATGATGCAGCTATTGACCTCTTTTAAAAAAAACACCAGAAAGATATATATTACTGGGACTCCTATGTAAATAAGTATGCATACAACTGTAGAAATCTAGAATTTTGAGAGCAGATTTATACAGGATTCAGTTTCCTGTCATTTTAATTTGTTGATATTTTTCACATATGTTTTTCTCTGAGTAAAATTGAAATATTCAACAGATACAAAATGTTCACTAAAGTTTGAGTTAGAAATAAAGGAGAAGGATCATCTGAAACATACACAGAATATGCATAGTTGTCTTGGAACACAGATAAAGTTAGGTTGCTAAAGTCATAATGATAATGAGGACATACACGAAGATGGATGAACATTTATCGGTGATCACTGATATGAGAAGACATATGTGTCTGTGGGGAATGTCTTTAAAGAGAGGATAAGGGACTTTGCAGACCTGCACAGTATTCCTGCTCAAAGCCATGTTTAAGCAATTAGGCAGTATTAATAATAACACACTATCTGATGTATTTGTGTTACAGTTCTGTTCATCACTACATACTTGCATTTTATCTTCTCTGCCATTGCATTTTGCACTATATTCTACATATGCTTAAAAATGGTATTAAATGTGCTTATTATACTCTGTGTTGTAATAATTTATGTATTATAAAACTGTATCATTATTATGACAATTATTGGCCTAAAATCAAAGGCTGTTTCCAACCAGAGCAGACCCACTGGACAAAATCCTCTTGCAAACTTTACATTGTGGAAGCAATGTGGATGATGTCAGCATCTGGTACTGATATTATTTAATTTAAATTAACTGAAAACCCTGACAGTGATTGTTGGTTGTTAAAGGTTTCCTTGCTTCCAGAGAGTCCCAAAAGTTTTCCCCAAGGCAAAAGGGAGGCCTAGGGACTGCAGTGGCTCAAGTTGCTAAGACGCTGGCTGGGAGGCAGAAGGTCAGTAGTTCGATTCCCGAGTACTGCAGGACGGAATAAGCTCCTGTCTTTGTCCCAGCTCCTGCCAACCTAGCAGTTCGAAAGCAAGAAATTACAAGTAGATAAATAGGGACCACTTCGGTGGGAAGGAAATAGCGTTCCGTGTACTCCGGTGTCTAGTCATGCCTGCCACATGACCACGGAAATGTCTGCAGAAGCAGGCAGCGCTGACTCTTCGGCTTTGAAACAGAGATGAGCACTGAACCCTAGAGTCAGATACTACTGGCTTTTGAGCAAGGGAAACCTAGGTAGTTCACAACCTGAAAAAAAGGCATAGGAAGTTTTAATTTACTGGATGATTATGTCATCTAGCCTGCACCGTGTAAATCAGGGGTGCCCAAACGTTTTTGGCCATGGGCCGGTCACGTGGTTCAGGGGGCCGGTCACTACAGCCCAAGGGCTGGATCTGGGCCCCAATGCCAATTCATCCATCCCGCAAAGCCCTCGTTGCTCCCAGAAGCGGAAGTAAAACATGCCAGTACGGGCACATTTTACTTCCACTTCTGGGAGCAATGAGGGCTTCATGGGCCAGATGAATTGGTGTCACGGGCTGGATCCGGCCCTCAGGCTGTAGTTTGGGCACCCCTGGTGTAAATTAATGCCAACAGGAATTTGATCAATTGTTGAATTTTAAGTCAAGACATATGTAATTCCTGTTGAATCAATTTGCCTGCTCTTGTCAAATGTAGATATTGATTAATTTTACACCATTATGTTGTCTGCAACAAGATTATCGATTATGAAATAAAAATCATAACAGAAGATAAGATAAATGATTTTTAACTTGGAGTGTTACCTGCAGATACTTCAGATTTGGAAAATCAGAAGGCACTTTTTTCAGTTTATTCCTCTCCAGATGTATTTCTCGTATATTTGGTATATTAGCAAAGCTTCCATTTTCAACATCTTTGATTCTGTTGTTCCCCACTCCCAATCTAGAGGTACATTAAGAGATGTGAATAGCTGAGGTGAAGGCTGCCAAGCCGAACTGTAGGTTGTCAGCATGGGTGTGGGACAATGTTCAATAAATGTATTTCGTAATAATGTATAATGTTTTATTCATTGTTAATACTATGGCACTTGTGACGGACTCAGAAACTCAGCATCTGTCTTAATTAGATTCATAGCATGATACATCATAGAAGCAGGCTTCATTATATCAGGAGACAGTGGCAGAAAAGAAACCCTAGTCCAGAAAATGTTCGTAATAAGCGAACATTTTAAAGGAATTAATTCTTCAAATCACTCCAACCATTTTATTCATATCTTTAAAGTAAGACATTCTTAAAATTATTTACAACAGGAATTCTCGACCTGTGGTCCATGGGCCGGATGCTGCCGGCAGCACCATTTCATATGGCCGACCTCCACCACACCAGGAAGTGCTGTGTGGTGGAGGAAGGGCAAAATGGCCGTCTGGCCCCTGAAGCTGTCTGAGGGAGCGTGACCCGGCCCCCAGCTTTAAAAGGTTAAGAACTGATTTACAATGTTTAGCTAATGTTGGGTAGAAGGAATCCCATATCTAAATTTTACCTTTGAAGATTTCTGTACCGAATAAAATCCTCAAGTTCAATTCCAGAGATTTTATTGTCATCTAAGTGAAGTTCCAATAGGCTGGATGGCAACCCTGTAAAGAAATGAAGCATGCAGATGGATGAAGTTACACAAACACCAAGAACTAGTCAAGGCAACTTGAAGTTATTTTTTAAAAAACAAGCACAATAAATTATGATTTTTTTTATCCTGTCACAATTATTTAAAGCTGTTTAAAAAACTCAAAATACATTAAAACATGCATTTAATAATAGTAGCATCTAGCACACTAGATTAAAAACTGTGCACTTAGTTGTTAAAAGTGTATCATTTAAAATGGCCTTTGCCTATTCAGGACGAAGAAGAGTGATGGGCCACCCTAGCCTCTTGGGAGAGGGCAGTCCACAACCTGGGAGCAGCCATAGAGAAGACAGACATGCCAGTGAAACCAAAAGAAGAGCTTTCTCTGAAGATGTTAAGAACCAGAAAAGCATATACAGGGAGATAATGATCCTTCAGGTAGCCTAGACTCAAACCCATATAGTGCTTTATAAATAGTAACCAGCATGTTTAACTGGGACCTGAAATGGACTGGTAAACAGTGAAGCTGGTGTAACAGAAGTGATATGCTCCTGCTAAGTGGCCTCATTCAGCTTTGATAGAGACCCTGGTTACATGCAAGCAAGTATCCCCTTTCCAGAAGTATTGAACTTTAGCAGTTATGGCAAACCTTGGCACTCCAGTTGTTCTTGAACTTCAATTTCTAGAAGCCCTGATCAGCAGGAGTGCTGACTTAGGCTTCTGGCAAATGAAGTCCAAGAATAGCTGGAGTGCCAAGGTTCGCCATCACCGAACTATAGAGCAGGGGTGCGCAAACCTTTCAGGCCGAGGGCCGGTCACATGGTTCAGGGAGCCAGTCACTATGGTCTGGGGGCCGGATTTAGCCACTGATGCCAATCCATCTGGCCCACGAACCCCTCGTCACTCGTAGAAGTGGAAGTACTTCCGCTTCCAGGAGCACGAGGGCTTCGCAGGCCAGATGAATTGGCATTGGGGCCCAGATCTGGCCCCCGGGCCTTAGTTAGGGCACCCTTGCTATAGAGTGTCACAATAGACAGAGATTCTTCAAGGCAGTTCTGCATCCTGAAGGCCATTTATCTTCAGCTTAAAGTGGCTAAGGCTCTGTATTCTACAACGTCTCACATAAAGCTTCCATGTATCTACTGGGTCAGTGCATTTGTCAATGCACTCTATCATTTTCCTCCAGGCTGTAAATATTGATGAGATACATTTGCAAAACCAGATGTATAATTTGCAAGCAGCTTCTCAGTAATTGATGGGTAAGTTCATTTTTATCTCGTAAAAATATATGATAATCATCGCTGCATGTAGGGTTTTCCAAAGGATGTAGCTATTAAGTTTTATGATTCTCAAGGATGGATGACAGCATAGGCTAAGGAAATTGTTAAGTATAGTAGTAACATTGCCTGGCTCTTTTCATGCACTTAAGTTTCCAAGTTCAGTCTAAGCAAATTCTAGCAAACTGTAGATGGCTACTTCACTAAATAGCCAAAATATGTTTTAACATTTAAAAGATGAAAAACATCAAGTACTCCTAGATTCCCAAGGTTTACTGTTTATTATTCTCATTTATCTGTTTTTCTATGTTGTACTGTGACCACAAACATATTTCTAGTTTCCATTGTGGCTTAGGAAAGTATTAACTCTCCAGTACTATTAGTTTTGGCAACACTAGTATGAAAATAGCAAATAACAGTTTCTTCTCCTTAGCAGTTCTTCCAGTTCTACTTTGGTTTTCTAGTGTAGTTAGTAATGTTCTTTGCTGATCATAAGTTGATATATTAGACAAAAATGTGCATAAATGCCAGGATCCAAATAGCCCATCTGCTGATGGAAATGCTTTCTTCAGCAGAAAAATTTGGAAAGGCAGCTTTGTGTATTTTCCAAAACCCCTTTCTACAAGGCTGGAAAACCTTTTGAAACTTGTCTGTGAGTTATGCTAAAGGCAGAGAAGTGCAGGGGAAGAGATGGTTATTATGGAATGGCAGTATCAGCACACCTGGGGTTTTAAACCACACCACAATCTGCACAGTTAATATAAAAGATTGTTATGAAACATATAGCCTGTATACTGAAACTCACACTAATATTTACTACTGCCATTTTAATTTGTGACTAACTTTTCACAGTATGTCATTAGACAATTTGATCATAATTATTTCATCAGTATATCAATACTAGAACACAATAGACATGGCAAAATGTAACATTTAGTTGATCTAAAAATACAAATACACTGTACCTTTAGGGATAGACGTTAATTTAGCTTCTGCGATTCTTATATGATAGACTGTCACACCTTCAAAAGCCCCAGGTTCAATTCCTTCATTATCAAGAGGGTTTGCACTCATCTCTATCAAAAGAAAGCACTAGCTGTGAGTAATAGGACTGCAGTTTTTCATTTCCTTGCGCCAGAAAAGATATAACACTTACAAAGGAAGGCAGTTTTGACCATGTGCAAAAGTGCTATAGTATCACCTTTCAGAAATATCAACTATGCTCTACATCAGGGGTTCTCAAACTACGGGCTACCTGCAGCGTCATTGCATCTGGCCTCCACCCTCGTTTCCACCACTGCCACTGTTGTTGCCGTCCTTTTCCCCTCTGCCTGGCTCAGTGTGTCCCTACCTGTGCTCCATAGCAGTGTGGATGTTGTAAGAGGGCTTACAACATCTGCCCTGCTATGGAGTGGCATTAGGGATGCACCAAGACAGGCAGAGGGGACAAGGACAGCAGAAGTAGCAGATGCACGCGGCCGCCTGTATCTTTCCCGGGTGCCATTCTGGCCGAGTGCGATCAAGGACACGCAGGACCCCTCCACCCACAGCAGACCGGTAAGCAGGGAAGTGGCAGCATCAGTGGTGTGGGGGGAAATGGTGGGGGCTCAGGGTTGTCCTGGCAGTGGTGGTGGCAGGGAAGACACCAGCCCAGCCCACCAGCATTCTGAGGGGGTGTGATCCAGCCCCCAGCTTAAAACGGTTGAGAACCCCTGCTCTACATAGAGGAATAAGTAACTTCATTGTAAAAAATTATAAATTTAGAAATTCATTGTTGAACTTGTTCATTTTGAAAGGAAGGCACACACTCATTAGCAAAGTGAAAGCAACAGGGTGAAACTTCTTAATTATAAGGGAATACAGTGGTACCTCATACAATGATTTTAATCAATTCCATGGTGCTCGTTGTACGAAACAATTGCTATATGATACATGCATCGTATAGCGATTTTCCCTATGGGATGCATTGCACAATGATTTTTTTTGCTAAGTGGTTTTTCCCATTGAAAAATCGTTGTACGATTTTTTTCCATATGGAAAACTGTTATGCGGGATGCCATTTCCCCCCCAAAAAAACTAATTGTTATGCGGTTTCATTGTTATACGGGGCAATTGTTGTATGAGGTTCCACTGTATTTGCTCTTAGTCTCTGCAGTGCTTTTGGAAACTAGCTAGCCTTTCAAAAAGACAAAAGAGTTGAGATAATTCCCATAATTTAATAAAGGCCACCAACCAGAATGAGGTTTTTAAATTGGTAGAGAGAAAAAGTCCATTAGAACCTACTAAGAGGCATACTGTATAAACAATTGCACATTACATCTGTCTTTGATTATAGCCTTCAGGTGCAATCCTAACTGAAACTTGGCTAAAATGAATCAGCTAAGGCTGTGGTTGAATTCAAACTCCTCCCATTCTGGGGATGTTGGAGATTACTTAGGAATACTGTGACAATATCGAACTCTGTGTGGCTCATGGCTTTATAATTTAGCCCCCCCCCCTTTTTTTTATTATAAATGTAACAGCAGGACACAAATAGTATACTTACCTAGAACGTGTAAAGATTGCATTCCTTTAAATGCTTCTTTGTGTATTTTTTTAACCTTATTATCATGGATTCTTATTTCAGCTAAACTTTTTGGCAGATTTTCTGGAATCTCAGTTAAATGATTATGGGACAAGTAGAGGCGTCGCAACTTTGTTGTTGATCGAAAAGCTTTGGGGTGGATCTTGGTTATTTTGTTGTTGTTCAAGGCGAGTGCCTAGGCAGCATGGAGGAAGATTAAATTAGAAAAAGCATTTCGTTTTTAAGACTGATTTTCACTTAGTAGCAGAATACTGCATTTCTAAAAAATGAATAACTGTGTTGCAGTAAATCTAGTAGTTAGCATACATTAGAATAAATGCACTGAAAGAAGGGGACTTGTTAATGTTTGCAAATTTCTTGGTGATTAAGTAGCTGAAATCCAGTACTAAGTCACAACTATGGTAGCCTTATTGAATCAGTGATGCTTTCTGGAGTCAATTTCCTTGTAAATTCTACTGATTCGGTGGTCCTACATCAGTTGCAACTTACTACTGGATTTCAGCCAATGGGTCTTTTTAATGGTTACACAGAAAGGGACTCCTTGAAGATTGTTGTATTTTTGAACCACAATAGGGCATACCCTGGTAATGATAACCTTGTGATATGGTTAGGTAATATCTGATATCACCCCCTCATAGGTATTTTGTTTGTTTGTTCATTTATTCATTCATTCATTCAACCTATATCCTGCCCATCTGGGATACACTCCCACTCTGGGCAGCTCACAATGTTAAAAAGAGCAAAACAAACACCATCAAACAACCCCCACCCCACCCCAGTCCAATCAGAACCAAGGACCACTAGCCCATGGCAAAAAATGATGGGAAGGTCTCCTATTTGGATTTCAACAAGCTGCCAAAGGCCTCCTCGAAAATAAAGGTTTTCAGCTATTTCTTGAAGGTTCCTAAAGAGTTGATCAAATACAACTTCCCAAGTACAGCGTCCCAGTTAGCTGGATCCGCCACCAAGAACAATACCCATAACAAATCAAACCCACCAACAACAAATACATCACAAAATAAAATAAAATAAAATAATTGGCATCTGAGGACAAACCTTAGAGGGAATTTTGGACCCATTTTTGTTAAGTTTAGAAAAATCTGGGGGACCTTAGAGCCTCAGAGCTGCATTTGGGCCCCTCACAGGCATCATGAGGATGGCACCTGCACATACCTGCAGAAGTTGCTGCACAACAAAGCCAAGTCTGAGTACAGTATGTGCAATAAACCATCACAGTATGCCTTGTTGTTGTATAAAATACATAATATTTTATTTTTGTGCATGCTTTTAATGCCATTACAGATCAAGTTCTTGTTTATGGCAACCTGAAGTACAATTGTCCCAGTCTTTAACTGAGGGGAATGTAAAGAATGTTAGAAAACAAACTTACATATAGTGATGTGAGTCCCTTGAAATCATTTTCCTTGACCTCTTTTATTTTGTTGTTTTGAAGGTCTATCATGCGAGTATCAAATGGAATGTTCTTAGGAACCGCAGTCAAACCTATTTATTAGGAATAAAAGAATAAGTCTGCACCTACAGTTAACAATTAAATATCTATGTATTTGTATTATGAACATTTGTTTTCATCTTGCAGTAAATGGAAAGTCTACCTCAACAGATTTACCTTATATACTCGAATATAAGCTGACCCGAATATAAGCCGAGAGACCTAATTTTGACCTGGAAACTCAGAAAAATAGATTGACCCAAGTATAAGCCAAGAGTGGGAAATGCAGCAGCTGCTAGTGAGTTTCAGTAATTAAATTACATGAAAATACAGTAAAATTAAGTATTTTAGTGATTTTTTAAAACTGTATTTGCACCATTCACCAGTGGTGGCACTGCAGGTGAAGTGGGTGGGCAGGTCAATTGCACTGAGACAGGAAGTGTTGCTCTAGCCTAGCCTCTTGCTCCCCCTGCAAAGAAGAAGCATGGCTTTCTCCTCCTTCTTGGGCAGAGCAGAGACAAAGGCAGAAGGTACCAGTAAGTGAAATTCTTACTTTTCCCCCACCAGTTTGAAATGGAGACACAATTGTAATGTAGAGCTTCTTTCTTCATCTGTGGTTTTCCATAGGAATTAATTGAAAACAAACTTCAGAATAGGAGAACTTGATTTTCAATGTATTCTAATGGAAAATCGCAGTTTGCGCCCTCTTGTGGCCAGTTGTGTAATTGTGCCTCAGATTCATTCGCAGTAGAAGTCCCGAAACTAACTTTTAAAGAGCCGAATAACTCCAAAAAACCCTCATATTTTTAGACCTTCATGGTTGTTGACCTGTGTATAAGCTGAGTCCTCTTTTTGGACCTCATTTTTGGGGCTAAAAAACTCAGTTTATAATCAAGTATATACGGTATTCCAGAAATTTCCAGAAATACACCTGCTTGGAAAATGTTGGCCATGAAAAATGTTTGATTTGATACACAGAATTATTCTCCAGTTCTCAGAAAGTGAAACTGGTTTGAGTTTTAAAAAGGTGAACAGAAGGGGTGAAATCTCCCTCTCCCTCCCTCTCTCTCTCTCTCTCATACACACACACAAACAAAAAAAAAACAGATAAATTTGTGCGCGTACTTATTTTCACCTGCTAGTGCAGGGGTAGCCAAACCATGGCACATGAGCTGGACCATTTCATGTGGCCCGTGATGCCCTCGTTGCTCCCAGAAGTAGAGGCAGGCACATTTACAACAGCCATAAAATGTGTCCATACATGCGTAAATGCACCCACGGTAAAAGCTGCCATAAATGCACCTGTGGCTGTCGTAAACATGTTTGCGACAGTCACGGATGCATTTTTGGCAGCATTTACAGTGGGAGGAACAACGTGATCAGCACGCTGAGCTGTCTGAGGGGTGTGGTCAGGTTCGCAGCATGAAAAGTTTGGAAACCCCTGTTCTAGTCATCACTCATGTACACATACACACAAGCTCATGCACTCACGTACACACATACACAGTTTGGTGTATACTTATTTTCACCTTCTAATGGTCACTCATGTCCTGTAAGAACATTTTTTTTGACAGAATAGGGTGCTGTAAAATAAATGTGTGCATGCTTGTGTCTGTGTCTGGGTGTATGAGAATAAACAGCCTGTAGTTCTGAAGAAGTTAAGCAACAACATTGAACATATACAAATCAAAAATATTGGTTATTTTTTATTTTTATCTTACTAAAATTAATTTTAATCAATTATTTAAATTAATAATTGTTAATTTACAAACCAAATCTGGAGAGGGTTGAGAGGAGTGTCTGCCAAAGACTTTCTTCAATTTTAGTGTGTCTAGGTGGTTTGGGGACCGAATTATCTCCCCCCACCCCCACCCACCTATTACTCACTGAATTTTCCCCAAACCAATTGGTGGTGGCCTAAGATTTTTGCACAGTACTGTATAACAACTTTGTCAAACAAGAAGCATCATTATCCATTTGACATCACATGTGTAGGGTTGTTGCTTTGTGTCCAAGGAACTTAAAGCTGGTTTTGTCAACCTAAACCTAATGATGGACTCTAGAATTATCAAAATGTATCCTTGTGTACATTATACTGAATCACTATTCCTATGCAAATATATCCCTGCACTTCACAAATATTCAATAAAAACAGTTTCCTGTTCTCCTAGTAGTGTTATTTCACACATGTGTAAGTGTTGTAATAACTGTGTGGACATTGTGTTTGGACAAACAGATTACAATGAAAATAAAGTATAACTGAACCTTACCCAAATCAGAACAGTGGACAACTCTTGAATAGCACTGACATCCAAAAGGGCATACCGGAAATAAGTCAAATGGTATTAATGGTGCCATAGTTGGAAAAATAGAATTGTTATCATCGTCGTCGTCATCATCATCGTCATCATCATCAAGGTCTTCCATATCCATGAGCATTACGTTTTTGAAATTGAAGCGTGGTGGGCTTTTGAAAGGCTTAGCAAAACACATAGCCAGGAGGAGCAAAAGTGTATATTCCCGCATGTCTCCAGAGTCCACTGACTAGAACCAAATACAGTTTAATGCCTGCAGAATGGAAAACACCTTCATAATTATACAGTTATTTATTTATTCATTCATTCATTCATTCATTCATTCATATTTGTATCCCGCTCTTCTGACGTGTGCGCCACCCAGAGCGGCTAGCAACATATACATAAGATAATACATACAATCATAAAAACATCTAAAAACCTTCCCCAACCCATTAAGGCAAAATAAAAAACAGTATAAAAAAGCTAACAGGTCAAACCATACAAAAATACATAAAAACAGCTACATAAAAACATTTGCAATAGTATGAGGTTTAAATAGCTATGTACAAACGTCACTTTTAACCCATTTATGGGAATCTGATTTGTTTGTTAGATTGTTTTATTTACATATGTCCTGCTTTGACAATATGAAATCCTACATTCTATCTGGATATCTGTATTTTGATATAAGCAGCTTGGCAGTTGCAGTTTGATGGGTTTCTATTGTCCAGTTGGACTTAGGACATGAGACTTTAAATGCTAAAAATGGAACTGGGCTTGGTGAGCTGGGCAGGGAAATTTAAGAGATAGTTGTTAGTTAGGTCTGAATGATGGTTGGTCATGACAGGAGCCCATGGCAATAGTGTAATATATTTTAAATTGCCCAGATAACTTTAATTACTCAGCATAGTGTAGCAGTAAGCAAGCTGGTTGGTTGTTTGGTTAGTTAATTCTTCATTATTCCAATTTAGCAATGTTTGGTCTCTTGGTCTGGCTTACAGTGGGGCAACTGTGCTGAAGTTAAAATTCCCTTCAAAGCATTGTTGAATTCTATTGAATTACAATGTGAGCAGAAGATAGCTGAAGTTTAATTCCCCAGGAACAATAGCTTGCACACTGATGTAAGGAAAATGATAGTTATTTTGTAGAAATCTTCAAAAAATATGCAAAGGGAAGCATACTCTTTTAGGAGATCTTGCCAATCTAAATAAAATTGTGGGAGCCATAAGTTATACCTTGATACTCCTGAGGTAAGCATACTGAAACTTTCCAGTTGAATATATATTTGAATAGGTGTGTCAGAATCCTGGCCTTGGGTGTCACAAAATTTAGCTGATTTCCTTAGCAGCAGTCTCAGTCCAGGTCCTAGCTGAGGAAGTGGCCCTCTTGGAGCAGCTCACCATGCAACATTCAAGTCCAGCCTTTAAAAAGCCCTGACAGCCTTGACCTTGTACAAAATAGCAAAGGTCTGTGTAGAAGCCAACGCAGCAATTGTAAAAGCTTTAGAATGAAATGGGAAATCCTGCCAAGGGTGGGAAGCGTTTGCCACTCAGTGCCCCTCTCTGATTCTCATAAGTCTTTGTTGTGCTGGCTAGTACTGATGGCATTTTGAACATCTGGAGGGCTACAGATTTTCTACCAAGTGTCAGAAAGAGTGTCTCCAAACTTCTCGTATCAAAATCACTTGATTTTTAACATGTGAAACATGAAGAAGTACTCATATCCAAATGTTGTTTGGCAAACTAGGAACAACAATGTTTTGCAAGAATAATGGCTGAGGTTTCCCCTCCCCTAAGTAGAGGACCTTTCTTTGATTCCGTTAAGAATAATGTGAGGGTCAATGGTAATATTGGCCTGAATCCAGTTGCTAGTCCTAACTAGGGTAGACTCATTAAATAAACTAATGAATAGTGAATCAACACTTTGTAAATCCTATTGTTTCAATAGTTCTATTCTAGGTTTAATTCAGTATGTTGGTTGTTGTTTTTTTGTTTTGTTTTTTTGTATCTGGTCCATTTGTTGTTGTTCAGTCACACAGTCGATTCCGACCCTTTGCGATCCTATGGCCCATTGTCCTCCAGGCACCTCTGCCCTCCACCATCCTCCTCAACCCACTCAGCTCTGTGCCCATTGTGTCTACAATACCATCTAGCCATCTCATCTTTGGCCACCCCCTTCTTTTGCCCTCCACCTTTCCCACCATCAATGCTTTCTCAAGTGAATCCTCTCTTCTCATTTGATATCCAAAGTACTTCAGCCTCATCCTTACTATTTGACCTTCCAAAGAGCAGTCAGGATTGATTTCTTCTAAAATTGACCTATTTGTTCTCTTCGCTGTCCAGGGGACTCTCAAAACTCTCCTCCAACACCACATTTCAAAAGCGTCTATTCTTCTGCGTTCAACTTTCCTAATGGTCCAGCTCTCACAACCATACATTACCACCAGTAATACCATTGCTTTGACTATACGAATTTTTGTTTGCATTATTTTATTTAGGGTAATTTACATCACACTTTAAAAAACAACAAACAAACAAGGCAATAAAGTCAAATAAAACAGTAGAAGTAGCACTAAGAAAAACCAATAGTAGTACTGCAGAGAGAAATTAATAAATTTCAAAAGGCACAAATCCCCAATAGCAATAAGGTGACAGGAAAGACTGCAGGTGCCACAAAAAACAATCAAAAAAGGCAGATTTTTGTAAAAATAATAATGGTGCCAGGTATGACATTCTCTGCAGTGCCCTAATTATGAAAGCCAGAGCTGCATGTACTTCAATAAGGGAATACAGATCAGGATGTCAGAAGTTGAAAGCTTGAGATGGTCCTTAAAATTGAGTCCTAAAGCAATTCATGCCTAGAAATGTAAACATTTGAACTTTTAGCAGTACTTTTTGAAGAAGGAGCTGTGTTAATCTGTGGAAGCATATCAGGCCAAAAAAAAAATATCACACCAGTGGACTAAAACATAGTTGCACCTTAAAGATAAAGTGCTCTACAGTATTTTAATACAAGCTTTCCTAGATCAACTTCACTTCCTCAGACATAAGAGTCAAACTTTCACTTTTTATACATGGGCCAATGATCAGGTAGAGATACAGATAATGGGCAAAGTGACAATGGTTAGTAATGTAGTAGACTATCAGACTGAATAATGCCATTTATCAGTCTGCAACAGGGGTCATCAAACTACAACCTACGGGCCAGATTTGGCCCATGACATCAAATAATCTGGCCCTCATGGTGGTGGCAGTGGAAGCGGTGACAGCCCTTGAACAGTCTGAGGGACCATGAAGCCACCACCGCTGCTTCCCTCCTCCACTTGGCTTGGTCTGTTCCTGCCGGCGCTCCGTAGTAGGGCGGTTCATGGTACCTCAGACTGTTGAGGGGCTGCCGCCACTTCAGCTTCTGCCACCACCACAGCTGGCAACCCCTCAACAGTCTGAGGTACCGTGAACCGGCCCCTGGGTTAAAACGTTTGAGGTCTACAAGGTAACAATAGCATAGCTGACACAAACTGTGAATCAATTTAGAAATTCTTACTTAATAATGACTTAAAAGTGATATCAAGTGTGATGTAGAGGATGCAGTGACAGATTACAACTCAGGAGGCCTAGGTTTCAATCTCTGCTCAGCCACGGAAACTCGCCAGGGGTGTGGAACTAGTAAACTCATTTCTTGAATTTCTCACTTACCTTGAAAGACCTATTGATCGATTCCAACATGACGGCATATAACAACAACAATGACTTAAGAACCTTTGCTTGGTATGCAGTTTTAAAGTGGTCTCCAGCATCTATATATACTTTATCTCAGCTGTTCGTTTCCCAGTGCCATTTTGTAGTTGTTAGGGGTTTTTCTTTCAAAACAGTGACCTTCAGGTCATGTAATGAGTATCTAGGTAGACTGAAATGTTCTGAAAGAGGGTATTTTTTTGTGATATTATTCCTGAGATCAAATCAATATCTCTTAATTCTTTGGGGTAGAGATTGTCCTATTTTCCCTATGCAGATTACAGAAGCACACTGTTGGCAAAGAATGGCATAGATCACTTTAGCAGAGGAACAAGTAAATAAGACTGATGTTGTGTGGGATATTGTTGGAGCCTGTAATAGAGTTGATACCATAGATGTGGGAACAGAGCTGGCATCAAGGTTTGAAGCAGGGTTTAGTTTCAATCTCTGTATCGGTATAGTGTAGTCTATGGTATATCAATAGTTAATTGAAATTGTAGGGTTGTATACAGTATATACAGTATAACCCTGTCACTAAGTGGAAGAGTGAAGTACTGTATTCTTGTCAGGAATGGGTTGAAGATTGTTTATGTTGTTTGTGAGTGGTCTCCATTGTAGGCTAAAGATTACAACTAGTGGTGTTCAGTCATTTTCTCCTCTGGATCAGTTTTAGAGTAGGTTGCTTCTGGAATAAAATTAACAGTTCAAGCCCTAACCAAGGAGAGTAGAACTGTTAAGGTAACATCTGGGCATATATGCAGTTCCTAGTAGTGTTGTTGTTGGTGTTTTTTTGAGAGTTAGGGTATTCAAGTCAGATAAGTCCAAAGTTTCCAAATATCTAGGGAGCCCTTTAGGTATTGCTCCAAGGGCTCTGATCACTATGGTTACAACAACAGATTTCTTCCTCCATAGACATTCAAATTCAATTTTCAAATCATGATATTTTGTGATTTTCTCCAGTTGTTTGTCTTCAATTCGTGCATCTCCTGTTATAGCAATGTCAATAAACCAAACCTTCTGCTGCTGGTGCTGCTAAAGTTGATTCAGAAGGACTTACAAATGTGTTGGACTGCAGCCAAAATGATTTTCACAAGATAAGTCTGTATTATTTTTTAAAACCTAAATATGGCTACATCTATTCTCATAGCAGAACATATAATTAGAAATAAAAGTCATCTAGTATTAAAGTGGAAGTATTTCCATCACACTATTTCATACAAAATACAGTACTATTCATTATAATGCATATTTAAAATAGTGCCTGACAGGACCAATGTATCTGATGTACTACAAACATTAGCATTAGCTTTTATCCAAGTCTAGTGCAAACAGGGTCATAAGTAAACACTATGGTGGGAGATATTTCAATTATATTAAAATAATTAATATGAAACAGTGTGTGAAAACAGTGCAGTGTATGCATAGCCACAATAATGATGCAACATATTTGGCTAGAGGCCAGATAACTAATTCTGTCCAAAGCAAGGCTCCTCTCTGGTCCACTGTTTCTCTGTTCTGCCCTCCCATCTGCTCCACTGGATTTCAGATCCCCCCCCAAAAGAGCACAGAAGGTAGTGCAGGAAACTATAGAGAGGAGGAGAAATGGTTGAAACTGCCTCTTCTGTCCCTAAAGCCCTTTGCTCAATGGAAAGCTCTTCCGCACAGAGAGAACTTCCGTTCATGGAAGGGAATCGCTGGACATAGTTCAGAACAGGATAATACCTGTCTTCATAGCAAAGTTAGGATTGAGGGCTTTATCGTGGTGAGTATTCCAGATTATTAAAAAGGCAGGTTATAAAAACACTACTGTTTATTGGCAGTCTGGAGCCAAATACATACCTGGTCCCTAAAGAATTTAACTTGAGTAATGTGGCTTGCTTGTGAGGAAGCATGAACCCTCCTGTTTGTTGGTAACCCAAAATCATAAGAATACTGAAAAAAGAATTTATTAAGTAGCTCAACATATACCATTCATACTTTCTTCCCAAATTTTTAAATCCTGTTTTATATACATCTTTTGCAGAAGTAACATACATTTCCAAAGCACAAAGGTTAATAATCTTGCAGAACTATCACACTATTGCAAGGGGAATAAATTCATTTATTAAAAACATCAGAAATTGAGTACTGTATATTAACTCCATCTTTTCATATTTTAGTAGACAATGGACCGTTTGTTCCCTTGTTTTTAAATCTTATTTTATTTCTTAATATTAATTGAATCTGTTTGGCTTATGAATACCTGGAATTGTTACTAAAATAAAATCCATTACATTGGCAGTCTTTTACACACAGTTGGGAATATATTCCATTGTATAGCATAGGACCTTTTTGAGTAGAAATGCCTGAGTTTCCATTACTGTATATGTAAGCCAGCATCTAAAAACTTTAACAGAACCATATTTGTTTCTGTTACATGGTAACTATTCTATATAACCAGTTCAAAACATTTTATGTTGCATTTTTCTTCCCTTTCAAAATATAAAAGCACTTTAACTGCAGTGTACAGTATGTTCCTTTTAATATTTACTTCAGAAGGTTAAAAATCAGATTAGATTACTAACACTTAAAGCATATTGCAAAATAAAAATGCTGATATGTAGTTAAACAATTTCTAAAGACATACCTGTTGGTCAAGTCCTTTTAAAATAGTATTCACCTGAGGAAATTGATTTCCAGTTTCTTACTGCAGTTCAGGTTCAAGCTTGCAAAATGGACAGTAAATAAAACCACTTCAAAGTTCCTCTTCCTCCTGGCACTCTGGGTGATACTCTACTTGAATAAACTGCTTCTGTGGATTAGTCTATCTGCATACTGAAGAAAGATGTTAAGAAAACTTGTTACTACTCATGTGTTTTTCATCACAGCCTGTAACTCAGCCAAAACTTCTAGCTTAACTCTAGACGTCTAAGAAAAAGATGTGGTTGAATGTGAAGCCTAATAGTAGGTGGCACAACGCCAAGGCAAACCCCATATGGTTCATTCAGTTCCATTGCTGATATACCAAACAAACACTCTATTCCTTACTTAAATGAAGAAGTGAATTCACCAAAAAGCAGCCTAATAGTTGATAACTTGTACAAAATAAAGGTGCTATTTAAAGGAGTAGCAGTAGAGTGGGGAACAAGATGTACAGTGGGTGATCTTTGGATTTCTTTTATCATTTCTGCTGCTTTCTCAAATAAAAAGTGAAACTCATTAGAGCACACAGTGATTAGTGAGGCATATTTGTTGTTGTTATGCGCTGTCAAGTCACCTGCGACATCTGGTGACCCTGTGAATGAGAGATCATCACCATTTCCTGTGTGCTCAGCTCTTGCAAGCTTAAACCTGTGGCTTCCTTTAGGAAGTCAATTCATCTCACATTTGTTCTTGTCCTTTTCTTGCTGCATTCAGCTTTTACCAGCATTATTGTCCTTTCTGAAGAATGTTACTTTCTCAGGATGTCCCTGAAGGACCCACCCGTTCATTATTATTTTGGCAGTCCATGGTATACAAAAAGCTCTCTTTGTTTCAAACAAATCATTTTTTTTCTCTGTCAGCTGTCTTTATTGCCCAGCTTTTATTGCCTGTACATAGTGATCAGAAATACAAGAGTGTGGATGAGCATGGCCTACGTCTCCATGACATATCCTTACACTTGATGATACTTTCTAATTCCTACATAGCTGCCCTTCTGAGTGTCAATTTTATTCTGATTTCTTGGCTGCATTCTCCCAAAATATGTCTGTTAAAGTTACATGCTAAATTTTGTCTTATTTGATTATTGCTGGATAGATGAGGAAAAATACCACAATATTATTGAAATACACTTTTAGCCCATGTGAAAGAAAAGCATTCAACTGACTTGAATTATTTCAAAAGGCCAAAACATCACAATTATCTGTGACAATATGCTTCCTCAGATTTACTGAGGACTGAGGGAGGAGCTAGTTAACTAATTCTGCTCACTGGAGAGAGGTTTGGGTTTGTTTCTTGAATAATAAACACAGATACCACAAAGCAAATGTTTTAAAATTTGAGCAACTTCAAAAAGCCCATTGTGATACTCTACAGGTCGAGCAGATTTTTGGAATCTACCATTTAAAGGGTGGGAAAGGATTCCAACACTGTGCTCAAGGTTGTAGACAGGATCTTTTGTGAGTCTAATGGGGGCTGTCTTTGGAATGGAGCACTTTAAGACAGGGTTTTGCTCTCTCGAACTGAAGAAGGAACTGTTAATGACAGCCAATAATGAGAACATAAGTATTGTTGCACAAGAAGATACTGAACTTTATGTAATTTCAGATAACAAATTAGCATCTTTGAAAGTATAAGAAATACATTTTTTCACCTGTTAAAGTGGCATTGTAGATAGCAAACATTGCTTCCCTAAGTTGAATGGTTTTAGATGCTTGATTTCATGTTAAAAGCAGAAAGGGAAGACCAAGTCCTTTGTCATTAGGAATATTGCGTGGTAGACCTATATCAGGGATTCTCAACCTGCGGTCCGTGGGCCAACCTCCCACCCCCCCACCCCCCGCCTGGCTCCACCACACCGGAAAGTGCCATGTGGTGGGAAAAAGGGCAAAATGGCCATCTGGCCCCTGAAGCTGTCTGAGGGAGCATGACCCAGCCCTTGGCTTAAAAAGATTGAGAACTCCTAGCCTATATTAACAACAGAACTTCCTATCATTTTATACTGGTTTTATAAATGTAAAATGAAATTTGGCCCAAAAAACATGGGCCACTTTCAACACAACCTTGTCAGCTTTAACAAGCTGAGGTCCATACATTGGTTTAACTTCCTGATTCTTGATGATGATGATGATGAAGAAGTTAGATTCACAGTCAAAGACTGGTATACGTTTAACAGTTCAAAATCTAATATATAAACCTATGTATATAGGCAGTTCCTAGTAAAGTTGTTTTCTGTAAAGTTAAAATATTCAAGTTGAATAAATCCAAAACTCCCAAATATCTAGGGAGTCCTTTTGGTATTGCTCCAATTACTATGAGTATGACAACAGATTTCTTTTTCCATAAACACTCCACTTCAATTTGCAAATTATGGTATTTTGTGATTTTCTCCAGCTGCTTGTCTTCAATTAGTGCATCCCCTGGTAGAGAAATGTCAATAAACCAGACCTTCTTCTTTTCCACAACAGTTATATCAGGTGTGTTGTGAGGCAGATGTCTATCTGTTTGAATTTTAAAATCTTGACTCTCATTTTCTAAAACTTTCTCAACCTGATGTTACTAATCATTTTTACTGCATTTAAACCCAAACATCTGGCAAAATTTCCAATAAATAATTTTTGCAACCCTGTCATGGCATTGCAAATAATCAACTGTGAAATTTTGCTGCATCTGCTGATCAGATGATCTACTATTACATCCTTTTCTTTACAAAGTTAGCATTTACTGTTGTTGTATATATTAGACTTCAGTTTCCTTTTTCAAAATTCCTGCTCTTAATCCGACCCATGTCAGCACTTGGGCAGCCTTGCCTTCTATGTTTTTAAGCAATGGCCATGCATAGGCTTGTTTTTCCAGTTTACAACATGACTTTCAATAATTTCTTCTGTATTCAGCTTTCTTCTTCACTCTAAAAGTCCTTCCTTACTAATTTCCTTAAACATAGGGTCTTCAATTTTCTTAATATAACCATTCAAGCTATGTTTTTCTTCCTCTATCGTCTGTTTCACCTGTAGAAGTTCTCTTCCACCCTCAGCTCTTGATAAGTACAAAAACAATGTCACTTTTTGGGTGGAGGACATGATGTACAGTCTTTACCTTCCTTGTTGTTTGATCTAGGTTGTCAAATTCCATTTGGATCCCATCAATTCCAGACGGATATCATATAACAGGTAATGCCCAGGTATTAATTGCCTCCATTCAACTTTGACCTCAAGAAATTCTGGACCCACTTTATATATTTTGTAAAAGTAGCTTTTTTTACTTGTTTGTGCAACAGATCAGAAGCTTCCAGAACTCCCAGGTACTTGTATCCCTCTTCTGATGTTATTGCTTCTTTACAGTCTTCATTATCTCATCATCATCATAGTTTTATTTATCTCCCGCTTCCCATCACCTTTGACAATTTGGCTGCCTTAATAGTAATTGCTGCACACTTATCAATTCTAAATTGCATTCCAGTGTCTTTACTAAATTCCTTTGTACTTTTCCAACAAAATATTCAATACAGCTCTTGTCTTTCCCAACAATTTTAGGTCATCCATATAGAGCAAATGTGAAACCTTCAGTCTTTTTTAGCCAATTCATATTCACAGTTTGTTCTAGTTAGAATAATTGTCATCCGTGCTACTGATAACACAAATAGCAAAGGTAATAATGAGTCACCTTTAAGAATTCTACTCAGTGATGGACACGGGTTCGGCCGGGGGAGGTAGTAAAATTGGCCCACCACTGATTGTACACTTTCAATGTCACCTCCACAGGCCATTCACTTTACTTGCCATAACTTCATAAATGTTTGACTTATATTGCTTGGAATACTCAAGAGTCAATCTTGTATCATAATCTACATAGCTTTGTGCCCTTTACTGGCCCCTTCTCAACAGCATCAGATATGTGGATATTTTGCAAATATTTAGTGGCACTTTAAATATGTTATTTAAAAGAGAACACTCAATTATATTTTATGCTTGCATAGTCTGGAAAATAAAACCCCTTTCGCTTAGAAATGCTTTCTAAAATGCAGAACCTAACAGTTATGAAAAAAAGGCGTTTATGTTACTTCGATTATAGTGTCATTTTTGCTGGGTATTGGTCAGTAATCATACATAAGTCTTCATAAATGTTTGAACATTGTTGGTAATTCCAAAATGTTGAGGGATGTCTCAGTCCAGCTATGTGGAATAGAATCAAATGCCTTCTTATAGTCAATCCATTCCAAACAAATTTGTTCGTTCTTTGAATTCTTCAAAACCAATTTGTCAATTAACAGCTAATCTTTGATTCCTCTTGAATTTTTGTAGCATCCTTTCTGTTTTACAGACAACAAATTTTTGTTTTTCAAATGTCCCTATACCTGGCTTGCAATTATGCCCACGTATTTTGTCGGCAGACAGTTTATTGATCTGTAGTTTCCAGGTACATTTTTCTTTATGCTTCTGAATTAGAAATTGTTGCTGTTGTTAATTACCACCACACAACTATATATGTGAGAAATTGTTCCAAGATTTTATCTATATTTATGATGGTCAAATTCCTGTTGCATAAGCCAATAACAACAACAACAACAACAACAACAACAACAACACCTGAACATTGTATAAATTGTTTTCACTGATTTTTAAGAGGGTAATGTTTTGGGAATGTAGTGTGACCTAAAATAGCACATTTTCTTGTCTTGGGAAACAGGCCAAAATATTTTAACATCTGACTTAGTCTTCTAGTGGTATGTTTCAGTTTTAGTTCAGTCTGTCTTATTTCTAAGAGCAGCACATTTTGTTGCTTGCTTATGGAAAATCCATTAGTTTAGTTTAGAAGTTAATCTTTCAACATTTCTTGACAAGTAAGAGTAAATTTTATTTAATATTCACATATCCCACAAATACATTACAAAAACTTTAATGCCATTATATCAATAATGTAACTATATTCAAATAAAGCTTTTTCAGAAGATACAACCCATACATTGTGTTTTTCACACCTTGCTACATAAATTGAATCATTTTGAAACTGCTAAAAGAGTGAAACATGACTGCTGCCTTGACATAAGCTGGTATATTGACATAAGCCAAATCACAGAATGTTTTTCCAGATGATAAATATAGTGACTTAAGATTTTGGCAACAAGTTTTACTAGACTGAATTTTTATGAACTTGTCCTATCTACTTTTCTTCTTGTAGGGGATTATCTAGTGCACACTTATGGGAATTCTTGCTGTGATTTTTCTGTTCCAGATCTATATAGGAGCCCAAAAGTCACTACTACTCGGGGCTACTTGGGTACAGGAGAATTTTTCTGTGAATTTGGAGACATTTAATCAATGCCACATTAGTATGCATGCAATTTATTCCCCGCCACATGTACAAAAGATGATCAAGGAAATGACCAAGATAACGTTGTTGGAGTTGCCTGCTTCTGCTCAAAAGTCTAATTATTTTAACATTTCATTTCATTTCGTTTTGGATTTTGCATATATTTCATATACATAATTTTAGACTGTGCAACATTTATGAATAAAAAATTATATGAATAAAGAAAGAACCTCAACTCAATATGGAATCACTCTTGTTTTGCAGAATGAGACCAAGGGTCTATTTAGTTTACCATTCTTTCTTGACCAAAGACTATGCAGTTACTTCTGGAAAGCTCACAATTATGATAACTACACACTTCAATTATTTGTCTGTCACATCAGAGATGTAACGCCTCTGAATATGAAGATTCTGCCTACTAGTTATTGGTACTGGGCTTAGGGAGTTAAATGTTACTGTGTTCCCTTAAGTAGTTTCTACCTTATGACACCATATGAATTAATGACCTCTAAAAGATCCAGTTATTAACAGCCCTGCTCATGTCTTGCAACCTAAAAGCCATGATTTCCTTTTTGAATATAAATATCAGGAAATAGAGGTTGTTGATGGTTTAAATTGGAGTGGTGGAATCTAAAGGCTGCATAGTTCAATACTAAAAAGTGATTGAGTACATCAGGAAAACTGAAATGGGAAAGATAGAGGTGGCCTTTTAGAAAATATTTCTGATTTGAGAACACATCCAATAAAAGATGCTGATGTCACTAAAGGACTAGGATTATGTAGCAGCATCTAGTGTTCATGAATTCCTCACATGGAGTAGTAAATGTGTTTATTTTTATGTGAGAGTCAATAGACTTACAGTAGCTCTACCCTTTATGCTGTATCACTTATATTGCTTGGAATACTCAAGAGTCAATCTTGTATCATAATCTACATAGCTTTGTGCCCTTTACTGGCCCCTTCTCAACAGCATCAGATATGTGGATATTTTGCAAATATTTAGTGGCACTTTAAATATGTTATTTAAAAGAGAACACTCAATTATATTTTATGCTTGCATAGTCTGGAAAATAAAACCCCTTTCGCTTAGAAATGCTTTCTGAAATGCAGAAACTAACAGTTATGAAAAAAAGGCGTTTATGTTACTTCGATTATAGTGTCATTTTTGCTGGGTATTGGTCAGTAATCATACATAAATGGATACATGAATGACACGATGTTTGGACTTTGGTTTCTTGCTCAAATATACACTTGATTCAAAATGGCATGTTTAAGGTTTAATGTTACATTGCTTAAGTTAAAAGCCATCTAATCACCTCCTGTGAAATAAAAATCTAAAATATTATTTGGTTTTGTTGTTGTTCAGTCGCACAGTCGATTCCGACCCTTTGCAACCCTATTTGGTTAGCAGATGTGTAATCTACATATTGTAATTTACTGAAAATATGGTGTTTTGCATTCATCCTTTCACTAGCTTTACAAATATTTATACTGTGGTGAGAGAATTGCCAAACATAATTGCAAGTCCAGTGAGTGAGATTTATAATTTATGAAAGAGAGGAGGTAAATACACTGGAAGACATTTCTAGATTTAATACTTAATCTTCAACCTTTAATCTCTTGTTTATAATTTTTAACTCAGCAACAAAAGAATTATACCTTTTAGACGAGGGGTCATGAATTTGGTAAACATGAATGAATAGGGTTCAGCTTTTTGGCAGTGGAAATTCATGCATGTCTTGGGGATCTCTTCCTTCTTCAGTTTATTTGCTTAAGGATTTGCATCATGCTTTTCACCTTTAAAATCAATTATTATCAAACAACAAAGAAGCAGGAGAGCTCCTCGATTCCTGCTTTATCTCAGTCTTTGCCCAAAGGACACTCTGTGACCCTCCAAGTCAGGGGTTCCTAAACTTTTCACACCCCGAGCCGGTCACATGGTTCCTCCCACCGTAAACGCTGCTGTAAAACGTGTCACGGCTGTCGTAAACACATTTACGACAGCCATGGGTGCATTTACGGCAGAGTTTATGGCAGGTGTGGGCGCGTTTATGCATGTGTGGGGCTGGGACCAACTCGCGGGCCATAGTTTGGCCACCCCTGCTCCAAGTAAATATAAAATACACGTGGAGGGGACAGAATTGCAGTTTGAGATTGATAAACAGATAATCAAGGATACCTTATTATATTGAATGAGTTTGAATATCTAGAGATCAATGAATTGCATCCAAGGGTATTGAAGGAAATGGCTGAAGAACTCTCAGAATTTCTATCTATTATTTTCTTGAAATTATGAAGGATGGGTGAAGTGCCAGATGACTGGAGGAGGGCTAATCTTGCCCTTCAAAAATGAACTACTTGTACTGACTGACGGTTGAATAAAGATATGTATGTATGTAAATGAACTACAGCCTTGCATCAAACTCAGGGAAAATTCTAGAGCAAATTATAAAGTACAGTATCAGTCTGCAAATGCTTTGGAAACAATGCACTAATTATTAGAATCCAATAGGATTTGTCAAGAACAAATCCTGTCAGACTAATCTTATTTCCTCTTTTTGACTGGCTAGCCTTCCTGTAGAACAAAATGTTCCATGTTATTCTGAATAGCAAGCTAACTAGGTGTGAGCCGGATAGAAAGCTATCTGGATACAGTTGCAGAACTGTAATCAAAGAGTGCTTATTAATTGCTTCTTTTAAAACAGGGAGGAGGAAACAAACAGAGTAACACAAGGCTCAGTGGTTTGGATAAGAGGGTGCAAGGAATGCTTTTGCAGATGATGAAAAATTGGATGAAATAGCTAACAAATGGCTCAGTTAATATCAAAATTGCATAACAAAAGGAAATCCATAGAAAATAGTGGCTCAGTTTACAGAGTTTTTTTCGGAACAGATTAATCGCATTCCTATAGGAAACTGCGTTTCGGTTAAAGTATTTTTGTTTTTAGTGCATTTCTATGGGAAATTGCATTCAATACATTCCTTTGGGAAATTTCGGTTAAAGTAATTTCCGCTGTAAGAAACGTTCCAGAAACCACACTAATTACGTTAACCGAGGTTCCACTGTATCCTGTAAGGTATTTAATTTTTTACTCTCTAGGATGTCTGGCTCAAGTTCAATTTCCTCATCATTGTTATTATCAGGAGTGTTGAGGTCCTTTTTGTAGAGTTCCTCTGTGTACTCTTGCCATATTTTCTTAATCTCTTCTGCATCAGCTAATTCCTTTCCGTCTTTGTCCCTTATCATGGTCATTTTTGCTTTAAATGTTCCCTTGATTTCCCCGATTTTTTCCAAAAAATCTCTAGTCCTGCCTCTTTTGTTGTTTTCCTCTATTTCTTTGCACTGTTCATTTAAGTAGTTTTCCTTATCTCTCCTTGCTTTCCTTTAAAATTCTGTGTTCAAGTGATTGTATTTTTTTTCCTTTCTCCTTTGACTTTTGCATTCCTTCTTTCCTCTGCTATTTTAAGAGCCTCATCAGACAACCACTTTGCTTTCTTACGCTTCTTTTGTTTTGGTATGGTTTTCTTTGCTGCTTCCTGCATGATGTCCCGCATCTCTGTCCATAATTTTTCTGGCACTCTGTCTATCGAGTCTAAGCCATTAAATCTGTTCATCACCTCCACTATGTATTATTTAGGGACGTTGTCTAGGTGATATCTGTCTGGTCTACTTGTTTTCCCTATTTTTTTTTAGTCTAAGCCTGAATTTTGCAATCAGTAGGTTGTGATCTGAGCCACAGTCTGCTCCAGGTCTTGTTTTTGCTGACTGTATGGAGGTTCTCCATCTTTGGCTGCAGAGTATGTAGTCAATCTGGTTTCAGTGTTGGCCATCTGGTGATGTCCATGTGTAAAGTCACCTCTTGTGTTGCTGGAAGAGAGTGTTACCTATGACCAGTGCATTCTCTTGCCAGAACTCTATCAATCTTTGCCCTGCTTCGTTCTGTGTACCAAGTCCAAACTTGCCCGTTATTCCATCCACTTTTTGATTTCCTACTTTGGCATTCCAATCTTCCAAGATAATTTGGACATCATTTCTTGGTGTCTGTTCTATGTGGTGTTGTAGGTCCTCATAGAACTGGTCCACTGTGGCTTCATCTGCACCAGTGGTTGGTGCGTATATTTGGATGACAGTGACATTGAAAGGTTTGCCTTGAATTCTGACTGACATCATTCTGTCATTTTTGAGATTGTATCCTATTACTGCTTTTCTCACTCTTTTGTTGACAATTATGGCTACTCTGTTTCTTCTAAGGTTTTCTTGTCCACAGTAGTAGCTATGATGGTTTCCAGAGCTGAATTCACCCATCCTTGCAACACTGTATTTCTCCTCCCCCTTTCCTGTCCCTCCCCTTCCTCCACTCTGTTGTGCTAAACATCCTGTATCATCTAGACTGCTCTTTTGTTTTGCCTTTTTGTTTTGGTCAATAGGGTTCTCTTGGCAAGCTTTGTGGCATGGTTTGCCGGTTTCTATGCCATTTTTCTCTCATCATACATGTTATCACAGTTTTAAAAAACAAAGTTTAATTTATTTATTTATTTATTTATTTATTGTTTAGATTTCTATACCGCTTTACTCCCCATAAAGGGAACTCGAAGCGGTTTACAATAATAATGCTAAACAATACAAAATACGATACAAATACAAAGCAATATGCAAGTAAAATACAAATGTCAAGAGCATAAGCAATACAATATCAGATTACCCTAAACAACATAACAAACTAAACAGTTCAATAATAACAAGAAAAACACAACTCAAAGAAAGGGCCCCCCACTCACACCCAACTAAAGAAAGTGGGATAAGAGAAGCCCTTCTGCCATCGCGCCGCCCCTCCCAGCATTTTCGAGTTTAAACAACGTATTATCATGCATATTATCACAATTTAAAACACAGTCTCTATGTCAGTTACTATAATAAGTCAGTGTAAAGTCTCTATATCAGTTGCTATATTAAGTCAGCTACATTATTGCATATCAGTTACTTATCCTTTGCATGTCTCGCCCCTTGGCTATCCTCCTATGTTTTCTTCCCTTCTGCCGCGTGGTCTTCTCCTCCAGTGGAAGGAGGCTTTTCCTGTTGCCCGCCTGGTCTTCCTCACCCCCGGCTGGGGTTGGTCCTGCTGTGGCTTCTCTGGCCCCGGGCAGCCCTGTGGCGGCGGCAATGGATGGAGGCTTTTTCCCGCCATCCACCTGGTCTTCCTCACCCCCGGCTGGGGGTGATCTCGCTGTGGCTTCTTTAGCCCCAGGTGTCCCCGTGGCGGTGGTGGTGGATGGAGGCTTTTCCCGCCGCCTGCCTGGTCTTCCTCATGTGCTATGCTACGTTTTGTATAAAATTGCACACCTGAAGTATTGTCAACATTGGCTACTACTCATGTCCACTTATACATGTCCACTTATACATTTGTTTAAGGTGGATCCCAGCTTGCCGTGAAGTGACCCACACACTATGATCACAGAGCAATCTCCTGTGGCACATATTAAACAAGACATGTAGGATTTGGCACCGGGACTGCAATGGACTGCCACAGCCTTGAGGATATGGACAAGGTGTGCCTTCACAGCCAGTCCATCTGGCATGGCCTCTTTCACCACCATGACCATTTAATTTAATTTTTAATTTAATAGTCATATTTATATATGCCATTGGGAATCAGAATAGTGAAGTGGTTCCTCCTCCGCTCATTTCACCATTGGGCCCAGTATGATGGTTTCCAGTGGCATTTCCTCCACGGAGGGGGACCATCACCCCACCTAAAGGGGCTCATCCACCCGTAGCCATTGGCCCCTTTAGGGAGTCAAGTTATTTACTGCTGCCCAACACTCGACGTTGAGTCCCTGGCTGTATGGTCACACCTAAAGTTTATTTATTTATCGTATGATGAATATCTACATTGATGTTGATGTAACAACAAGCACAAATTGACCATCTGAAGTTCCTGGCACAGTGGTTAAGAAGTACATTATTATATATATGTAGGCATCTGATTTATATGCCAATTCCTCTTCCAAAGAAGCCCAGCACAATGCACAACAACATACAACTAGAACAAAATGAGATGTTATACAACAGGGATAGCCAACCTATGGCCCATGGGCCAGACCTGACCTCCAACCTCATTTCATGTGGCCTGCCACTGCCCTTGCCACTATCGGAAGCGGATGTGTTTTCGACAGCTGTAAAATGTGCCCGCACATGCGGAAACACAGCCACGCCTGCTGTAAATGCTGCCATAAATGCACCGTGCCTGCCATAAATGCATTTATGATAGCCGCAGATGCGTTTATGGCAGGAGGAACCACGTGAATGGCCCGCTCAGCCCATGCGCAAAAAGTTTGGGAACCCCTGTTATACTGTTTCATATACTGTATTCAAATAATAATTTAACTTCTGGTTGTGGAATACATTGAAAACCTTCCCATGAATAACTAGATATACATCAATTAAATTCGTAGTCACTTTCATTATTCAGGAAGGTGGAGCATTTATTATTTTCACTGTTTTCTTTGGGTCACTAAATAAGAAGTGGAAATGATTATGACTCCTATATTAGTCACAGAGTACATAGCTGGTTTAGATGATTTCACATTGAGATTTGAGGGGGAGATACATCACCACCACCCCAAAAAAAAGAGCCTTGTTTTTGGAAAGTCGTCGCTTTCTTTACTATGTTGTGCAGCCCTCATCGAGTACTATGTGATGACATTGAAACAGTTTCCAAGGCATAGTAATTTATCCATATAATATCAATATGGCCCATGATAATGTCTCAGAAAGGTTAGCTCTTGGTAAGGCTAGATGAATTAGAAGGTATAAAGAACAGTGTGATTCTTTTTTTTATCTCCCTGAATTTATGCTTTGATTAGTATAGAACATTATATTTGCATATGTTGAAAAACATTGTTTTTTTTTAATGTATCTCCCTGAAAAATCTGTAATTGACATTCACACCATAGTTCTGTACAGTACTTGGTTTTTTTCTATAATTTTTTGCAGTATAGCAGTAGTTGATCACACAGCTCTGTTTCAAAAGGTCTAGTGATTGTCATTTCTGTTACAGTAGTATGAACAAAGATTGTTTGTGCTTCTGCCACTGTACTTACAGACACATCTCTTTGTGGAGCATTAAAGAGAGTAGAGGCAAAAATCTTCTGGCATTGCTACTCAGCGGGCCGCAAGAAAGTTTTCACTGATGATAGCGGATTACTGCTAATTAAGGAGTCCTTGCTTCGATTTCACTTGGCACACAACATGCAGACAATGTGACAAAATGTAATTAGCAGCAGTCTGCTGCAGCCCCTGAAATCATTTGTGCTATGTTGGTGTAGCTACACAACAGAATACAGCCAATGTTTCTCATTATTTTCCCTTCTGCTTAATGCAGGTCTGAATTATAATTGCATTGCCAAACAACCCAAGCAACTCTCCCAGTTCCATCATCTGGTAACAAATAGGTAGATCAAAGCCTCATATACCCAAATACCTGCAATTAATAGCAATTTAACATCAAAGGCCTGTCTATCCCTTGTTACTATAGCATTTCTGTCTAATTTGGAGCAGTTATACATTTGACACATATAACATAATAACAATAGCAATTACACTTTTATAATTAGAACTACAGTATATGTGTTCTATATGTCATAGAGCCAGGATTAGTTACATTTCACACTATTGTAATTCACACTGTATGTACACCTAATAGCAAAGACATGTGCCACTTTATAATATTTGAAGAGCTCTTAGCCATACTAAGGATCCAAATGGAAATAAAAGGCCCAACTGCAAAATGTTACCTATATAGTAGTGTCTTTTTAACTTCAACACAGTCAGTCATTACAAAATTATCCATAAAATAACACATACCAAAGCTAGTATGTTCTTACAAATTAAAATTGTCAGCCACCGCCTTATTGCTGTTCTGCACAAATTCTTATATAGTTTTTCAGAGGATGAGACAAATGTCATAATAGCTTAGGAATTTCTGTAGGAAATTACATATTAGCAAGTAAGGTTGAGGCTCCACTGAGAATCATTACAAATTACTACACCCATTTGTCTGAATTTGTGGTTTTAAGCGTCAACAGTATGGTGTAATATTTTTAGGTATAGAGTTGCAGTGTCAGTTTGCCATGTGGGAATTATATCTCAAGCTTAATAAACTCTGATTTTCATCCACCCAAACTTGTGATCGGACTCATCCTTGCTCATATGTATGCTTATGACACTAATTTGTCATTTGACTGTCTGACTAGGTTATCCTGCTATGGTAATAGAGTAGACCATGCTGCCAGTGACTCAATTCCAAGTGTCAGGCAGCGGTTAACTAACCTAACAACCCTGAGGACTAACAGCCTTAGGTGCCGAAGTCTACAGGGAAAGGTAATTTTTCCATGCAAACAAACTAATGCTCAAGATGTTGCAACCAAGGCCTTTATCTTATAAGGAGTGAGAAATGCCTGATGTAGAGGCTGGATTCCATAACGAAAAAACTAAGCCAGGGGACTTACCAGTGTTTTGACTATCAAAACATTTCAGATAAACAGGACTGTAGAAAAACTTTATCTCTTTAAAATCCCTAATTCTGATAAATCAAATGGCCCAAGTACATACATTGCATAAGAGAAAAAGGGAAGAAATCTTGTTACATCTTGGATTAACCTTCACATACTGCTAGCTTTTTCTGCAATTTATATCCTCTCTTTTAATTGTCCAGTTGTCAAAGTCAACAATTTCATGCGTTCATGGCCAGTAAAGATAAAGGTCGCCCTTGCTTGAAAGCCAGTTGTATCTGACTCTACTGTTCAGTGCTCATCTCTGTTTATAGCCAAAGAGCCAGTGCTGTCTGCATCTGCAGATATTTCCATGGACATGTGGTAGGCATGCCTCGACACTGGAATGCATGGAACGTTATTTACCTTCCCGCCGAAGTGGTACCTATTTATCTACTTGCAATTTCTTGCTTTCAAACTGGTAGGTTGGCATGAGCCGGGACAGAGATGGGAACTCATTCTGTCATGCAATACTCAGGTCTTGAACTGCTGACCTGCTGACTGGAATTGTCAAGTTCAGCGTCTTAACCATTTGAGCCACCGCAGACCCTCTTATGGCCAGTAGTTATGTCTTAAATGGAGCTATTCTCTACTTAACGTTTGCTTGTTGCAAAAGGTCATGTAACATATATCCCAATGCATTGTTTCAGTCCCGTATAAAGTGGACAACAGACAAAGCAAATGTTATTTGGCAGTGAAAATGTTAAAAACAAAACTCCCCTGACATGTACTTTATTTTAATTTGCCTCTCGTTCTGGTGACTTCTTGTATACAAAAACTATGCTTTTGGGTTAGCTGTATTTGTAAGCAACACACTTTCCCTTTAATGGCAAAATTACTATCTGACAAAACACATTTCTCGACAATGGTAGACATATGTTGATGCATTATTATTTTATTATTATTTTCATGATGTGCTCCAATAAATGCTAATCTAATGCAAAAGACAAGAAAACAGTGTGGCAATAAAAGAGCATACTGCACATAGCTTTTAAATTTCAAAGGTTTGCTCACATAGCTTCTAAACATTTTGAATAATTTAAATTGGATCTAATACAAATACAGTACAGTACTTCTAAAAAAACTGATGTATGGATTTGTAATTTGCAATATTAAAATAATCTTTTTAAATCTATTTCCATTTGTTTTGAAATGCAAGCTCTTAAACAGTTTTAGGAATGTATGTAGTACAGTGATACCTCATACAACGTCCAAACTTGGTTCCACAAGTTTGGACTTTATACGGATTTGGACTTTGTATGAGGCATGCAAAATCCCAGCCACAATGCCTGATACAACGTCCAAATCCTTGCCGCGATGCCTTGTACAACATCGTTTCCATAGAGATACATTGTACTGTAACAGCACAGAATTCAGGGCAAAGTCAAGGAAATAGACAGGAAATTGACAGAACTTTAAGAAATCATTGTCTAAAGGCTAAAACATTACAAAAACATGTCAAACAACCATGATTGTCCAAGAACCTGAAGAATGCTGCAAAAATCCCAGGAATGCTTCTAAAAATTCTGACGAAAAAAAATCACAAAACCCAAAATCATGCTCAAAACCACTCCTAAACACTCTTCGCCTCATGCAAAACCCACAAGAGCAATGCACACGTGTCCTGCCTTTTATACTGCCCAGGCACAATGCAACCTGGGAAAACTCCAATGCCTCATACAAAGTCGCACAACTTTGTATGAGGCAACTTTTTTCAAGGAATTAGCGATGTTGTATGAATCCGATGTTGTATGAAGCGGACATTGTATGAGGTATTACTGTACTACAGTTTATCAGTTTAAAGGTCTTGATTAAGGCAATTATTTAAAATTAATCAGAAATTCAGTAAAGGCATAATTTATTGTGTACCCCATGGTACTTACATTTAATTTAAATGGATCTTAACGTGGCATTTATCTTACAAGAAGTCGGCTGCAAGTGAAATATTTCTGCTGATATACACTACCAGTTGCTTTGAACCATTCATACAGTTGCAAGTCAGCCTTCATTAAATAAATAGAACAAAAATAGTGCTCATGCATCTTTTATAATATGTTATTTGGTTTAATTACTAGAGAAGAACAAATACTGTAAGAGCAATTTTTGTATAAAAATAAGTTTTATGATGGAAACCAGTCCATTTATTTGATTTTCTGAGGTTTCAGAACCACACTAGAATATGATCGGACACATGAAAAAGCATATGGAGAAAGTTCCCTTGTATTTATATAATTGTATTCCAGATGAAGGTGTTCTAACTGGGAATCTTCATAATCCTTGTATTCTTCACGGTCATCATCTTCCTCCTCCTCTTCCTCATTATCTGCCCTAATTCTACATATTCTCTCTGGTGGGACTGTTCTGTAAAAACCATACCAAAAAAATTGATTAACTTTGATAAACATTCAATGCAACGTTACGTTAGAAAGCTATTAATTCCTCCTGTGTAGTCAAGCTCCCAGAAGAAGGAAATTGCAAACCACTTTGGGGCATTCTCTAGTTAGAAAACTCTGGAAAGGTCCATCATAAGTCATAATTTACTTGACTGCACATTGTTATTTTTGTTGTTTACCAGTTACTGATTTTTCAGTTAGCAAGTATTTTAATTACCTTATTTTATTGTTGTTGAGCCTTAGAAAATTTAATGATCTCATTTCTGCAATTCCAAGTGGCACAGTTTTCAACTGGTTGTGATCTAAGTAAACTTCTCTCAGAGAATGATATGCCCCGTAGAATGACACTGGGTCAATTCCATGATCATCAAGGTTGTTAAATGAAAGGTAGAGATATTCCAGTCCTGGTCTCATATGTCCCAAAACAAATCCTGGAATTCTGTTAATTTGGTTCCCTATAAGTACAAGATGCACCAATGACTTCGGCAGATAGGATGGAACGTGATATAATTTATTATAGGAAAGATCAATAGATTCCAAGTTCCTAAAATAAAGAAAAGGGAAAAATGCAGAAATAAGAGCACATGCCAAACATATCCTGTTTATACAAAACTAACATTCATTCTAAACAAGGAACAGTCAAGGAAGACCAAAACATCGTCGTTTGTCATAATAATTGCAACTATTCATTGTTATGTTGTATAGAAAGCCGTGTTTGTACAGTGAAACTCCACTTTACAGAATTAATCCGTTCCACGGGATTTTCCATATAGCAAAAATTCCTTAAAGTGAAGTGTGGTTTCCCATAGGAATGCATTGGGGGGAAACCATTCTGGACCTTAGAAAAAATCCCACCCACCCCAAAAAAATTTTGTCGTGAACTTTGGAATTTTTTATCGTGTTTCTACCACTTTATAAAGAGATTTGAACAGATAAAAGACTATTTCCCCCCACTTTTTTCTGACCTCCAGAAGGGATTTCAGTGCATTCCTATGCATTTTCAGCACTTCCAACAGTGGCCTCTAGTGGCCAGGTCTGATGATATCCTGACAATCAGTTGTTAAGCTCCCCAGCCACCCGGAAGTGCCAAACTCTGCGCTTTAGCTGCCGAAATGCAGCTGAAACATGATGAAAAATACCAGAAATGGAGCAAACATGCTCTGAAAACCCTCCTGCCACCATGGGAAGTGGCGGAGGCTGCCAAAGCAGCTGAAAAAAATGGCACAATTGTGCCTGCTGTTCCAAAAAACTGTTCATATAGTGAAAAAAACATAAGTTGAGGCATCATTTTCTCAGGATTTCCTTGCATTATGCGAGGTGTCCATAAAGCGGGGTTTCACTGTATTTTATGAACATCACAAATGATGGCAGGAGATGTTTTGCTATCCCCTCCTTCACTGAAGATCCATCTCACTTTCCTCTTCCTCTGCCTTTATACAGCTGGCTGGCATGGACGACGTCCATTGTGATTTTCTCAAGGGAAAAGCTCAGGCTAACAGCAAGCCTATCTGGATTTCTTAAGACATTTAGACTTAATTTGACAGCACAAAGGAAAAGCCTCAATGTCTCTTTTGCTTTTCCCATTCCTTCTAATGCAAGGTTGTGGTGGTATGGCAAACAAGTGCCTAAGCCTCCCAGTGCAGCAGCTTTTCTACCCTCTAGCAGTGATAGAGTGAGATACAAAGGGATAGTGATAGCTCTCAAGCAGTTATGGGTTTCTGGGTTTAAGTGATTGTCTTCCCTCCCCTACCAATAATCCCTTAACTTTCAGTTTTAGAGCAAGACTTTGAAGTGGCAAACCTGTCTGAATCTTTCCAAACAATAGCCTTTTAGTTGACTCTGAGAAACAAGATAGTTTCAGTTTTGAACTGGGTGATTAAATAGCATTTATAGTGTCTCAATATCTATTCTTTGTCAGAGAGATTAAAGTGTTGGCAGATGCCTGTATGGCACATCATGTTTCACAGCTCAGAAATGCAACTGGACATTTTAGGGACAATAGTAGAGCGATCTCTGATATTTAAACTGCAGAGTAGAGTCTTGCTTCTTTTTCTCTACCAGAATGACAGAGAGAAAGCATGTCTTGGCACATACCGTAGCCTTCTGGCCTTAAAGCGCTAGGAGTGATTATTTAGAACAGGGGTGGCCAACCTTGGTGCTCCTGTTGTTCTTTGATTTCAATTCCCAGAAGCCCTGGTCAGCACATCTGCTGGGAATTGAAGTCCAAAAACGGCAGGAGCTCCGAGGTTGGCCAACCCTGATTTAGAACTATAAGGAAGAAGCCTGAATTCGTTACTTTGCATGGCGTTAAAGTGGAAATGTGCAATCTTGTAACAGACAGACCCTAGATTTAGTTAATATAAAGACAAGTCTGCAGACAGATGTGTTAGCAGGCCACTTGTCACTAATAACCTAAAACATATTCACATTAAAGACCTTTTTCATACCATCTACTCTTTGCCAAGAGCTGTTGCCCAATCCTTTTAATGTAATAATCACTATCCGGACTCTGATAGATTTTTTAGGATTGTATGCAAAAAGAAAGAAGCATGATAGTATTCATAGACTCAACCATTATCTCATTTCCCCTTCTTCTTCTTTCTGTTAAAGTAATATTTATCTACACATTTCCTTCTTTCTGTGACTACATTGGCAACTATGCCCCCCCCCCAATATTTTGAGTACTGATCCATAAAAAAATCAGAAATGTTTATAAGGCTTCCCTTTAAATAGGGAAATAAAATTACTGATAGATGTTACTGATTAAATTACATTACCCACATGCCTTCATAATGGTGTGCAAGAAAAGAGGAAAGGACTGATAGCATAAAATTTGCTTGTTATCTTTCACTGTGCTTGAATCCTATAGTTAAATCAACTGAACAAGAAAAACATGTACATGATTTTTTTACACTTACTCCTGATTGATCCATGCCAAAGGAGCTATTCTGCTTTCTTCTAATTTGTTGTGCCTTAAAACAATTGTGTTTATATTTTTGGTATGGTTAAAGCATACTTCTGTAATTTCTTCGATTTCATTGTTGTCAAGGTATAATTCCTGTTTAAACATATGGTAGGAAAATGAAGTATGTGAGCATCTATAACTAGTAGGTCAAAAACAGTTCCTTAAAATGTATCATCAGTGTTTTAAAGCTACAGTATTGTGCATTCTTCCCTGTATTATGACAAAGTTGTTTAAGACATGTAACATATAAACAAAAATAAAATAAACACATTTTCCCACTTCATATATTATGTCAGATGTATAATTGATTTTGGATTGTATTCCTAAAACAATTAACTGGGAGATGCTGCTCTTTTTTAAATGTACTGTAATGTTTTTCTAAAATATCAAGCAAATAAATAAAGCTATAAAAAAGATACATAATTGGTACTCGTTACATCAAAGCGTGAGTATAGAATGTACTTCACAATTAAGAGAATAAGTTCTTATTCTGATTTATATAATTCCATGTGCAAAAGATAATATCTATTATTTTAATGCAATTTGCCCCTAAAAGTTATACCATTGTATAACTGAAAAAAGGTGTCATTAAATTAAAAAAATTGTTAGAGAAAATGATTAATAGAAAACAAACAGAAGTAATATTAGAAGAGAAAGGGATTTTTTTAATTCAGTTGAAACAATGGATAAAGAATCGGTCTTCTTCCTTTTCTAGGCCAGACGTGAAACTGCTAAAATGGAGGCACCTTTTAAGAAGTGATAGATGTAGAAAGCTTACCAAATTTGAAGAAATGGTAATACAGAAAGAAAATGAAGGTGAGAATAATATGAGAAAGATAATAAGTAGAAATTATCAGATGATAATTGTAACCTAAGATCAACAGAATGCATTAGGTTAGGAGAATCAGATTTGGGAGGGGAAATAGGTATTGAGGTATGGCAGATATAAGATATTAAAATCGATCTCAGTAACAATAAAGGAATTATTAATTATTTAATAAATTAATTGGCGATGTTATTTAATACCAGTGAGGTTGAATTGTATTGCTTCTATATATATTGGAGATGTTATCAAAATGCTGGTACCTATTTTCATATGTGGTGGCAATGTGAGTCCATCTTGAAATTTTGGGAGATGGTTATTAAGGAAATGAATGAAATATTAAATTTAAATATAGACTCCTGTCCTAAAATAGTGCTTTTATTAAAATATGAAAATAAGCAATGGAGCTGGGACAACAAAATAACTATTTTCAAATTTATTAACAGCAGCAAGATTAATGATAGCAAGAATTGGAAAGTAAAATGTGATTTTCAGTTACCAGAATGGTATAAAATGGAATATAGAGATTAATGATAAATTGAAATGTAATATTAAAGTTAAAAAAGAATTGTTGAGAAAGAATACATTTAATGATATTTGAGGAGTATTTAAATAATTTGTATTAACAAAAGGGATGGGTTATTTCTCTTTGCAAGAAGCAATGTAGTTCTGGAAGGGAAAGGATCTCGATAAATGGAGGAAGTTTTGATGGTATCTCTCATGGACCTGATGTTACGAGACAGTGTTTATATGTTTATGGTTGTTCATGTATTGGTTATTTTGGTTAAAATTAAAATATTAAAAACAATTTTAAAAGTGACTCTGTGTTATAACTTTGTAACCAGGAAAAAAGATTTAGGTTTTACCTTGAAAGCCTTTTAACAATTTTCTAATTATGTACCTCCCAGAATCTTAGCCATTCACAGCAATTTCTAGTCTAGCTGCTATAAAAGCAACCTGGAGAAGGCAGTGGCAGTTCAGCTGCAGGGGGTGCTGGATGAAGCGGAATATCTGGACCCGTTCCAGTCAGGATTCAGGCCTGGATATGGTACTGAGACTGCATTGGTCGCGCTGATGGATGATCTCTGGCGAGAGCGGGATGGCGGTCATCCGTCCGTCCTTGCTCTTCTTGACCTCTCAGCAGCCTTCGATACTGTTGACCACGGTATCCTTCTGGAGCGGCTCCGAGGATTGGGGATCCAGGGTACGGTGTGGTCCTGGTTTTCCTCATTTCTGAGGGGCCGGACCCAGTCGGTGTGGTTGGAGACTGAGAGGTCAAGTCCTAGGCCCCTAAAATATGGGGTGCCTCAGGGCTCGGTACACTCTCCTCTCCTATTTAACATCTACATAAAGCCGCTGGGTGAGATCATCCATTCCCACGGGGTGCGGTACCACCAGTACGCGGATGACACACAGTTGTACATCTCGGCCCGTGGGAGCCCCAGTGATGCAGTCAAAGTCCTTTCCAGCTGTCTGGAGGCTGTTGGGGTCTGGATGGGGGCAAATGGGCTACAGCTGAATCCTAGCAAGACTGAGTGGCTATGGATAGGGGGTCCTGTGTTATCCCGGGAGCTACTATCTTTGGTTTTGGATGGGGCTGTTTTGCCCCAGACCAACCCGGTGCGCAACTTGGGGGTCCTCCTGGATTCGCGGCTGCTGCTAGAAGAACAGGTGGCGGCTGTGCCCAGGAGGGCCTTCGCCCAACTTCGGGTGATTCGCCAGTTGCGCCCACTCCTGGACCGGGACTCTTTGCTCATGGTTACTCATGCTCTGGTGACCTCCAGACTAGACTACTGTAATGCGCTCTACATGGGGCTGCCCTTGATGACCATTCGGAGGCTGCAGCGGCCCGGGTGGTGATGGGGTGTGGACGTTATGCCCATGCCTCACCACTGCTTCAGGGGCTGCACTGGTTACCAGTTTGTCTCCGGGTGCAATTCAAGGTGCTGGTTTTGACCTTTAAAGCCCTACATGGTAGTGGGCCAGGGTATCTTAGAGACCGCATCGCCCTAAGGACGTCTGTCCGTCCAACCAGAGCGGACCGGAGGGGCTCTCTAATTGTGCCATCAGCCAGGGGGGCTCACCTCTCTGGCACAAGGAGGAGGGCCTTCTCCGTGTCCGCACCAGCCCTTTGGAACCTCCTGCCTGTGGAACTGCGTCTCCAGACGGAGTTGTTGCCCTTTAGGAAGGAACTAAAGACCTGGCTGGCGGGCCAAGTTTGGGGTGCGGGTGGGGATGGGGGTACTGTTGGGTGGTTGGTATAGAGAAGTGTGCCTTCCCCCAAGGTCCCTTCGGTTCTTGCGCACCTTTTAGGGGTGGTTTTTTTAAAACTTTTTTAATTTTTAACTTTTTTATCATGTGTCTTTTATGTATTTACTGTCCGCTATGTAAACCACCCTGAGTTGGGTTGTACCTGAGTGGGCGGTATATAAGCGTGAAAAATAAATAAATAAAACCTAATTACTGATTTAAATAATAGATGTTCATTGCTACCCTAAAGGGTGATGGCCCTAGAAGTGTCTGTCATGAATAAGCTGATTGTTAATTTACTGTAAATAATAAATGGAGCACTTTATTCCAGAATTTAGAAAGCACCAGTTAACATTTCTACCTATGTGTGTCACAGTATCTACTCTGGTATGCCCACCACAGCAGTTTGGAGTGATAGCTTTCTGTTGAACTAGGAGTATAGTCAGTGGTGGGCATCAGCAGGTTCACACCAGTTTGCCAGAACCGGCAGCAGAAATTCTGGCTGGCCCCACCCATTCAAGTTTTGAAATAAAGTACTGTAGTCCTAATTCGGATGTAACGCAGGGCTTTCTCCCTGGCCACGCCCACCATACCACGGCCACAGTGTAGTAGTAAAAAAAATTAGAGTCCACCACTGAGTATAGTGCCATTTGTGTACCATTTCTAGGGATGCTTCTTTATACCGGGCTGATATGTGTTTAATTTGAGCAATATACCAGACTTGATTTCATTGCTGTCAAAATCATTACGTATTAATTAATGTCTCTTGTTATTTACATATTATGAAAAACAAAACTTAAAAGTATCTTTAAAAGAGGCCTTACCTCAATAGAATGGGGAAGACCTTGAGGAATAATTCTAAATTTATTTCGACCAAGGCGCAAATATGACAAACTCTTCAAAGGTTGGAAAGCTAAAGGGCTGGCATTTGATTCACTGAGTTTGTTGCCTTCTAGTTCCAATGTCACCAACTTTTTTAAACCTTTAGAAAAATAAAAGAATAATTAAAATCATTAAAAATGATATAATTAAACATTCATATGATGCTAACAGTTAAAGTACTCAGTTAGGAATTGTGTCTTGCTAGTGCTCATTCAGTGAGATTTGTGGCTTAATCAAAGATCAGAGTTTTAGTTTTCCACATTTTCTGTTCACTGTCTGAAATTCAGGAGCATAAAGTTATGCTGTGTTAAAACAGATGATGTCACCAGCCATGGCTGTTTGCTTGTTTTTTGGGTGAGTGGGTCGGAGGGAGGGGGCAGCTAAATGTTTTTGATTCCTCTCTGATGTTTTTGAGGCTCCCTTTGATTTCATTTTATCCTGAAGAAGCCATTAAGGAGAATCTTTAATTTCAATTGTTATAATTTTTGAAATGGTAGCAATGCTAGTCTGTGCAGGAACTTCAGACCAGAAAAAAACAAAGCAAAAGTGTTGGTTTTTTTTTAATAAAGACACAAACGTTGTGGCACCTTAAATCTAATTGCTATATTTTATGTAGGCTCACATAATATAGCAGTTAATCATTAAAATATAGCAGTTAGTCATTAAAGTGCCACAATGTTTTCATTTTTAAAAAACTTTGGTTTTGTTTCTTGTCTGATATGCCTTTCATTTCAAAAACCACTTTTTGGATGATTTTACAGGCAGCAGCAATTTCCAGAAATTAAAGAGTTCCCTCCTTCCTCCAATCCCCCAATGGCTTTTCCAGGACAAACGAGATCCCCAGGGAGCCACATAACTTTCAAGGGAGAACTTAACTTTCATTCAGCTAGGTGAAGACTTGTATTGGATGAATGTTGGCGTATTTTTCCCCCCATGAGGAGTCCAAAGTATTGAAGCCTAGCTGAAATGTTTGTATTAGAGTTACCTTTATATGCCTTGTGCTTCCCAATCTCCCAATCTCTGTGAACGGAAGCAATTTGTCAATAATTATCATATGTAAGTTCTGCTTCTCAGGATCATAGTTTGCTATAACAAGACATGAGACATTGCTTGGAACAAAAAGTACCACAGTAACAAAAAGTAGATTTGATGGGTCAATTTTTGTCCCACATATTTTTGTCAAAAAAACAACAAACTGTCGTGCACATGGCAAGTGACAGAACTTGGAATGTTGTTAAAATCTTTCTAGTCTTTGGAAATCCTTCAGATGGCAATATACCTTATTGTTCTAGTTCGGTATACATTCTACACTGGAATAAGGTTCAGGAGGACAAAGACATCCCATCCAAATAGATGAAAGTTAAGATTCAATAATCAAAGCAGAAAAGCTAAATGTTCCCTTGCATACTGTTTTCTGTCTTTAATACTGGTCAGTTAAGGGTACAAAAACATAATTGATTAAAATACAGTGGTATGTCATACAACGATTTTAATCCGTTCCATGTGGCTCGTTGTACGAAACAATTGCTATACGATGCATGCATCATACAGCGATTTCCCCTATGGGATGCATCATACAACAAATTTTTTTGCTAAGTGGTTTTTCCCATTGAAAAATTGTTGTACGATTTTTTTCCGTAGGGAAAATTGTGCGGGATGCCATTCTCCCCAAAAACCTAATTGTTTTGCGATTTTGTTGCTATACAAGGCGATTGTTGTATGAGGTTCCACTGTATGTTTATTTGGACAAGGAGCAGAAGTAATACATTTGCTAGAATTTGCAAAAAAATTAAAAAAATTTATTCATATTTCAAACAAAAATAATATATTATTTAAGGCACAACTCTACTTTGGAGTCAAATAAACAAAGATAACTTCAGTTAAACAAGGCAAGATCTCATTATTTATAGAAACCCTTTACTACTTTTTCCAAATGCTCTCAACATCCTTCAGACACAATTGACGAAATAGAGCAGTGGCTTCCTTCAACAATTTTAGGGTGCACATCATTTTTGTCACAAGTTGCGTGTGCCCTGTGGCAATATTACTTTAATTCCCATTAATATGCTGCCGACATCATCCCCTGCTTCAAAGCTGTGCATCAGAACTTCAGCCAGTAAATTGAAACGAACTAGAAAGGGCTCAGCAAACTTGGCTCTCCAGATATTCTTGGACTTCAATTCTCAGAAGCCCAAGTCAGTAACCTGCTGATCAGGGCTTCTGGGAAATGAAGTCCAAGAACATTTGGAGAGCCAAGTTTGCTGAGCCCTGAAATAGAAATACAGTGAATGGACGTTGAGCAACTGATGTTGTAACACAGCTTAAGGCAGGTACTGGGAGGACTAGTAAATGGAAAGCAATAGATCTGGTAAATATTTTTAAATATAAGCCATAAATACTATCAACAATGGTCAATAATCTCAGTAACCTGGGACTTGGTTTTAGCATACAACAGTTTGTGTCAATATTTTGATCAGTCACAATTGTAACACAAATGGTTTTACAGACCATCAGAACTCATGAGTGAAAGGAAAGGGCCTAGGTTTGGAGTTTGAAGTAGACTTAAATTATTTTTGTGCACTGATAACTTATGTGGAGTGTTTGTTTCAATTATTGAACTAGCTACCATTAATAAAATTTACTTCAAATAGCACAAGACGTGGGTTTTAGGATTACTATGTATTATAAGAGTAGACAGCTTTAATAATTCTAGAGGCTAACTCCTCATTTCAATCTTAGGATACACAGTCATATTTGCAGTCTGTACTTCCAAACATGGTTAGTGAAAAACTCAAATCACACTTTGAGTCTGAAATTTTATATACCTGGGGATGGTAATTACTTACTATTAATTGTATTTGAAACATAGAGGTGGTTACACTTTTTTCCTAAAAGAGAACCATATTCTGAAGGTGTTGAGGACTATGAAGCTCATTTTTTAAAAAGCTAAAATGTAGTGGTTTTATTGCCACTGCTATGACATCACCAAACTTGGCAGCAGTCATGAAAAATCAGCATAGGGCCTCAGATTGCATGCTGCCCAGTTTATAAGTAAGCTATATTATCCCTCCAATAAACATTTTTCTGGTTAATATGCTTCAAACCCCTGCCTTAAAATGCTGGGTTTTAGAACATAGCAATGAGAGACCTAGATTCCAGTGGTGAGCGAACTCCCTATGCTTTGATTTTAGAGTGAGCCATTACTCAATTAGTATTTTCCAAAGTACTCTTGGAAAACATATCTGACTCATAAGTCATTGAAATATGCTAAATTGGTTTAAACTATTTTCCGTCAAAGACCCAAACATTAGATACTTTCCACACAGCACCAAACCTCCTCAGAAGATGGAAGATATTAGAGTTGTGTTTTCAACCTTGCATGCTGCCTGTAGTTGAAATGACTGGGAAAGATTTTTCTGGGCTGGGGTGACTGATTATCCAGAAGTAATGAATTATTCCTTCCCACTTCTTAATTCAAAGAGAGCCCTGGCTCTATACGTTCTGCGTTTTTTACCTCTCTTTGTCTGTTATTGTCAGTTACTTTGTTGGTGTTGGCCTTTTTTATTATTATTTTCTATAAATGCTTCAGAGTCAGTTAAGGGCAGGTTCTTCTTTTTCCATGTCTAGGATAGATGTGAAACTGACAAAATGAAGCTACTTTCTGGTGAATTCATTCCATAGTTCCTTTCACCTGATCTAGTGTGAGAAAGATTAGCCAGCATAAGGTGGCCGTGTCCTGGCATACGCCCAATTGTGTTTCAAAAAAGGCACAATTTTCAAGGAGGCTCTTTCTGTGGTACTCCAAGATATTGAGAAATGGGTGGGCTCTGGGAGACCTTTGTTGACATCTGCTCATACCTGTCAAGTTTCGGGAAATTTCTGTTAAACCCCCATATTTTACACTCTTTCCTGCCGTCATCCTGTATTAGTTAGACTGGAGTTAGACTGGAGGCCAGCACAGGATAAGCATAGCTGTCCAGTTTCCCGTTTTGGCCGAGAAATTTCCCTTATTTGACAGAAATTTCCCAAAACTTGACAGGTGTGCATCTGCTGTTGTTGTTAAACTGTTTTATATTGTAATTTTTACTTATTGTATTTTCTCCCTCTTCCCTTTCCCTTTTTGTTGTTAGCCGCCCTGAGTGGTGTACCCACCAGGAGGGCGGGATATAAATGGGCTAAATAAATAAATAAATAAATCTATTTCTACTGTACAGCAAAAAGGGATTTTTTCAAAAAATCAAACCCTACAACAGAAGTGTTCTTAGGCTTCAGAGCTTAGTGTAAAGTAAGAAGTTCCCCAGGTTTGTTTAACACACACTGGGCTTGTGGCTTTTGGACAGAGGCTTGGGAATGTCGCTGTATTTTTCAATGGTGTCTACAGCATTAAAGAGAATTTGCCATTGTAAGAATTTGCTTACTTTTCTAGTACAGTAATGCCTCATACAAAGTCCACTTCATACAACATCAGATCGCCTAATTCCTTGGAAAAAGTTGCCTCATACAAAGTCGTGTGACGTTGTATGAGGCATTGGGGTTTTCCCAGGTTGCATTGTGCCTGGGCAATATAAAAGTCAGGACACATGCGTGCATTGCTCTTGTGGGTTTTGCATGAGGCAAAGAGTTTTTAGGAGCAGTTTTGAGTGCGATTTTGGATTTTTTGAATTTTTTCGTCAGAATTTTTAGAAGCATTCCTGGGATTTTTGCAGCATTCTTCAGGTTCTTGGACAATCAGGGTTGTTTGACATGTGTTTGTAATGTATTTAGCCTTTAAACAATGATTTCTTAAAGTTCTGTCAGTTTCCTCTGTTTCCTTGACTTTGCCCTGAAGTCTGTGCTGTTACAGTACAATGTATCTCTGGAAACGACGTTGTATGAGTTATCGCGGCAAGGATTTGGACGTTGTATGAGGCATCGCGGCTAGGATTTTGCATGCCTCATACAAAGTCCAAATCCGTATAAAGTCCAAACTTGTGGAACCAAGTTTGGACGTTGTATGAGGTATCACTGTATAAGCAACTGGCATTGGATCTAAAAATCGAAAGGAATGATCAATATACAGGTGAAACTAGGAAAATTAGAGTATCTTGCAAATGTTCATTCATTTCACTTAAAAGGTGAAACAAATATATGAGATAGACTCACTACATGCAAAGTGAGAGATGTCATGCCTTAATGCGTTATAATTGTGATGATCATGGGCGTCCAGTGTACATGAGATTATGTGATGATTATGGGGTACATGAGATTGGGGGTTGAGGTTTTCATAAACTGTAAGCCAAAAGCATCAATATTATAACAAAGTAAGGCTTGAACGATCTTGCTTTGCATTTAATGAGTCTATCCCATATATTTGTTTCACCTTTTAAGTTGCATTACTGAACTGAATGAACATTTGCATGATATTCTAAGTTTCTGAGTTTCATCTGTAACAGTAAGCTAAGTCATACAGCGGAACCTCGGTTAACAAATGGCTCTGTTAACATAAAAATTGGATAACAAAAGGAAATCCATAGAAAACAGGGGCTCAGTTTACGGATTTTTTTCCCCGGAACGGATTAATTGGTGTTCAATTTATTCCTATGGGAAACTGCGTTTCGATTAATGTATTTTGGTTTTCAATGCATTCCTATGGGAAATTTGGTTAAAGTAATTTGAACTGTAAGAAACGTCCCGGAGAATGCATTAATTACAATTAACCAAGGTTTCACTGTATGCTCTTACTGTAATGTAGACCAAGACAGGCTGTATCTACAACTTCATATATCTAGTGGATGCTTTCCTGTGGATGCAGGCAGCAATTCCAATGATAATACAGTACTATCATGATATAGAACAGTTTTATAAATAAAAATGTGTCCCTAAGTTTAAAAATAGCTGTTATATGCCAAAACTGACTTGAATACTCAAAAGTAGACTAGATATGTCTATCTACTATACCACAGTGAATAATCACAAGTTTGAAAATCATTGCAAGTAGTTAGAGTACTCAATGACAGACTTACCTGTAGTATCCTAATGAAAATATAATAGATTGCTTTTCTAAATAATAAAACTGCCTTCCCCCACCGTTCAGAATTCTCTCTTTTATTTCTTGCCATGCATTTTGAAAGATTCAATTACCTCATTGATTTGAATTTATATTTATAAAATACCTTGAAAGCTGTCTTCATCAATTGCATGTAACTGGTTTTCATTTATTTTAAGTTCCTCTAAAGTTGGTGGCAAACCAGTTGGAATATGAACTAGTCCATTTCCATCCAGGTATAAACGTTGCAGATTCTTCAAGTTCTGAATTCAGAAATTGGCAGTTTTAAAAATATATGAAAAAACATACTATCAGTGTGAAGAAATCAAGGAATAGATTGTCCTTGCTCAAAACCCAATCATATCTAACTCTAGGATTCAGTGCTCATCTCTGTTTATAGCCAAAGAGTCAGACGTTTCCGTGGACATGTGGCAGGCATGACTAGACACCAGAGTGCATGGAACGCTATTTGCCTTCCCATCAAAGTGGTACCTATTTATCTACTTGCAATTTCTTGCTTTCAAACTGCTATGTTGGCAGGAGCTGGGACAGAGACGGAACTCACTCTGTCATGCAGCACTTGGGTCTCGAACTGCTGACCTGCCAACCTTCGACTTGCCAAGTGTTGTGTATACATGCAGTTCAGCTCCTCGCCATTAGCGCAGCTGATGGAGCTCACGTGGCTCTAATTCACCCAATGAGTAACTAACACGGGAAACCTTCCTGCCACAGGTGAAACGATGTCAGGTATACCTAGACTGTAACCAATCGGCGCCTATGGGCCAAATTCAAATGTACTGTGTGCCATATATAAGGAGGCAAGGCTCCGCCATTGCCTCATGTACAGATTGACCATGTTACAATAAAGTAGTGTTTAGCCCGTCTGCTGGCACGTGTGCAATCAACCTGCCTACATCAAACCAAGTTCAGTGTCTTAACCACTAAGCCACCACAGAGCCAATCAAGGAATAGGACTTATCAAAATGCAGTTTAAAAATTGGCTGAATGTTTGTCACTCCTTTCACGCCCATGCTCTGTCTTCTGTGAAGCCAGGGACCAATCTTTAGAAGAGACTTTGTCTATATCAAAGAACTTTTAGACATGAACATTTGATTGTGTGTAATGTAATAATTTGGCTGAGGTCTGGCAGCTTGCCAACTAGACTAGTCAAAACAATAGATAAAAAGGCTAATAGCCAATTAGTAGATAGAGTCAACTAATGTCTCTACCTAGCTCCATTGAAGGGGAGATAACTGAACTTGGAATTTGTCCCATTTGAGCCATTACAGCCATTGAATGACCACTATTTAGAAAGAAGACCTATTGTAATAATAATTTAATCCTAAAAAATAGGTAAAAGGATGCTTTTTGTGAGATTCCGATATCTCTTCAGAATCTGCTGTCAGTAATTAAATATATCTATGTACAAATTTGTATATAATGATCTATGATCATATTAAAATCTTTAAGGATCCACTTATTTCAGCAGAAAAGCAGTGTGCACTTCTTTTTTCTCCCTTTTTTCTATGTATTGGTTATGAGATATAACTGACCTGGAAAAGGGCAAAAAAAATCGTTTGAAAGGTAGTAATTTAAAACAATAGTAATCATACAACAGACATTAAGATCTACTACAAGTTCTTCTTCTTCTTCCGTATCCAATTCTGAATATTGGCAATCATGGTGAACAAGTCTGGCCAGGTTATCCTGCTATTGTAATAGAGTAGACCATACTGCCAGTGACTCAATGCTGAGCCTCAGACAATGGTTAACTAACCTGACAACCTTGAGGTCTAACGGCCTTGGCGAAGTCCACAGGGAAGGGTGATGGTCCCCAAGTGGATTAAATCCCACTTGAATCCATCTTCATGCAGGGCAGCAGCTTCATCAATACTGGCCTGGGGCTGAGAAGGACTTTGTGTGCCAAAAGGGCTCAAGATCAGAAAGTGACTTGCGGAGCAGGATCAGTGGTACGGGTATCACACTGCGATGCAGAAGGCAGATGAAAGGCCATGGCATTATATCCGCAGGACAGTATTCATGGCTAACAAGTTGTTACTAGGCCAGATAAGTTCCAGACATTTAAACTAGAAGTTAATTATTACTAGAAGTTAAAACCAATATTTTCTTACCTTAAATGTATGTGGTCCTATGCCAGAAGAGGTGATATTATTTTTACGAAGGTCAATTCTTTCCAAATTAGGAAGCCCATTGAAAGCTCCATCTGGAATGGAACTGATAGAATTCTCTAGGAAAAGGAAAATAAGTATTAGCAAAAATAAGAATTTTACTTCCTCTTAATGAATTACAGTATTCCTGTTTGAGTTGTTTGCTTTATTCTTATCTACAGTTTTGCCACACAACATTTTAGTTCCACAAGAAGATACTGAACAGCTGACCTAATTTCTGTTGTAGTTAGGTACAACACTTATTCTTCGTATTACTGTACTTATCAATATGGAAGAATTTGAAATAAGATCTCAAATTATACCACGTTCCCTTCCCACCATTAATCTTCACACAAAGAGTAAGGCTGATACCATATAAAGAATAACATCCATGCAGGAAACTTTTGATAATTGGTTAAACTGATAGGAAGTCAACTTCTCAAGATCTTCTCCAGGGATGTTTCTTGGTTTTTATACCTGCTTCTTATTTGCTCTAATAACTACTGATTTTTCTGTAATGCATTTTTATTGGCATGATTAACGTTATTAATGTCTTTATCTACCATATAGAAACCATCTGAGTGAAGGGGAGCTAATACATATTTTCAAAAAGTAGACAGACTTTTTTCCTTACCTACAAGCTCTAGGGTTTTAAGCTCTGTATCCATGATTGTTGGTATTCTTGTAAGTTTGGCATTAATGCAGCTTATCGTGTCATCCAACATGGAGCACCCAGTTGGCAATGGAGGAATTTCAATAGAAGGCTCAGAAATTGGGAAACGTGGTGGCATTCTGAATACATCACCTCGTAAAATATCTTCTTCCTCTTCCTCACTTCCTTCATTTGTTTCATTATCTTGCTTTTCCTCTTCCTCTTTCTTGAGTTGTTCTTCAATTCTTAGCTCTTCTTTTTCATATTCTCTCCTTTTCTCTTCCTCTGCTTTCATCTTCTCTTCTTCCATCTGGTTACTTATGCGTCCCTGTTTTCTCCTCCGTTTGTGACTTTTAATTTTCTTATTCTTCCTGTCCTTGGTTGTTATATTATCTTCTTTCTTTTCAAGTAGTCTTTCTTTCTTTTGATCCCTTTGAACCTTGGTCTGTATATCATGCAGGACCAAATCTCTGTTGGTTGTTGGAAAATCACCAGAAAATTGAGATGTGTCTTCTTGTGCAATGCTACTAAGTTCTGAATGTATGTAGACCAGGTTGATGTAGATGGAGACAATAGTTGACAACAATATAAAGTATAAAGAGAAATGATAGTACAGTCTTTAGTATTAGACATTAATATATTTGTGCTGGAAAATAATAATATATCTTTTCAGTAGTTTTATTAGAAACAAATACTGTTTGTCTCTGTATGTTTTTAAATGTATATACCTGTATTTATAAGAATTCAAAGGTAAATTTTTGTAATGATTTTACTACAACTAACAAGCTCTAGATAGTTGTGATACTAATAGCAAAGGGGGTGGCAGAGAATGAGATGGCTTTATGGTATTGTTGACGCAATGGACACAGAGCTGGCTGGTTGAGGAAGATGGTAGAGGATAGGGATGTCTGGTGTGTGATGGTCCATGGGGTCACAAAGGTTTGGACTCGACTATGTGAATGGACAACAACAAAGTGATGTTTCTCTTATTAAACCAAAATTAGGATGTGATGTGCACCAACATTTTCAATTGTAAAATGCATATCAATTCTCTGACCTGATCATTTCATTACTACAGTAAACTGTATGTTTGCTGCTCTTGCAGATAGTCTAGAAATGGCATGTGGTGCAGAGTGTGGCTAGCAGACTGTTAAGTAGGGCAACTAAATGGGATTGTGTGAGAACAATCCTCAAAACACCACACTGGCTATCTATGGTGTGGTGATTTAAAATAAGGCCTTTCTCAGTAATAAGTGTGGAATTCATTCCTTAAAGAGTTACCTTTGGCCTCTATCCTATCCAGGTTTAGACAACATTTATTTTTTTTAATTTATTTTTTTTTGGGGGGGGATCCTTATTCAAGCTTAATCAATCTAATTTGGTCCTGAGACTTGATTGTGTTGCACTTGCATACACTATATTATGTTATGTGTTGTCAAGTTGCTTTTGGACCTTTTTGATTATTATGCACACACAATTTGTTATAATGACTTCCCTTGGGAGAAAGGGTGGCATGTAAATAAAGTGAATTAAAACCTCCACCATTATCATCATTTTTATTCCCTACCTTTCATTTTATGGATATCACAGAGACTGATGCCTGCATATTTTGCCCTAATGATATTACTGATACATAACTGAGACAAGACTTTGGTCTATATCCTGTACTAAAATTAGTCCACCAACAATTTTTGTAATTTTTTTAATGTAAGGATGTTACATATTGTAAACGTGTAAAGACAGAGAAAACAACAAAAAAATTCCAGAAAAAGATTAGCATTTGTTTGGGTGTAATATTTAAATCAAATTAAGTGTGTGGTCCCCCTCCCCCCAAATCAAATATTTCAGTTCAGATATTTATGGCCTGCTTGGAGCATTTAAACGTTGTGTTTAATACATTAAAGTAGTTATATAGCAATTGCTTCAGGAAATGTCTTAAACTTTTTGGGGAGAATTTTTCCAGAAATGACATGGAAAGTCCACAACACTGACTATAGTACCAAACAGCAGGGAAGCATTAAAATAGGGTTATAATACAAGGGTGTCTGTTTGTTGGCCAGCTTCAAGGCTGGCCTTCATTTAAGCTGGAAAAATAAGAATATTTTACATACCCCTATACCAGTAAAATACAAAGGTACCAGTATGTATATATTGCCTTTAAAAGCAGCCAATGCTGTTACTAGGTCTTTGGCCCAGCCAGGTTCGTTCATAATGAGGTGTTATTTTTGTGAGGAGTTTGACGCACACCACCAGGAGAAAATGTTTCTCCAAATGCTCATTTTTTGACAGATTAAATGATGGTGGGAAGAAGATGTACCTTGGAGCAAACACACTCATAGTATGCAGAGTAGTTGCAACAGTCCTATGACAATAGCAGCTCAGAAAGTGTAATTTTTAAGAATAAGTAACGTGATCACACTGGTATTCTCAGGATCTTTCCATCAGCCTCATTTCCCTTCTTTTGTGGCTCTCCTAAGGACAAGTGTCTACCTGATCAGAATTAAGGTTTGGGGTTTTAACAATGATTCCCTTGTGGAAATACCTATTCACATATGCACCACCACACGGGCCTATATTCTTTTGAATATATGAAAATACTTAAGCTCATTCTAAAGATTGTGTTGCTTTTAGGTTTCATGTGTCACAGTACCAACATTAAAATGTTTTATTTACATAGTAAATAAAGTCAGTTCTGGGGGTTTCTAGGAAGGGAATATACATAAGTAGTTCACCATTTGCTCTAGGACTGGTGCAGCTTCCCCATGGTTATACAAATTGACTATTCTCCCAGAAAGCATAGTGGGGGACTCGAACGCCCAAGCTCTCACTTTGCAGCCAGATACCTAAACCATTAAGCCAGGGGGTCTCAACTTTACCATACCACAGGCCAGACAACTCCCCCTCAGACTGCGCCGTGGGCCGGACAAAATGGTGGCGGGTGTATTTGCGCATGATCTGCTTCCGCTTCTGCTTCCAGGGTCATTGCTGTAGGCCTGATGGGGCAGGGGTTGGCCTGCAGGCCGTAAACTAAGCTATTCAGCTACCTTTTGTATACATACTGAGTTCCAAATATGTGAGAAAGAGATACAGTATACTATACCGATATCTGTACACACTGGACAACACTCTCCTTCAGGTATCTTGGGTTTGTGACAGGTTAGCAGAGGGCACAAGGTTTCATCGCATAACACCTTTCCTTTTGAGCAGAGGCAGGTAATGCAAGGCTTTGGAGACCACACAGCCTTGTCATACATAGTCATTCCATTTGCAAAACAGCGTCCTTCCTTTCCTAATCAACAGAAGACAAAACAAGAGTATTGTTTAAATATGTAAAATAAAATAACTGTTTATAATGGTTCGTGGCAAGGTATTAGTAACAAGAAACAAATCTTTGTAAGAACTCATACATACCAATGAGTGAAGGCTTCCCATTTCATGTGCACCATGTAACAGGGGATGTTATACAACACTATGACATCCCGCTACGGTAATGGAGTAGACCGTACAGCCACCGACTCAACGCAGAGTGTTGGGCAGTGGTAAATAACCTGACTCCCTAAAAGGGCCAATGGCTATGAGCTATAGAGGAAATGCCACTGGAAACCATCATATTGGGCCCAACGGCAAAATGAGCAGAGGAGAAACTGATTCCCAACGGTCGTGGAGGTGGAAGAAGCCATGCCAGATGGACTGGCTGTGAAGGCACACCATGTCCATACCCTCAAGGTTGTGGCAGTCCATTGCAGTCCCCGTGTTAAATCCTGTATGTCTCATTTCATATTTGCCATAGGAGATGGCTCCTTGATCACAGTGCGTGGGTCACTTCATGGCAAGCTGGGATCCACCTTAAACAAATTCATGCCAGTGGCATTTTTCCTGATTGCCTCAGAGGACGAAGGCGGCCCAGAACCAACCGGCCTCCAAGACCAAGCCTCCTGGCACCCTGGGGCAGGGGAAAAACTGTGCCCTGGGACAGGAAAAAGTGTATACGGTACTCGGATTGAGTTGCGGCCCACGATAACAACACTATTCAGCCTGAGAAAACTAGTATGCTGTTGTTTGAATGTCAGACTACATCTTAGGAAACCTAGATTCAAATACCCACTCAGCCGTGCGGCACATTAGCTGACTTTGAGCCAATCAATGTTCCTCAGCTTGAGCAACCTTATAGTGTGGTGTTGTTGTTGTTGTTAAACTTCATTTTTGGAAGAAGTTTTCATTATTTTGGAAAGCTAATATTATCTGGCTTCTCTAAATCTGTACACTTCAGTTCTATAGTTTTATTTCATGACTAGAATCTACTGAGGCTTCAGCCTGTTACTGATTTATGTTTAAATTAAGGGAAGTATTTTTCAAAATGTACTCTGCCACACACGTAGCCCTGGTGGTGAAGTGGTCAAACTGCTGTACTGCAGCCAAACGTAAGTTCAGTCCTGACAGGGACCCAAATTGACTCAGCCTTCCATCCTTCTGAGTCGGTAAAATGAGTACCCAACATGTTGGGGGCAAAATGTTAATTAAAATTAAATACGTAGACTGACAGTGATAATTGATGTTGAGACGTTCTGCTACAGTATTGAGAGCCTGTGCTATGTACTAAATTCAAGGAAAGTTTTAAAACATGGTTGCCTTCAAACTAACTGCAGAGAATTGTAGCTATATACTGTAGCTGCAATCCATTGTGCCCATTCAACGTAAATGATGCTAATCTCCATGCAGCAATCTGAGAAGTTCCCAATACAGTATATAACTTCCTGTTCATCTAGAAATAATTTGGGAATATTAAGAAGTTTGCTTGGTTATTCCTACCTATTTGAAATGTCTCTCAGAAATTACTGCCTATCATATTGTACAACTGTTGTTGTTGTTCAGTCACACAGTTGAGTCCGACTCTTTGCGACCCTGTGGACCACCACATGCCAGGCTCCTCTGTCATCTGCCATCCTCCAGATCTACGACCACCATGTCAATGATGCCATTTAGCTATCTCATCCTCTGCCGCCCCTTCTCCTTTTGCCTTCGATCTTTCCTAGCATCAGGGCCTTCTCCAGTGAGTCCTCTCTTCTTATTTAGTGGCCAAAGTATTTGAGCTTCAGCTTCAATATTTGTCCTTCCAAGGAGCAGTCAGGGTTGATTTCCTTTAGGATTGACTGATCTGATCTCCTTGCAGTCCAGGGGACTCTCAAGAGCCTCCTCCAGCACCACAATCCAAAGGCGTCTATTCTTCTGTGCTCAACCTTCCTTGTGGTCCAGCTCTCCCAGCCATTCATTACTACTGAGGATACCATTGCTTTAACTATGCAGACTTTTCTTGGCAGGGTGATGTCTCTACTTATTATGCTGCCTAGGTTTGCCATAGCTTGCCTTCCAAGATGTAAGCATCTTTTTATTTCATGGCTGCAGTCACCATCTGCAGTGATCTTTGATCCCAGGAAGGTAAAGTCTGTCACTGTTTCCATTTCCTCCCCTTCTATTTGTGTACAATTGTATTGGCTGCTTAAAAATACCTCCTCTTACTATTCTTATGCTCAAGATGTTTTATGCTACTGATTCCTTCCTGTAACATGAAATCAACATCTTCATATGAAGTTAAACTACTAAGCAGTCCAGCCAGCTGATATTAGATAGGACATATTATTGGTGGTAGAGTCTATTGCTAAATAGGCTACTTTCCAAATCTGATGTTGACTTGTAAAGACTGTAGACTTGAAGAATACCTTGTGGTTGAAACTATTATCTGATAATTCTATGATTTGAACCTGCAGAAGTATGAGGCAGATTCAATATTAGGTTCCAACAAAAAATAAGCTTCATGATATTTCCTCAACCTATGAGTAAACTCAGACAACATTTTTACTTATCTGTTAAGCACCCTTACTCCCAAACTTTAGTTTAATACTATATAGTCCACTTGATTTTGGAGAGACTAACTGATATTGAAAATATGTATAGATTTCATACATTGATTAGTTTGAGATATATCTTTATGTGAAATAGCCACTTCCCATTTGAAACGGGAGGAGTTTTCTTAGCCATGTTGGCTGTGGTAATATTTTTTTATACTACATGGTCAAAATTAAAACACGCAAAACTGATTACAGTTCAATGACTGAGCCCCTACTCAGTCATGGTAGAACTTGCAATCAAAAGTACAGTATTTGGGATGGGAGTCAGCTGTGGCCACCGGCCCCGCCTCCCTCCAGCTTTGTCTGACCGGGTGGAGCCATCTCCGAGGAGCCTAGTCCTGCCTTTCCTGGAACCCGGGCTGTTTTGGGGGGCTAGAGGTCCGGGCCCTAAGGACTCTCCGCCGCCCTCCTTCGGACTTGGCCCCAGCTGGGGCAAAGAGGCTCATCGGCTACGAGCGCCTGGTCTGTCACCCCTGCCAGCGCTCCTGGGCCCTGCTCCTGGACCCTGCCCCTTGGACCGGCTTAAAAGTCTGCGGTGGTGGCGGGCGGATGGATTCTCCGCCGCCCCTGCCCTCGGACTTGCCCCCGGTTGGGGCAAAGAGGCCCGCTGGCCACGAGCGCCTGGACCATCTCATCTGCCGGAGCTCCCTGCCACTCCCCCCTCACTTGGACCGGACTTGGAAGGGTTTATGTTGTGGGGCTTTATTGCATTATTGTATGTGGTCTTGGGATAGGGTATTGATTGTGTACATTGTGTAGATTATTGTGTATTGTGACATTGCTTAATTCTTTATTTATATTTTGAATTGTATTTTTGCTTATTCTGGATATTTTGATTGTATTAATTGTGCATTGCTTTTTGTATTTCATTGTATAAAGCGGACCCTTGATTAACGACGCATTCGTGTAACGTCGAATTCGATTAGCGACGCGTCGTCAGCGGCCAAGTGACCATTCGATTAACGACGTAACGTTAATCGGACAAACTTTTTGTTTTTGCTTTTTTTTGCTCGTGCTTTTCTCCCTCCCATGTTGCATTGCGCCTGGGGGGTTTAAAAAGCAGTGCACAGGCACAGCTTCCCTTGTGGGTTGCACGAGTCGAAGGAGTGAAGAGGTGGAAGATTTTGAGAGCGAGTTTGAGGATTTTGAGAGTGAGTTCGAGGATTTTGAGAACGAGTTCGAGAGAGAAATTACTGTGCTGTGGTTTGTTTGCAGAGCTGTTTCTTCGATGATTCTTTGGCACTGGTAGACACTTGCGACTAGATTTTTTTTTGGGGGGGGGGGGGTTAAAGTTAAAATTCCTTAAGTTAAAATGTCTTGCAAAATTTTTTTGGTGGCCTTCTTTGTGTGGGTGTGTTAGAGATGTTGTGGCATTTTTGCACAGTATTTTTTTTGGGGGGGTGGAGTTAAAGTTAAAATGCCTTGCAAATGTTTTTTGTGTGGCCTTGTGTGCGGGTGGGTGGTTTGCAAAAGTTAAATTTCTGTTTTTTTGTGGGGGGGGGGGTTTGGGGGGGCCCTGACAACTGTGTTCTCTGTGACTGGGACTTTTCATCCTCCATTTTGGTTACTCATGGCCTGTTTCCGTCTAAAATAAAGTTAAAAAAAGTTCTTTTGTATTTTTGGCATGTTTATTTAATGTTTTAACCTTTATACAATTGTTTATTTAGGTAATGTTAGGTTGCAGCATGTTTCCATTGACTTGCCTTGCAGTCTGTGAAGATTGCAATGGATTTCAATGGAAACGTCGTTAATCGAGGTTTTCCCATAGGGAGCCGCTTTTTTAGCGTCACTATGCGAAAATGTTGTTATTCGAGGTTTTCTCATAGGGAGCCGCTTTTTTAGCGTTGTTGTACGAGTAGTCCTGATTAACGACGTTTCGCGATTAACAACGCTACTGAAGAAACCAAGCAGTGTCGTTATGCGGGGGTCTAGTGTATTTTGTTTGTTTGTTGGCCGCCTTGAGTCAGAGAAAGGCGGGGTACAAATAAAAATTGAATTGAATTGAATTGAATTGAATTTGACACATGCTCAGTGTCACCATATTTAAGAAATGAGCATCTAATACAAAGATTATCCCAGAGTGCAGGACACATAATAATGGCCTGAAATGACTGGAAGCCATATATCATCCGAATATAAGGAAAAACATGTTAACTCTTAGAACAGTGTGACAATGGAACCATTTACCTTGGGAGGTGCTAAGTGCTCCAACATTGGAGGCATTCAAGGAAAATTGGACAAACATCAGTCAAATTTGCTTTGATTCGGACTCCTGCACTGAACAGGGGGTTGGACTCAATAGCCTCATAGGCTCCTTCCAACACAATTCTATGATGTCAGTAACACTGTAATGGGCAGAGACCATATATGGTGTACAGAATTCCATTAAAAACAGATGGACAGCTAAAAAAATGCAGAGTAAATTTCCTTGGCTTACCTGGTAAAATATTGTAACTTGATTCTTGTCCAACCAGACCTATAAGAGAGTCAACTACTCCAGTAATATCACCATCAATATTGATAAACGGAATGATTGGTGCTGGAGTGGTAAGGACTGGGGGTTTGATCTGTGGCTGCCTGTTGAATCTACGATATCCTGTGGATCCCCTTTTTAACCCTCTGTAGCGCATTCTCCTCTTTGCTGTAGACATTCTGTTGCGTTCATCTTGAGCAAGAGCAACACACAGCGAGAGAAGCAGAAGATAACAGAGCAGCGCTATATTTTGCATTTTGTCCTTGTAATGCTGTGCCCTGTGACAGAACATGGAAGAAGGAGAATAGTTGAAGATTTCACCTCCCAAAGTTACATTGTCTGTTTATGTCATGCTATTATGCTAGTCCAGGGGTGCCCAAACCATTTTTCAGATTGGGCCGGTCCTGCCCCTGACACGGAGCTGCGGGGGCCGGAGGCAGGTTGCTCCTGGTGCTTACCATTTTGACGTCATCCATGGCAGCAGTGGTTGCGCTTTCTCCCTGCTGTTCTGAACAGGCTCCGCTGCTACCCAGAGCAGCAGAAGCCTTTGCCAAGGCGGATTGCTGCATTTTAAATATTTTTTGCTGCTTCCCGCTTTGTAATCTGCGGCGCTGGGAGAGTTCCCTTGGCATGTGGTGCTGGGTGATTCCCTTGGCAACGTCAGCACTATGTGCCAAGAGAACTCTCCCAGTGCCACAGATTACAAAGCGGGGAAGCAGCAAAAAGTTTTAAAAATACAGCGATCCATCTTGGCAAAGGCTTCTGCTGCCCTGGGTACCAGTGGAGCCTGTTCAAAATAGCAGGGAGAAAGCACAACCACCACCACCGTAAGTGATGTATTGCGATGTCAGGCAGTGGGGGTGGGGCAGGGCAAGTGGGTGTTCAGTCCCAGAGGTGCCCGGGTTCTCACCGTGAGCCAGAATAATGATATGCATGGGCCTGATTGGGCCTGTGGGCCATAGTTTGGGCATGTCTGTGCTAATCCAACTGGGTAAGAGCATTTGGTCATAATATTATGTAAAATGCCAGGATTATGAAGAGCACCATCTTGGTTAACAATATTTATTTTCTGTTGACACACTGTTGAGTCTATGGAGGTGATGAATGCTTGCTCCTTTTTTACCACTGCACGCTCATAAGGAAGCTTTCAACACTATAGGTAAAGATAAAGGTCATCCTTGCTCGAAAGCCAGTCGTATCTGACTCTAGGGTTCAGTGCTCATCTCTGTTTCAAAGCCGAAGAGCCAGCGATGTCTGCTTCAGCAGACATTTCCATGGACATGTGGCAGGCATGCCTAGATGCCGGAGTGCACGGAACACTATTTACCTTCCCACCGAAGTAGTACCTATTTATCTACTTGCAATGTCTTGCTTTCAAACTGCTAGGTTGGGAGGAGCTGGGACGTAGATGGGAGCTCACTCTGTTGTGCAGTACTCAAGTCTCAAACTCCGACCTTTCAGTCTTCAAGTTCAGGGTTTTAACCACTAAGCCACCGCAGAGCCACTTCTGCAGTATATTGTTGGGCATTATGGTATGCAACCACGTGCCAATGATGCTTCCCAGGAGCTGGATATCTCCACATCCTGGTCTCTGCAGAACCTGGTTAAGATCACTAGCTAGTCAATGTGTGAGTGGAATCTGGCCAGGCTCCTGCGTTCCTTGACAAATATTCCAGATTTTAATGATTGAAACCCAGCACCTGTTTCCATCTGAAATACAGGGGACAGAGAATAGTCATAATTATGCTGTTGTTTGCTTAATTGAGCGACTCCAGTGGCTTAGTTGTTAAGACGCTGAACATGAAGACTGGAAGGTCGGAAGGTCAGCAGTTCAAAACCATAGTGCTGCATGACAGAGTCAGCACCTGTTGGCTGTCCCAGCTCCTGCCAACCTAGCAGTTCAAAAGCAAGAAATTGCAAGTAGATAAATAGGTACCACTTCAGTGGGGAGGTAAACAGCATTCTGTGTCTAGTCATGCCTGCCACATGTCCATGGAAACGTTTGCAGATCCAGACAGCACTGGCTCTTTGTCTATAAACGGAGACGAGTATTGAACCCTAGAGTCGGATACAACTGGCTTTCGAGCAAGGGTGACCTTGCTTAATTTCATCTGATTAATACAGGTGAATATAATTCTCTGCTTAATCAAAGCAGATCATCCCTCAGGAAAGAGCATGGGGTGAATATTGCTGAGCAGGAGATGCTCTCTCTTATACCTTATTCAGGAACTATTATCTGCCCGGCCCACAGTGCACACGTATGTTCCTCACACCAGTTGGTATGCAGTGTTTAGGGAACTATATCTTTCCAAGTGCATAATATTGTATGAGTTCTTATTCTTATTCTTTTTTGCCAGAAGGACAGTGAAAATGGTTAACATATTCAGTGTATCCTTCATCAAGGTCCTGTTGTTTACATTTTCAAATGGCCTGCTTTGCAAAAAAAAAGTATTCTGCACAGTCTACTAAGGAATGAGGAGTTGATTTTTAACAGTATATTTTGTTCTTAGCTATCTCATGTCATTATAATTTCACAGAAATGAATTAAACTGCATAATATTTGTTGAAACACTGACAATAAGATACTAATTCTGCATAAAATATAGCAATGCTTCTCAACATTTTTGTATTATTGGTACCATTCATACTAATTACGGTTAATAATGCATTACATACTTTCTACAAATACATTTTCATTTATGCTCTTAAGATATATAAAGAAATAATATTTTAAACCTGTCAGTACAACTGCACTTTTTGCAACTAATAAACACAATAATTAAACTACTATACTTTAAACAGTAATTTAAAATGTAAATGTAATATATTACCTGGAATCTAATCTAATAGTTGATTCTGCTTTAATCTCCAGCTGCAAAAGAAAGAAATTTATGCTGCTGTCTTTAAAATAAAAACGCAGCAGCAAAATTATGTTGAAACATGTTAGAGGATTCCTTGGGTTCTGAAATAATTCTTTTCCTGGGGACAAGGCTCTGTTCTTTCTTGTGTGTAGAGATTCTGCTAATAAAGCTGCTGAGAATAGTACAAACTTCACTTTGAGAAAATGGAAAGCAGCACAATACTTTAGGTCCGTAGGCTGACAAGGCGCAGCTGGAAGCTTTCTGTACACAATATGCTTACATAAGTAAAGAAAACACCACAATTTCCATAAAAACCTGGTGATCGTTTGCAAATAACCTAATCCTTATTTTGTTAGAAATAGTCCCCCAATGTTTAGCTCAGAGCAGATTTAGTTTGTGTTAAAGTTTACATACCTAGCTAAGCTTTCAGAAAAAGCACCCACAAAATTGTCAAAGTTTCTCAATGACTGAATTTGTCTGGCATCACTTTATTTATTCTGGTTCTCTTTCTGTCCTGCAGGATTTGTTCAGGATTTAATAATCTTTGTTTTGTTAAAGAAATGAATAAGGTGAATCCAAAACAGAAGAGCATGCATTCCTCTTTTCTTTTTATTCATTAAAGGGTTCGACTTGTCTTGAAATATGACACTTAAACAGAGTTTCGTTACCAAAAAAGGACTATACACTTTCCCCAAGTTCTCTTTCTGCCCTGGGAGTGAACTTCTCGGCCTTTGGCTAAGATCAAGTGTGTAACCTCTTGATTTTTTTTTCATTTTATTTTTTTGCTTGTTTGGCTCAGCTTTGTCATTCTTTAGGTCTGCTAAGTTTCAGTAATGATAAATATCTCAAACACACTTCTGTTTGAAGCCATGTTATTCATCATACCGTAATAGATAGTGAGCCTTCTACTTAAAACATGGTGACATATTTGAAAAACCCATATGGCGAAACATAGTACAGGCCTCTCATCAGAAAAGTTTCTGATGTCAGATTCATCTCCATTAATTTCCTTGCATAGAATTTGTAGTAATTGTCTTGGGGACTCGTTTGTTCATTTTTCTGGTAGTCTATGGTATATGCAAAGTTCTCCTCCAGCACTATGTTTCAAACAAATCAGGTTTTTTTTCTCCATACACTGTGATCGGGAATTCAATAATGTGAATGATCTTGATCTGGGTCTCTAGTGACATATCCTTATATTTTATTATCTTTTCTAATTCCTTCCATCAAAGTTGTGAAGGTCCCTCAGTGACTGAATTTACCTGGCATCACTTTATTTATTCTGCTACTTTTCTAAGTCTCAGTCTTCTTATTTCTTGGCTTTTCCATTTGGTCTGATGATTGAGCTGAGTGTTACATAAAAGCCTCTGGGAAGAGCCATCAGGAGGTTTGGAGTCCAGTACCATCAATATGCTGATGACACACAATTCTTATCTCGACATCTTCTGCAGTAGATGTAGTCCGACGCTTAGACAATTGCCTGGCATTGATGCTGGAATGGGTAAGATCTAACAGGCCAAAGCTGAATCCCGATAACACAGAGATCCTGTTGCTGGGGATGTTGGATATTACCTTGAATAGAGTAGTTCTTCCATTGATGAACTAGGCTTGCAGTCTAGGGATCATGTTAGATCGGGCCCTTAACTTAGATCATCAGATAGCAGCAATTGCAAAAGCTGCATCTTTTCAATTGTATCACATTGCTCAGCTGCATCACTACTTGGATAGACGGTCTTAAACAACACTGGTCCAAGCACTGGTAATCTAAAGAACTGACTGTTGTAATCAGTGGTGGGATTAAAAAAATTTTACTACCTACTCTGTGGGCGTGGCCATGTGACTTGCTGGGCGTGGCCATGTGACTTGCTGGGTGTGGCCATGTGACTAGGTGGACGAGCTAGTCATGCCTGCTACATGACCACGAAAAAGTCTGCAAACATAGACAACACTGGCTCTTTGGCTGTAAATGGAAATTAGCACTGCACCCTAGAGTCAAATACGACTGGATTTGAGCAAGTGCGACCTTTACTAACCACTTGCAACTAAACAGGGCCAAACTTCATAGCAAATTTGAATACCAATCAGGGATCTTCTGTTAATAGATAAAGGTAAAGGTTGCCCTTGCTCAAAAGCCAGTCGTATCCAACTCTAGGGTTCAGTGCTCATCTCTGTTTCATAGTCGAAGAGCCAGCGATGTCTGCTTCTGCAGATGTTTCTGTGGTCATGTGGCAGGCATGCCTAGACACCGGAGTGCACGGAACACTGTTTACCTTCCCACCAAAGTGGTCCCTATTTATCTACTTGCAATTTCTTGCTTTCAAACTGCTAGGTTGGCAAGAACTGGGACTGAGATGAGAGCTCATTCCATTGTGCAGTACCTGGGTCTCAAACTGCTGACTTGCTGATCTTCCAGTCATCAAGTTCAGTGGCTTAACCACTTGAGCCACTGCAGTTATTACCGGTTTTAAAAAGCCACACTGATTTGTAAACTTATCTGTTATGCTAGCCAACCATTGTGTGCCCAGTGGAGTCGATCCACAAAAGCTCACATTAAAATACAGCAGTTAGTCTTTAAGGTACCACAATGTGGTTTGCTTTTGTCTTTTTGTTTTGTTTACTTTCTGATATGCTTTTAAACACAGACTAACACGGCTACCAATTCAAAACTTTTGAATTGGTAGGCGTGTTAGCCTATGTTTCAAGCATATCAGGAAGTAAACAAAACAAAAGGACAAAAATGTTGTGGCACCTTAAAGACTAACTGCTGCTCCGAGGTAGACTGCCACTGGCCCAGGGAGCTCCACGGCCCTCGTTCCCCCCTCCCTCTTCCCAGGGAAACCCCCTTAAGCTCCCGCAGAAGTCCCGCTGCCATCTCTTCTCCAGACACTGCCCGAGGCTCCATGCGGAGCGGGTGGGCTGTGAGGTAGACTGCTGCTGGCCCAAGGAACTCTACTGCTCCTCTTTCACGCTCCCCTCCCCTCCATCCCGCCCCCCCACACACACACACACACACACACATACACCAGGCGAGAGACTTACTGAGAAGCCGCCTTCGGGAGGGAGACTGGCGAGAACACCTGAGGCAGGGCGGCTTCTGGACTCCTGGTTGGGCTCCAAGGCCACCTCCTCCGCCTCCACCGCCGCTTAGCCGGTTTCATCTTCGGGAGTGGAGGCCGTTGAGAACATTGGACATTTGTCTTCCGTCCCATGGCTGGTTTCGGAGAGGGGATATTTTTCCCGGCTGTGCGGGTCCGGCGCAGCAGCTACAAGGAGGACCTTGTGCCGCCAAGACCGGGGGCATGGAGGAGAACATCGGCTGCACCTGGGGTCGCTTGTGGCCCCAAAGATGGCACCCCCCGCCATCTCTGCAGCTACGAGCCTTGCGCTGCCAGGACTGGGGAGGAGAGCATTGATTTACCTGGGGTCGCTTGCGGCCACAAAAGCGGCGCCCTCCGCCATCCCGGCAGCCATGAGCCTTGTGCCACCAGGACTGGGGCGGGGAGGAGAACATTGGCCGTACCTGGGGCTGCTTGCGGCCTCAAAAGTGGCACCCCTCGCCATCCCTGCAGCATCGCGCCTCGTGCCGCGTGGACCGGGGTGGGGAGGAGAACTATGGCCGCACCTGGGGTTGCTTGGCGGCCTTAGGGGCAGCGCCCCCCTCCCCGTAACCCCCGCGGCCTTACAGCGCTTGAACCAGGGCCGGGAGGAGGAGACTCCCGTCATTGGAGTTCTGTCAGGGGGGGTGGAGGGAGTGAGAGGGTATGTTTTAAGTGGGTTAGGGAGGGAGGGAGGGATAGATGGCCTTGCCAGCCGGGAAGAGAGGGCGACACTCCGTCTGGGTTAATGGTGGAGGTTCCAGGGGCTCATTTAGAGGTTGTGACGGGCATGGGGCGTTATAGCGGGAACCGTGGGGCGGGCCGCACTTGGGGAACGCGGGACCGATGCTTAGTATCTGTCCCGCGTTCTGGTCCCCCGGTTTCGCCTCTAGGTCCCGAGCAGCTGATTCAGGGTGAGCCCGTCCTTAGGCTGCTGCTGATGAATGCCAGGTCGGTCTGTAATAAGGCTCCCCTAATACAAGACTCTATTTTGGGGAGCGGGCCGACCTGGCATGCATCACTGAGACCTGGCTGAGACCTGAGGATGGGGTGCCTCTATCAGAGATGTGTCCGGCCGGGTTCGGTGTTTGGCACCAGCCTAGGGATGTGGGTATTGGCGGTGGTGTTGCCATTATAGCCAGGGAGTCATTGGGAGTCGCCAGGGCCACCGCTCCACAAATTTTGGGTTGTGAGGCCCTGCTCCTGCGGTTGGGCCCTAATGGTCAGTTGGGGGTCCTACTCCTGTACCTGCCTCCTTGCAGGGTAAGGAACTCCCTGCCTGGGCTCCTTGAAGCCATCTCGGCGTTGGTTTTGGAGTTCCCTAGACTGATGGTTTTGGGGGACTTCAATTTGCCTTCGCTGGGGTCTGGTTCCGAGGTGGCACAGGAGTTCATGGCTTCAATGGCAGCTATGGACCTGGCTCAGGTAATTCAGGGCCCAACCAGGAGCAGTGGCCACACGCCAGATTTAGTCTTTTTGTCGGGGCGGTGGCAGAGTGATCTGAGTTTACAGAAGCTAGACATAACACCTGTGCCATGGTCAGATCACTATCTGGTGGCTCTAGACTTTCTGGGGGCGACACTTCATTGTAAGGAGGCAGGGTCGATTAAAGTGGCCCGCCCCCGGCAACTGATGGATCCGGATGGATTCCAGAGGGAACAGGGGGAATTTCCTCTGGATCAGCGACACGATTCACCTGAGGCACTTGTTGACCTGTGGTACGGGTCGACGACATCTGCCTTGGATGTAATCGCTCCACTACGGCCTCTGAGAGCCCGTGGAGCCAGGTCATTCCCGTGGTTCACTGAAGAACTACGGGAGCTCAAACGGGCAAAGCGACGCCTTGAGCACCGCTGGGTGAAGACCCAGAGCAATTCCAATTGGACACTAGCCAGCCGCTATTAGGGCCTACCTAGTAGTGATGGGGGTGGTGAGGAGGCAGTACTTCACCTCCCTTATTGCCTCCGCTGATAATCGCCCAGCCACCCTGTTTCGGGTGACCAGGTCCCTCCTTGGTAGGGCGGGGCCTGTGCCTGGTTGGCAGGGATCGGCTGAGGACTTTGCTGACCATCTGGTGGAGAAAATCGATTGGATTCGCTCGGGGTTCAAACTTTGCGTGGACGGGGAGGGTCCAGGGGGAGCAAGTGCGCAATCTTGCGGTGTTACCTGGGATCGGTTTGATCCAGTTGCCCCTGATGAAGTGGACAGGCTCCTTGTGGTGGTCCGTGCCACTAATTGTCCATTGGATCCCTGTCCCGCCTGGCTGGTAAAAGCCTCTAAGACGGTGACAGGTGGCTGGGTCGGGGCTATAATTAACACGTCTTTTCGAGAGGGGATGTTTCCTACACTGCTGAAACATGCTCTTATGTGCCCCCCCCCCTGAAGAAGCCATCCCTCGATCCAGCAATCCTAACCAACTACAGACCTGTCTCCAACCTTCCTTTTTTGGGGAAGGTTCTGGAGAAGGCAGTGGCACGTCAGCTGCAGGGGGTACTGGATGAAGCGGAATATCTGGACCCATTCCAGTCAGGATTCAGACCTGGATATGGTACTGAGACTGCATTGGTCGCGCTGATGGATGATCTCTGGCGAGAGTGGGATGGCGGTCATCCGTCCGTCCTTGCTCTTCTTGACCTCTCAGTGGCCTTCGATACCGTTGACCACGGTATCCTTCTGGAACGGCTCTGAGGATTGGGGATCCAGGGCACAGTGTGGTCCTGGTTTTCCTCATTTCTGAGGGGCCGGACCCAGTCGGTGTGGTTGGAGAGTGAGAGGTCGAGTCCTAGGCCCCTAAAATATGGGGTGCCTCAGGGCTCAGTACTCTCTCCTGTCCTATTTAACATCTACATGAAGCCGCTGGGTGAGATCATCCGTTCCCACGGGATGCGGTACCACCAGTACGCGGATGACACACAGTTGTACATCTCGGCCCGTGGGGACCCCAGTGATGCAGTCAAAGTCCTTTCCAGCTGTCTGGAGGCTGTTGGGGTCTGGATGGGGGCAAATGGGCTACAGCTGAATCCTAGCAAGACTGAGTGGCTATGGATAGGGGGTCCTGCGTTATCCCAGGAGCTACCATCTTTGGTTTTGGATGGGGCTGTTTTGCCCCAGACCAACCCGGTGCGCAACTTGGGGGTCCTCCTGGATTTGTGGCTGCTGCTAGAAGAACAGGTGGCGGCTGTGGCCAGGAGGGCCTTCGCCCAACTTCGGGTGATTCGCCAGTTGCGCCCGCTTCTGGACCGGGACTCTTTGCTCATGGTCACTCACGCTCTGGTGACCTCCAGACTAGACTACTGTAATGCGCTCCACATGGGGCTGCCCTTGATGACCATTCGGAGGCTGCAGCTGGTCCAGAATGCTGCGGCCCGGGTGGTGATGGGGTGTGGACGTTATGCCCATGCCTCACCACTGCTTCGGGGGCTGCACTGGTTACCAGCTTGTCTCCGGGTGCAATTCAAGGTGCTGGTTTTGACCTTTAAAGCCCTACATGGTAGTGGGCCAGGGTATCTTAGAGACCGCATTGCCCTAAGGACGTCTGTCCGTCCAACCAGAGCAGACCGGAGGGGCTCTCTAATTGTGCCATCAGCCAGGGGGGCTCGCCTCTCTGGCACAAGGAGGAGGGCCTTCTCCGTGTCCGCACCGGCCCTTTGGAACCTCCTGCCTGTGGAACTGCGTCTCCAGAGGGAGTTGTTGCCCTTTAGGAAGGAACTAAAGACCTGGCTGGCAGGCCAAGTTTGGGGTGTGGGTGGGGATGGGGGTACCGTTGGGTGGTTGGTATAGAGAAGTGTGCCTTCCCCCAAGGTCCCTTCGGTACTTGCGCACCTTTTAGGGGTGGGTTTTTTAACTTTTAACTTTGTTTTATCATGTGTCTTTTTATGTATTTACTGTCCACTATGTAAACCGCCCTGAGTTGGGTTGTACCTGAGTGGGCGGTATATAAGCGTGAAAAATAAATAAATAAATAAAACTATCATAATAGTTTTTTCATAGTGTGGAAAGTTCAACAGGGATTTACTTACCATCACCACCTTCTGTGCAGTACTGACAAAAGTTATCTTGAGTGACACTGCTTTACCTCCTTTGCCACAGTGACACCTTCAGTTACTGTAGTAGCTACCTTGAAGAAGATGCCTTAATCTTATTCTGATGTCTCAGCTATGACCATTCTGCTTTGGGTGACCTGCTACTAGTCCAGGCTGATAATGGAGGCTGGCCTCCTGAGAGCATAGTTCTCAAACTCTTTTAACACATTAAGGTATGCATCCAAAAAGGGTCTTCATTTGCTACAGATTCAGTATTGTCCTTTTCTTCTATAAGTGTGTCAGGCAGACCAACTTCTGTTATTTTCTTGAGTTTAAAACACCACTCAGTCAGTCTATCTTGCTTATATTTACTGAATAGACTGGAGGCTAAAAGAGAATGACTAATACACAACACGGTGAAGCCAAACAGAAAGTTTGTTTAAAAATTGAAGTTTGCTCTTTGCCCGCATTACTGCTGTATTTGCCTTTGGTATATTTGCAAACTACTGTGGTTTGTTTGGGAAATGTTTAATATATGTGCAAGAAATTATACCTCAAAGCTGTAATCACATTTTACTTTGGATGACATATCTGAGTATTAACAATTTCTAGAATTTTATTTCATTTCTCTTCCCACAGTTTGTATCTGTAATCAGGAAAAAACTTTATCAATACATTATGCAACTAAGTGGGTTGGTTGATTCACAGTCTTTTATTAGCACCACTGACTGGAGGTTAATCCAACCACAAGAAAATTTGGGAAATGGCGAATTAGAAAAGCAGCAGTTTAAGTATGGCCTAAAAAGGAAGTTGCTTTTATTTTTAAAAATTATCATTTGTTCCATATAAAGAATACAAACCCAAAACAATTTAACTTTCTAGAAGTCAGCAAAATGCACAAAAAAGAAGTGGCTTGGCACACTAAAAGTATACGCATGAAATCTTGGGTAGTTACATTCTTTTATTTAATGAGTGGTCTCTTATGGCATTATAACCAAAATGTAAGGGGGGGGGAAGCACTCTATGACATTAGAAACAGATGTCTTCAGTGCCAAGTGTTCAAAGTATGTATTAATTGGCTTCTTAGGTCTTCAGAATGTATGGATGAATATATCTTATCTGTTTCCAAGTGGTTATTCATCATGTTCATTTCAGCAAGGTTCAGAGAACTGAAGATTAGTTTTAGCATCCCAGAACTGCTTATGTTTCTAAATGGCACCCTCTTCTCCTAACATTACAAACTGCCTCTGCAGACAAAAATGAATATGAAAAGGAAATTATGGTTCAGTGTCCAAGAGTGAGATGGGTGTGTGTATTTCAAATTTTCTTTTTATTCTGCCATCCTCATGGCGATAAGCCATGAAGATTGTCCTGAGCATATAATGCAGTGACCTTTCATCTGCCATCCACATTACAGCATGACACCTGTACCACTGATCCAGTTCTGCATGTCACTTTCTGGTCCTGAGCCCTTTTGGCACACAAAGCCCTCCTCAGCTCCAGACCAGTATTGATGAAGCTGCTGCACTCCACATAGTAAGTGCACATAGTGCTTTGGACCCTGGTTGTAGTCTTGACCATACATCCTAATATATTTCTGCTAAATGAATTACTTCTCTATGTCTAATACAGCCTACATGAGAGGTGGCTAACCTACGGCCCGTGGGCCAAACCAGACTATTTCATGTGGCCTGCCACCGCCCTCGCCACTACCAGAAGCGGACGCATTTACGACAGCCATAAAATGTACCTGTGCATGCATAAACCTGCCTTAAATGCTGCCATAAACGTACCCGCAGCTGTCAACACATTTATGACAGCCATGAATGTGTTTTACGGCAGCATTTTTGGCGGAAGGAACCACGTGACTGGCCCACTCAGCTGTCCAGGGGGCATGGTCGAGCCTGCGGTGCTAAAAGGTTGGGAACCCCTGGTCTACATAGTCATTGAGAGCATTATTTGCATTAAAGCTTTGAACATATGGTGTATAGTTTATCCAAGTAAAATGCTGATTACTGAAATTGTTTGGCTACATAGATTTTCATCACATACTGGTATACTTTACCTCATTTAGTTAGATGATCATAATTTTAATTCTTCAATGTGCCTTTTGGGAGAAGAACCAACCTTTGTATCCTTGAGCAAGCTGCACAATGCCAGAATGCCCCTGAAAGAATGGGTAGCTAAAGTACTTTAGGGTACTCCATACATTAAAATAAAGCTCTAGAAAGGATTGTTTTAAGTTGAAAACACCTTGATAGAAAGTAATTGTTATTATTATTTTCAATTACATTTTATTTTTGCATTTAAATTATACTTAATAGAAACATTGTGTCTATTTAACCCTTTTTTTTTTTTGCTGGGATATTTCCAGTTTGTAGAAAATGTTTACAGGTTGAAGTTTTGTTTTAATATTATATATTATTATAATAATTGTGTGTCATCAAGTCAATTGTGATTTACATCCGTCTTTGCTGGGTTTTCTGGATAGATAATACTCAGAAGTTGTTTACCCTTCTCTTATTCTGGGTTTGCCCTGGGTCTGTGCAGCTTGCTCAAGGCTGCAAGGATGGCTGAACTCCTAAGAAGCACACTGTGCAAAGAACTCCTGCAGCTAGATACCTTAGAGCAGGGTTTCTCAGCTTTTGGCCCCCAGGTGTTCTTGGACTTCAGTTCCCAGAAGCCCAAGTCAGTATAGCAGCTGACTGAGGCTTCTGGGAATTAAAGTCCAGTTGGGGCCCAAGGTTAAGTAACTCTACCTTAGAGTTAGGAAATCACAAGGGTTCATCCCTGGGACACCACAAGGGTCTGTCTTACTCTCGGGTTTTAGCCCTGAAATTTTAGGGAATGGGATGCTGGTTACCTGCCAAGTCTAATAACTGAAGATAGACTTGATCCCAGAGAATAGGAAGGTGTTAATGATATGATAAATTTAACTGGTTCAACAGTGATATTTTGCAACTTGATTTTGTGTTTCAGAGCTCTGATGTAGTAGCATATAATTTCTGGTCTCAATGTCTTTAGCATTGGTATAAGATTAAGCAATAGCTTCTCAATCAAACTTTACTACATCTGCTGCTGCTAGAAATAGTGGGTGGGCACCGAAGCCTCATCGTGCCTACCTAGGCTTCAGCTGCCTTCACTGGTGTTGCCGCCGCCAAAGCTGCCGCCTCCAGGCCCCCATGCCTAGGAGACAGCAGCTGCGCCTATAGTTCGCACCGGGTGAGCAGGTAGAGGATCAAGGGCTGAGCTGCTCAGGCACTGCTCTGCCCCCACTCAGCTCCCAGGCAGGCACCTCTGCTGCTGCTTCCGTCTCTGCTTTGGCTGTTGAGCAATGGAGTTTAGAAGTGAGCGTGACTGGCCAAGTGGGTGTGGCCCATACCTGACAAGCATGGCTCCGGACATTACGGGACCTGCACAGAACTGTTCTGCATAGGTCCCTTCTACACATGCATAGAAGCCTTCTACGCATGCCCTTTTGCGCAGAACCCTTCTACGCATGCGTAGAAGGCTTCTACGCATATGGAGAAGGCTTCTACGCATACGTAGAAGACTTCTATGCATGCGTAGAATGGACCTGCACAGAAGGGGATGCACAGTAACCACTTTTCCCCCGCTGCCAAATTACAGGATGGCGGCGGCTCCAGGAAGGAAAGGAAGAAAAGCGATGCAAAATTACGGGAAATCCCTGCCAATACAGGATACTTGACAGATATGGTGTGGCCTATTGGGATTTTTGCTACCTGTACATCCGTACCAGGGTGCACTGGGTGCAGCACACCACTGGCCCTAGCCCCAAGGCCATGCCATTCTTTTGCGGCCACTAGGCCAATATGACGTCCAAGCAAATAACTTCTCATGTTTGTCAGGCTCTTCACATAGATGGGAACACATCTTAAATAAGGGTATGCTTGTTTGCTTCTGAACTGTACATCAGATATAGTACTTGTATCCCCAGCTGATCAATTTGCTAATATAGGCTTGAGGTCCTCCAGTATATCTCACTTCTTCTGTTCTTGCTAGTGGCAAGGCTTAAAACATATGCCTCACAAGCGGAAGAAATGCCTTGGTCAAATTTATGATTTAATAATTTATTTTTTAAAATGAAGTGTTCTTTTTTATTTTCCTATTTGCTAAGTACATTGAATATTCAGCTGTATTTTTCCTTGGGGAGGAAAAGGTCAGCATGACTGCTTTCACTATTAGTTCAGCTTACAGGCAACTGAGCCTGTTTTAAGCAGGACAGCAGACTTTTTGTTCCATTTTTTCAGAACTATTTGTACAATGTATCCTGTTACTGACAGCACCAGCTGGAGTTCAAAGAGGGAAATGGTCAAACCTAACCCTCCTGTTGGGCAAGGAATATTTGTCTGGAATTTTGGTCTTGGTTTATGATACAGTGGTAAGGTTTATTGTTTTACTTGGACGTCATCTAGGTAGGTATTTCATTCTTGTTATTTAAATTTAGTTAGTTGGAATCTGATTGAATTATGTAATTTTGTTTCTATTTGTGTTATCTTTATTTAATGTTGTGAGCCGCCCAGAGTGGTGTGTGCACCAATAGGGCGGGATATACCGGTAAGTTAAACAAACAAAGGTAGAGCTCACACTCAAGTTGCTACGTATCCTGTGCTGTAGCAAAATAACATGTGTTGCTATTTAGTACCCAAACATCATGAATAAGACCAGTGTCTCCTTTTTTAACCATAGCACCCTCCCGTTCAAACATACTTCAGAAATCCTCAACTTTTTATACATATTGAGTAGTTGGGGATGGAATGGGAAATTAAGGAGTTTAGCAACCATTCTGAGAGTGCAGGAATACATTTGATTCCTGAACCTTAGAAGCTGTTGAAATAGATTGTCTACTCCGAACCCGTACAGCCACTTTAATTTTTCCACCTCGGTGTCAAGTACAGTGGACACCTCAGTTAATGTAATCAATACTATACTGAAACAAGGCAAAGAAACATCAAATCCAACAGCTATAGGGCTACTATGCTATTGATAGAAATAAGTACTTGAATGAATAATATTAAATGTTCTAGTCCATAAAACTGAACTTTTAGTTCCAGAACAGGCAGACTTTAGCCCTCGCAATAGTTGTGCAGCTCAAATCTTAAATCTAGCCTAGCATATATATGGATTTTTTTTAAAAAAACACACACACATAAAATAAATGGAGCAGCATTTATCAACCTCAAAGTGGCAGATGACGCTGTCCAGCATCAATTGCTGCTCCAGATGTTTGATGTTGTTACTAAAGATCATAACAGAAATGGTCGCCATTCTTTGTCTAAGCCAAATAATTTCAAGGGAGGCATAGTCACTGAAGGAATCAAAAGAACAGTCTCCCACAGGATAGTGTCCTGGCCCCATTACTATTTAACATTTACACAAATGATCAGCCAACATCCCTATACTCCAGGAGCTTCATCTATGCTGATGATCTTGCCTTGACAGTTCATGGGGAAACCTTTGAATCCATCGAGCAATGGCTAATCTCTGCCTTAGAAGATCTTTCCACATGTAAATTCACCTTTAAATACTGAATGTGTTAAATGCTTTATTATGATAAGCTCTTTGGGGTGGGAAGGATAGATTAATCTTAATAGGTGGGCAAAAGAAACACGATAGCCCTGCCACTGTTCTGATCATGTGGAGAGTGAGAGTCGTTTAAAAAGTGTAGTCTCTTCACATGATCAATAACTTCAATTTTTCAAGATTCTAGATTGTACTGAGACTTGTCAGATATAGCAGAGGCTTTCCTTTTCAGGTCACCCCTTTCTCTGCGAAGCTGTGTTCATACAGGTAGCCAGCCCTCTGTTCCACCATGTATAACAAAAATAAACACTAAAAAATTACAGTAAAACCCCTACTTATGAAAAAAAAGTCTATTCCGTAGTTTTTTTTATGTAACTCGAAGCAAATCCATAGGATAAATTATTATTTTTATGTAACTCGAAGCAAACCCATAAGAAAAAGAATCTTAATGTAACTCAAAGCAAACCCATAGGAAATCAGGACATGGTTTTAGCACAAAATCATTATGTAAGTCAGATTTTATGTACCTCGAGGCATTTATAAGTCAGGGTTTTACTGTACATAGTTGAAATGTTTGAAGTGGTAGCCATGTTACTTTGTGCAAGCATATCAGAGAATAAACAAAACAGCAAAAAAAGACAAAACTGTTGTGGCACCTTAAAGACTAACTCCTGTGGAGTTGATCCACTAAAGCTCACATTTAAATACAGGAGTTAGTCTTATAGTGTCACAACAGTTTTGTCTTTTTTTTGCTGTTTTGTTTATTCTCTGATATTCACTGTATTGGGGTATTGGATTTTCTGTATCACCGAGTATATTGCGTGCTATGGTGAGATTGTATTTTGTATTTGTTGGATTGTATTTTTGCTTGTGCTCTTCTTGCATTGTGTATTTCTATATACTGTATTGTATAATGTGAGTTGTGATTAATTTTTTGTAACTGTTTGGTTATATTGTATTTTGCATTATTGTATCTTTATACTGATCCTTTAAATATCTGTAAGCCGCTTTGGGTCGCCCATTGGGTCGAGGAAAGCGGAGTATAAATAAAACATTATTATTACTCTCTGATAAAGAATTACAGTATCTTAAAAACTAAATCAGTTATTTCAGTGGAGACTTTTGTGAATTATAATACACAATTTTAAGTAGGTTATAATCCATGACAATGCTTACTGAAATAAATACGTTGGTCTGTAAAATGCTGTAACTCTTTCTTCTCCTTCACATAAAGAAAGTGTGACAGGGAGGGGAAAAGCTCCATTGCTCCATTTGCTTATGTGTTCAATTTAAATATTTCCTAAACGCTTGAATAAAGCTATGATGTTCCTTTTTTGGCCAGAAGATAGAAATTGGTTTCCTATTTTTAATAATTGTGATAGTAAATCAAATACACTTTAATACAACAATACAGAAGAGGCAGTCTAGTTTAATATATCATTGAAACATCTGACAAAGAGTGTTACTCTGCTAACTGGAAAATATTTGTAGGAATGAAAGGAAATTTTCACATAACTTTTAAAACAGAAATTTATTAGCCATTGGGGAGTAGGAGGCAATGAAACCAAAATATTCATTACACAATTCTCAACTGCTTTGAAATTTTTGCTTCCAGTTTAATACAGTTCACCATTATAAATTGAAGGCAGATTGTTGTTGTTTTTTTAAACAGTAATGTATTCAGGTTGATATCTGTCACAGACAATTGGGCTTTATTCATTTCCTATCGGCTGCATAATTCTGAGAACAAAAAAAAATAGAAAGCAGTGTTTATTTTTTTAACTTACTAGCATTTTTTACCCCGCATTACCAGACAGGTTTTTTTTGGGGTGTTGGTGGTAGGGGTGGTTTTGGGGGGTGCACACACACACAACACAACCACACACACACACGCACAACACACACATGCCGAAGCTGCGCGGAGAGGAGGGGCTTCCCTTCCCCCCCCTGAAGTTTCGGCAAGGCCACACGCACACACCGAAGCTACGTGGAGAGAGGAGGGGCTCCCCCTCCCCCCGAAGCCTCGGCGAGGCCACACACATGCACACAGAGCAAGAGAGAGGGGGGAGCTCCGGGTTTGGCCCTCGCCTGTTGGAGAAGGGGGTGGAATTCTCCAACAGGCATGGGCAAAGCCGTGGCAAGGGTGCCGCCGGTCTTCGCTCCCGGGGCCACATGGAGAAGAGGGGCTCCCCCTCCTCCACGTAACCCTGCCGAGGCCGGAAGGCATTTTTTCCCTCCGCAAGATGGAGGCCTTGAACAGAGCGCCGTTCATGGCCTCCATCTCCCGGAGGGAATCTGTTCGTTTTCCTCGGTAGGTAGGGGCTGAAGTGTTTGACCCCCATCCTCCGTGGAAGGCGATGTCTTCCCTCTGGGAGACGGAGGCCATGAATGGAGCGCCGTTCTAGGCCTCCATCTCCTGGAGGGAAGCTGTTCCTTTTTTTCAGTGGGCAGGGGCTGCAGTGTTCAGTTCCCGTCCTCCATGGAAGGCGATGTCTTCCCTCTGGGAGATAGAGGCCTTGAACGGAGCACCGTTCTAGGCCTCCGTCTCCTGGAGGGAAGCTGTTCCTTTTTCTCAGTGGGCAGGGGCTGCAGTGTTCGGTTCCCGTCCTCCATGGAAGGCGATGTCTTCCCTCTGGGAGACAGAGGCCTTGAACGGAGCACCGTTCTAGGCCTCCATCTCCCAGAGGGAAGGCCTTTTTCGGCCTGACTGTGGGAAGAAGAGGGGCTCCCTCTCCTTTCCGCAACCCCGCCGAAGCCATAGGCATGCATCTCCTGGACACATCGGCAGTTTTTTGCACACGGTGCTTGCCCCGCCTCCTCCGTGCTCATGTCCTTCAGCCTGATTGGCTGAGGGGTGGCCCAGTGCAGAGGACGCTGGGATGTGTAGTTCTTTTTTTGTTGTTCGTGTTTGTGGGGCGTTTGCCCCACTCTGTTTCGGGACCCTTGCGGCGTTGTGGGTTCAGTTTTAAGGTAAGTGTGCGGCTCAGTACAGGATTGTTGGGCCGGGTGTGGGTGCTGATGCTGGACATTCACCACCGATCCACCTTGTTATAGGTATAGATATCATGCCTTTTCTCCCAACAAATTCTCCAAAACTGTTCTAAACTTAAATCTAAGATAAATATAGCAATATAACTAAGTTCACAGTGAAACATGAAAACAGTAATAACAAAACAACAGTAAGGTTGGAACAGAGATAAAAGCAAGCAAATAAAATTCAGCAATAAGCAACTGGCAAGTACTCCATGGACTGTGGTGGCTTACTGGTTAAGGTGCTGAGCTTGACAACTGGAAGGTCGGCAAGTCAGCAGCTCAAGACCCCAAGTGCTGCACAGTGGAGTGAGTTCTCATCATCTGTCCCAGCCTTGCCAACCTAGCAGTTTGAAAGCAAGAAATTGCAAGTAGATAAATAGGTACCACTTCAGTGGGAAGGTAAACAGTGTTCCATGGACTCTAGTGTCTAGTCCTGCCTGTCACATGATCATGGAAACATCTGCAAACACAAAAAGTGCTGGTTCTTTGGCTGTAAACAGAGAGTCAGATATGACTGGCTTTTGAGCAAGGTTGGCCTTTTTGGTAAAGGTCATTTACCTAGGTCATAGTGTTGGAAGTGGTCAATTGGAACTTATTGATGCAAAAGTCCAAAGTGTTCCTACTAAAAGAAATAGGTGAAATCTTTCTTAGGCCTTGTTGGTTTTTACCGTGCTTTCATTCCAGGATTTAGTGAAATTGCTCACCCACTAACTGAACTGACTAATAAGAGGAAGCCTATTAAGGTCAAATGGAACCAGGAGTGTCAAAAGTCTTTTGAACTATTAAAAGAGAAAGTGGTATCAGCACCTGTTCTCTCTGCTCCAGATTTTGATAAAGAGTTCATCTTAAAAACCGATGCAAGTAAACATGGGTTGGGAGCATGTCTTATGCAAAGTGATGACAAAGGTGTTTTACATCCTATTTCATGTTTCAGTAGAAAGCTGTTACCAAGAGAACAGAAGTATGTCATTGTTGAATTGGAATGTTTAGCTATTGTTTGGGCTATGACAAAGCTACGTCCATTTTTGTGGGGTAGAAGGTTTCAACTTCACTCAGATCACAGTGCTTTGAGGTTTCTTAACAAAATAAAAGGTTCCAATCAAAGGTTGCTCAGATGGGCGTTATTGCTTCAAGATTATGACTATGTTATCAGTCATGTGCCCGGATCTCAGAATGTTCTTGCTGACCCTGTTAAGCAGAATGTATCCTGAGGCAGCAGACCCTGGGGAAGGAGAAAGTATTACCTGAAATGTATATCTGACTGTTAGTATTCTGTTTGCTTTGCATTGCCATTGTGTAACTTTTCTTAAGTTTGCCTCCAGATTTTGTGTTAAAATCTGTAAGAGCTTCATTGCTGTACTCTATATATGTAAAAGGGGTTGCTGTATTGCATTTGTGTTCATATGTTATGTATGTTTTGGGATCCTGCTAATTATCCTCATCAGGGATGAGGAAGGTGAGGTGACAGCCCCAGGGGTTCCTCATCCCCTTCTCCTATTATTTCTGAATGAAGATAAAAGGGCAATTAAAGAGAATTCAAGTTTAAATGTTTTGCATAGACCTGAACTCTGATCTGCAGGCTGGAAAGCAATTGTGTGAAATTAAGCAACCTAGAAAGCTTGTTGCTCTAGACTGGGGTTTGCTCTAGACTAGAGTAAATGTACTTGGAATTGGATTGTCCTTTGTTTGCTGAACCTGGACACAGCATATTGTATGGCAGGGTTGAAAGTTGCTTTAGGTGTCCATCCAATTAGTTAAGAATTTTGTTTTAGCCTAATCTCTCCCTGGCTCTGCTGGATGCCCTTAATCCTGGCTACTGTTCATATTCAGCTCCTAACTCTGATCTAAAGTGAGGACAAATACAAGAGATACTCTCTATTGTCCTCTGGACCAAGATCGTGTTGAATTTTATCATTAACAATAGTGCCCATTCTTTCTGTGGACACTGGAAATACTGAACCATATTAGATGGCATGGTTGAAAGTTGAATTTCCAAATATCCAAATCTTCTTTGCACAACTCATTTGTACACCTCAGATGAACCGTATTTTTCATACCTTTTAGATTTCTCAGCCCAATTTGCATGAATCTTTTTCACAAACGATAGTGCAGAGATTCACATACATTTTTGTTGCTTCTTGCTGCTACATGTGAAGATGTCTAGTTTGGTTTATTTATCTAATACTTACCTTGGAGTCGTTATTCAGTGAGGAGTCCACACATTGGTAGACATCTCTGTGACGACATTCCGCACATGTAAATGGACCTGGGAAATCAAGTCCATCTGCATGCAGGTCTTTAACCATTTGGATATCACGTCACCCACTGGTTTGGCAGACCATGACATGTGCCTTCCGCTTTCACCTTGCCCAAGGGATCCAACAGAAAGTGCTTTGGTGAGTTTTAGTCCCAGCCCAACATCATTGACAAAGTGATGGGCAACACTGCCTAGTTAGACCGCTCAAGCCCCTGCGCCTCAACGAGGCTCTCACCTAGTGGGAGTTATTTAATACTGATTTTTTAAAAATATGAATACAATATCTCTGCCCTCTTCCTAAAATCCTATGGCAATTTTGCACTGTGAATATGTTTTGCGTATAGATTTAGATTAGTTTGCACAATAAGTGATCAAGGTTGATTGACAGTTATGTATGTGCATCAGTCAAAAAGTATAGACAAATGTTTATTAACGGAATTGCTACTTAATTGGTCAGTGGTTACTGGCTAGGGAGGTTTTGGGATATAAAGCTTGTGTGTGCAGGAGAAAGTCAGTTAGTGCTGACAATTATAGAGGTTTAAGGGTTTATATGGAGAGTGATAATGAATAATCTGTTTGTGAAGAGGCTGTGAATAATTGTGTCATCTTGTTAGCACTTGTATCAAAGGAAATATATTTCTGTCTCTCTTTGGAATGGAAAGTGTTTCAGTTATGAAGAAGAAAAGTAGAGACTTGTGATTATATAATGAAGCAACTGAGAGAACAATACAATTTATTTTTAACCTCATTGAACATTTTCTATTCTTTGTGTCATAGTTTTTAATAAAACTCTTTTCAGCTCATAATAATTGTGTCATCCAGTCAACTGACTTATAGTGACCTTTCCCATAATTTTCTAGACAGGGAATACACAGAAGTGGTTTACCTCTCCCTTCTTCTGCGGGAACCTTAGATGTGTGCAATTTGCCCATGCGTCAGCAAACTTGGCTCTCCAGATGTTCTTGGACTTCAATTCCCAGAAGCCCTGATCAGCAGGTGTACTGACTTAGGCTTCTGGGAATTGAAGTCCAAGAACACCTGGAGAACCAAGTTTGAAGAACCCTGGTCATGACTATACAGTGAGGAATCAAACTCCCAACCTCTGGCTCTGTAGCCTGATACTTAAACCACTGAGCTATCCAACCAGCTCTTTCAGTTCATAAACATTGCTTGTTATTTATAGATAGCAGACAAAAAATATTGCACCCATATGTATCTTTGGCTATCCCATTTGGCTATCCCAGTATCATTAAAGTAAGTTTTCCACACAGACACAAAATCTTGATTTTAGGAGGGGCGTATAAAGGGTTTTAGCTGAGGAAAGTATAGTAAGAGTGTAAAATGGAACACTTATCATTTTGCCTGGCTTGGTCACTGGGATACTCCAAGAAAAGGAATTCCTGTTCACAAGTTTACATGACACTTAAGCCACAGGGCAGGGGTTTGGGGTGACTGTTGTTTAGGCAGATTAACCCTGTGAAAGCATTTTATCCTACACTTCCCAGGCAGATTTTCCCTGCCTTTTCAGGTGGAAACCTCCTGTCGCAATTGATGGATGCTCATTCATCAGTATTGGGAGACTGGAGGGGGGGGGAGGTTGATACTGCAGAAAGAAAGGTGGCTATGATCTTCTTGCATCAGTGTTAGGACTATTCACAGGGAACAGTGGAAATGTGTGCCCTGACTCCATCATTTCAAAAGCATTTCTAATGTATATTTTCAATTTATGAAATACAATATTGTTAGTAAAGTTAAGTTTGAGGCATGTTATAAGTGTGGCCCAATTTTGAATTCAGCTGTATTTATGTAATACCCTATTTAACTATTAGGAACAATAGAAGTAATTTTTACTTATGTGCTTCTCAATGAGAATATAATCTGAAGAAAGGATTTATATTAACCAAAGATTTGAGGTGTCAGAGCATAAAGAAATGACTGTTTTACAGAGACTGCAATTGTAAAATACATCTCTCTCTCCACTCCCCTTTGGGGTGTGTGTGTTCAAAATAGATCCAGAAGTGTATTAAAATGAGATATTTTTCTTTTACTTTTAAATTAAGTTTTTTTAATGTTTGTTATGTAAAGTAGCATATGTTTTCAGTTTAAGTCCAAAGTTTGTTTCTTTTCTGTTATTTTAAAAGTTGGCAGAGTGGTAACCTCTTTGTTTAGCTATCCATTGAATGATGAAAAGAATAAGAAATAATACATCTTTATAGATGGAATTGTTGAAAAAGACAGTAGTTTTTGTAGCTACTTTTGATGGCTAGAACTGCAAGAATGTTTTTTAAAAATGATAAAAATAGTCTTTCAGTGTCCTGGCTGTAGAAAATATCATTTTTTTTAAATAAAAAAAGTTGGCCTGAGAAGGTACTAGCAATTCTGAGGGAATGGTCTGATAGTTCCATTAATGAAGCTACGTTATTCTTGGACTGGCAGGAAAATGGCCTGGAAACCACATGTATGCAACTTTGAACTACTTAGCAGAAGGACAAGGCTACAGATGTATTACAGTGTTATTTAATTTTCATCCTTCCTCTCTGTCTGGAAGTCTAGATTTCCTGCTTCTTGTGACCTCAGGTGTGAGAACCTACAATGTCTGCCTTTTGGACAAGAAATTTTGATGTAGGCCTGATCCCTTTCTTGGCATCCAAATTAAGTGTGAGGGTCACGTGTTGTGTCATTGTATATTCAACATGCTGTTGTCCACTGATCCCATACATAAGCAACTTGAATGGCACTGTTGAAAAACCCAAGAAAGAAATGCCAGTCTGTCTTTTTAAACCTACCCAGACTACATATTTCAAACATGAATTTATTGATCCGGATGGATTCCAGAGGGAACTGGGGGAATTTCCTCTGGATCGGCAACACGATTCACCTGAGGCACTTGTTGACCTGTGGTACGGGTCGACGACATCTGCCTTGGATGTAATCGCTCCACTATGGCCTCTCAGAGCCCGTGGAGCTAGGTCATCCCCGTGGTTCACGGAAGAACTACGGGAGCTCAAACGGGAAAAGAGACGCCTTGAGCGCCGCTGGGTGAAGACCCAGAGCGATTCCGATTGGACACTAGCTAGAGCCGCTATTAGGGCCTACCTAGTGGCGATGGGGGTGGTGAGGAGGCAGTACTTCACCTCCCTTATTGCCTCCACTGATAATCGCTCAGCCACCCTGTTTCGGGTGACCAGGTCCCTCCTGGGTAGGGCGGGCCTGTGCCTGGTTGGCAGGGATCGGCTGAGCAATCCTAACCAACTACAGACCTGTCTCCAACCTTCCTTTTTTGGGGAAGGTTCTGGAGAAGGCAGTGGCACGTCAGCTGCATGGGGTACTGGATGAAGCGGAATATCTGGACCCCTTCCAGTCAGGATTCAGACCTGGATATGGTACTGAGACTGCATTGGTCGCTCTGATGGATGATCTCTGGCGAGAGCGGGATGGCAGTCATCCGTCCGTCCTTGCTCTTCTTGACCTCTCAGCGGCCTTCGATACCGTTGACCATGGTATCCTTCTGGAACGGCTCCGAGGATTGGGGATCCAGGGCACGGTGTGGTCCTGGTTTTCCTCATTTCTGAGGGGCCGGACCCAGTCGGTGTGGTTGGTGAGTGAGAGGTCGAGTCCTAGGCCCCTAAAATATGGGGTGCCTCAGGGCTCGGTACTCTCTCCTCTCCTATTTAACATCTACATGAAGCCGCTGGGTGAGATCATCCGTTCCCACGAGGTGCGGTACCACCAGTACGCGGATGACACACAGTTGTACATCTCGGTCCGTGGGGACCCCAGTGATGCAGTCAAAGTCCTTTCCAGCTGTCTGGAGGCTGTTGGGGTCTGGATGGGGGCAAATGGGCTACAGCTGAATCCTAGCAAGACTGAGTGGCTATGGATAGGGGGTCCTGCGTTATCCCGGGAGCTACCATCTTTGGTTTTGGATGGGGCTGTTTTGCCCCAGACCAACCCGGTGCACAACTTGGGGGTCCTCCTGGATTCGCGGCTGCTGCTAGAAGAACAGGTGGCGGCTGTGGCCAGGAGGGCCTTCGCCCAACTTCGGGTGATTCGCCAGTTGCGCCCGCTCCTGGACCGGGACTCTTTGCTCATGGTCACTCACGCTCTGGTGACCTCCAGACTAGACTACTGTAATGCGCTCTACATGGGGCTGCCCTTGATGACCATTCGGAGGCTGCAGCTAGTCCAGAATGCCGCAGCCTGGGTGGTGATGGGGTGTGGACGTTATGCCCATGCCTCACCACTGCTTCGGGGGCTGCACTGGTTACCAGTTTGTCTCCGGGTGCAATTCAAGGTGCTGGTTTTGACCTTTAAAGCCCTACATGGTAGTGGGCCAGGGTATCTTAGAGACCGCATCGCCCTAAGGACATCTGTCCATCCAACCAGAGCGGACCGGAGGGGCTCTCTAATTGTGCCATCAGCCGGGGGGCTCGCCTCTCTGGCACAAGGAGGAGGGCCTTCTCCGTGTCCGCACCGGCCCTTTGGAACCTCCTGCCTGTGGAACTGCGTCTCCAGAGGGAGTTGTTGCCCTTTAGGAAGGAACTAAAGACCTGGCTGGCGGGCCAAGTTTGGGGTGCGGGTGGGGATGGGGGTACCGTTGGGTGGTTGGTATAGAGAAGTGTGCCTTCCCCCAAGGTCCCTTCGGTTCTTACGCACCTTTTAGGGGTGGGTTTTTTTAACTTTTAACTTTTTTTATCATGTGTCTTTTATGTATTTACTGTCCGCTATGTAAACTGCCCTGAGTTGGGTTGTACCTGAGTGGGCGGTATATAAGCGTGAAAAATAAATAAAAATAAATAAATAAATAAGACTAGTCAGTATAAGTGTAGCATAGTAGTTGCGGTGTGGGAAGAGCAAGCTCCTAGTTTTCACTCAGCCATGAAACTCACTGAATAACCAGAGGACCCTTCAACTTTATAAGGTTCTGGTGAGAATAAAAATGAAGAGCAAGACAAGAGGTTTGCCTTCTTAAGTTCATTATATGAAAAGCAAAATGCGAGCTGAAAAAATACTTTGGGTATGTTTGATTCCTTGGTCATTTTGTACCCATGTCGGCTATGAAAGCCTAGTTGCCCATGGCTTTCTTTAGTTGAAGTTATCTTTTTCAGTATCTCATTTCTTGCTTACTGACTGTGGAACAGTTATAAAATCAATTGTGTTCTGAGCGCTCCGTGATGTCATCAAAGTAGGTATACTAGTGTTGATTATGCAGTATCGCTTGATGGGGTGATGATGGAATTGTTTACCTTTGTCAAGTATTCACAGTATATCTGGAGAAAGAGAGATGGTTAACACCAAATGGAATTAGGCCACTTAGAGACTTGGGATTTGCTAGAAACTTGGAAAACCATTTCCCCACAAGATGTTGCAAGAAAAGTCATAGAATCTCTAAACATCAAAATGTGGTTAAGACTGATGAAACCTGGAACTATTTTAATTACAAAGAGAATTAATCTATCCCTTCCCTCATATAATTTTTGTTCTTCTCATATATATATTTACCCTTAAGCCACATAATGGTACTATTTTTCATTGTTCCTTGACCTTGACTTGTGGTAAAATGTCATTCCTGTTAACTGGCGTTCCTTGCTTATGTCTAGACTCTTTTTAAATTATAAGGTTCATGCAATTTTCCTGTTTTTCCATCCTTTCTAAATCTCTGTATTGTTCTTCTTTGAAAAGACTGTCTTTTTTTAAAAAAGAAATCTCAATATTCGACTTTCTGCCCTCTAATGCCTTGAAGATTGCAGCAGCTCTTGTAATATTAAACTGCTCTCCAGCAAATAGGCACTTTTGATAACTGTGGAAATTCTTTTCAATATCCTTCATAAGCTGTTCACCTTGTTGAAGAGGCAAAGTCCACTTCCAAAAAAAGGTTTCATTCGTCTTTTACTCTTTAATTTCCCTTTTCTATGTTCACTTGGTAGAACAGATTTCCTTCATTTACCGAATCACTCTGTTTATTGTCCTATGTTTTACCTCTCCACCTAAAAGGTATGCACCACATAGTATCTGCATTCTCAATCTGCTTCTACATTTCCAAGTTATCCTTTTCCTGTTCCCCCTACCAACAGGACTTTCTGCAATCTCATTTATGTTTGTGCATCTAGCATCTAGCAATTGGTCTCCCTGTCTTGATGGACAACTTACACAACACAACAAATTTGGACTATAAAAGGGCACCATTTTATTAGTTCCAGATGCAGTACTCTTGCACTGTATAAAGACAGGATACCGAACATTAGGCAGTCCACTTACCAATCCAATGAGCCATGCTACCCCAGGACACTTGTTAGGAAATGCTCCATGAGCACCCAGTCACATGTCTATGCTGTGGTTCTCCTGTCATGTGCTAGATTAGACCTCCACCATGCAAGCTGGTTATGGCCATGCTTCACTCCCTGGGTCCACAGAGCAGTCCAACACAATGCGGGCTGGATGTCCTGACCTTGCCCCAATATTTCTAGATTTCACCCAATGCCAGAAATCTCTATTCACCAGTAAATTTGTGGCTAAGGAAAGGAAAAAAATATAGCGAACAAAGCAATAAGTAAATATGATTCCTCAGTACTTTTTAAAAGCAAAACACAGCATGAATTTAGAGCAGTATTTTACTAGACTCTCAAATTTCTAACAAAAATAAAAATCCCTTCCTTGGCTCCTACCTTTCTCAATTATCAGGCAGCTGACCAATAGCACCGTTCATCTGATATTTCAGAATCTGTGCCCTGCTGACTAACTCCTTGCTCTTTGCTAAATAAAACTTCCTTCCAGGAGAAATGAAGTAATTCTCCAAGTAGAGAATGGGAATGTTCCCAAATATGAACAAACTGTCTTAAATTCTCAATAATAGTCATGCCTGCCACATGACCACGGAAACGTCTGCATAAGCAGACAGTGCTGGCTCTTCAGCTATGAAACAGATGAGCACTGAACCCTAGAGTCAGATACGACTGGCTTTCGAGCAAGTGAGACTTTTACTTTTAAATGTATTATCCAACCTTAAGTGTGATCAAGTAGTTCAGAGTAGTACAACCCTTCTTCAGATTAAAATAGTGTTTTTTGTGTTTGTACAAAGGTTGGTGTCTCCACTATAATTCACAATCTTTCCATTTCTTTCAGGCAATTAACATTCTTTTTTAAAAAAAATCTCAGCAATACCCACAGCATTAGTTAGTAAGACTGTCATACATGTCTGTGTTTGTTATCACCAGTGTACACAAAGGAAGAATGGTTTGATTGTTTTACTACTTCCCTCCTGTAAACTAGCCAAAAGTGATATGTAAAAGTCAGGGGTCTGGTATCACGTCATGACTCAGGATGAAACTGTTGAGTTTTAAAAGAAAAGAAGAAAACATTAGAATTCATTTGTATGGGGGTGGGGGGGAAATGAAGTAATGAAACTCGTGTATCACAGATACTTTCTTTGAAACAAAAAGAAAAAGAGAAACTGCTCATTTCTCAAGCTCGTCATATTTCATGGATGACAATAACGTTAGTTTCAGGTTGGACCACTTAGATATTATCTGGTTGTATAAAGGCAACCACACTTAACACAAATTGTTTTCATTTACACCAACCTTTTTGGAAGTAAAATTGATAGTATTTTGTTACATACAATATCCAAAAGTGTACTGAGATACTCATCTCAAACTTAAAAGCTTCAGCTGTGCTGTGAATTCTTGCGAGTATTAAGACATGTAAATCATTTAAGAGGTGACTCAGTTCTGTTTTAGTAATAGAAACTACCATTATAAAGCTCCCCTAAATATGTTGAGCCTCTGTTTTGTAAAATAAAGGTGACAATTTAGAGCAGGGCTTCTCAACCTACAGCCCGTGGACCAGACCCGGCCCACAGCACCATTTCATGTGGCCTGTATCACCGTCACAAATGGAAGTGGAAGCAGACGTGTTTACGACAGCTGTAAGTGCACCCTAGGCTGTCATAAACATGTTTACGACAGCTGTGGACATGTTGTATGGCAGCATTTATGGCGGGGGGAACCACCAGTCCGGCCCACTCAGCTGTCTGAGAGGGCATGGTCTGGCCCAAGGCATGAAAAGGTTGAGAACCCCTGATTTAGACTATGATAGGACAACAGGAAACAAAAACTGGACTGACTTAAAAAGAAAATTAATGCTCTTATTACCTTAAACTCTGAGAGATAAACATCCACTGTTGTAGCACTATCAATATATGGCATATAGGGGCTTTTTGGGTTCTAATGATTATAGACAATTCAATATCATGTTCTCTGTGCAGGTTCAGCACTGAGTTCTCTTCCAAAAATTATTATTATTGTTATTATTATTATCATTATTATTATTTATATACTGCTTTCCTCACCCTAGGGCGACCCAAGGCGGTTTACAAGTTACAAAATACAGTATACAAAGTATAAATTCAAACAATAAAACACGTAACAATATAGCAAGAATACAATTTGTGCATATGACATATGAGCAAGGAATACAGTTTATACCTAAGACACAATTTAGCATTAAGACATCAATAACCAACAAATCCGGATCCTAAATGGAGCCTGTGTTTAACTCTAACAACGGAGCCCCGGGGCTCAACGCCAACAACGGAGCGTTGATTAGACTACCACATGTATCTTCCAAGGCTGTCATCTTCCCACTCAGTTCTCTTCTGACCACAACAGACTCCTTCAGTGAATGGACATAAATTCACACTTATTCCATCTCCCAATCTGACAACAATATTACTCAAACAAGCTTACAAGAATATAGCCGGAAAGCATTAATTGTCCACTATGGAGTTCAAATGTAAATTTCTCAAATGCAGTTCAGGGTTCTACCAAATACGTTGGCTGTTCTGGTCTCCATTGTAGTACATCAACTATCCTGCATGAAGACCATCCAGTCACCACCAGAGACAGGTCAAAAGCTGCTCCCCCTCCGTATCTTCTCCTGGCATGCAGGGTGTGCTGTTACCACTGTTCCTGCTGCCTCCATTATGACCAGCAGGTCGCTGCTGCTCTATTTTGCACCCTCAGACTACTTCAGTTTTCAAGCCTGCAAATGAGAGTGGAGCAGAAAGGTCCTCTTGGTGTTTGCTTCTTGCTTCCATCTGTTTGTGGCAGGTTATGGATCATGCGTCTACTGCTGCTCCCTTACTGAACAGTGAGAGCCCTGCTGGCAGTTGCTCATCATCTTCCTCCTTTGGTAGCTTGTGTGTTTCATAGACATTGTTGATATTGCCACCACAGCTGGGACAGGCCTTGCTGTCTTGTTTCACATACTCTGGTCATTTCAAGAAAACCACGCCTCACTGCCCACCATACTGAGCAGAGCAGCAAAGGGGCCATTCAACAATTATGTGATCCTCGAAAGGGGGGGAGGGGGTCTTCCATCTGAATTACGGAAAATTACATGGGGGTGGGGGGTCAGGTCAAAGATTACATAATCCATTTGGAGCTGTTGTGGTTTCGAACCATGCCACTTTTTTAGGTTTAAAAATGATCTCTGGGAATTTTGATCCGATTTGAGATTATTGAATTGCTTGTGCAGTCTCTTTCTAACCTGCAAAAAAAAAATCTTTGCAAAGGGTGTGATGTATCGAGAATCCTCACCGATACGTTCTGCATTAGGCACCAATAGTGAAAAGCTCTAAAAATTAGAGTTTCGATACAAAAGCTCTGGATTACGTAATTTTAAGGGGGGAGGGGTTCAAAGCGAAAATTATGGTCGGATTACATGGGGGAGGGGGGTCAATTTTCCCCCAAAAAATAGATCACGTAATTGTTGAATAGCCCCAAAGGACTTTCCTGGTAGTCACTCCTTTCACTTATTGCCATCTTCTTGTAATGAATGGATTTGCCTTTGATACTTTTCCAGAGGCGACTGTGGAAACAGACAGACAATTCAAGGGAGCCTAAAGCCCACCTGGCACAGAGTGCTGTGTGTTCGTCTCTCTGGCCTAGATATCTGTACTGTATCACAAACAGCTGGCAGCAGAACAGGCAAGTGGTCTAAAATCAATATTCATGGTGTAACTTTACCAGGCTAAAGGCATACCATGAATGTTCTCATTACGAACAGGCTTGGCACTAAACTGCAACCTCAGTCCCTGCAGTGCGGGGAGCTTCGAAGCCTTTCAACACAGGTAGTCTGACACTCCAGCTTCCCTTACCCAGGGTACTTGTCTGGAGTTCCAGAATGGTTCTAGAATGATCGGCATGGAAATAGTATATGTTAACATTTGGTTTCATTTGTAATGTATACATATCAAGGTATTATGCCTTGCGTTTGACAATATCAATTCTAAAATTTGGAGGGGATTCAAAAGCACATTATATCTTAATAATTGTGGCGACTAATGAAGGAAAAGCTCTAGGTCTTTCAACTTCTAACTTCCAAAGATGAATAGTTTCACGAGCCAATTCTCCTTCATTCTCCTTTTCACATTCTTACACATTTTGTGTCAACAGAGGCCTAACATTTGGTGGGAAACAGTGGCTGTCTTTACTGCAGCAAAATGTACGAGTAGCACTAAGCTATGAACAGTCTCATTTTCTTGGTAATAACATAGATCAAAGTATTGGCTTCTCTGTTTGTTTTGCTAGAAACACACTAGTCTATTTAATCAGTGATCAGAATCCTGTTAATTATATCCAGAATAGAAAGATAAAGTTTGTTCTTGCTTGAAAGACAGTCCCCAGAGTGTCAATCATGTGTTTAGGTAGACAATGTGTATTCACACCCAGCCACAAACTCTTGGGGGGAGGGGGGGTTGCACTTCCCCTCAACCCCATGTACAGGTGAAACTTGAATATCGTGCAAATATTGATTCAATCCAGTAATGCAACTTAAAAGGTGAGACAAATATATGAGATAGATTCATCACATGCAAAGTAAGACAGTTCAAGCCTTACTTTGTTATAATATTGATGCTTATGGCTTACAGCTTATGAAAACCCCACCCCCCCAATCTCATGTATCATCACATAATCTCATGTACGTAATGCTGTACGCCATGATCATCACAATTATAACGAATTAAGGCATGACATCTCTCACTTTGCATGTAGTGAGTCTATTTCATATATTTGTTTCACCTTTTAAGTGAAATGAATGAACATTTGTACGATATTCTAAGTTTCCGAGTTTCACCTGTACTTCCCAACACACTACCAAGTTTGTTTGCCTTTAATTGTGAGGAATAGTGTCTTTTAGGTCATTTCCCCCAAACACACGCTTGGTTTAGATTCATAAGGTCTTGCTTGCTTATTTAAAAAGAGGAAGTAACTGGCTGATAACTTCCAGTTTTGTAGAAAGATCACTGTGGGCTTAAATAAGGGGAGGGGGGGCAACTGAAATCTTAACCGGTTAATTTCAGATTCCTTAGACAAGCATGGCAATTTAGATTAGTTACAAGGGGAAAACATGGAGAGGGTTTATTCTATTATAGCCGTGTGACTGGAAAAAAATACAAAGTTCAAAATGACTGCATCTCCCTCAAGGAAAAATGGCTGACTGCTCCCAACTAATAAGAGACGAGGGATTAGGGTTAGGCAATAAAATTATAGGCAGGGCTTTTTTTGTACGGTTAGCATACAAAACATGCAAGGAGGTTAGTCCTGGTAACAGAATCTCCCTCTTCCCAAGGGTTATGTGCTAATCCACTGCAAGTGGAATTGCCACATCCCAAGAGAATTATGCCTGCTGCTGTGTTTCATCTGTTGGCATTTAATTTTGCCTGTTCTACATCATTGCTTTTTTAAAGCATTCATCTTTTTAATGTTAAAAGCCTCTGTATCGTGACTGTGTGCTGAGAATATTGGTGAAAATCATCTAAACAAATGTTAGACTTACATAAATAAGTATTGAAGGATTTGTACATTGCCCTGATTATTCTCTCTGTCAGATTATGATCCAGTTGACTTCGAGCAACAAGAAATAAAACAAACAAAAGCCACACTTATTACAAATGATCTTTTGAGTCAATAAACTGTGTAATTACTGTAAACTGGTTTTGCCTCAAGGGCCTGGAGAAAAGACATGGTGCAGATTACAAATTCTCTTTCTATTAATGTTAACAGAATTATATCACTGGTTGGATGTGTTACTCCTGCTGCAATACAGCTATATTTTATACATCCTTATGATTAAATCATATACTGCTGTTTATACTAACAGAACCTATGCTGATAACTCTTTTCTAAAGTAATACTACTGTATTTAGCACTAACTTGTCCTGTATTCCTCCTATACTGAAGAAACTTACATTTTTTAAAAAAATTAATATTTCTTTGCTTGAACAGACTAACATTCTACCCTTTTGGAATCTGCTGCCCTCGAGAAATAGAAATAGTAGTACAATAGAACCTCAGATAAAGTTCAAACTCCATTCCACAAGTTTGGACTTTATCCAATTTTGGACTTTATCCGAATCAAATGGGCGTTGCATCGGATAACGTCCAAAAATGGACTTTATATGAGGTTCCTATACAAAACACCTCGGATAACGTCCATTTTTAGCGGTTTTGGACTTTAAGTCGTGTGCATGAAAACCGCGACTTTATCCGAATCAGACCTTATCCGAATTGGACTTTATCCGAGGCACCACTGTATAAGCAACAGGGTTCTGCTTGCTGAAAGGAGGAGCACTAGACCAGGAAGAGTCAGTGAATTGCCTCCTTAACTCATCATCGGCTGCAACTCCTATCAGAGAATGTATTTTTTCCTGAAGCAGGAAAAATGCCATTGGCGTGAATTTATTTAAGGTGGATCCCAGCTTGCCATGATGTGACCCACACACTATGATCTCGGAGCCATCTCCTGCGGCACCTATGAAATGAGACATGCATGATTTAACACCGGGACTGCAATGGACTGCCGCAGCTTCGAGGATGTTATCAAGCTGCGTGTGCTGACATACCCAGTGGGCAGGGTCGGGTCATCACGCAGTGGCACTGCACAGAGAGTCCTGGCAAAAGTCTGTCCAAGGAGAGTCCAATAGTCAAGTCCAAAGAGCAAGCCGACGTCAGGGTACCGGTAAGGATCAGAGCAAGCATCGAGTTCAAAGGATGTCCAGGGGCATCGTCAAGGTAAGCAGAAGTCAGGGTCACAGCAGTCAGTCACAAGGTACACAGAGGATCTGTCAGGGAGTCGGTCATTGAACTAAGAAATTATACCGACCCTTGCCTAGTGCAACATGCTTATTTAAGAAGCCTCCCAGCTAATGGGTATCAGCTGGGAGCCTTCGCTGATAATGAGCTCTGGCTTTCTTGTGTCTCAGCTGCAGAACCTTTCGGCACCAGTTTCTGGCTGAGGACTGTCAGAGTCTGACAAGTCATCTGCTTGGGGAGTCAGAGTTGGGTCAGAAGCAGGCTGAGATTCCTGGATCAAGTCATCCTCTGGTTCAGGTACAGGCTGGAGCTCAAGGTCAGATGCAGGCTGGGATGGCAGAACTGGGCTGGGCATAAAAAGTATCTCCTGATCCATGTTGTATTCAGAGTCTGGTTTTAATTTAATTTAATTTTTCAATTTGTATGCCATCCCACTCGCAGAGCGACTCTGGGCAGCTAACAAGGAAACACAATATCATAGTTACAATTACAAAATAACAATCACAGAAACATCTCAGCCATCTCAAACATCTCAGCCATCTGATGAGGGCTGGATCACAACAGTGCACCTTCACAACCAGTCCATCTAGCATGGCCTCTTCCACTTCCATGACCGTTGGGAATCAGAGTTCCTCCTCCACTCATTTTGCCGTTGGGCCCAATATGATGGTTTCCAGTGGCATTTCCTCCACTGAGGGGGCCATCACCCCACCTAAAGGGGCTCATCCAGCCATAGCCATTGGCCCCTTTATTTACTGTAGACTATGGTCTACTCCATTACCATAGTGGGATATCGAGCTCCACAGCTGACCAATCAGAGAGCGGCTGGGACAAATGGAGGGATGAGGACCTGACCAGCTCAGTCTTCAGTCAGGTCGGACTCCTTAATTAATTTTTCATGATTATGAAATCTTTGCATAATGTGTTTAGCCAAGTCCTTTTTAGAGTATATACAGGCAATGCTACTTAGTAGCTCTAACCTTTTATCTGCCAATATATGCCATGACTTCAGCGTTGGGAAAGCATGTTGTGTGCAAAGTCATATCAGACAAGAAACAAAACAAAAGAAGATAAGCCTTTGTTGGTAGAAACAAGAACGAATCTTTAGCAATTAGGTCTCTGTGTGTGAAGTGTTAGGATAACCTGTTACCAATACTCTGTTCCAGCGCTGAGGAATTGGCACTGGGAAATACTGGGTTCTGGGATTCCATCCTCTTGGTGTCCATTAAACCAAGAATCTCTGTATGTACACGTTTGTTCCTGTAGCTTGTATAACTCTGGATGGCAGTGGAGTCTGCATTTAATATTTTCCATGTGCTGTATGCTAAACAATCCTTGACTTTATTCTGTGTAAAATTGCTGAATGCGTTGATTGCATTTAAGTTACAACATACATGTGTTTTAGTTTACATTCTTTGCTCAGATGCTTTTAATTTAGAAGCCCTTGAGGTTTAAATCTTAATCCATCATTTTTTCCCATAACAAAAATAAAGCAAACCCTTGTGTGTGCTATTTCTTTCCTCCTTTGCATTGCTGATTCAGTAGCTCTATTTGTTGGGACATATTAACTGGAAAGTTGTGGCACACAGCTGACATTGTTACATTTCAGACTTCTTTGCTTTGGGTCTAATCTCAAATGACTGTGGCATAAACATTTGCATTGTGAATAGTTGCACAGCAATGTTCTCACTATCAGATTATAAATTGTGGTAAAATACCATAACCTGGAGCATTCAACAGACTTGAAAGTTATCCCTTCACTATATAGCCTATGTTGTGAGTTTCCCACAAGCTATTTTTACTGTGTGGACAGAGCTGATTGCAAACTATTCATTATGGTTCCACCAACAAAGGCATATTTGAGTTACAGTAAAACCCCAATTTACATATGCATCGAGTTACATAAAATTCGACTTACATAATGATTTTGTGCTAAAACCATGTCCCGATTTCCTGTGGGTTTGCTTTGAGTTACATAAAGATACTTTTTCCTATGGGTTTGCTTCGAGTAACATAAAAATTCATTTCCCTATGGGTTTGCTTCGAGTTACGTAAAAAAATCCTATGGGTTTGCTTCGAGTTACATAAAAAACGATTTAAGCAAAAGCCTATGGAACGGACTTTTTCATAAGTAGGGTTTTTACTATATATTATAACAGTAACTTAATAAGGGATAACTTAACTTCTCCTGCAGCTGTTGACTTCTTTGGGTTTTTCCCCATTACTGGTGTTTGGCCTCACTACATTGCCAAAGAAACCAAATGCAAAGTCCTGTGAGGAGTACAGAACGATTAGCCTCATGAGTCATGCTCTTAAGGTCTTCTTGAAAATCATCCATAGTAGAATTTATAAGAAAGTGTGAAGAAAGCACAGGTGAAACACAGCTTGGCTTCCGGAATTCTACGGGTACCAGAGGGACACTGTTTACAATGCATTTCCTCATACAAAGATGTAGAGATGTGAGATGTGATGTACATGCTTGTTTTATAGATTATGCAAAAGCCTTTGACAGATGGCAACATGAGAAGATGATCACAGCACTGAATAAAATAGGTGTAGACAATAAAGATATCAGAATCATCACCAACCTTTATTGGAATCAGACAGCTCAGAGTGGGAGAGCAGCTGACAGAGCAGGTTCAAATTTGCAGAGGCTGTGTGTTGTCCCCAACTGTTCAATATATTCAGAGAGTATTTTTTCAGAAGCATTATCAGATTTAAACATTGGCAAAAATTAATGGGGAATACCTGAATACCACCCGATACGCTGATGACACAGTATTGTTGGCCACAAACCTTGCAGATCTTCAGTTGATGATGGATCGAGTTAGAGCTTCAACTGCAGAATATGGTTTGGATCTTAACATCAAGAAGATGAAATATCTCATAAGCCGAAGACCAACTCAAGGCAAGATAATGGCAGAAACACAAGAAATTGAAAGAGTGGATAAAATTGTCTATTTGGGGAGTATGTTAAATTAAAATTAAAATATAAATAGAAAAAACAAGATCCACCTTCAAAAAAAATGTGACACTTGTAATGCAGTAGAGATCTAACTCTCACTACAAAGATCCAAATAGATGTTACATATTCCCAGTGTTGCTATATGGATTTGAAACTTGGACATTGACTAAAGCATCTGAAAAGAGAATCAAAGCTTTTGAAATTTGGATCTACAGACAGCTGCTAAGACATGGGTTGACCATGTGACTAATGTAGAAGTATTGCGTCGGATGGATAAAATTAAAAAATTTTTTAAGACCATTAAGCAAAGAAAGCTCCAATACCTTGGCCATATCACGAGGAACAACATAAAGTATAGAATGCTCCAACTCACTCTGCAAGGAAAGATCCCTGGGAACATAAGCGGACTTCATGGCTGAAGAACCTGAGAGACTGGTGTGGCATGTCCTCGGAAGAACTGTTCTGAGGAGTTAAGGACAGGAAGACTATTACTGTACTGTGATGATAGCCAGTATCCAGAATGGATACAGCAGCTGGAGAAGAAGAAACAGTATAGGAGGCTCATATGTTGCCTTGTGCTTTGTTGTGGTTATTGATACAATAGCTGAAGTGGATGGGAAAGAAAGAGATTATACTTTGTGCCACAGGCCAGTCACATGAAGAGTCTGGTGTGTTTATTTCTAAGTAACTAAAAGTTAGTTATTTTTGAGGCAAATCAAACAGTCATGTCTTAAATTGCCAACATAACAGCAATTAAGTATTTTGGTAGAAAATGCAGCATAACTGTAAATGGTAAACCCAATCGTATGAATTCACAGAGACTTGGGCTTCTGGGAATTAAAGTTCAAGAACACCTGAAGTGCCAAGGTTTGCCACCACAGGCTTAAGCTATTGGATTTCAACCATTGTACAATGTATGTGTGGGAGAACCCAGTAGTGTGTCATGGCTAGCCAAGGAACCTGGGCTCAAATGCCAACTCAAGCATGGTAGTTCAAAAGGGGAGGCGACAAAGTTAAGCAACTCCTTAAATATCTCACATAGAAACACTATGAGAGCCAGCATAAATTGGAAGGGATGGCACATAATAACAACAACAACATGTGAAAAATGCCAAAGCACAGAAAATGTGTTAGGTAGAAATTAAAGACCAAACTCTTTTCACATTGGTTTTGGCCTCTGTCATGACTTCCTGTTCAATTCTAGTGTGAGCCTTGGGAAACAATCACAGACATGGCAATTACCTAATGTTTCTAGAATCTGAAGAACATCCATTTAAACTCTCAACTTGCTACGCTATAACCAGCTCCTGGAAAAATGATGAACTTTCAAATGAAGTGAAATGTGAGTCCAAGCAAAGCATATTTTCCATTTTCTCAGTTCCTCCAGTAACAGATATGGAGTACATTTTGAGGTGTCTGAAATGTACTTTTTAAATACAGCCTAGAGGCAGGATGAATTCATTGTTTTGCCTGTCTTCGCTACTTTTCTATGACCTCAGAAATTTGATGAGGTTCCCCCTCTTACTCTGTAACATAACTAAAGTTTTACAAACATTGGCACTGAATCTAGACAAATATATATTTTAGTGGATAGCATTTGTGGGGCCATGTTTAAAGTTCAGCTTCCCAACCTTCTGTTTTGTTTGCTTATAAATTAATTAGATGGAAAGTTTCTCTTCACCAAAAGCCAGCTCACTGTATAATGATTATCGTTAAATGAGATTAGAGAAGGGGCCTTATTTACCTGTAAGGAGAATTGATTTCACCAATGCCTCTGTGTATGTGTGTATACACACACACACACACACACACACACACACACACACACACACACACACACACACACACACACACACACACCATCTGGGTCTGAAGTCAAACCTTTTGGGAAGCCATCTCTGATAGGAATCTTTCTTTCTCCTCTTTGAGCAGCTCTTCATGTGCTGAGTGAGTGCAAATAGGTGACAGCTGACCAAATGATTTTTCATTGAACTGAGTATTTATAAACTGGATCAGAACTTCATTTGTACTAAGACAGAAGAGTGACTTACTAAGCAGTTAATTTGTGAATAACCAAGACAAATTACAATGTGGTCATCTGTATTCAACTCTTATCAGACAATATAAAAGTTTTGTTGTTCAGTCGCACAGTCGATTCCGACCCTTTGTGACCCTATGGACCATTGCCCACCAGGCACCTCTGTCCCCCACCACCCTCCTCAGCCCGCCCAGCTCTGTGCCCATTGCGTCTACAATACCATCTAGCCATCTCATTTTGGGCCGCCCCCTTCTTCTTTTGCCCTCCACCTTTCCCAGCATCAAGGCTTTCTCAAGTGAATCTTCTCTTCTCATTTGATGCCCAAAGTACTTTAGCTTCATCTTTACTATTTGACCTTCCAAGGAGCAGTCAGGGTTGATTTCTTCTAAGATTGACCCATTTGTTCTCCTCGCTGTCCAGGGTACTCTTAAAATTCTCCTCCAACACCACATCTCAAAGGCATCTATTCTTCTGCGCTCAGCTTTCCTAATGGTCCAGCTCTCACAACCATACATTACCACCGGGAATACTATTGCTTTGACTATGCGAATTTTTCTTTGCAAGATGATGTCTCTACTTTTAACTATGTTATCAAGGTTTCTCACAGCTCGTCTCACAAGAATTAGTCTCCTTTTTATTTCATGGCTGCAGTGATCTTTTATCCTAAGAAAGTAAAATCTGTCACTGCTTCTTCTTCTACTTCTTCCCCATCTATTTTCCAGGGACTGATAGGGCCTGTTGTCATTATCTTGGTTTTCTTGATGTTGAGTCTCAAGCCAGTGGTTTAATATTAAGACTGTAAGGATCTTGTGAACCACAGCTTTTAGGGGTTTGAATACCCTAAATAAAAAACCACTCTATGGTCTCCTGGTTTCAGCTACTCAGTCTAGGACCTCCAAAGGTTTTTCTAGTCATGTATTGTGTTCACACAAGCTTTCCTCTGCATCTGAGAAGCCCACAAGCAAGACACAGGATGCTCTGGTGAACGTTGTACAGTAACTACAGGTAGTAGTCAAAGGCATATTGTTTCAAAGTGTGCACATAGGATATGGCTGTCATGACTAATTGTTGTTAAAAGATTTGCCCTTTAAGAATGTGTCTCCTCCTGTTGTAAATCTGTCCACATTCTGCATCTTTCAGTAGTGAATTGCATAGTTTAACTCTGTTGTATAAAGAAACGTTTCCTCATATTGGGCCTAAATCTCCTACCAGTTCCCATGAGAGAGATAGCATTTTCTCTACACTACGTACTTTTCTATCAAATTCTTTATTTTTCCTCATGGTCACTGTAAATCACAAAAATGAGTTTCACACATGTGTGAATCACTTCTCGGAAGACTGCAAAGCTAAAGGAAGCTGTTAGATTAGCTCTCACCCTACTGCCCTTGACCGTATGCCCAACGGCTCCCCTCCTTCTTAAGTTCTGTACTAGTGAACAGTAACTTTTTATGGCTTTACAAAGCATTTTTTCCCTTAAATGCAGAATTCTAAATAATCTACAATTGTTTCATGGATTAGTGTAAGGGTACTCTCACACTGGGACTGTGGTGGCTCAAGTGGTTAAGATGCTGAACTTGCTGACTGGAAGGTCAGCAGTTCAAGACCTGAGTACTGCACGACAGAGTGAGCTCCTGTACCTGTCCCAGCTCCTGCCGACCTAGCATTTCAAAAGCAAGACATTGCAAGTGGATAAATAGGAACCATTTTGGTGGGAAGGTAAAGAGCGTTCCGTGCGCTCCAGTGTCTGGTCATGCCTGCCACATGACCACGGAAACATCTGCGGACGCAGACAGCGCTGGCTCTTTGGCTATAAACAAAGATGAGCACTGAACCCTAGAGTCAGATATGACTGGCTTTCGAGCAAGGGCAACCTTTATCTTACTCTCATACTGCACTTGTATGTGCTGTTTCTAATCCTGCTGGGCCTGGAATCTGCCCTTCTCGCAGCGGTCTATCCCATGCCACTAAATTCACAGCACACAACATTCCCAGTCAAAGTGAGAAAGTACATAAGAACATAAGAACATAAGAACAGCCTTGCTGGAACAGGCCACAGCCCATCCAGTCCAGCATTCTGTCTCACACAGTGCCTCACCATTTCCTTCAGGGTATTCCCAAGCAGATGCCTTCACCTGCTTAGGATTCCCTGGAAATGATATTGAGAGATATCCTGCCTATCTCTCCAACCCGGAGGTTGTCCTTAAGTATCCATAATTATAGCCATTGATACTCTTGTCCTCCATGAACTTGTCTAATCCTTTCTTAAAGCTGTCAAGACTGACAGCTGTCACCACTTCTTCTGGCAGGGAGTTCCATAGACCAGTAATCCTCTGGGTGAAAAAGTACTTTCTCTTATTTGTTTGAGAACTAGTACCCAAAAGTTTCATGGAGTGTCCCCTAGTTCTAGTGTTATGCGATAGGGAAAACAGTTTTTCCTTATCTACTTTGTCCACACCGTGCATGATTTTATAAACTTCAATCAGGTCACCTCTTAGACGTCGTCGTTCAAGAGTGAAGAGGCCCAACCGTTGCAGCCTCAGATGGTAAGGAAGGTGTTCCAGTCCCCTAATCATTCTGGTTGCCCTCCTCTGCACTTTTTCCAGCTCCATAATATCCTTCTGGAGGTATGGCGACCAGAACTGTACACAGTATTCCAGATGGGGCCTCACCATAGATTTATAAAGAGGCAAAATGACACTTGCTGACTTATTTTCTATACCCTTCCTAATGATCATTGAGTTTGCTTTTTTCACTGCTGAGGCACACTGGGTTGACACCTTCATTGAGTTGTCCACCAGGACACCAAGGTCCCTTTCCTGGTTTGTCGCAGAGAGTTCAGACCCCATCAGTTTATAAATGTAATTGGGGTTCTTTGCCCCAACATGCATCACTCTGCACTTACTACTGTTGAAACTCATTTGCCACTGTTTTGCCCACTCCCCCAGTGTCGAGAGATCCCTCTGAAGCTCCTCACAGTCTCTCACAGTTTTCACTACCCTGTATAATTTAGTGTCGTCAGCAAATTTGGCTACCTTGCTTTTTACTCCTACCTCTAGATCATTTATGAAGAGGTTGAAAAGCAGGGGTCCCAGTACTGAACCTTGGGGGACCCCACTCTTTACTTACCTCCACTTGGAGAAGTGTCCATTTAGTGCTACCCTCTGTTTCCTGTCCCTTAGCCAGTTGCTGATCCAGGACAAGACCTGTCCCTTTATTCCATGACTGGTAAGTTTATTCAAGAGCCTTTGGTGTGGGACCTTGTCAAAAGCCTTCTGAAAGTCCAGATAAACAATGTCAACTGGATCCCCCTTATCCACATGCTTGTTGATACTCTCAAAAAATTCCAACAGATTAGTGAGGCATGATTTGCCCTTGCAAAAGCCATGTTGGCTCTCCTTTAGCAGCGCCTTCTCTTCTATGTGCCTATTAATTCTATCTTTTAGGATGGTTTCCATCACTTTACCTGGGACACATGTCAAACTGACAGGTCGGTAATTTCCTGGATCACCCCTGGATCCTTTTTTGAAAATTGGTGTTACATTCGCTACCTTCCAGTCATCAGGCACAAAGCCTGTTTTGAGGGAAAGATTATATATTTTGGCTAGGAGATCAGCAATTTCATCTTTAAGTTCCCTGAGAACTCGTGGATGGATGCCATCTGGTCCTGGTGATTTGTTAGTGTTTAGTTTAACAAGACATGCAAGGACCTCCTCCCTGGTTATTTCTATCTTGCTTAATTCTTCGGTTTCCCTCCCTACAAAGATAGGCTCTGTTTTGGGCATGTGGTCTCTGTCTTCTTCAGTGAATACTGAAGCAAAGAATTCATTGAGTCTCTCTGCAATCTCTGTTTCCTCTTTAATAACCCCTTGCCTTCCATTGTCATCTAATGGTCCAATGGCCTTCCTAGTTGGGTTCTTACTTCTAATGTACTTAAAGAAGTCTTTGTTATTTCTCTGAGTATTTTTAGCTATACGCTCCTCAAAGTCTTGCTTTGCTTTCCTGATTGTTGCCTTGCATTTGTTCTGCCAGAATTTATGTTTCTGCCTGCTGTCCTCATTTGGACAAGCCTTCCATCTTCTAAATGAGCTTTTCTTGCTCTTGATCACTTCCCGAACAGCTCCTGTAAGCCACATCGGAGTCCTCTTGGACCTGGCAGTGCCCTTTTTCCTTTTGGGTATGCATTCCAATTGAGCCTCTGTTATTGTTTTTGTAAACAGCCTCCATGCCTCTTGGAGTGTTTGGACTCTCTCAATTTTCCCTTTCAGTTTCTTTATTACTATTACACCTCCTCCACAAGCCTCTTTCCTTTCTTTAGAATGGGGGAGAAATATTCAGAAAGTAATTTTTAGACCATGTGTGCTTATGTGCCAGTGAGAGAGAGAGAGAGAGAGAGAAAAAGGAATTAGTAGCTTAATAGTAGTATGAACTGTGTCAACACTTTGGTCTTGAACACCAACTACCTATGTGCTTCTGCTGGGATCTTTTGAAAGCCTCTCAGCTGCTGGGGACAGTCGCAGAAGATCTGGGGGGAAGGGGGTGTATTTTTTGCTATGTGGCCTAATGCCAGACTGAAGCAAACTCCTGCATTTGGTATAACACACACATACACATTCAGGAGGGAGAATTTGGGAGGTGTGGCTTTCCAGAATCACTCTGTGCTCCTTTACAGTTGTAAAACTACCACTCTTCCTTTGAAAAAAGAAAAGAAATTTACCAGGTGCCAGTTTGCGGGAAAGGTGGTACTGGCTTGTATTCCAGGGCAAACCTTAATAGAACAGGAGTCCGATCACATCTGGCAACAACATATCTGAATTCAAACACCGTGTCCTGCAGTCTTGAGAAAATACCACAAATGGCCTCATCCGTCTGCACTATATGAAAACATGTGTTTTACATTACTGGAACTCTTTCCTTCTGATCTGCCCACTGTGGATGGAAGAGATTTTATGTTGTCATTTCTCTAGGGTGAAAACATGGAAAGCTTTCCAACAGGAATGTGGAAGTTTTTTCCGTTCCCATCAGGTAAATTCTAACATGTTCATTTGTTAGTTTTTTAATTCAAGGGCTGCAGAGAGTTACAGCATCCCCAAGCACATGGCTTTAGGACTTTGGTGTTAAGAAATGCTTTTTGAACACATTAAGGCTTTTCAAATTGAAAAATCAGTTGCCTTGGTTTCAGGGAAACACTTAGCAACTTGAAGTTGCAAATACCATCTGAAATGCCCTATGACAATGATGGTGAACCTTGGCACTCCAGCTGTTCTTGGACTTCAAATCCCAGAAGCCCAAGTCCCTGTGAATCCACACGAATGGATTCACAGGGACTTGGGCTTCTGGGAATTGAAGTCCAAGAGTGCCAAGGTTTGCCATCATGGCCCTATGACCTAAAACAGATTTTGTCTTGCAGTTGTTCATGGGTTGTTGGTGGCTGGCAACTAGCTGATTTGTTAACCCAAAAGAAAATGCTCTCACTTTGAGGTCATGCATAATCACTGCCCAAATAATTGCATCCTAGCATTGAACTTCTTCTGAGAATGCCATCTGGGAAACTAGAAAACCAGTGCGGGTGGTTGTGGGTTCCCTGCCTCTTACCGTATGTCCTTTGCTTAGCATTGCCTGCTCTGTTCAGTTGCTAACTACTGGAATTAAGGTTGCACAACTATTCACTGAATTTTCTTTGGTAGTTTTACAACTGTAAATTAATATCTAAAGCTGTTATTTTTCTTCACTGTGGAATCCTCTGAGATGATGCTGGTTTGGGATGCTGTTTTCTACATTCTTTGCTTCGGTCCCTCCATGAGAGGTACTGAAATGCAGCCTCAGCAAAACAGCCAACATAGTCAATATCTTCCCACCACCACACTAAGTAACAACTCTTATTCCAGATATTACACCTTGCAAGAGCAGTCATCAATTTGGAGAGTGCACATATATCCATGTTCAGTGTCCAATTTCAGTTATCCACAGGTCTAAAAATATTTAATACATAATATAGGTCAGGGATTCTCAACCTGCGGCCCACAGGCCAGTTGTGGCCCACAGCACCATTTCATGTGGGGGCCCCATCACCTCCACCACACTAGGAAGTGCCATGTGGTGGAGGATGGGCAAAATGGCCATCCAGCCCACGAAGCTGTCTGAGGAAGCGTGACCCAGCCCCCGTCTTTAAAAGGTTGAGAACTGCTGATCTAGATGTATTTCTATAGTGCATTACCAGAGCAGGCCACAAGAGGTCACTGTCTGAATTGTAAATCTAGGGATCACTGTTATCTGTGGTTTCTTGTATCCACAGTAGGTCTCGGAGGGTATCCCACATGGATAAGGGAGCCACCTGTAAAGGGAAATTCCAGATGTTGTCAAGCTGAATCTCCCATTTGCTGTAGCTAGTATGGCCAGGGATAAGGAATGACAGGAGATGCAGCCAACAAGAGCTCTGCATTTTGTACACCTTTTTGTTTTACAGTCTGGATTTCCTGAGTTACATACTCAGTTTTAAGGATATAACAACAGCATAATAGTGTAGCCCATAAAGCTTGCTGTGTTTTAATAAAACTGGGGGACTGAAATGCTGTCAGAAAAAAAATCAGGTTTTCAAAGGATGATATCTTGAAAATCAAAGTCAAACCCATCCTCCATGCTTTCCTGTAAGAAGGAATGTTTTGTCATAACTTGGTTTAGCGCAATATCCACTTCTTCTCCTGATAATATGGATTCCAGCAGCAAAGTTTCCACTTTACTTTCAATACAGAGGTTTAGAATACATAATAGCACATTTTTCTCTTCTATTACTTCCCCATGCCACAACAATAAAAAAGGGACATATGGTAGCCATTTCTGTATTCCAGATGTAGCTGAAATTTTACAAAATAGTTTATCTCCAATGTATTTCAAAGAAACATCCTGACCAATTCTTACAGCATTTTAACCTTTCTCCTTTGATCTCTGTAAAGTATTTAAAGTAGATTCTGTTCTTACTTTATACGCTTTCTTATTTTGTAAATCAGCCACATGTGAAGCACATGTGTTTACTCAGTAAATGATAGAAATTTGAAGATGTTCCATTCAAATTATGCTTATTAACACAGCAGTTTTAAAAACAGTGACAGCCCAGACCACTTCAATGTATATGGTATTCACCCCTAGGTGCATACCATAGGGTTCCTTTAGTATCCATGTCAAATATCAGGTACAGTATTTGGATTTTGATGGTCTTAGAGCCATGACTCAGAAAGACTCTTTCATAATTATATTTACATGTTCCATTTCTATCTTCGCGTATATCTGTAATCTGATTAGTTAACATTTAAAACACAACATTTTGAGACAGCATAGTATATTTAAAATTAAACATTCTAGCTGACATAATTCCACATTTATGGATTTGTCCAGTTTTTTCTTTACTTTTCTGACTTTTCTATCATGTGTTTGATATCCTAAGTTTGCCTGTTTTTCTCCTGAGCCTTTGAGGCTTTCCCACGGCATGCTAACAGCTGCCTACCTTGGGAAATAAAGTGGAGGAATCCTGTCTCGTCTAAGGATTTGTCCTCTGCTATCTAGTTACATAAGAACAGCCTTGCTGAACAGGCCACAGGAGCCCATCCAGTCCAGCATTCTGTCTCACACAGTGGCTCACCATTTGCTTCAGGGTATTATTCCCAAGCAGATGCCTTCACCTGCTTAGGATTCCCTGGAAATGGCATTGAGAGAGATCCTGCCTATCTCTCCAACCCAGAGGATGTTCTTAGGTATCCATAATTGTAACCATTGATACCCATTGTCCTCCATTGATACCCTTGTCCTCCATGAACCAATCCTTTCTTAAAGCTGTCAAGACTGACAGCTGTCACCACTTCTTCTGGCAGGGAGTTCCATAGACCAGTGATCCTCTGGGTGAAAAAGTTGTTATTTATTTATTTGTCAAACTTATATCACCGCCTTCCTTGCCTCGGCGACCCAAGGCGGCTCACATCAGTATAAAACAACCTTAATACCAAATTAAAACAGTAAAATGCAAGAAATGTGCAGCTTTCTTAACTTTTTCCAATGGCCTCTTCCTGCACCACCTCTTTAGTTTATTTCTCCTGCCTTCACCCAGTTATTCAGTCAGTTTCAGGTGGTACAAGAGGGGATACGCAAATATTTTCTGTCCTTTCTCTTCAGACACAGAGCTAAAAGGTACATCCAGGGCCATGCAAAAGGTTTGGGCAAAAATGAGCCTGGCCTGTTTGACCAATTCACCAAGCAGGACTGGTTGCTACTCTGCCAGAGTGACAGTCCCCAAATTTGCACTGCCTACACCGCAATGTTATTTCATGAACCACTTTGAAACACCCAGAAACAGTATGCAATGAACGTATGTAATCTAGTATCTTAAATTGCTAATCTTGTATTCTTCAGGACTGGAACATTAGATCTACGATGCAAAACTCTATTATCTTTGTATCTAACAATCATTTGGAATACACTACTAGCAAATTTTGTAGAACCCAATTTGTCTTTGTCGGCTGCTACTAGTTTCCAGGTATAAATTTTTCCCCAGAAGTCATTTTCACAGTTTGCTTAGCCTCTTCATTTCTGTGGCATTCCCCTTCAAAGTGATTGGTAGCAGCAGAGATGGTTTGGTGTCAAAAGTGGGTGATCTACGGCTGCTGCTTCCCAGGTTTGTGGGTTTATTCCTGACACCTTCATGGTTTGTTTCAGCTGGTCCTTATAACGCTTCAAAGGATCTCCACAAATCCTTGTACCGAAGCTAAGTTCCCCATAAAGAATTTGATGAGGAAACCTGGAACCGTCCATATGGCAGACATGCCCTATCCATCTAAGACAACGACCTATGATGGAAACTACTATGCTATTTACATTGGGCTTCTTGAGAACTGCGATGTTGGTGACGTAGTCATCCCACTTGATGTTCAAGATGGACCTTAGCTTCTGTTGGCAGATTTAGTTAGCAAAAAAAGTTAGCAAATTTTGTAGAACCCAATTTATATTCCTTAACAAAAATATATAATATTGTGGGTTGTTGTTGTTTTAATAGAACAAGTACCCTGATGTTGTTGTGCTTCCTGAAGGGGTGTCGGGCGATTACATGATCTTAAGAAACACTCAGCTTCCTGGGTAAGACAATTTTATGATGCATTTTGATGGGTAATGTACAAACTAATAAACAATAAGTGGAATTATATTGCAGTTGAACTAGATTAGTGGTGGCGAACCTATGGCACGCATGCCAGAGGTGGCACGTGAAGGTCTCTGGACACGCATGCCATCACGGGCAAGCCCTGTCCCACCCCACCAGCTTGTCCGGCAGCTTATCTTCATAGACATAGGGTGGTGGTGGCAGGACCTGGCACAGTAGTGGTGGCTTGTCTTGGGGGGGGGGCCTTGCCGGGGGCGGTGCAAAGCTTTGTGGTGTGGGGGTGGTGCCCATGCACGCACACATGTACAGCTTGAAGCCATGTGACATCACTGGCATGCATGATGCCTGCCACCCATCTCACACACACACACACACACACACACACACACACACACCTCCTTGGGCACTCAGTCTCTAAAAGGTTCACTATCACTGTGATATTACCTGTCCCAAAAAGTAGAGGCCCTGAAAGTGACAAGGTGGTTTTCTACAACAATTATGTTGTCTGGTCAACAGAAAAGAAGTAAACAAGCTCATCCTTGCAGTGGACCAAACAACAGGACAAATGCTTATCTGATCCCTGTCTCAAAAAATTCTGTATCAAATGTTCTCTATCAAATAGGAACATTTATTTGAACAGTAAATCTTAGCAAATTGTTTCATAGAATCTGCAGATTAACTCTCTCCAAAATAAAAATAAAGAGTAAATGGAGATTTTGCTGATTTTAGCAGAATCAGTGCTTAAAGCAAGGCTTATTATTTTTCTTCAGGTTTTAGCATTCTCAAATGTTTCTAGCTTTTTTTTGTACAATTTCATAGGGTTTCATAACACAAGCAGACTTGGGATTGTGTTTGAGATCTGACTCTTGCCTCATTTCACAATAAAAGAAATCTTCACTTCAAAAGTGGATGAGGGTTAAAGCAAGTTTCCCAGATCTCTCTAAAAGCAAAAACATAATGGAGGCTGTTCTACTTTGGGCCCGTCGTAAGACAAGGCTCTCTGAAAAAGACAGTAATGCTGGGAAAGATGGAAGGCAGCAGGACTTGGACAACACAAGATTTCTTTTATTGTGAAATGAGGCAAGAGTCAGATCTCAAACACAATCCAAGTAACGCACAGTAACCACAGCCTTACACTTGGGGCAGCTTCTGAATGTCTCTTCATAGACAATGCTATGGGATTGTATTTGTACAAGATGCCCAGTGTGGCCATAGGTCTGCTACAAAATGCTCAAGGAACACTCTGACATATTATTTGCTTTCTACAGATTTGAGTTAATGATTGTTTGGAAGATACATCTCGATGACGAAGGAAAAGTTATACCAGCCTTGGATCTCCTGAGCAAACTACCAGTATCCGGTATGCTTACCCACTGTATATTTCTTGCCTTCGTTCAGCTTCTTCCTAGCTTTGGGAACTTTCTCCTGACTACTTGTTTATTTTATTTTTAAACCCAACAAAGATGCAAGCAAAGCTGCTACGGCAGAAAGAAGAGAACTGAGGAAAGAGCGTGAAATTGCGCAAAAGGGTGGGCGGTACGATGGGTGGCCCTAACCTGAAAACTTTTATCCAATCAGCTTAAAAGCTCCACGCAGGCGCAGAACCCAAACGTGGGGATTCAGAGAATACACGAAGAAGAAACAGTCATACTAAGGCCAAGTATTTAATGGGTAGCAAATGAAACTGCAGCTTCAGAGTTTCTTATGTGCAGGGCAAAAGCCATTTGGCTTTAGCAGGAATGTTATAGCAGGAAAGGCACATACAGCTTCTCCTCCTACTTCGCCAGCTTTGTGTAGAACTGGATTGTAGAACAAGAAGGCATCCCACGCGTCGTCCAGCCCAAAAAATTAGGAAATCCTCAGCTAAAGTACCATTGACAGATTCACTGTTTCAAAACTGCCCATGACTGAATTCCAGTAATGTAAAATTCACTGTCTTTTGGTAGTTTCCTACTCTTCCTTCCCTTTCCTCTTCAAACAAATGAATCCCTTGGGATCCCTTTGGTCCTGGGGCAGCCTTAGCAAGACGGAGGTAGATGATCTTTTACGTCCGAAAACAGAAGCACCCGATGATTTTCAGACTTCCTGCCCTCAAACCTTCCATAGGATCAAAGGAATCCTAAGGGAGCCTAGGAAACCACTAGGTTTCAGCTGGTGAAATAAAGTCCATCATCTTCCAAAGCAATCTATTCCAGTAGTGTGTCCTTCTTCCTAATATTTAGCAAAAATCTCCTTTCTTGCAATTTGAACTCATTGTTTCAGGCGGGACTCTCTGAGGCTGCAGTTCCATTTGATATCCTTCAACTATTTAAAGATTATAGACTTTACCTTCTTAGGATCCAAGATCACTGCAGATGATGACTGCAGCCATGAAATAAAAAGACAATTAATCCTTGGGAGGCAAGCTATGAGAAACCTAGGGAACATAATAAAAAGTAGACATCACCCTGCCAACTAAAGTCCGCATAGTCAAAGCAATGGTATTACTACTAATGCACAATTGTGAGAGCTTGGCCATAAGGAAGGCTGAGCGCAGAAGAATAGACACCTTTGAAATGCGGTGCTGGAGGAGAATTTTGAGGGTCGAGAACAAATAAGTTGATCTTTAAAGAAATCAACCCTGACTGCTCCTTGGAAGGACAAATATTAAAGATGAAGCTAAAGTACTTTGGACACCAAACGAGAAGAGAGGACTCACTCAAGAAGGCCTTGATGCTGGAAACGATCGAGGGCAAAAGAAAGAGGGGACGGCAGAGGATGAGATGGCTACGTAGATGGCATTGTTGATGCCATTGGCAGAGCTGAGCGGGCTGCAGAGGATGGTGGAGGATAGGGGTGCCTGGGGTGCAATGGTACATGGGGTCGCAAAGGGTCAGACTCAATTATGTGACTGAACAACAAACCGTATCATCTCTCAGCCTTCTCTATTCCAGGTTAAACCTTTACAGCTCCCACAACCATTGCCTCACAGGGCTTGTTAACATATTTAACATATATGTTGTCCTCCTCTGATTTTATTCTGTCATGTTGATATGCGTTAAACTGTGATGCCCAGAACTGGATGTAGGCCAGGCAGGGTTTGACTGAAGCTGAATAGAGTGGCAAGGTTAGTTTCCCTGACGTGGTTACTATAGTTCTGCAGAAGCACACTAGTACTGCATGTGCTTTTTACCTGCCGTGTCACACTGCTGACTCCTGTTAACTGCTGCCCAAGGTAAGTTAACAGAAGATACAGAAACCCCTAGCTATTTTAAAGTATACATTGAAGATACCACTTGAAGTTGGTGCACAAATGCTCACGTTTTTGGTACTTATTTTTAAAGTGGTTGGTTTTAAATCAAGAATGAGAAAATGCCCCAAATTTACAAGAGCTAGGGAAGCTTTCGTTTCACCTTCCCCGTCCCCCCCCAAGACTACCTGATTTCAAACACACAAACCTACTGCATTAATATGTATTACTACCAAAATATGAATTGCATAAAGATAACTTACAATTCTGACCTGTTCGTCAGGAAACAGTACAAGCGTGGGTGTGTTAATGACAGAGAGGGGGAAACAGTTTGCAGTTGAAGATACTGCTATTGTTAAAACGGTTTCTCCCTCCAAATACTGAGAAATTCTGAAGAATACTATTGGACTTCTCTAGCATCAGAAATGTGAGATTCCTGCATTATTTGTGTTGCTGCACATTTCAAGAAAGTTCTACAGCAGGAGTTCTCAACCTTTTAAAGCCAGGGGCCAAGTTGAGAATCCCTGCTCTACAGCACATAGCTGAAGGAAATCTAACACCAGACTTTTCTCCCCCCCCCCCCTCTTGCAGTTGAAAAAGCCAAGAAGTCTATCACAAAGGCTCCCTGTGCCTTTCGAAGCCTCCTGCATGTGCTTGGGATAGAGGCATCCATTGAAACATTGATCAAGTCACATTGCAAAGGAAAATGAGCACCATGGGAAAAGCTATGCATCTATCATTTTATTGCAATATAAACATTAAATTATTTTCCATTTGGAAACCATACCCATAAAACATGCTATCTGTACAATTATGGCACATATATATATGCATGTATAACTATGAGACAAATAAATACAGCAATTTAAATATAAAATGCTAAATAAGAGACAAGTTACATGAATTTCATTTTTAAAATTAACCTTCTGAATCAAAGTGGTTTTCCCCTTTCTGTAACATTTTGTAAAAAGTTCTTCAGATCAACCTGATAAATTCAAGTCTATAAAAAGTGGCAGTTTTAGTTCACAGCTGCATATGCAACAGTAATGTTTAAACAATGATGCTGAAGTTTAATGAAATAAAGTGTAAGAAAGAAAAAAATCAAACAGCAGCGAAACTACTTCTTTCACAATCACTGATGGAAAGCAAAACTAGATTTCTCACCTCTTTCCCACAGATAGATTGATGGTATTTTACTTTACGATAGATTAAAGCATAAGATAACAATTTACAAATGTAAGGTGTTATTTTAAGCCTCTGGAAGACTGCATATAGAAAATAGCAAGAAAGTGCAATGATCCAACACATAATTTATGTTAAACTGTGTTTGCCTGCAAGATTTAGTTCTAATAAAAAGTTTCTAAATTTCTTACTTTGAAAATTTTTCCCCAAAAAGCAAAGTTTTAAAGTGTTTTCCAAAAGTGGAGGAGCAGTTTCCAACTGCCAAACTGAATATTTTAGCAACATTTTAATTCATTTGTTTTTTCCAACTGTAACAGTACAATATAAATACAGAAGTTGATCTATTTCTGATTAATGAATTTTCACCTCTAACATGTAAACTCAAATGCATGTTGCTCTACAGCTACTTGTTCTACTCCCTTGTTTGGTTTATTGCTTATGGCCCACATGTGGTGGCTAGGCTTTCTTACTTTTTAATATTTTGATAAGATTAACTCTTAACACCACAGAAGCTTTCACCAATAATAGTCTTAAGAACTCAAATCAAGCACAAGTTTACTAGATTGTACAAGACACAATCTAGTTCTGAAAACTAGGAAGGCGAAGTCTAATGCCCCAACAATTATTTAGACTGTTTGACATCCTATGATGTGAAAGTTATGCAGCCTTTGTATAGCAAAAAACTTGTCTTTAAGCTGGATAGATACCAAACGGGGGTGGTTGTTGTTTCTAGAGTCAGTGGTAGTTGGGAGTACAAGTCATTGAAAATGCTTACAAAACAAGTAATTCTATGGTATCAGTAATAACACATTTTGCAGCAAGGATGTTTTACCGTTACAATTAAGACTATTGTAGCAGCTTAATTGTTATAACAAGAAAATAACAATGTAGAGTCATAGGAATACACACTTTCAAAAGATTAAGAAAATTCCATTATTTGTGACATGAATAAGGCGTTCAGAATCTAAGAAAATGCTAATAAATGCCCACAGCTGGGATGGATCCTGCAAAGCAAAAGCAGAACTCCGTTCTCCCAGTGAGCATTTTCTGGTTTCTGCTCCCCCAAATGTCATTCCTGGTGGTCAAAAGACTCTTTGCAACAACATGATGCTGTGGCACCTGAAGCTGCAGCAAATGGGAAGCCTGCCTTGTGTGAGCAGAAGTGCCATTCTGTCAGGACAACTCATCTTTGGATCTGAGTCAATGCTACCTTAAGAGCTGAAGTAGCTTAGAGCTGGAAGTTTCACAAAGCTTGTACACAAGAGAGAGACACTCTCTCACTCACTTGCTGCAATGTTTATGCAGTGGCTTGTCGCTGAAAAGCCTGCATAATTTTTTTTCTCCTGTTCTTCGTTAGCAGACTAGCACCTCCAAAGTTTTGAATATAAACACGAAACCACACAGCCTCAATGAGAACAGTAACATCCCGACTCCTCCACAAGTCAACCCCATTGCCTTGGCTAAAGACGGCTGAGAAAAGGCTGAGTTTTCTATCTAGGTATACAAGGCATGGCAAAAGGCAGTAACAAGTCAAGCACAGCAACTCGCAGAGAAAACAACTCTTTGCTGAGGGTAATTAATTCCTCTACACAGAGATCTGCAAACCCTGGAAAATCAAACTGCCATTTTTTAATGGTTAAAGAGGAATTAAAGTACAGATAGACAAATAAAACCTTTGATGGGGTGGAAATTAAAGCAGTAATTTAATCATTTAAGCATTAGAGTAACTTACTGTACTGTCAGGTATGTGAACACCCAAAGAGGCACATGAACAATTTTTTTTAAAAAAAATAATCATTGTCAAAATAAATGAGGAAATTATGCTGAGTGGGATGTTAGAAAAGACTGTCCATTTAAATTTGTCCTACAGAACCTCTCAAAGTAGTTCCTGGTTTGAAAGGAACAGCTTGTTTGTTTTGACAATTTTAACTGTATGTAATACAAGCAAGGTTGTGTGTATCTCAATTAAATTTATTTTGTTTTGTAAGTCAGCTCGCATATCTTTAAACTTATTTTGGAAACAACCATTGCAGTGCCAATTCAGAAGCAACCAATAATTGAGCATCTTCTCACGATATATTTGTCTTATGCAAACTATAGCACAGCCGCATTGTGCTAGATATCCAGTTCAACAATCATTTGAAATGTGAAATCATCTGTCCTGTTTTACAGTTTATTTTCAGCATATGTCCTTCACAGAAATGTTTCCGTTCTGAAAAATTAAGATGAAAATATTCATTTCCAAGCTTCATGGGGTAGTCAGCTGTTCCAAACTTACTACTTTCACAGTAAGCAGTTTGCTAATTGCTGTAGAATATGCACGTGTCTTTTTTTTACAGTAAATTCATTCCTTCAAGGTAGTTTGAGTGGTATTCCATGTGTATGAAAGGCATCTAGATTTAAAGCACAACTGGAGGGGAAATAGCAAACCAATATAATTTAATTTTTCCCCCTCCTCTAAGTTTGATAAATATTTACCCAGTTACATTTTATGGAGAACTAATGTACACTCTTCATTTTCTTTTAAAAGATTTGACACCAGTGAGTCATCTTTGGCCTGTATGTTTTTCAAATAGTGGTTGACTATCTTCCCATCCAGCTTGTACTGATGGTGAATGCTTTCATATGGCTTAAGGTCAAGGTCCAAGATGGAGAGTGAAAAGGTGAATCTTGATTTCAAAGTTACATCCACTGGCCTCTGCTCGGAACTGCAATTTAAATAAGAACACAGTTAACTTTCCCTTGACATCGGCAGGGGGAAATTTAGATATTTCAAAATATTTGCAGTATTCCCCCCTTCCTCCAATATTCAAGAAGCCTATCCATTCCCTAATCTTGACAAACTACAGCTGATGTTGCACTTTTCAAGTAGCCGTCTCAAGTAAAATGCAACTTTTCTGGTTCTTAATGTGGCACAAAAAATAATTCAGTTGATCATTTCCCTCTGAATCAAACTATTCCATTTTTGCAGTTTAAAGGGCAATTCCAATAAAAGGTAACAACACTCATAAAATGTTAAGTTGATTGATAGAGTTATCACTTAAATTAAGACAGGTGTCTTTCTGGAGAATTTTGCCAAGTGGTGACAACATAACTGGTATAAAGATCAAAATTAAAGAGAGGTGGTAAATTATGTTTTCTTGGACAACTTTAAGATAGCCTAGAGAATAGTATAAATGGATGAATGCAACAAAAACATTTTGATATGCCATCAAACCCTATAAACAAAATTGGTTCACCATCAAGAAACTTCAAAAAAACAGATTTTTGCTAAGGTTGTTTGTGTGTCAACTTGGCTTGCTTTTATTTCAAGTGTTAGTGAGCTGCTGATTAAAGGCTGTGAACCAATCAAATGCCACTTAAATGTTATAATTGATAATTCTGGAGAGTCCATCTGTTGTTCAGTATGGAGAAAAATACTGCCTTTTCTATCTAAAGCTCTGCGTTGTAAAGTAGTACCATTCATCCTGCTGGCAAGGCGAAAGAGCAATCATGATGGAGCAGTCCTTTGCTGTCATTGCAACCCTGTATTGCTGAACCTGGAACAAAAACAAGGCAGAACTCGTTTGTTAGGTAATGACAAAGAGAGCAGTTCACAAAAACCAACCAGCCTTCTTTCTGAGATGCAATTGTTTCTGTATGAAAAAAACACCACAGTAGACCAGTAAAAGCCAGGGATAGGCAAATTCCTATCCCTCATAGAGGAGGCCTCTGGGAGGAGTGGGTTACACTATACCCAATTTCAGGGGGGGGGGGGGGCTTTTACAATGCTTTTTTTAGAAAGGCATTTTAGAACTTAAATTAAAGGATAGGAAAATGTGTGTACGTTGTCAACTACACCATGCAGAAGACTTCAAAGAGGACAACTTAAAACAAAAAACGTGCAGTTCAAAGCACTCTTACTTGGAGGGTTTGCACTGAAGCCCCTCCGTGTACAATGTATTTGTACAAAAGCACAAGCAATGGCAATACTGTGGCGATCCATCACTCTCATGCAATGTAGTGAGATACAGACCAAATCAAATACAGTGGTACCTCATACAGCGATTTTAATCCGTTCCATGGGGCTCGTTGTTATACGAAACAATTGCTATACGATACATGCATCGTATAGCGATCTTCCCTATGGGATGCAACATACAACAGTGTATTTTTTCACTAAGTGATTTTTCCAATTGAAAAATTGTTGTATGATTTTTTTCATAGGGAAAAATGTTATGCGGGACGCCATTTCCCCCCCCAAAACCTAATTGTTCTACGATTTCGTTGCTATATGGGGCGATTGTTGTATGAGGTTCCACTGTATACCTTTATACATTCAAGGGAATACTATGGAAGAAACCTCCATCCCACAATATATGAAAAGGAGATACAGTATTAGATAATTATACCATAACTGGCAATAAAGAGCAAAATGGCTAATAACAGTACAGAACTACTTACAAGAAAGAGAGGGGGGTAAGAATTTAAAGTATGCATAAATTTAAAAAATTTAAACTTTATCAAATATTAGTTATTAAAATAAAATCCACTTTTCTCTAGAAAGGGGACTGAATATAAGGTATAATTAAAATGATCAGCATAATTAAAATTATCACTGAAGCTGCTAATACTCAAAACACACAAAGATTACTAATTTCCAATCAGCACATGAACTATACTCCCAATTTCCCTCAAATGGTCTCTTGCAGTTTAAACTCCTGTCTGAACAAGCCCACTTCTTTCTCACCAGCCTGTAGAATGCTGCTATTCTAGGTTAGGTATCGGGTGCAGTGGGTTCAAGCCTACTGGAAAACTTATCTTTCATAGGCCCTTGCCGGTTAAGACTATGTTAGGCCCTACTTCACACGGACTTAAATCTGTATTCAAGTTCTGGAAGCACCATAGCTCAGTGGTAAAGCACAAGGTTTGAATGCACTAAGTCCCTGTCAAATACTGTACAGTTAAAATGATAAAGCAGCAGATGATGGGGAAGGTATGTCTGATATTCCCATTAGCGACTGCTCTGCAGAGTAAACAGTAATAAACAAGGTCAAAATAATTTGGAAATTACTAGTCACTTATTGAAAAGGTTAAAAGGCAGTACCTTTCTCAAAGCATACCCTACTGTCCCATCATCTTCACATGAGAGATCCAGTAGCTTCTCATTAAAAGATTCATCATATGGCCCATCTATCTGTAATATACTCCTAAGGGGAAAAATAAAATTTATTTAGATAACAGATCAAATTACTTAAGGGCATCTCAGAATACAGTACTGCACTTTGGTATCATTGAGCAATTTTGCCAAAATTACCATGTCTTTACCATCTGACTGTTCAAGGGACTTTTCATTTTACAGATTAGGCTACTACACCCTCTAGTGACTATAGTTTAAAATTACAACTGGTAACAAGAAGAGCATTACAAAGATACAACACACCCAAAATACATTTTAAACGTTGATACTGGAATGACAAATGGGTCTTGCTACTGTTTATACTTCCAGCCAGCCATGATGCTACACTTGTGTCTATTATGTACCATTACCACTTCCTTTCTCCTCTCCTACTCAATCAGCCATCATCCTATGGCTGCTGAGGAAGATGTGTGTTTATTTAGTCGCCAAGAATTCCCCAGCCATCAAATGCACACCTGCAAACACCTTCTTCTGATCTAGGCCTTCTTTCCTGCTCGCGATTCCAGGGGGTGGCGATTCTTGGTCCTTCAGTGCAACAAGGCTACCACCTCCAAGAAGCACCAAGGCCGCTGCCTCCAAAGAAGCACTACAGCGGAAAAACACTGGCTCCAAGAAATGTACACTTACTTAGGCCCTCAAAAACAATGCTGTATACCCGTGATGGGGGACCTTGGCACTCCAGCTGTTCTTGGACTTCAATTCCCAGAAGCCCAAGTCCCTGTGAATCCACACGAATGAGTTTAATGCGCATATGCTGTGTGTTACCATTCCCCAATGTTGAAGAAACAGGTACAGTGGTGCATCGCTTAAAGAGCATAATGCGTTTCACGGGACTGCTCTTTAAGCGAGTGTGCTCTTTAACCGAAACACCATTGTAAGTGACCAATTGTGACTTCTGGCGGGGGGGGGGGAGATTGCGAACCAATTTAGTTGTTAAGCAAGTTTTTGGCTGGTTTAGTTGTTAAGTGAGGCGACCAGAGAAAATTCTGCTCTTTAAGCGAGTTTGTCTCTAAGCAAGGTGCTCTTTATACGAGGTTGTACTGTATAGGCTTTTGCACTGTTGAAGAAAGTCTTGATTTGTTTGCTTTTTCTAAGTGCATCAAAGTTATCTGCATGAATTTTAGGGAAATAAAGATGACAGTAGATTTTGGTTCTGCAGTAAACACATTTTTCGTGGATTCACAAGGACTTGAGCTTTTGGGAATTGAAGTCCAAGAACAGCTGGAGTGCCAAGGTCCACCATCACTGCTGTATACTAACAGCTTTACTATGGAAGCCCCAATTAATATCCCAAATGAATAGAACACAAGGATCATTTTATAATATACTTTGTTGTTCAGTCACATAGTCGAGTCCGACCCTTTGCAACCCCATGGACCATCACACGCCAGGCACCCCTATCTAGAAAAAGCTGATTTTTCTAGAACAAAATATAAATTTTGGACAGAAACAAATTAAAATTATGCAAACAAGTAATTGGGATCAACACTGAGTATGAATACAGTTTCATCCAGCCATTCCCTGTTCATAACTGCAAATAATTTGATTCTCCAGAACCAAAATCTACCGTCATCTTTATTTCCCTAAAATTCATGCAGATAACTTCGATGCACTTAGCAAACAAAGCAAGACTTTCTTCGACAATGGAAAAGCCTGTACAGTACTTGTTTCTTCAACATCGGGGAATGGTAACACACAGCAAGGTTTTCTAAAATACAATTTAATAAACTGTTAAACCAACAATAAAATATTACTCAATTAACATATTAATGCTTGAGGATATTTAATTGGAATGTTGTTGAAGGATAGAAGCAAACAAATCCATGCCAAAGCATTTTGGCCTCAGTCCTGTAAGGGGCAAAACACACCATCAATATTGTCTGCCTTAACATACCTACCATATTTCTGATGAAAGGCAGTTTAAATCAGTGGTTCCCAACCTGTTTTTGGCCATGCCCCATCTAAGCATCTCTAAAATCTCGATGCCCCCCTTATGACATATAATTCTTACTATTCAAAAAGTGAACTATTCACATGGAGGAAGCCTAAAATGCCATTCACTGTTAATAACTCATTCTTGAATTGCCCCCCCCCCCCCCCATCAAACTACCCTACGTTGGGAACCACAGGTTTAAACAATCCCTTCTTAGAAAATAGAAATGGTTTCTTCTCAGAAAATGATTGTAAGGGCATAACAAATTTCAGAATTTATGAGCAGTAAGAAGGAATGTATGAAAAGTTTCTCACAACACACAAGAACTTGTACAGTACTTCTTTAAGGAAATTACTTTGCAGCAGGTTTTTGAATAAACAAAATATTTTACATTCTTCTTAATGCAATGCTTACCACTGATAACTTAGAACCAGTACAACATGTATGGTGATAGGTTTCTATCAAAAAGTCATTTTCTGATTAAAGCTATAAACTTTTTATTTTATTTTAGTGCACTGATAATGATAGTGGTTAATCTTATTAGTATCGGTATTACGTGCCAATTCTGACTTATGGTGACCTTTCCTTCAGCCTTCCATACTTTTGAGGTCAGTAAACTGAGTACCCAGCATATTGGGGGCAAAATGCTAATTGTAAACTGCCCAGACAGTGCTCTCAGCACTACAGGGTGGTATATAAGTGTAATTGCTTTTTTGTAAGTACCGAGTACTCAGACATGTTTCACCAATTCATTCTTCTTGGGTCATCCTGGGGCCCTGTAGCCTGGTTATTGTACTGAAGGCTTTGTCTGCTCTATGATCTGCCAATGACTGCAGTGTTACTTCTAGGTTCACAGTGAATAACTATGCACTGTTCTGGGCTGCAACTTTTGACTTTTAAAAAGATTGAAATACTGCTGACCCATCAAGTCAAGGGACTTTCAGAAAATAGCTCATCTCAGAGCTGTAAATAAGTAGACAGCCTTAGGCTTTGTCTTAGAGAAACAAAACAAACCTATGATGAAATAACTGGATTATCAGGCTAATTTGGTTGATGAGCAGAAGTAGTAATGCCAGTCAATCCCAGTGGCATATATAATTTAAACAAGCCCTATAAATTTTGAGGTGCCTTAAGCCAGGAGTTCTCAACCTTTTTAAGGCAGGGGCTGGGTCATGCTCCCTCATATAGCTTCGGGGACTGGGCAGCCATTTCCCCCTTCCTCCACCACATGGCACTTCCTGGTGTGGTGGAGGGGCCATATGAAATGGCACTGTGGGTCTCAGGTTGAGAATCACTGCCTTAACTCTTTGATAGCAATGCTCAGTGTACTGATTACTCTAATCTAAAAAAATGTTTCTCATCACAACTTAGTTGTAATTCTATCATTTCACTCATGTTGAGTTTAAATCCAGAAACAGGATATTACCGCTCTTCAGGAAACTCTTCCAAGTACTGTTCTATTCTGCAGTATAAAGGATAAACACCCTCAATATCCAGCATGTCCAGCATCTGAACCTGAAGTATTTTGTAGAGAACACATCCCCTTGGCAAACCATTCTCCATATTATTTTTACCTGAGAAAAACAAGATACATTTTCAAAATTGCTTTTCCCCAAAATCTGCAAATAACTATCATCAAAAATAGCAGAGAGGATAGTAGACCAAGGAAGAATTAAAACACAGAGATTTGATTCCCTTCATGCATCCCAAAATATTCAGAAAATGAAATAAAATACCATTGCAATTCAGCATTAATTTGAAAAAGAATTCCCAGTAGCAAAAAAGCGCAACATCTGTCCTTTTACTATTCTCCTTATTTTATGGAATTCATTCTCCATATTATAGGAAGATTTATGGAAATCACCCTGATCTAAACAGCATGGGTTTGTTTTGGCATACCTGACTCCTTCTGTTCCATCTTATTCATGAGGTAAAGAATTAGGAAAAATGCTCTTGGATTTAATTGCTTCTCAATAAAACATATCTATAAAGGTAAACATTGCCCTTGCTCGAAAACCAGTCATATCTGACTCTAGGGTTCAGTGTTCATTTGTTTATAGCCAGAGCCAGCGCTGTGTCTACAGACATTTCCATGGTCATGTGGCAGGCATGACTAGATACCGGAGCACACAGAATGCTGTTACCTTTCCACCAAAGCAATACCTATTTATCTACTTGCAATTTCTTGCTTTCGAACTGCTTCGTTGGCAGGAACTGGGACAGACAACAGGAGTTCACTCTGTAGTGCAGCATTCAGATCTCAAACCGCTGACCTGCCAACCTTCCAGTTGTCAAGTTCAGTGCCTTATCTGATTTGTTAATCAGATCTATCAGTAATTGTATAAGTAGGAATAGAAATATAAAAGATCACAAACAGTATTTTAGCAGTTAAAGATGTGAATATTCAGTGGGTCTAGTAATCTTACCATTTTATTCTAAAGTAGTCAGAACTCTTTAGTTGCAGTATATAAACAAAAAAGCACCACACTCTACGCAAATATATCTATGGCATACAGGAAATCAGAACAGTAGTAATCTATGTAAACATTGCACTGCTAGAAAGTGTAGACTAGATCAGGCATTCTCAACCTACGGCCCATGGGCCAAACCTGCCCCCAAAGCCTTTTCATCTGGCCCCCGACATCCTCCTAGTGGCCGCCGCCTGGAAGCAGTGCAAATCAGCAAACATGCACGTTTTTGGCGGGTTCTTGCGTAAAATCTCTCAAGATGTCACCGAAATCTCACATTTTTCCACGAGAACTTGCGCAGAAAAACGTGATCAACCCGTGCAGCCATTCTGAGGGGAGTGATCTTGCCCCCACCCCAAAAAGGTTGAGAAACCCTGGACTAGATGGTAAAGATCATTTGCAGCCCAACCATACTAATGAACAGTAACACATATCCAGGGTCTCAGATTTCTTGGTTGACAGATGAAAGTCAGAAAAGTCTTACCATTTCTTCCTAACTCTTTACTAAAAGCACTTGCTTCACAGTAGCTCCTTCCTTGTGAGGAGGGAACTGTCTTCATGTCACCGGCTTTGCAAGCATCTGTGCTACTTAATAGAACTGTTGTTATCACATGGATCAGTTCTTTTAGAACCCTCCATGTGCAATGGGGCCCACTGGCCAGGCCATTGGATGGGAAGAAGAAAGGCTTCAAATGATGAGCAAGTTCATTCAAATCTGAGAAAGAGTCATCGTTATCTTTATAACCATAAATTGGTTCACCATTCTGTAAATAAGAAGAAAAATGTTACACCCACTATTATTCTATCCCCTGTATTTCATGTTATCATTTGAGTTGCAGACAATGCATTCTTAGGTGTCTTGAGGTGTGAGGGTTTGAAAGTAGGACTTTAACATGGAAAACTCAGGATCAAACCCTATTCAGCTGTGTAACTCACTGTGGGATCCTGGGCATAAGCACTCTCAACTTAATTTACCCTACTGATGTGACACTAAACTGACACGGAGGGCTGAATCAGAGATCAACATCTGGAAACCTCAGTAGTGAAAAAAGATGAAAGAGTAGCATAAGGATAGGGCTAGAAAAGGGAAGGCAACAGGGAGCAGATACTTGAACCATGTTCTGCACATCACTTTTCTTTTCTCATTTACTCTTCTAGCCAAAGCACACAACATTTGGAAACCCTTGCTATCAGTTAGGCAGCCAGGTTATGGTGAGGCCCCACCTGGAATACTGTGTACAGTTCTGGTCGCCATACCTCCAGAGGGATATTATGGAGCTGGAGAAAGTGCAGAGGAGGGCAACCAGAATGATTAGGGGACTGGAACACCTTCCTTACCATCTGAGGCTGCAACGGTTGGGCCTCTTCACTCTTGAACTACGACGTCTAAGAGGTGACCTGATTGAAGTTTATAAAATCATGCACGGTGTGGACAAAGTAGATAAGGAAAAACTGTTTTCCCTATCGCATAACACTAGAACTAGGGGACACTCCATGAAACTTTTGGGTACTAGTTCTCAAACAAATAAGAGAAAGTACTTTTTCACCCAGAGGATTACTGGTCTATGGAACTCCCTGCCAGAAGAAGTGGTGACAGCTGTCAGTCTTGACAGCTTTAAGAAAGGATTAGACAAGTTCATGGAGGACAAGGGTATCAATGGCTATAATTATGGATACTTAAGGACAACCTCCGGGTTGGAGAGATAGGCAGGATATCTCTCAATATCATTTCCAGGGAATCCTAAGCAGGTGAAGGCATCTCCTTGGGAATACCCTGAAGCAAATGGTGAGCCACTGTGTGAGACAGAATGCTGGACTGGATGGGCT